>CM053783.1:473058608-474258608 GCA_028749045.1 Cupressus sempervirens | reverse complement strand
GCTTAATACAGCCCCAATAGCGCTGCCACTGGCATCACAATCCACCTAGAAAACCTTTCTAAAATCTGGAAGTGCCAACATAGGCTGTTCTGTCACCTTCTTCTTCAGTAATTCAAAACTTCTCATAGCTGCTACAGTCCATTTGAACTCTTTTCTATCCCCTCTTATTGTATCAGTTAGGGGTGCACATATGCCACTAAAATTCTTAATAAACTTCTTGTAAAAACTAACAAGACCATGAAATGATCTTACCTCAGTAGCAGACCTTGGAGTAGGCCATTCCAAGATGGCTTTTACCTTCTTTGGATCCATTTTGAGACCTTCAGGTGATATAATAAACCCTAAATAAACTAACTCCCTTTTTGCAAAGATACACTTCTTCAAATTAATTAACAGTTTCTCTTCCCTTAGCCTTTCAAGGACACTATGAATATGCAATAAATGTTCTTCCAAAGTCTTGCTGAAAATTAAAATATCATCCAAATAGACAATAACAAATTTTCCCAAGAACTTATTAAGTACCTCATTCATGAGCCGCATGAAGGTGCTTGGGGCGTTCGTCAATCCAAAGGGCATGACTAACCACTCATAAAGACCCTCCTTGGTCTTGAAGGTTGTTTTCCACTCATCTCCTTCTTGAATCCATATCTGGTGATAACCACTCTTCAGATCTATCTTTGTGAAGTACTGAGCTCCACTCAAGCAGTTCATAAGATCATCCATCCTTGGCAAAGGAAACTAGTACTTGATGGTTATCCTATTTATAGCTCGAGAATCTATACACATCCTCCAATCTCCATCCTTCTTTGGTGCGAGTACTGCAAGTACTACACATGGACTTAGGCTCTCTTGAATCAATCCCTTCCTCAACAACTCCTAAACCTGTCTATTTAGCTCCTTTGTTTCAGTAGGAGTCATCTTGTGAACAGCCTTGTTAGGCAAACTAGCTCCTGGAATCAGATCTATCTGATGATTGATTTTCCTTACTGGTGGCAATTCATCTAGAACATTATCAGAGATAATATCTCCAAATTCCCCTAGTAAATCTAAAACTTCAAGTGGTATTTCACTACTACCTTCTTTATCTTTCCTAGGAATCAAAGCATAGCACATATGCTAATGTTTCATGCCATCTAAAAACATCCTTCTATCAACAAGACAAATCCTAGCACTGCTACATACCTTTTCACCTTCCTTTTTCATGGGCTTCAATTTGTGGTGAACTCCATCCTTTGTCAAAGAGTATGTGTTTGTATGCCCATCATGTATTGCATGTCTATCAAACTACCATGGTCTACCCAACAATAGATGGCAAACATCCATCAAAATAACATCACAGAGAACTTCATCATGGTAACTCCCAATTTTGAATTTCACTAAACATTGTTCACTTACCAAGATCTTATGATCATCTTTTACCCAAGTAATCTAATAGGGCTGGGGATGTTTCTCCCTCTTGAGCCTCATCTTAGAGACCAACTCTTCTGATACCAAGTTATTAGTGCTACCACCATCAATGATCACGTCATAACATTTATCCTCACACTTGCATCTGGTATGGAACAAACTCCTCTGTTGTCCTGGTTCAATCTCACCACTTAGTAGGACTCTTTCATTTACCAAGGTCTCTCCTCTTTTGCATCCTCTGAATGTGATGATTATGCATCCTCATCCACATAAGCAACCCTAGCTTGGCCCTCAGCTCTCCTATTTGTCCTTCCTTGTCATTGAGGGCATTCAAAGGCATGATGACCTTCTTCATTGCAATGGAAATAGGTACCATGAAAGCCTCCTCTTCCTTGTCCACATCCTGTACCTCTTCCTCTCTAATTTCCAAAGTCTTGATCATGGGAGCGATTGAAACCCTTATTCCTATGGTTCCTGCTAGTACCCACATCTTCATTTTTCTTTTGGGTTTCATTGCGGCCTCCAGATGATCTACTGCTTCCCCTTCCTCCTTGACCACGCTCTCTTTGTCTTCCTTCAAACCTTTTATTCAGCTTCTCTTCAACTCGTAGGTCAAACTGGTATGCCTCTTCAATGCTAGTCATTCTTACCAGACTTAATTCCTCCTAGATGCTAGGTCACAACCCACTGATATAATGAGCAACCTTCTCCTTATTTTCTTTTGCATGCCCTACTCTAATCAAGAGTCGGTAAAATTCCTCTGTATATTCTTGGACTGATCTTCTTGCTTGCTTTAACCAATGCATCTTCTTAAACAAATCAAGCTTGTAGTCCACAAGAATGAACTGCTTCTTCAATTTGTCCACCATGCGATCCCATCTTGTGATCTTCTCCTTTCCTCTTTTGTTTCTTTCCAATTGAACCTCTTGCCACCAGATTTTGGCATGGCCTTTTAGTTTGGCCTTTGCAAACTTAACCCTTTCTAGGTCCCTGATATCCTCATACTCAAAGTATTCTTTCAGTTCATTGATCCAATTGATCAACTCATCTGGTTTTAGATTTCCTGAAAATACACCCACTTCAATTGTAGGTCTTTTCCCAAACTTAGTAATGGCCCTAAAAAGCCTTACCTCTGCATGATTAAAAACTTTCCCGTCAAATTCCCCTTCTAGTCCCATTTCTTCTTCTTCATTGTCATCCTCACTATCGTCACCTACGACAACATTTGCTCCTCTACGGAGCTCCTCTTGCAATGCCTGTACCTGCCTTTGGAGGGTTCTAACCTCCTCAAGATTAATAGCTCTGGCCCTTCCACCATGCTCTCTTTGTGGAGGCATCTTCTAACTCAAACCCACAACTATACAGTCCTAGTGCAAACTGCCTCACAGTCGGCGCTCTATCTACACACTCAGGAAAACCAGCTCTGATACCACTTGATGGAGACAAAACCCAAGAATAGAATGGACACAATAGAAGAAGGGAAATTGTATTAACTAAAAAATAATCTAGTACATTTAGTACAGAGAAAATAAACTTCAAAACATGCCCTAAGGGCTTTCAATAGCATAAATGTGGAGATAATTTCTCCTTTCAGTACCTCCTCTCAAACTCCACTCCGAACTACCTTCTACAATGCTAGGAATCTCCTTAAATAGACCTCAGAGGGTTAAGGACTAGGAATACATTCTAGAAAGTGGTAGTAGGCATCCACCGACCAAATAGAAGGCTCTAGAAGCTGCGTTAGAAGTCGGCGCAAATCTAGAAGAATCCAAAAATGGTAACCGAACTTTCGGGAGGCATAACTTTTGAACCATAGCTCCGATTGACGAACCATTTTCATTTTCAAAAAGCTCTCAAAGTGCTCTATAGCCCTATGGACAAGATTCACTCATTCCCCATTTTTTGGCCCTTTTCAAGGTCATTTAATGCCCCTAACCTGACTTTGAAGCATTCTTAGGAGGTCTCCAAAACTCAAAAAATTTAAATAAATTTCAAACCATGGGGCCTTTTGACCTGATTCTTTTTCTGGAATGCTCTAAATCACAATTTCATTCATCTGGCCAATTCACACCTTCTAGTTTACCAAAATGATGGCCCAATCACATACTCCTATTTTTTTGGGATTTATTAACACACTGATAGTGGAACTGTGAGTGTTGGAACCTTTATTTGACCCAAATGGGTGTCCAAAAATGAAAACACATGAAACAGAAACTAAGTCTAAGTACATTTTTTGGGTGACATATGATTGCCCTTATACCTCTGGATGCTCCTGCATCAAAAAGAGGAATCCCAAGATACTTATTAGATAGACATCATTTCTTCATACCCAAACTTCTACTAATATGCTCTTGGGTGGGGGTAGGGGTATTAAAGAAAAAGATTTCAGATTTATTCCAATTAATGAACTTTTTAGATGCTTTACTATGCTTTTCCAAAACTAATTTAATACACCTTGCTTCTAGAATAGAAGCCTCTCCCATCAAAAAAGTATCATCCACAAATTTTAGGTGTATAATTGTATCAAGTCCTCTAGCTATAGTTTATCCTTTCCACACTCTATCAAGATTTTTCCTTTTTATAGACCTCCCCAAGGCCTCTACCAAAATAATAAAAAGGAAGGTGGAGAGAGTATCCCCTTGTCTGATACCAATAATAGTCTCAAAAAAACATTTTGGATTATCATTGATCAATATCAAGATCCTTGGTGTGGAGATACAACTACATATCCAGTTACACCAAATAGAGGCAAACCCAAACTAGTGAAGAACTTGAAGTAGGAAGGCTCTATTTAAATTATCATATGATTTCTTGATATCTAGTTTAATGATCATTCAATTTCTCTATCAAATTTAAGAGAGTGAATGGCTTCATGTACTACACTAATAACTTCAAAGATAGATCTGCTCGGAGCAAACCCACTTTGCTCCCCTAAGATGAGTGTCAATAGAACTATTTTTAATCTATTATAAATTACCTTGACTGAGAATTTGTATGTAGTATTGCAAAGGGAAATTGGTCTAAAATCCTTAAAATATTTCTTAGCACCTTTTTTTGAATCAAAGTTAGAAAGGTGTTATTAAAGTCTTTAAAAAAAAAACCCACCCCTCTAAGATTCTTCCATCACCTCCCAAAGGTCCTTACCAATCACACTCCATTTTTTTTGATAAAATAGTGCTAGAAACCCATCCATCCCTAGAGATTTATCACTTCCTAGACTAAAAATAGCCTTTTTAACCTCCTATGAAATAGGTTTCATTAACATGGAATTTTATTCCTCATTAGTTTGGGAATTCCTTCCAAAAGATCCTTAGTATCATTCTTCTCCTTACTATTTTTAGCAAATATATCTAAGAAGAAGCCTATAGCTTCCTTATTAATATCATCCATCTCCTCAAGCAATCTACCTTGTATATCCTTGATAGTAAAGATCTTGTTAACTTCTCTTCACCCTTTAACTAAACTATGAAAAAACTTTGTGTTTCTATCACCCTCTCTTAGCTAAAGCTCTTGAGATTTTTGTCTCCAAAAGGATTCCTCTCTTTGCAAAACCTCATTATACTTATTTAACAAACTCACATCACATCATGATTGTATAGGGATTCATCAATTCCCCCTTTCAATATTGCATCATTAACATCTACCAGCTTAGTTTCAAAATTTAGATTTTCATCAAAACTATTTTTGAAAACAACTCTATTCCAAATTTTTAATTGATCCTTCAGGTATTGAAGTTTCTTGAAAAAAATAAAGGATAAGTTCCCTAATCTTGTTGGTGCATTACTCCACCTTTTTTGAATTAAATCTACAATACCCTCTTCCCTTAACCATTTTTTTCAAATCTAAAGGAGGCCCTCTCTAGAGAAGAATCGTCCCATTTAATGACAAATAGGAAAATGATCTTAACCACTTAAAGGCATTACCTCTGCTTGGCATAGACATTTTTTTCATTCCAAGCCCCCCAAGTAAAAATCTGTCTATCCTTTCAGCAATACTTGTGAAACCTTTATGGTAGTTTGTCCATATGAACTTATCAATATTTATATCCACATCCTACAAACCATTTATAGATACAAAATCTGCAAATTCCAAGTGACTATGACTAAGGCATCTTTTACCTCCTAATTTCTCCCAAGATGATAAGATAGCATTAAAGTCACCACCTAAAAGAAACATACTTTGATTAAAAATATTATACTTCTTAGTCAAAGCTACCCATACCCGAGATTTTAGAGCTTGATTGCAAGGTCCATAAACATTGAACACAGATAACCCTACTTTAAGCTGAAAGGAATGCACTTTAATCATCTGCTAATTTTTATTAGAATCTATCAACTACACACTTACAGAGGCTTCCTTCCATAAGATACACAAGCCTTCAGAAGCTCCCTTTGCATCAACAAATAAACTACCCAACATCCTAAATTTTTTAGAAAAATATTGTAAATTGTCCCCACTTAACTTTGTCTCTTGAAGAAAGATCAAGTCTGGTTGGGTTTGATCAAGACCTTTTTTGATCAAACACCTTTTTTAGAGGCATTGTAGCATTTTATTTTTCACAAAAGGGTCTTAATTTCTTCTAGGAAGAGGTATAGCCTCTTCCCAATCTCGAAAATTTTGACTAGTCTACTACATTACTAGCTATAGCTAGTTTAACTTTTATCGATTTAGGGCCTCCCTTCTTCTTCTCCTTATGGTTTGATTTCTAAATTTATGAAGGTGTTTGAGAGATAGGTCTATTTTTTTTTATATCTACTTGATCCTCTATCCCACATTCATCATGTTTCATATCCTCCTCATGAAAATAATAGTCTAACCCAAAGATAGGCTATCTCCCCTACTATCTCTTGCTCTTTGCAAGGTCGAATCCAAATTTTTGATAGGTGAAATTTGAATATCTTTAAATCCTTTTGCATAATCCTCCCTGTTGCCTTTTGGGGTAGATGCATTTCTTATTGATATATCCATTCCTAATTTAAGATATGGTTTCTATCCTCTATCCTCTTGAATAGCTTCTAGACTAGGGAGTTCCTGATCAATTTCCTCCAAAGTATCAGGGACAATACCAGAAACCTTAATGCATTTAAGATTTACAACTAAAGCACTTTCTTTTAATCCTTCAATTCTACAAAGACTATAAGGTGTATCCTTTACTACTCAATTTGATCCTTTGGGATTATCTATCTCCATAATCTGATCATGCTATAGACTCCTACTTGTTCCAATCACCTCCTCACTTATATCCTCTGGAATGCTCCTGTTTAAAATAATTTCCTCTTCAAAGGAGATAGCCCAATGAGGGATAATTTCCTTTTGGTCGTCAATGCTTTTGACAATGTCCATATATAAGTTTTCATCCAAGCCTTTTTATTTTCATATATAATTCCCTTTTCTAATTTCCTCACCCACACAATCCACTTCCAGTTATAGCCTTCATTCCCCTAGAGTTGTGCTCAACATTACAAAATTTGGAACCATGTAGCAATCCTACATTATTATAAGTATTCTTGTATACTATTAAAAAATTGTTTGAATCTACCATCTCCTCATATCCATGATAAGACCAAAAACAATCTCCTAAGTTCTTTAGGGTTTCTTCATCCTTAAACTCCAATGGTAATTTTTTTAGGTTTATCCATACCATTACATTCTTAACCTCTTCTAAATTAGGGTTTAAATTAGGACACTAATCACAAATATACACACCTCTCCCATCTATCATGTAAGGCACTCCCTTCATAATGGCTTCCTTTTCTGATTTTGAGGGGCACATGATCATCAAAAACTCATTTGAGATAAATTTCAAGGTTAGATTTGTCCCCAATTTTGATCAATCCATGCATGTAATTTTGTTACAACAGGCCACGACCCCAACCATTTCATAAAGACAGCTTGATTTCCTAATCTACTTACTAAATCTACCCATGGATGATTATCTATGACTAATGTAGTGCCTCTTTGAATTTCTTTGGAAGTTTACTCTATACCTACCTTTTCCATAGGGGCATTTCTCACTTCTTGAAAGGTGAAGTTTTCCTGCTCCTTCTTTCCCCATAATTTTTGTGCTATATTTTGAAATTAAAAATTTTTGGGCACCAGATACATGTAATGACTATGTATTCCACCATTCCTATCATGATTTTCTTCCCTTCCATATGTGTCAAATATTGGCACACTTAATGCATTCTCCTTTGGAATATTTTTGCTTGCCCTTCCTAGTAATCTAGACCCAAGATAGAAAGACCCCTATCTATGCTTTCTAAACACACCTGCATATCTACCCATAGGTTTTTTGTAGGCCTCATTTTGAGAAATATTATAGGAAATACTCCAAGATTGAAAAAAGGGATTCCTCCATGGTACTTTAAAACTACTATTTGTTCTTCTGACACCTCCTTGATCTCTGTATCCATGCCACCTTCCTAGGCCCTAATTGCTAGGGATGCCATTGTCACTCACAATTTTCTAAAGATAATACATCCAATATTATTGTTATTAATATTAATAATTATTATTATATTTTTATTTTTAATAATTATTGCATAGGAATAGCAAGACCTTGCCTTGAGCCTTAGTTCAACCTGAGGAATCCATGCTTGGCAATAGCATGTAGAATTATAGATAGTTCCCAAACAACTTGACGCAAGACTCTAAAGAGTAAGATAATATGTAGGGTTGGTTATTAGGTATACCAAATCCTATATGTAGGGATATACAGGGGTATGTTGGGGTAGCCTAACTTTGGACTATATCTAAAGAGTAATAGATAGGTGAGGGGCATTTTTGGCAAGGCCCTAAAGAGTAATAGAATAGTTGGGCATATTTTGGCAAGATCCTAAAGAGTAACAAATAGGTTGGGGTTGGAAAGACCCTAAAGAGTAATAGATAGACAAGGGGTATTTTTTAAATTATTATTATTATTTAATAATAATGATTTAATTTTAATAATATCTTTTATAAACTTTTGGTTATAGTTATTATTTAATTTAATTCTAAATTAGGAAATTTTAATGCAGTTCAAAATTTATTAAATGGTAGTTCTATTTATATTAAAAAAATATTTTTAACATTTAGGTGATTCTAATGAATTGCCGAGTCTTTTGAGATACTTGTGAACTTGAAAAATTTAGCAAATTCGATACCTAAAAAAATAAAAACTTGAATCCTTTTTTGTAAATTGAAATCTTATGTTTTTAAACCAAACAAATTATGAAACTACACTTGTAATGTATGTTTTACTTTGTGTTGGGATTGGGTTTGACTTGGTATGTTGACCAGTTTTGGATGTTTACCAAAGTTCTAATAATTATTATTGTTTTTAGTATTATTTGAGATCTTGTGGTTATGCTTTCCAATTGCTTGTATAATATTGAGGTGAATGATGTGATTTTCTTGGTGTAATCTATGAGTTTTTGATTGATTATCTTTTGGTGCTTCCTAGTTGATTGTATAGGAGTGAGGTGAATTTTTATTTTCTTTATGTAACCTATGAGTTTTTGATTTTTTATATTTTGGTGCTTCCCAATTGCTTGAATAGGTATGAGGTAAATTTTGCAATTTTCATGGTATAACCTTTTATTTTTGATCAATTATTTTTTGATGCTTTCCAGTTGCTTGTATATGATTGAGATGAATATTGTGATTTTATGAGTTTTACCTTCATGAGCTTAGGGTAGGTTATCTATGTGTATGTTAGGAAGTGTCTTGCAATAGAAGTCAAAGCCCTAAAGAGATTGCCTAGGTAACCCATTGTAAGTTATATTAATAAGTGCCAAAATTTCATTAAATGGGTTAAAATGAACTAAGAAGAGTCAATTTTTACCTTGCCCATGCCTCAAGTGCTAGTACAAGCTAGGATGGGAGTAGAGAGGATGCTTGGTTGTGACCTTGTCTCATTAGTAAGCCTTGTCTATATGAAAGGATACTAATCCCACATAGACTTAGTTGGGGGGAAGAGTCTAGAGAGGCTTCTAAGGTAACCTTAGAATTGACTCATGTGATGACACTTGCCCACTTACATAGTAGATTTCCTATACATATTTTTTACTACTAGGATTAGATGTTATTTATGTCTTGGTACCCTTGAGATAGATTTCTATCAAGATTACCTTGACATAGATTATGGTTATGACTTGTAAATTGATATCTATATGGGACTTGAGATTATCTTCTTAGTATAGTGGGAGTGAGCCATTTAGGTTCCACGAGGTCGGGTGGTAGTGTTTCTTATACCATTGAGATTCAACAACTAGATGTCATTGTTGGATGTACTTGTATAGTTGTTCCTTTCATTTTGATCTTGTATTTTTGTTGGATGGTTATACTATGTTGTACTATACTTGACCATTTGGAGATCTTATGAGATGTTGTATTTGTTCATGATGTATATTCTTTGAGCTTTTCATACCCTATGAATTGTACATCGGATAATTATACATTTTGGTTATGTCATGTGGCATCTTATGTAATTATATATTATTTAATTAGATTTGTATTTGTGTTACTCTATGGTGTTTATTTTGTTATGTATTAGATTTAGTATTATAAAACTTATGTATGTGATTCAATTTTATGTAACCCTTATGAGATGAAATTTTTTTATGGTTTGTTTGTATGTATGTGAGTTATTTCTTGTCTCTTGTTGTTTAAATCTTTTTAAAAAAAATTGGAAAACTTAGTGAATCTTTAGGTTAATTTCTTTTGGGTTCCCTGGTGGGGCATTATTGATGCAAAAAGAATCTATGGGTACCCCTATTAGAGGAAATCTAGATCCCAACAAACAAACACACAACTGTAAAAGAAAAAGAGGAACAAGATTTTGATCCAGGGAGACAATATTTCATATATTTGAATCAAGAAGTTTACATCCAACATGCCCAATTGTATGACCTTCTAGGTTATGAACATTACAAAGAAGAATACATCTAAAAAGAAAACCAGATCTCCAGACTCAAATGCAAAATTCTAACTCCAAGCTACTTCACACTAAGACTCCTAAAATGAATGACTTATTTCTGACTCCATGATCAAATAATTATCTTAAGACTCTATCCAAGACCCCCTTAAATACTTGCATGACCACAAGTCATCCTATTACAAATTACCAACTAAATAAACCCTACATTAAGTACATATCTAAGCCATAATTCAGCTCACAAAAAATATTAAATACCTCTCACAAAATTAAATGCAAATTTTGGCTCAAACAAGAAATAGAACAAAGAAAACTCGGTAATGAAGGAATCAAGACATGGATAACCATTAGAGGGATCACCAGACTACTCTACACATGAAAGAGCTTAGTCATCGAAGAAGCTCAGTTAATATAGAACTTGGTTGAAACTGCAATTTGGTCAACACTAGAACTCAACATCAACAACATCTCAATTGATATAAGAATTCTAACTCAGGCGAAAAATTAAATTGGCATCATTTTCAACTCAATCACAGGTCAAGAAGCACTAAAATAATGCAACTTGGTTGATACATGAACTCAGTCAAGACTTATACTTAGCCAACATTACCACTCGTTAAGTATTGTAGATCAATAAGCACTATCACTTGGAAACCATTAACTAAAAAGAGAAAGAAAGTTATGAAACTAAGGATGTGCTTGCATCAGTTACATTTGGTATCAAAGGCTAAGTTTCTACATTGGGATCTCTAGGTATATTGGAACACCACTAGATGACATCTAGTTAAACTGAAATGAAACTTAAACAACTATATGTATCTTTTCCAACTAGAACTTCAAACTTGAATATTTGAAAGATGGAAAAAGGAAAAACTTGAAGAACTCTTGAGTTGTATTTCAAACATATTTTCTTATGATTGTGCTTTAAGGTGATATGCCTTTGTTGAATTTGTAAGCATTTTTGTTGTTCTTTCTTGGGTGTTGTAGGAGGATGTTGTGTGAGACTAGATCAGTTGTTAGAGGTTCTAGATAGGTGGATATGATAGTCCTCCTCCAAATTATAGAGTGTCCTATTTAGGAAGAGAATAGGGAGGAGATCCATAGAGAAGAGCATGTTGACTCAAAGGAATCTAAATGAGATAGATGATGAGGATGATCTTAGAGCACCTACCTCCTCCAAAGGGTATTGATTAGGAGGAATCACATCATGTTGGAAATGAGGAGAGATGAAGATCTAAGAGTCCTTGGGGAGACCTCAATGATGATAAATAGAGGTCAACTAAGGCTGATAAGATGATGAACCTACAAAGGTCAAATGTAACGCCCCGCCAAGGGATCCAAAAGAATTAACCTAAAGTTTCACTAAGTTTGCTAAACATTTTTTTTTTTAAAAGTAAGAAAGTATGACATACACATCAAACAAATAGTAGCGGAAGCAATAACATGTAATCATCGACAAACATACATTGCAAGTTACATTTCTTAAAGATCCCAAGACGTTGAGTCACATTTAAATTTAATTAATTCTAAGTCTAACAACTAACACATACATATAAAAGAATAATCAGAAACTCCAATGTCCATAATATACATTTGTTCCGAATGCTCCTTGGCAAATTAATTCGGAATGCTCATTCATCCACTGTACATGTCACAGGGTATGAAAGGCTTAAAAGAATATACATATGTAAAGATCAAGATACAACATCCTCAAATCCATGATACAAAGTACAGTAAAAATATATGAAACTATTCACCATACATGATACATCCATACATCCATAATGATAAAACATCTATCATAAAATCTAACCATCCATCATACTAATCCAAGAACATAGTGTAGGTAAATGTCAATCACGAAATCTCCAGCCATGGTGACCATGGAACGGATCTCAATGGTAAGAGTAAAAGCACTACCACCCGACCGCGTGGAACCTAAATGGTCCACTCCCACCGCGCCGAGGAGATAGTCTCAAGTCCCAAATAGGATAACAAAACCTATAATCATAAATACTCTCTAAGTCCAGGAAATCCTATAAGTATGCTAACTCAAGGGTTCCTAAAAAGACCGACATCTAAATCCCAGAGGTACCACAAGACACGTAGGAAACCTAATATGCAAGCGAGAAAGTGTCATCGCAAAAGTCATGTAGAAGTTACCCGAGCAATCCCTTAGGAATCCCGGGTCCCTACTGATCCTGCGGCCACTAGTATCCTCTCATACTGACGAGGCATACTATGGAATGCAAGGTCGTAACCAAGCGTCCTCTCTACCCCATCCTAGTCTATACTAGCACTCATGGCATGGGAGAGAACATACAATTATCTTGTTAGGTTCATTTTCTCTCATTTAGTGTAAATGTTTTCACTTATTAAAAATGACTTATAATGGGTTTCTCAAGGCAGCCTCTTAGGGCTCCGACCCCCATTGCAAGCCACTTCCCGACTCTACACATAGATAACCTACCCTAGATCATGAACTCATAAATCAAAGAATCATAATAAAACCATCTCAGTCCTATGCGAGCAACTGAAAATATCATAAAAAGATAATCCACAAAATATATCAGTTCTTCATGAGCAACAGATAACATCAAATAGTAATCAAGTAATCACGACAGTTCTCTATCAGCAACTGAAGGCATCAATGATAAGTCACAAAATCCAATGGTTCTCTAATGAGCAACCAGAAAGTAATACAAGTATAACTGATCGAGACTCATAAATGGTTATCAAATATAACTGATCGAGACTCAAAAATGGTTAAGTTAGGTATTCTCAAATACATACATCTCAGCTTCACACAAGGAACTGGAAAGCAATCACAAACAGTAAACACAATCATGTCATAGAGCACTTCATCACATTACCATGGTCAGGTTAAGAAAGATCGAGACCAAATCATCAAGACATCACATTCACAAACCCCGAGCCTCTGGTAACAACCTGAACTGGTCAACGCTAAACCAACCCCAAAACATTCAAAGTACAAAGTCAACATCAAAGTCTCAGAGATTGGATCTGAAAGTATATTATTTAAATTAAGGTAAGGTTTGTGTTTTAGTTCAATGTCGAATTCAAGTAACAAAGTTTTCACAACTACCCTTTTTCGAATAACCCAGTTCTATAATAATTTACATTAAATCAATATCCAAATTTATAATTTAGTCAAATAACATTCATTATTAATTAACTTAATTAAACTAATTTTAATTAAATTAATCAATATTTATTAGATCTAATTATTTATTTTAATCCCACTACTAATTGTTAATTTATTAATATTTAAACAAAATTAAAATCTACAACTATATCTATACAATTAATATTTATTTATTAAATATTTAAAAAGTTTAATATATTATAAAAATTAAATATATTATAATTTTTATTATTTAAAATTTTTAATTAAATAAAATTCGTTTTTAATAATTAAACAAAAAATTATATAAAAAAAATTAAAAAAACGAAAATTCAAAACGTTTATAGCCCGTCGGCTTTGGCCGCAGGCCTGTAGTCGCAGGGCCTGCGGCGGCAGGTACTCTGTACCTGCCGTCGCAGTACCTGCGACGCAGGTACTGTCGGCTTGCGCCGACAGTGGGGGCGGGTACGGGGTAATTCCCTCCCCCCCACTTTATTAAATTTAAATATATATATATATATATTTTTTTATATTTTTTTTTTCTATATGAATTTTTTTTATTCTAATACAAATAAAATAAGTTTTTATTTTAAAAATTAATTTTGTTTAATTTTTTTAATAAAAACAATTTCTTCCAAAGGGTAAATATGTAATATATAAATATATATATATATATTTATATATATATATTTATTATTATTTTTTATTTTCTTATTTTTTTATCCAGAACTTTTCAATTCATTAAAACAAAACCCTTATTAAATTAGATCTTAATTTCTAAATCAAGAAAACAATGGTTCTAATTAATTCATCCAGTCTCCATGGATACAAAAATTATTGACGAATAATTAATAACTTCACAAGATTTGAAAGCTTAAAACTTTTATCACAGAGAATTCAGATCTACAAACCCCAGACACGAAGAAGACAGGAAGGGAATAATTGCAAATTTAATGGATAAAAAACACAAGACCCTACCTGATCCTGATGCTATTATGCAACCTCCAGAAAACTGTATGCGAATTCGCTCCTCTCAATAACCTTCTTCCCCTTCAAGACTTTCTTCGTATCAGCCTTCTGAAATTTGCTTCCAAAAATTGTCTTCCTCCAAAAATTCTCGTCCAAATTCGTATCCTCGAAAATGAACCCCCAAAGTTGTGATAAGAAAATTCTCCTCAATTCGGGGCACTAATTGTGCGTTTACTCGAGAAGACTCTTTGCACAACTCAGTTAACTCAAATTAACTTTTATTATCTTTTCTAATTCTTTTGCATTCAACTTTCATGCACATTAAGTTGAATTATTAAATAATTCTATTTAAAATTTCACTTGACTTCAATTCTTAATTAATTTATTATTTTAAATCTTATGTGCACTTTTAAGAAATTAAAATAACATTATTAATTTTTATAATTTAATCTTTTAATTTAATTCTTATTTTTAACTCATGATTAGATCATGCGATCTAGAATTCTTAATAAATTTATATCTTTCAACTTTTTTAATTTATTTTAGAACTTAATTGATAACATATTTAATTAACTTAAATAACAATAATATTTAGCATTTATTTAAAAATGAACTCCAAATATATTATTATTAAATTAAATAAATATTATCCTGTTCTAAATATATCTTGAACTTTAATTTCCAACTTTAATTCTTTTATTTAATTAATTAATTAATTAATTAAATATAAAGATATCATAATAATTCCTTATTAAATTAAATCATTAATTAGTCCCTTTTTTTTTTTTTTTTAATTAGACTTAATTAATAGAAAATACACCAAGGACTCAAAAAGCAACATACGAAAACCCATCATAGAAAAATACATACCAAATCAAACACAAGGGTTATAATCACCAAATTACATCATTTGATGCATTCGGAGGGTACTTAACTCAGATACTTGTCCTAATTATCAATTAGGACAATTGGCTAAAGGGTTTAGGATTTGGACTTAAGAGTTTATCTCCCCTCTCTTACCATTGAGACAGTGCGATAGGGTACGCTTATCCTAACAATTCAGGGAAGTCGATACCCGGTACCTGCAACCTGCATAAAATCCACGCATGTACAAACACAATATTCTAAGCTAAACAGGCAATGGCAGGAAGTGGTGCATCGTGTAGATCCTGACTAGCAGGTGACTACGACTCCCTTCCTTAACCATATCAGAAACACCATACATAAATAAAACAACACACACACCATACACATGCAGTATGGGGTAAGTATCCATAAGAAACACATGGAATAATGAACCATCTAAATAATTATCATCGATAGCTGAAACCATTGAATAATCATCATACATGCACGAAATATAGAGTACCAAGTAATCTCATCATATAATAAACTGCGTATAAACATCCTTTGATAATCTCTAAAATAATGATACTACTCATCAAACATAAATTGGCCTAAAAGAGTTTGGCAAACATATCATAAATGTAGCTCAAAAAATGTAAACTAGGGGCAGGCACTACATCAAACATCAAACCTTTTAATAGAGTCGGTACAAGATATGTGGTAGAGTAGTGGTTAATTGCCTTAGATAGATATTTTTCTATGCAAATTATTTGAATCCAATGAAAAAGTGAGGTATTTCATCACACACCTAGAACTCTTTGGGGCTACATGGTGGAACATTGAAGAAAAGAAACTAGGTGCAAATATGAACACTATTACTCGAGAATAATTCCTTGAAAATAAATGTTATCACTTCTTACCAAAGGAGTGGCACTAGTAGAGGGAAGATGAAATTAATAATTAGAGATAGTATACCATGGCTATGGCATAGTTCAAGCAAAACTTCTATGATCTCATGCCTTATGCAAGGATTAGTGACAGTTCACCACTGATGGTTCAACATTTCATTCAAGGTCTGAATAACTATTTCATTGGGGGTGTAAAGGTATTCCAACCTAAAACCCTTAAGGATGTGGCACATCAGACTATTCTTGTGGAATAGAATGTCATATTAGGACTTGGTAGTCTTGTGGGTGCACCTACTAGTGGACATGCACCATCTGGATCCAAGGGCACACAAAACTAGGCACTAGTAAATTTGGAATTTTGGACCTATTTTTCTACGAGCATTGGTCAATATTTTGATGCTCAAAGGTTAAAAAATATTGTTGTTATAATTTCATGAAAATTTCAATGCAATCTAAGGTTGTTAATATATCAGTGGACCACTCCATCAAAAACTATCCCAATCTCTATCATGGGGCAGTGTTAGAGCACTAGTAGGAAACATCAAATTTTTTACAATTACAAAATTATTATCGATGACCGTTTTGGTCAAAAAATCAATGTGTAAGAAATTATTATTGACAAGCTTGCCATGCCCTTGACAAAATTAAGACTTTTATTGACAAGTTTGTCATTCCATCAATGACAGGCATTGTTGAAATAGTGAATATTAGGTGTCAAAACTCCAACGATAGTCATAGTTTTATAAAAATAATAATGACAAACTTTTAAAGAAGGACGTCTCCTGGTGCCTCTCTTTGAGGAAATTCTTATCAAAGTCCACCACAACCCCTAATTTCTTGGGCCTTCATGACAAAGCATGCTCTAGCAACTTCTTCCAACCTAGCCCTTGTTAAAACTCATGTGACCATTCCCATAATGAGAAGACCCTGGAAACTATTGGAGTTGTTAACAACCCCCAATAGCTCGAAGGATTCATTCCATCTAGAGAGAGATATATAATGGAATTAATTAAGTGGGATACTAAGTTATAAGTTAAGGGGATGAATCAAGATACAACACATTTACCACATAAGCTAGCCTAGGTTGATTTTCATGGTTTGTGTCAGTGTGTTATTTTATTTCCTGAATGCAACTAGATACCTAGTTGTTGATAATTGAATAGTTTGATATGTTATTTTTAAATTAAACTTGATATTTCATATGTATTGGGTCAAATTAAGTCTGTAGAAGATCACCAAGCCACTAGATTGATTTCATGCACCCAGTTTGAAACATTTCTACCAAGCCCTATCTTAACTTGATCAATTAGGCTAAAGTGTTGTTTGTAAGTATTTGTGTTGCAAGAATGAGATTGGTTCTTGGTATTTGGAGAAGTGTGTTGTACTTGAGTAGGTTGAATCCACCACAAAAAAATTTGAGTCCACAACCTTACCTTGTTTTAGAGGAAAAGTTTCTAGGAGAGACCTAGTTGGAAAGAAGGCTTAAAGCCACAAATTTCTAGTTTGTGTATCCAAACTTTGCAAGGAGTTTTGATTGTTGGTATTTGTAATAAATCCATAATTTGAAAAATTCTAGAGTGTATTAGGGCTTGAGTCATCACTTTGAGTGTTGTTGTGACTATCATGGAAGGTAGACCCTAGGAGTAAAAGGGAAACCTAGGAAAGGAAAAGTGAAAGTTTGAATTAATATTGGAGTTGCATATTCAATGATCATTTTTCCACTCAATGGTATATTTTTACATGTTGGAAGATTGACCAAGGTCATAGAAGTTTCTTTTTTGTACACTCTACATCAATCTTCCTAACTAATATGTAACATTGAAAAGTTATTATATCTCACTCATAATTGTTGGTCAAGATCTGGGTCAAACAACATTGATCAACACTAGGGTTTGACCAAAAGTATGCATTTTTATGTTTATTAGGAGTCTTCTATGTTTTGACATGAATTTTTATGCATTTGAAGGCATTTAGAGTGAGAATCAATAAAAGTTGCAAAATTGACAACAAAAAATTGGCATACAACAATTTTTGTTGCTGAGCAACTTTTGCAACTTTTTGGGAAGGCAAAAGTTACTCAGCAAGAAAAATTGTTGCATGACAACAATTTTTGTCAATTTTTTTAAATTTTATTGATTCTCACTATAAATTCCTTCAAATGCCTTCAAATGCCTACAAATGCATGTCAAAACATAGAAGACTCCTAATAAACATAGAAATGCATGAATTTGGTCAAAAAACACCTTTTACTTTTTCAAAAAAGTTTTCAATAACAACTCAGAATTAGACTCAAGCATTTGATTAGACTCAATTACTAATCATATTTAATTTGAATTAAATGCTACTTGAGAAGAATTAGGATGAATAAACATGTTCTTGAAATAACATCTTCTATCAGCTTTTTCCAACTTGGCCCTTGTTAGTAAGCAAGTATCTATTCACCCTATGATTTTTTAAAAAGCTTGCACATATTGCAAGCTAATTTCTGTATACCAAAGAAAACTAATATTTCTATGAAAGAGTAGGTGAAAAAAACATTCTAAGAAGAAACACATGACTCACAACACATTCTTTAGTATATTGATTAAAGACAGGATTACGTGCAATGATAGTGCTTTCAACATTTTTATGGGGAGAGTGATCAATCCTTGTCATTTTACAAAAGTGATCCAACTATGTTGGAGACTTAAAAGTTCAAGCATCCCCATCTACAATAATGACAATAATGCCTATGAAAGACAATAATGACATGATACAAAAATAAGTTATAACTAAAATGCTTTTGATAGGGAAATTAAAACTACTAATGTTTTAACCAAATCATAAATTAATAAAAGGGATTTTTAGTGCAATAACAAACCTCAAGTATCAATATTGTCAAACTTGGGCACTCTAGCTTAAGTTTATCAATTCTTCTGCTTGGTAGCCTGCAACCAAATACAATGAAATCATGATCAATTAGCATTATAACAACAATTTTAAGAAGACCAAGATCAACATGTTATCAATATGGTTGCAATTAGAAGAGATCAATTTTAGTAAATGAAGGCATGATAAATTTCAACAAAGGAAACAAAACATTACTTTTATTAACATTAAAATTTAGAATGTAGCAATAGTCAAAAAAAGGAACTCAATGATAGAATGTAAATAGTGAAGAATCATTGTCTGTAGTCACTTAAGCATCCATATGTCTCTGGTTTCTCTCTCTCCCATACAAAATAAGATTCAACCACTCTGAATCAAAAATGTGCATACAACAACAATGTTCCATATGCATGGACAATAGATGGAGCTAAAAAATGCAATACATTTATATTAACGACCAATATAAAAAATGAAAACATGTTGTATTTTTCAGCTCCACCTGATGTCCTATGCATATAAATTGAGATTGCATATTGAACTAGGGCCTTCTTCTGTATTGCCTGAAACCAATATGGATGAAACAAACTAAGCCAAAATATAGATTTATGGAACAAATGATATGTAATAATGACCCACATATTAAAACCTAGGGTGTTTTTTAGTGGTGAATATTCATAATTTTGCAAATTTTAGAAAAAAAAAATTGCTAGTAATTTGGCTAATAGTTTAACATTTAATGCCACCTAAATCACCCTATTTTTATTATATTTAGTTCTAAAATATTTAAAATTGTTCAATAATTTATTTTGTTAAAAAAATTAAACTCAAAGATTCGACACAATATTCCATACATGATTAGATTTTATTCACCTAAATATTATATATTATCAAAGAAATTAAAATTAATTCACCAATAATTATCATAATTATTAGTTACTTTAGGGATATATTACCAATATTTTATTTATACTATTTATTTAAAACATAATGTAATTATCCTCATTATTTCCATGAGATAAAACATGTTAAATCTTGATTTTTAATATTCCATGACGTTTAGCAAACTTTCTATTATTATTGAGATTCGCCAATATTTTCTACTCAAAAATTATGATTCCAAAATAATTGCCAATGTAATTAATATTTAAAATTAAAAAATTGAGAGATTCATGAATACAAATATTTTGGTTTATCAAAATAATGAAAGATTCACCAATAATTTATATATTTTTCTAGAGGGGGGTTCTTAAAGTTTACCCTGGTAAAACCATTGGCCTGAGTTGCATATATAAGCCATCATGGTCAAATTGGTCAAGGAGGTAAGGGTAGAATTTGGTGTTCTTAGATGTTGGGAATATTTTCAATTTATATTTCACCTATTATATGAGGTCTGAAATGGTTTGGGTGGAATTCTTTACAAAACACAAAAAAAATTCAATGTTGCTTGACAACATTGTCAACATCTAAATGCAATCTCCTTAAAAATGTAATTGGGTCTGAGAAGAAACACATAACTCACCACACATTCTTTGAATATCAATTAAATACATGATTAAGTGTAATGACGGTGCTTTCAAAAAATGTATAGGGAGAGTGATCGATCATTGTCATTTTACAAAAGCAATCCAAAGTAATTGTTAGCTAATTTCGCCATCCCACCAAAATGAAGACATTTGAATTTAAACTTAGAAAATGTTTACATATATTTGAAATATTAAAATATATTAGGCCTAACCAAAATAACCTTTTATGACCTTGAGTTATACTTTATTTTCCTAAGTGTGTGGAATTTAGTTTCCTTGCGGGACCATGTTTCATCTACCATCCAATGTAGATAGATCAAGGGTTGTTGCTTTGTCGCTATCATAAATTGTAGTCTTTTATGTCATAGTGACAAAGTGACATGTTGCCACATACACCATGGAACCCTTTTCCTCCAACCATCATATCAATGGTGAGCTATTCATCTACCATTACATCAAGATCATCTGAGGGTTGTCACTTTTTTGCATTTTGGAGTTGCAAGGTTTTTTAACAATGTGAAAAAGTGAGCAATTGACATGTGGTAGGTGGGTTCTTTTCCTTTTTTGGGTTGAGGGTGAAATGGATAAGGTGTTAGATGAGTTAGCATGGGGCTATGTTTCTATTGGTTGATGCACTAACAGGTTTGGTGTATTTTTTGGAACCGCTAGATGGGGGATAAGATCTATGGTTCTTGCTCTGTTGCTTTGCAAAGATGCAAGGTAATTATTTCATGTGACAAAGAAAGAGGTTGATACATATATATATGGAGGCCTCGGTTAGAAAGGTAATGACTAGAGTCACATCGTAGTTAAGGTTAATAGTGTTGTAAGCCATCATAGTTAAATTTAGAAGGGTGGTATGGTTAGTTGGTTAAAGAAGTCAAAATTGTGAAGACCTCATGAGGTGGCAAAAGGAAATAATATGGTTGGTCCATGTGGCTCATCTTGGTTGCTTAACTAGGTTGACCAGTTATTTTTTTGATTTGTCAAGCCAAGAAGGAAAAGTATAGCATTTTTCTCACATGATCTAGTCATCTGGTCTATCCCAACCACCCCAAAGTTATTGATGTGCTAGAAATGATGCAAAGGCATTCCTTCCAACACCTAATTGTCCATTTTGAAGAATTTTGGCATTAATTGGAATCATTTATATCACTTTAGGGTTTCCATGATTTTCACGCCTCTACAGTTGTACCAAATCAGATATATTCTTTGGATTTCCTTGATTATTCTCTAAGAACTTAGTAATAGTGGTTGTGGAGTAACTTTAGTTAGAAACATCTCAGTTATGCTTCAACTATAAAATCAAGGTTGTAATTATTTCTTATGGTCAATACTTCTCTATTTTCTCTAATATTACTTTGCAAGTTCACTATGAATCTCTTTTTTGTTTGGACCTAATGACATTCTACCTTATCTCCTTTAGCTATTGATGATTATGCAAGACCTATTTGCCTCTCTTTAATGTTTTGTGGCTATTTGCAATTTGCATGATTGTATCTCTTTTGACCTATGAATGATATATAAGTGAACTCTTTTCTTCCTTGTGTTATTCATTTTGAATGTCTAATCTGCATGTGGTTGTTGGATTTAAACAAGTCAGAATCTATAGATCTTTGGTGTCATAATAGTTCAAGTGTGCATGTATGGGTAGAGATTGGTTTGAACACTATATTTTGGTGCATCACCTCCTTAGGATAGATTAGGTTAATGATTCTATGCATGCCTTCTCCCCCTTTTCTCTCCAAGAGTATTTAGGTGCATCATGATAGTAAAGGAAGTCGGCCTTCTCTAGAGACTCAGCCTCACAGTTCAAGTCCCACAGCTTGGAGGTTGTTTCCATATTTCACAAGGTTGTACTTAGGTAAAAACTTTGGACAAGGGTGCAAAATTTTGTGATAAAATTTTTTGGCATGCCCACTAGGACTAATATTCAGAAGATTTCAAATTTTACTAGTGTCAAAAGAGAAGAATTTCAAGTGGATGTTGAGAAGATAGTGTTGCTCTTAGTATTTTCAATCCTTCAAGAGGTTTATTTCCACAAAGCACTTCGTGATTCTACATCATTCACATCTAGTTTCACACCATAGTCTTTGTGATACATGCCCAAAACTGAAACAAGGGCATCTTCTAGAGGTAAGTTTCAATACCAAGAGCTTTCATTTTGAAATCCTAGAAGAAGAAAGACTAGAGTATCTTTATCACTAGTTAGGAGTGCAATAGTAACACATACCCCTGTAAGATCTATCTCCACTTCTATTATTAGATCTCAACCTAGAATACCATCTACTCATATCAATAGACCACTTGCCTATATGGCTAGAGTCAATGCTTTTGCCACCTTTAATGGTGGAGGTCCTCTCCTATTGGCTCAAAGACATGACATACTAGTATCATATCTTAAAAGTATACCATATTTTATTGGTGAAAATTATATTTCCCCCTTAGAACATATTCAAGATGATGCAAATGTTTGTAATATACATGGAATATCTAAAGATGATGTAGCAGTTAGGATTCTAGCCTCATCCTTGAAATGAAAAGCACGACAATGGTATAGGATTTTTCCTCATAACTCTATAAAAAATTGGGATGGCTTAGGAGCATCCCTATGAAAATATTTTGAGGATAAAAGTGACTATCTTTCACTTTTAGAATAGTTGACAACTATAAAGAGATCCCCACATGAATGCATGATTAATTTTAATTATAGATTTCAGAAAACATGGGATAGAATACCTACTATAGTGAAGCCTACCCTTGGTAATGATTTCTTACATTACCTCAAAGCCTTTGATAGTGATATTTCCAATAAAATCCAAACCATGGGAGGAGACACATTACCTAATGCTTATAAAATAGTAATAAGGGTAGAAAACATATTGATATAAGGAGGAAAGTTTGTTTCAAGGCCTTTTGTGCCCTTCTTCCCTCATATCCTAAATCACCAACCAACAATAGCCCGTATTGCGACACCTTCCACATTGCAACCCCTTGCTCTAGCCCCTTAAGCTTCCAAATCTTCAAATGGAATGGATAAAATTAAGAAGATGGTGTAGTCTATGATATTGAACATAGATAAGACATTGCAAGGTCAAGAGAAGAAGATGGAAGATAGCTTCTCTTTGATGCAGAAAGTGAGAAAAAAAGTGGTGACTTTGAAGAGACAACAAGCTTAGGGTAATAAGGCTACTCAACTACTATATCAAACTTTGAACAATGGTAGGCCTCTAAATCATAATCATGGGAATACTTCTTTTGATTAGAGTAGGAAGAATAGTCATGCTCATACTTCAAGTGCAAATCAAAATAGGGCATTAGTCCTCAAAATAATGTGGCTCAAGATCAAGATTTTTGTCCCTCCTATAATTACTCTTATGCCTATTGTATGTGTCAAAAGGTTGAATCCTATTTACCTTTGAGCACTCAAGAGCCTATAGTAGGGAAATCATACAATGAAAACCAATCTAAAGATGCCTCACATTTGCAATGACAAGGTGATTGCTCCTTCATGAATCACCAGGTGGAGGAACATTGTAATATAAACAAGGCTTTCATTGCTCACAACACTAGGAGCAAGAGAAGATTTTTTGAAGATTCTACTCCCCTTCCTAATCAAGCTTCAACATCAAATGAAATTTCTCATGTACAAGCAAAAAATGATCAATCTAATACTCCTTAACAACAAAGATAGAATAATAGCAGAGGAGATGTGAATGGCCCTCAAGTTATTCCATCTCTACCTCTTACACATGCATCTCCCAAGGATTCTACCAAAGTACCTAATGCCTCATTCAGTGTGGCAGAGTAGATGAAGAAAAAAAATGTGAATATTTCCATGTGGGATGTTGTTGCTACTATACGTATGCAAAAGAAATTGTTGCAGCAAGAATTGGAGAGCATTGAACCAAAGGATCATCTGTCAAGAGAAGAAAGTGCCATAAGTCTTATACAAACATCAAAGGAGATAGAAACAAGTAAAAAGGTTAGACCTCCTCCATTTTATGTTTATCTAATTATAGGGGACAAGCTAGTCCACAATTACATGATTGATTCAAGGGCTAGTAGTTTAGTGATGCCTAAGTGTGTAGTTGATGTCCCAGGAATGAAATATGAACCCATCATTATAGATGTATTGTAGTTGGATGGTAGTACTATCAAGGCTATAGGAATTCTTAGGAATGTTGAAATTTCCCTACATACATGCCCTGGATGTACTGTAACTCAAGACATATTAGTTGTCAAGGTCAAGTGACACTTTGCCATCTATCTCTCAAGAGATTTTACAACCCAAATAGTTGGTTACATATCCTCTCACTGGTCATACATGTTTTTTAGAACAAGATATGGAACCAAAGCTTCAATTAGAGTAGAGCCTCTATCCCTCAAACATATTGAGCCTTACACTCCTAATCTCATCAATATGAATTTTACTATCCTATAGATAGATGAAAATGATATGGTAAATGAGCCTACCACTTCTCTAATAGAGATACCTAATTTTCTCTTAGACAAATGAGCTAATGCATACTAGTCTGATCCTATATTAGAAACCCTGGAGATAGGCCTTGATACTTATTGTATGTCAAAAAAGGATGCTCTTATCCCTAACCTCATGGATAACAAAGATGATACAAGTGGGATATTGAGCATGCACTTTGATGGATCAAGAAATAAAAATGGATCAGGGGCTAGTGTGATGTTGGTTTCTCTTGCACTAGAAAGGTACTACTTCTTATTTAGGCTTCAATTCAGTTGTACTAGTAACATAGCAGAGTATGAGGCATTAATTTAGGGTCTCCTACTTGATCAAAAAAATGAATTCAAGCCTTAAGTGTATATGGAGATAGTAGGTTGATTTTCAATCAGGTGAGAAATTAGAATGTCACCAAGAATGGTTTTCCCAAGTCTTATAAACATAGAGTATGAGATTTTCTTGAAATTTTCAATGCATTTAATACTCAAAGAATCCCTAGGAAAGAGAATAGACATGAAGATAGACTTGTAGAAATTGGTGCATCTTATTATGTGCCAAAGAGCCTTGAACATGAGAAGAAACAAAAGATTAGAGTGGTGGTTAAGTCTGATATCCTTGATAATAATGTCAATTGGCAAGTCTTTGAATCTAATGCAAAAATTGTAAGTTTCTTGTAGAATGAAGCCAATTTTTTAGATAGAAATTAGTCAAGGTTACATGACTAGTATGAGGATTAGATCATTAATCTTAGTTCCAACAAGTTGCCTAAGGGTCTCATTAGAAGGTGGCTTCAATCCTAATGACCCAAAAAGAGATAGAGGCATGAACCTTGCTCAAGAAAGGATGATCATATACCAATTGTAGTTTTTGATGGAAAGACTCTAAACATGGGGAAGGTATGTTCTAAAATAGAGAAAGAAATTTTTGTTCATTTATGTCAATAATTTAATGATATACTTGATTGGACATATGATGATTTAAAGGGTTTTGACCCAATTTTGTTTCAACATACTATAGATTTAGTTGATAATGTCAAGCCTGTTAGGAAAAAGTAGAGGCCAATGAATTCTAAAATTGAATCAATGATGATAAAGGAGCTATACAAGTTGATTGAGGCTAATATCATTTTTTGTATCAAGCACTCGTCATGGGTAGCTAACCTTGTCCCTATTAGGAAAAAGGATGGCAAAATTAGATTGTGTGTAGACTTTAGGGATCTTAAATAAGCCTCCCTTAAGGATCATCATCCCCTTCCTTTATGGAGTAGATCCTATCCAAGATTAGTGGCTTAGAGAGGTTTTCATTCCTTGATGGGTTCTTTGGTTACAATTAGGTGTTAGTCAAAGAATCTGACAGATATAAGACTACATTCACAACAAAGTGAGGAACCTATGCTTATAGTAAAATTCCTTTTGGACTAACAAATGTAGGTGCCATATTTCAAAAGGAAATGGAGATGGCCTTCAACAACATGATTGAAAGGTTTGTGTTAGTCTACCTTGATGATATCATAGTGTATTCAAAGAATGTAGCAGATCATTTTGGCCATCTTAGAAAAGTATTTATGATATGTAGAGAGTATGGAATATCTTTAAATCCAAGCAAGTGCATCTTTGCCACTAATCAAGGGAAATTTTTAGGACACATTGTATATAAGGATAGTTTGACCATTGATCCAAAGAGAACAAAGGAAATACTTGCTCTCTCTCTTCCTAGTCACAAGAAAGGGTTGCAAAGTTTCCTTGGTAGGATAAATTTTGTAAGAAGATTTATTCCTAATTTAGTTACAATGGTGAAACCTCTTACAACTATGCTCAAGAAGAATATGATCTTTGCATGGACCAAGGAAGGGAAAGTAGGTTTAGAAAAGATCAAGGTAGCCATAGCCTTAGCCACTACTCTCACCAATCCAAATTTTGAAAAGGATTTCATTCTTTATACCTATTAGTGAAAAAATTGTCCTTCGAGAAAATGTATGCAAATCTGACTCCGAAGGCCCAAATGAAAGGACAAACTAGCACCAACAGTTGGATAGGTTATCATGGATTGATAACCCTCCTCTGAATTTTTATCGAGTACAGCTCCCCATGCAAGATTTACAATGAATTATTTATAGGTACTTTTGACTAGAAAGCACAAAAGGATAACAAGCATCTATCTGTAAACACAGAATAGATGTGAAACCTAAGAACTAAAAAGAAAGGAAACAGAATAAAATAGACTACACAAAGTTAATCTTCCGTACACTGCATTACAAAGGACAAAGGTCAAAAGAAAATTTTCCATTCTCCTAAGAAAAGACAAATCAAAGCCTCTAGAAGATCCTGATATCAAATGCGTTTAGAAAATAGCACATCTGATGCACTTAAAGAAAACTGAAAGTTACAGCAACATAACCATTAGTGGAAAGAAAACTACATAGACTCAAAGTTCTAATTTGCAGATATCTTTCAAACCTCCCTTCTTTAAGATGTAAAAGACTACATAGATCCTATTACACATGCATTAGAAAATGAAAACCATCTCCTCTACATTACATTTCAAAATTAGATTCCTCTTTAATCACTAACACAAAGTCTAGCAAGTAAAGCTCTGTTCTGCTATAGCTCCAAAGTCTACATTCTTTTCCCTCAAAATTGAAAACTCTCCCCTTGCTAATAGCACACACTCTGTAGCTATCGGAAGAAAAAGTGGAACCCCCATGACTTCATTTACTTTTCAATTATTAAAACTGACCCGTAACCTTCCATCTTTCAAGTTGGGCTTATAATATTTTATAAGTTTTAAAGTCATGAGTGACTTTAATTAACCTATCATTTTAAAGATGTGCAGATGCTCCTTTACACAAATGACATGTCAAATTTTTAAGATGGATGATGACTCACCATTCTTAATTTGATAAATAGGTGGAATATATCTTCCTCCTCATTATCTCTGCTTCATTCACCAGTACAGAGACTTCATCTGGCATAGTTTATAAGACTTTGAAGCATTATTTCAATGCCATATAATATTTTCATCATACGTTTCCAATAATATCATTCTCTTTGAAACTCATGGATAGCATATAAATATATCACCCAATGCTTTTAAATTTATTAATTTTCACTTCATTAAATGTTTACCACTTCGAAAATCTTGCTTTGTTGCTAAACGTGACCTTGACCTCTTCTCAATTGACTGGTGTTCAAACTGATTATGAAAGCACAAAGGCTTGTTTGGGCATGCCATCTCTTATTTTGGGTAACTCCTTCACACTGCTACGGGACACGTGGGCTTCCATCCTGAAATGCTTATTGGTTCTCGGCATCGTCTCATTCTAATATCTCTTCTAGCATTTATCATTCGTTCCACACATGTCTTTCATGTTTGCACACACGTTTGTGGAGGAGAAAAAGTATTAAAAATTGAAAGTAACACCAAGGTGACCCTTTACCAAACTTGATGAAAAGCTCGGTCTGATAAAAATAGTGAATTTCCAAGTTCATGCCTTTCAATTTTTCTACCGCAACCTCGCATTTGGGAAAGCAACTTGTAATTCATGGAAATTGGAGCTTGTGACGATATTTTTAACCGCCCATAGAAATTATTCCCATGAATCGAGATGCATCTTTATAATGCCCATGTCTAAGCATGGATTCAAGAATTTCCCCATGTGTATACATGTGACTAAAGTCAAATCTATAAGTTCTTCATGCATTAGATGAAAGGGGGCATGGGTTACATATTGCTTAGCAAATGGATCTGTTCCTTCAAACATGATTCTTGGGTCTCCATGATTCTGGTATTGTCGCCTTGACTTGCATGAATGGGCCTGTGATTGATTCCATTATTATCCAAATGTTGATATTTCCTTTAGGGAGGTCGATGATCTTCAAACAATCATAGCTCTTGGCCATCTAATATCAAGTCAATTAGTTTAAAACATGTTCGACATGCTTCTATGACATTATAGAATGTTTATTTTATAAGAGAAGAGTCAATCATTGTCATCTAGGCTTGATGAACCAGATTGCATTTTGGAGCACTTCAATCCCTAAACTGTATTTTTGCAATTTGAGTCTACATTCAAACCTTAGACTATTGAACTTTTTTGAGTTGACCATTATGCACTCTAGGCCATGGGTTCGAACTATGCTCGTATTGGACCTATAGGATAGATTACCTGAATCTTTGAACCTTTGATCTTTGGACCATTGGACCAAATCTCCATTTTGATCTGCACTTCTACACTTTCTCAAAACTAATGAACTAATAGAATTTGAACTTAGATTATGAATCTGCAAGTTGAACCAGTGAACCACCTTGTGTCTCTGAACCCTTTGAATTTAAAACTAGAGTGAGAATTAAGCGCTTGAAATTTGACTCTGATAACTAACAAACCATCTTGAATCAACTAAGCTCAATTGAACATGAAATATTGAATGGGGCTAAACATTGCATATGAAGGCCACCAAAATCATCTAAAATACTAAGATTATTAAGCCACCAAACTGGATTCTAAGTTTGTGAAACTTCCTATGTACCCTAATACTGAATATAATAGTTTCAACACTTTTGAAGTTTCGCAGTTGAATCCATCAGATCGAGTCTTTATCTTGTTCTGCATCTTTGCATCTTCTAAAACTATTGGGCTGGTGGAATCTAATTAAGCTGATGAATTCTAAGCTTGAAACATGAATTGAGATTGAATCTGGGTACTAAATTGAACATGGGCTCTGAACTTTATGAACTGAAAAATTTGCATTTCAAATCCAGAATCTGAACTTCGCTTGTATTGAACCTACAGGATGGGTTACCTAAACCATTTTGAACTACTTTGAACTGAGGTTCAAAGTGGTTCAAAAACATGAATTACAAGTTTTAAAATTATGACCATATCGGGTACTAACAATACCCTAGGAGGTGAGTCAAGCATTTATGATGTCTTGACTCAATCAAATGAAAAGAATGAAGAGAAACCTATAGCCTTATTTAGTGAAGGGCATAAGAATATGAGGATAAGTATGGTTATGTGGAGAAGTAAGTTTTTGTAGTCATAGGAGCTTTGAAGAAGTTCAAGAACCTTCTATCACATAATAAGATTCGTTTGCTAGTGCCTCATGCAAGTGTGAAGGATTTTTTTAAGCCAGGATATTAGTGAGAAAAGAGTAGGTTGGATCACTAAGGTGATGGAGTATGATGTCAATATTTAGATCACCAAGTTTGTAAGAGGGAAAAGATTATGCAAGTAGATGGTCGGATCTCAAGAATCAGATGAGGAAGTTGCTATAGTATTGATAGAACAACAAGAAGGAGGAAATGAGAGTCCAAGGAATTGGATAGATGACATGATAACTTTCTTGTCAAGTAATGGATACCCTTAAAGATTGGATAGGGAAAAAAGAAGATAGTTTAGATTGTAGTCCATTCCTTATGCCATAGTTGATGGTATCCTATTTAGAAATGACTTCAATGGAGCTTTGTTAAGGTGCATTAATACAGACCAAGCTGATAGAATGATCAAGGAGCTTTATGATGGTCCTGATGGTGGCCACTTTTTAGAAATAATAAATGTTATGAAGATAATGATGGTAGGATATTACTGGCCTTCCTTATTTCATGATTGTCATAGGTATGTTAGAAGATGTAAAAAATGTGCTTTCTTTTCAAGTAAGTAAAGGCTTGCATCCCTTCCACATCACCCCATCCAAGTTGATCAACCCTTTTCTCAATGGGGATTAGATTTCATAGGCCCCATCAATCCTCCTTCTGGCTTTGGTCATAAATGGATCCTAGCTGCTACAAATTAATTTACTAGGTGGATAGAGGCAATTGCATTAAAAGATGCTACTGAGAATTCAGTTGTTGAATTCTTAGATGGAATTGTTACAAGGTTTAATGCCCCTTCCACCATAGTTTTAGACAATGCAAAATCATTTGTAGGAGCCCAGATTTATGCATGGGCTATCAATCATAGTATATAACTAAGAACTTCTTCCAATTACTATCCCCAAGGTAATGGCTTGGCTGAATCCTTCAATAAGAATTTGATTAGAATCGTTAAGAGGACTATTGAAGATAATTAAAGGTGTTGGCATCAAGAATTGAGAACTATCCTTTGGGCTGATTGAATAACACCTAAAAGGGCTATTGGAAACTCACCTTTCATGTTGGTGTATGGCACAGAAGAAAGGCTTCCTATATCATTAGAGTTTACATCCCTATAATTAGCCTATCAATTGGAATTAATAAAAAATGAAACTATGCCTATAAGAATAGTAGAGTTGATGGAGCTAAGAGAAAAAAGAAATTAGGCCATGCAAACTTTGGATGCACATAAAAAATAGATGAAGAAGAGCTTTGATAAAAAGGCTAAGTTTAGAATTTTCAGAGAGGGTAATCTTGTGTTAAAGTGGAATGTAAATAGAGAAAAACCAGGGAGGCAATCAAAATTTAATGCACTATGAAGTGGTCCCTATGTGATTATAAATTGCAAGTGGGCCAATGCTTTTTAGTTAAGTAGGCCTAATGGTGAAGTCTTGCCTATTATAGTCAAAGGAATATACCTCAAACCCTGATTCGAATGATAGTTGTTGTTTTCATGTATATAGTTAGGATAGTTTTCTTTCAATTCTTTCCTATTTTTCAAGAAGTTTCAAGCATAGGTTGTCCCTTTGTGAGATAGCCAGGTTTTGAAGTTTTGAAGTCTTGCAGAGGTTTTAGTGGACTTTTTCTTGGTCTATAGTTGTAGAGAATAATTTTGAGGTTTTATTGGGCATGTTTTTGCAATTTTAGGGTTTTTTTGGGTCGATCTTCATGATTTCTATGACTCTATTTCCCAATGGATGCTTTAACTCACTAGTCATATGCATAGCAAGCTTGCATCCCCCTAAGTCACCAAAATTATTGGCTAATTTTTCTAAATTAGAGACATTTGAATTTAAAATCGACAAACAGTCACATATATTTGTAATATTTAAATATATTAGGACCCACCAAAATAACCTTTTATGGCTTTGGGTTATACTTTATTTTCCTAAGTGTGCATGATTTAATTTCATTGTGAACTTATGTTTCATCTAACATCTGATACAGATGGATCAAGGGTTGTTACTTTGCCACTATCGAAAACTATACTCTTTTTTATCATAGCAACAAAGCAACATGTTTCCACATAGCACCATGGGCCCATTTTCTTCTAGTTAGTACAATCAATGGTGAGCTTTTTGTCCACCATTAGATCAAAGGTCATTCAAGGTTTGTCACTTTTTTGCATTTTTGAGTTGCAAGGTTTTAAATAATGTGAGAAAGTGAGTGATTAACATGTGACAAGTGGCTTCTTTTCCTTTTCTAGGCTAAGGGTGAAGTGGACAAGGTGTCAGACAAGTTGACATGGGGCCATCTTTCTATTTTTTCATGTACTGATAGGTTTGGCGTATTTTTTGGAGATGTCAGATGGGATAAGATCCATGGTTCTCTCTTTATTGCTTTGCAAATATGTAAGGTAATTACTTCATGCAACAAAGCAAGAGGTTGACACATATACATGACAGGCCTAGTTTGAAAACTAATGACTATAGTTACATCATGGTTAAGGTTAATAGTGTTGTAAGCCTTATAGTTAAATTTTAAAGGGTGGCATGATTAGTTGGTTAAAGTGGTCAAAATTATGAAGACATCATGAGGTGGTGAAAATAATTAATATGGTTGGTCCACATGGCTCATCTTGGTTGCTTGACTAGGTTGACCAATTGATTTTTCTTATTTGTCAAGCCAAGAAGAAGAAAGATAGGGTTTTTCTCATGCGATCTCATCTTTTGGTCAATCCCAACTGGCACAAAGCTATTTTTGTACTAGAAATGATGCAAAGGCATTCTTTTCACCACTTGATTGTCCATTTAGAGGAATTTTGGCATTAATTAGCATCATTCTACCACTTTAAGATTTCTTCTAGGTCAAGGTTTCCATATTTTCATGCCTTTGCAAGTGTACCAGATCAGATCTATTATTTGGATTGCCTTGATTATTCTATGAGCACTTAATAATGGTGGTTGTGGAGTAACTTCAGTAAAAAAACATCTCAGTTATGCTTGAACTATATAATCAAGGTTGTAGTTCTTTCTTATGGTCAATTCTTCTCTATTTTCTATGATATTGTTGTGCAAGTTCACTCTAAATCTCCTTCGCCTTTAGACCTAATGGCATTCTGCCTTATCTCCTTTAGTTATTAATGACTATGCAAGATCTATTTACCTCTCTTAAATATTTTTTGGCTATCTATAATTCGCATGATTTTATCTCTTTTGACCTATGAATGGTATATAAGTGAACCCTTTTCTTCCTTGTGTTATTCATTTTGGTTGTTTAATTTAAACAAGTCTGAATCTATATATCTTTGGTGTCATAATAGTTCAATTGTACATGTATGGGTAGAGATTGGTTTGAACACTGTATTTTGGTGTGTCACCTCCTTAGGATAGATTAGGTTAATGATTCTACATATGCCTTCTTCCTTTTTTCTCTCCAAGAGTAGTTAGGTGCATCCTAATACTAAAGGAAGCTGACCTTCTCTGGAAACTTAACCTCATAGTTCAAGTCCCATAGCTTGGAGGTTGTTTCACAAGGTTGTCCTTAGGTAAAAATTTTTGACAAGGGTGCAAAATTTTGTGACAATAGTAACCATGTCCATTAGAGCCATTTGAATGAAGTTTGAAGAAAAATGTGTGAAATTGTTCAAGGTTACCAATATGGGAAAATAGGCCTAACAAGGGTTAATAGATGGGTTCAAGGATAACTTTAGAGTTTAGTTGATGTTTGAGTCTAAAGGGGTAATAAGAGGCTATTTGATGTAATGGAATAAGAAATACATGTTAAGGTTGCAAAAATGGTATAAGTTGTCAAATTAACAACATAAGGGATTAAGAAACAAAATCAGTCCATTATGTTTATAAGCTAATTAAAAGGGTGGAGGTTGGTTTTAATAGATTGTATTGGTCTATAAAAGATTTCAAAGCCTAATGATCAGTGTAATATCAATCAAAATGAGAAGATAATTATAATTTAAAATTGTAAAATTACACTTATATCAATATTTGTAAAATTCAAATTTGATTCCATAGCATATTCAGTGGACTTCATAAGGAAGCACAATCCCGATGATTTATCTTATAAAAATAATTTCCAAATCTTAGAAGAATACTTTTATTATTGTAAGCTAAAATATATGAATGGAATCATCCTTGGGAAAAACCTACAAATAAAAAATTTCTCACACTAGAGGATTGTCCATAAATCATATATTCCATTTCTAAATTTATGCATTTAAGTCACTAAGGAGTTATATTCTAGAGAGAATTACACTTATCATCAATATTTAAAACATATTTATATCTTTTGATTAATATAAAAACACATTGAAGGGATTGTGAGTAATGGAAAGAAGAAAATAGAGCAATATGAGAAGATAAAAAATTGTGTGAGGAAAGGAGGTAGAGCTATACTACTAAGAAAAAGATAGATAATGAGGCTTGATGCCATGGAGAGGAAGATGGGATTGAAGAAAAAAATTATGAACAACTTGAAAATGATCTATTTCAATATGTTTAAGTAATGATGGATGGTGAAGAAGATAAATAACCTAGTGTTGAAGAGGTTCAAGGTGTTGAAGAAGATGTGGAAGACAAAGATGCCAATGAGGGCAACAAGGAAGCAAGTCCTATGGGGCTTGAGTATGCTGAGTTAGTGGTATTTTGGATAATGAAAAATCATTTGAGTGAGGAGAATGGTATGAAGGCTAATGATGTAAGCTTGATGGTGAATCAAGCCTTACAATGCCAAAAGGAATAGCATGAAGTAAGTGACAATTTGGTAGAAGAAATGATCTTACTGAAAAGGATGCATTGATGGTTTTTGTGATGGGTCATGAGAATATCATGGAGGTTTTTTATGCTCTAAGAATGGAGATTGGATATGTTGTTGTTACCAAGATGGAAGAGTGTCTTTGGGTGGCATACTTGGTGAGTTTATAGATGTATGTAGCTAGGATGATGAAAATGAATATATCTAACCAAATGAAGAGTAGTGAGTAGGATGGAGTGTTTAAAATGCCAAGGAAGAATCTTAGACATGTCTACATTAGCATGGAAGAAATGACAATCAATTAGACATGCCTACGTTAGCACGAAAGAAATAATAGTCTCCTATTATTCCATTAAGTTTAATGAGATGAATCCTCACATTAGATGGAAATGGATTTTAAGTTGTTTTGATTCCTTATGTAGAAAAGACATTATCATACTTTCTTGACCATGAGAATGACATTCATAGTAATATATTGATTCATTAAAGGTCAGATCTGGATGGTTGGGAACAAAACATTGTGATTGACCTTGAAGTGCATTGAGGTTATTTATTTGGTTTGAAGTGTACATTAGGAAGGTTTGGATACTTTTATGTGTCATTGTTATGCCATAGTCATAGTATGAAATTCAAATCAGATTGTGATGGAAATGGTGAAGCTTTAATTGGGAGTTTGTTCATAAAGCCTTTATAATCAGAAAATGAGTTTGATCAATCTAAACCTATTTAGAAGGTGTTATGATGATTTAGTACAGGTTTATTCTAGTGTCAAGTTGGTAAGACATTCGAGAAGAATTGATGGTACCATATATTTTTTGTTTAGTTTTCATAGGTTTAGTTTGAGCTTCACTTGGTTTTGAGAATCCTTTCATATTCTCTACTTAACAAGGCCAACCATGTTAAGGTGAAAGCTCATTTGGCCTCTCCCTCCATAATCACTCTAAATTTCCTAGTAACAACTAAGTAAATATTTCATTCATTAATTTTAGAAGTATATCATTTAATCATTATAATTACATAATATTCTTTAACACAACATATAAATTAATAAATACGTATAAACATTCATCAATAATTCATGAACACATCAATCATTATATTCACATAACATTCATTAACAAGGAATATAATTCATTAATACATATAAAAATTCATCAATAATTTTTGAACACATAAATCATTATAATCACATAACAATATTCAATAACATGACATAAAATTCATTAATAAGAAACATTCATAAAAATTCATCAACACATTCATCATCAAACAAGGTTTTTAACATTCATTTCTTCTTTCATTTTTTCTTTTGTCAAAGATAAAGGCTAATAGGCACATCATGACTATCTTTGGAATTCTATTGTGGCTCTTGTAGTTTTGATCTTATGACATGAGGCTTCCTCTTCTTTTTTTGAGGACAAGGTTGAGGGGTGATAAGAAATAAATGGGTTTAATTCTAAACATTTTTTAAAATGTTATAAGTATTTCATTGATCTAAAGAACATAAGAGGGATTTTTCTTTGATAGTGCCACATCATCTACTATTACATTTTGTTCATCCTCAACCTCAACATGCTCAAAACTAACATCACACTCTGCATACTCAAAAATTATCACATAAAGGTTACACCAATTGCAATTTAAGATGTTAAATTTTATTAATTATTACATAATTTATTTTCAATAGAAATTAAAATATGTACCTATATCATTTTGATGCACATCAAGGCCTTTGTCATGTGTAGAATTTGTGCCTTCATCATCATGACTAAGATGTGTATTGGGAATAGAAGGTTGCAGTGAAATGTCATGTGTGCATTGTTATCATTGTTCAAAATTAACATCAAATAGATTGTTTCTCATGAAGTTCTATTAGGCCTATTTACCTACGTGTGAACCAATGTACCAAAATCTTCTACATCTCTTTGACTACTGGAATCTATGCAGTGGTATGCAACCACTACTTTATAGCCTTGCTTGAAGCCAATTTGTTTTTCCTCTTTGGTGGGTGCTAGATTAAATTCAATGCCTTACATTTTTTGCATAATATCATCAATATTGAATGTATTTCTTATTTTTAATTTAATATTTAAAAATTGATATGAAATTTCATTTACTACTACTTACAAGGCATGAGTGAATTTTCATATATCCATCGGAGCCAAGATGGTGTTGACCAACCTTCTCTATCCTATCTTGTGTGGCTTTTGATGTGTCCTACGACCTATATATGTAAACTTTGAAATATGTTAGATTATATAAATATAAAGATCACTAATTTGTGCATAATTACATTAGTACTACCACATACCTATTTTTTATGGGTAGTGGGTTAATTCTTTTATATCTTAGTCTTATTTATTTTGCATCTTCAATGCCTTCATTACACTCTAGCTCTAGAACTATAGGAGGATACTCATACTTTGGTTGAGCCTTAGAGCCCCTCTATATTGTTCTCTCAAAATATTTAGATGTTTGCAAGATTTTTAAAAAAATTGATCTCTGTTTAGTATTTTGACCAAAGAGCTCCTCCATAGTTTTTATGAGTTTCTCTTTTAATTCCAGGCCATGCTCATTCCACCTTTTCAAAAAAAAAAAAAAAATTTGTTAACAAAAAATTTAGTTCAAGCTATATACCATGAACATATTACAACAGATTGATTAAAAGAAAAATGTATCAACCAATTATATCTAGCTACATACCTTTTACATAATGTGGGTTCAAATATCTTCAATGTTAAATCATAAAAAGTTTCATAAAAAAGATCATTTTCTGCAAAATCATCATGGGATCATTAGTCAAAAATGAGTTATAAATAAGTAAACTACAATTATGCTCTAAATAATTATAATTTTAAAGTATGCGAAAGCTTAGGAAATTTGAATGGAATCATTATTTGTCAGCCATCAACAATGATGCCTTCAATGATCTAGTAGAAGTAACACAAGCTACTCTAGGAAAGGTTGGTAAATTATCACCAATACTGGTATATGTTCTATCATCATGAGAAGGTGTACCTATCCCTACACAAAGTTAATCAATGTCATAATATACCCAATTGAATAAGAAATTACAAATCAAATCATGTTTAACACAACAAAATATAGAAAAAATAAGGATTTACTAGCTCTAGTTACAACAGGTGTAGATGTTTGTATGGTCCTTGTTGTCGATCTTGCAATTGCCAATCTCAGATTGTTGGCTGGCCTCATGGAAGGAGGTGTATGCACATCATTAGTACTTGAAAAATTATCATATATATACAATGTATTATATTTTCAAAATATAGATTGCAAAAACATGACAATGGTATATAAAATTGCCAATAATAATCATGAAGAAAATAATGTCCCTTCTGATGATTGAAAATTGAAATCACATACTTGTAGGAGCTACACTAGTACCCTCATCAAGTTTTCAAAGAGGGAGAAAGTGTACTACAAATCAAAGGAAGAAACATGGAATATCTACTTAGAGGGAGATAGTGTAAGTAATGATCTAGTACAAAGGGAGAAATGATTAAAAGACATACATCTACCTAATAAGAGGGAGATAGTGTTGAGGGAGATATAAGAATAGAATAGACAGAGATAGATAACTAAATATTAAAGGAAGTGATCAAGAGGGAATAATAAGGATGAATTGATTTTCTATTGATCAAAATAGAATTTTGTAGCCTATCCAGAAGATGAAAGTTGCTGATAGAGGGAGAGATTTCAATACAAGGAATTATTTTCTTTTTGGTATTGTTGTTGGTATTGGTTTTCAATCAATGCCAAAGAGGGAGATTGTTGAAAATAGATTGATACAAGTATGAGAATGTGTTTCAATAATTATTTTGTCACTAATGTGAAACTTGCTACTTTTTGGTAAGACAACTACTTAGTTGATTTGAGTATTATCATTTGTTTCATTGATGAGGAGGTTTTGATCAATTGTGATAACAAAAGAACCTAGAGGAAAGGTTGAGCTATGGTAATAAAAATAAGTAGAAAGATTAGTTAAAATAGTGATGTTATAGTGCATTGATTATCTACTTAAGGTTGCAAAGGTTGGATACATTGACTAAGTCTAGAAGAACAAGTAAGAAGAATTGAGTCTGCCAAGCTTGAGTGGACAATAGGTGTTGAGCAAATTTAGTGCAAGTCGAGTAGAAAATCAGTTGGAGCTAAGAAAAGCAAAATTTTAGTGTATGTCAAATGATACAGTGTAAGTTGAGTAAAGTTTAGTTGATTCTGAGCACCAATAAACTTTAGTGGTTGCCAAGTGATCTAGTTGAAGATGAGTGGAAGAACTATTTGGAAGCCAAGTGATAGCATTTGATGTCGAGTGCCAGTATTTATATTAAATCATATATTTAACAAATTTGTGCTGACTATTTTATTTTCTTGAATTTTGTGAAGCATTTGGAAGATAAATATGATGAGTTGGAGGCATCAAATCAACTAAGATGATTGTAATCAAGGAGTTGGAGTTGTAGATCAGTCACAAGCTAGGTAACGAAGGAAGAAACTAAAAATGTTCATATCTACATGTTGAGATGACAAGTCTTTGGCATTGTTTTCAAAGAGGGAGAAAGTGTACTACAAATCAAAGGAAGAAACATGGAATATCTACTCCGGGGGAGATAATCTAACTAATGATCTACTATAGAGGGATAAGTGATTAAAAGACATACATCTACCTAGTAAGAGGGAGATAGTGTTGAGGGAGATATAAGAATAGAATAGATAGAGACAGATAACCAAATATTAGAGGAGCTTATCAAGAAGGAGTCATAAGGATGAATTGATTGTCTGTTGATCAGAACAAAATTTTGTCACCTATACAGAAGATGAAAGTTGTTGATAGAAGGAGAGATTTCAATACAAGGAATTATTTTCTTTTTGGTATTGTTGTTGGTACTGATTTTCCATCAATGCCAAAGAGGGAGATTGTTGAAAATAGATTGATACATGTATGAGAATGTGTTTCAATCATTATTTTGTCATTGATGTCAAACTTGCTACTTGTTGGTAAGACAACTACTTAGTTGATTTGAGTACTATCATTTTTTTGATTAGTAAGGAGATTTTGGTCAAATGAGATAACAAAAACACCTAGAGCAAAGGTTGAGCTATGGTAATAAAAAGAAGTACAAAGATTAGTTAAGACAATGATGTTATAGTGCATTGATTATCTACTTAAGGTTGCAAAGGTTGGATACATTGAATATGTCTAGAAGAACAAGTAAGAAGAATTGAGTCTACCAAGCTTGATTGAGTGGACAATAGGTGTTGAGCAAAGTTAGTGCAAGCTGAGCTAAAAATCAATCAGAGCTGAGAAAAGTAAAAGTTTAGTCTATGTCAAATGATATAGTGTAAGTCGAGTAAAGTTTAGTTGATGTCGAGCACCAGTAAACTTTAGTGGTTTCCGAGTGATCTAGTTTAAGATGAGTGGAAGAACTATTTGGAAGCATGACAACATTTGATGTTGAGTGCTAGTATTTATGTTAAATCATATATTTAATGAACCTGAGCTGATTATTTTTATTTTACTAAATTTTATGAAGCATGTGGAAGATAACTATGATGAATTGGTGGCATCAGATCAACTAAGATGATTGTAATCAAGGAGTTGGAGCTATAGATCAGTCACAAGCTAGGTAACAAAGGAAGAAATTGAAAATTTTCATATCTACATGTTGAGATGAGAAGTCTTTGGCTTTGTTTTCAAATATGGGGAAAGTGTACTATAAATCAAAGGATGAAACATGGAATATCTACTTAGATGGAGATAGTGTAACTAATGATCTACTATAGAGGGAGAAATGATTAAAAGACATAAATCTACCTAGTAAGAGGAAGATAGTGTTGAGGGAGATATAAGAATAGAATAGAAAAAGACAGATAACTAAATATTAGAGGAAGTGATCAAGAGGGAATCATAAGGATGAATTGCTTGTTTGTTGATCAGAACAAAATTTTGTAGCCTATACAAAAGATGAAAGCTACTGATAGAGAGAGAGATTTCAATACAAGGAATTATTTTCTTTTTGGTACTGGTTTTTCATCAATGCCAAAAAGGGAGATTGTTGAAAATAGATTAATACAAGTATGAGAATGTGTTTCAATAATTATTTTGTCACTAATGTCAAACCTACTACTTATTGGTAAGACAACTGCTTACTTGATTTGAGTACTATCATTTGTTTGATTGATGAGGAGGTTTTGATTAAATGAGATAACAAAAGCACCTAGAGGAAAGGTTGAGCTATGGTAATAAAAATAAGTACAAAGATCAGTTAAGATAGTGATGTTATAGTGCATTGATTATCTACTTAAGGTTACAAAGGTTGGATACACTGACTAAGTTTAGAAGAACAAGTAAGAAGAATTGAGTCTGCCAAGCTTGACTAAGTGGATAGTAGGTGTTGATAAATGTTAGTGCAAGCTGAGTAGAAAATTAGTCGAAGCTAAGCAAAGTAAAAGTTTAGTGTATGTCGGATGATATAGTGTAAGTTGAGTAAAGTTTATTTGATGTTGAGCACCAGTAGACTTGTGTGGTTGCTGAGTGATCTAGTTGAAGATGAGTAGAAGAACTATTTGGAAGCCAAGTGACAGCATTTGGTGTCGAGTGCCAATATTTATGTTAAATCATATATTTAACAAATTTGAGCCAACTTTTTTTTTTCTTGAATTTTGTGAAGCATGTGGAAGATAACTATGATGATTTGGTGGCATCAGATCAACTAAGATGTTTGTAATCAAGGAGTTGGAGTTGCAGATCAATCACAATCTAGATAATAGAGGAAGAAACTAAAAATTTTCATATCTACATGTTGAGATGACAAGCCTTTGGCATTGTTTTCAAAGAGGGAGAAAGTGTACTACAAATCAAAGGAAGAAACATGGAATATCTGCTCAGAGGAAGATACTGTAACTAATGATCTACTATAGTGGGAAAAATGATTAAAAGATATACATCTACCTAGTAAGAGGGAGATAGTGTTGAGGGAGCTATAAGAACAAACTAGACAGAGACAAATAACTAAATATTAGAGGAAGTGATCAAGAGGGATTCATAAGGATGAATTGATTATTTGTTGACCGAAATAGAATTTTGTTGCCTATACAGAAGATGAAAGTTACTGATAGAGGGAGATATTTCAATACAAGGAATTATTTTCTTTTTGGTATTATAGTTGGTACTAGTTTTCCATCAATGCCAAAGAGGGCGATTTTTGAAAATAGATTGATACAAGTATGAGAATGTGTTTCAATCATTATTTTGTCACTGATGTCAAACTTGCTACTTGTTGGTAAGACAACTGCTTAGTCGATTTGAGTACTATCATTTGTTTGATTGATGAGGATATTTTAATCAAATGAGATACAAAAACCACCTAGAGGAAAGATTGAGCTATGGTAATAAAAGGAAGTACAAAGATTAGTTAAGACAGTGATGTTATAGTGCATTGATTATCTACTTAAGGTTGCAAATGTTGGATACACTAACTAAGTCTAGAAGAACAAGTAAGAAGAATTGAGTCTACCAAGCTTGACTAAGTGGATAGTACGTGCTAAGAAAAGTTAGTGCACACCGAGTAGAAAATCAATTAGAGCCGAGAAAAGTGAAAGTTTAGTGTATGTTGAATAATATAGTGTAAGTCGAGTAATTTTTAGTTGATTCCAAGCTCTAGTAAACTTTAGTGGTTTCTGAATGATCTAGTTGAAAATGAGTAGAATAACTATTTGGAAGCCAAGTCATAGAAGTTGATGTCGAGTGCCAATATTTATGTTAAATCATATATTTAATGAATCTGAACTGACTATTTTATTTTCTTGTATTTTGTGAAGAATGTGGAAGAAAACTACAATGAGTTGTGGCATAGAATTCATGGTAAATAATTTTGAGGTGAATTCAAAGAGGATTGAAGGAGAATTTTCTTGAAGGGACTCAAATGAAAAGACAACTTCATCATCATGATCTTTAGATTCATCACTGAATTCTTCTTCAGCAATTGAACAAGCCTTCTTTACCTTGTCCTTGTGGCCTTTGTTACTATAATCTTTTCTACCTCTAAATTTATCTTCATTCTTTTTGTTTGACTTATAAGGATATCTTACTACAATATGACCAAACTCATGACAATTAAAGCATATGATAGGTAACTTACCTTTGTATTTTCCCTTATGATTGTGAAACTTCTTAGCCAAAAATGCCTCTAGATCTTCTAGCTCTTCATTGTCTATATCACTATCACTAGCAATAGGTTTGGCCTTTTTCTTTTTCTTATCTTTAGGCTCTTTTAGCATCAACTTAGCTTTAAAGGCATTGATGAGCCTATAAAATTTCATATCCATATCTATTTGTTATAACACTTTACCCCATAGTTTTAATATATTTCCAAGTCATTTCCATACATTAACTTGGTTTATGAAGCATTAACTATGATTAATGATTTATTGATTAACAAATTGCATGTGTAGCTAGTTGATGCTAGATTATGATGATTTATTGTGAAAAATGGTTAACATTGAATAATAATATTTTTGAGGTGGTTAACATGTTTTATGTGAGTTATTTGGGTCATTCATGCAGCTGAAAAGAAGGAAAAGGAAGTTGACACTTGTCAATATTCAGCAAGTGCAGGAAATGAAAAAAAAGTTAAAAGCCAGTTCCAGAAAAATAGGCATATCTTGCTCAATTCTTAATGAAATTAAGAATGGCTTATGGTTTTAGAAATATAAGATGAAGGAGCATAAACAATTTTGAGCATTTGAGTTGATTCAAAGCAGTTAATGAGCAACACGGATCAAAAGTTGGTTGAGAAAAAAGTGTCACATTTTCAGGCAGCATAAAACCACTTTCAGAAAAACGACCATAACATCCACATTACTTAATGAAATTCAGATTTTCAAAATGATATAGAAAGATTAAATGAAGGAGCATAACATGGTAAAGGGGTTTGAACTAATTTTCAATAATGAAAGATAACCATGCGTTTGAAGTGGACTGCTGAAAATGTGGAACTGAAATTCAGCACTTTGTCATTACTTTTGTAAAAAGATTCTTCCTTATTTAAAAGGATGATGGGGGGAACTTGTTAAGTGGTTAGAGGGTTGTTAGAGGTAGAAGTAGAGGTAGAGAAATAGAGAGATGTAGATAGACATAGAGATGTAAACAGTTTAGATAATATACGGTTCCTGCAGCGACTACTGTGCAATTTCATGCAGCCATTACTGTGTATTTAGTTTGTTTCCAGCATTGTTATTTTGCAATGATAAAATAACTTAGAGAGTTTCATGGTGCATATAATTTGTAGACTTGTTTCAAGTATATGTCCTCGGGTTGACAATTTAAATGAACCTTCTCTATTAGAAATATAACTGCTCATTTTGGATGTCTAATCCATGAGTTGTGTTTGTAAACCAAGTTATTGATCTAATTGGGAGGCTAACAGGGATATTCAACATTTTCAAATTTGGAAATATCAAAGTTTGAAAGTTCAAAAGTAGTGAGTCTACCAACTAGTTCTTCAAGGGTTAGATTGATACTAGGGATACACCTTAGTTCTTGTATAGAAAATACTCTAATAGCATAGATAGGTAGAAAGGTTCTCAATAATTTGTTGATCAAAATCTCATCTTCAATCTTTCCATTTGATCCTTGAATAGCATTAAAAATATCTTTGATCCTTGTACAATATTGGACTATAGTCTCACCCTCTTACATTCTTATTTCATCAAATTGTCCTCTAAGGCTTTTAGATTTGGCTCTCAGCATATTCTTATCTCCTCCATAGATTACCTGTAGGGCATCCCACATCTACTTAGTAGCATCACATTCTTTGATGTCATCAAACTCTAAGTAACTTAGGGTAGATGCAATTTCTCACATTGCTTGATTGTATTCTTTCTTCTATTTCAATTGATCAATAGTTGGGGCTCCAGCTAGATCAACATGCTCAGTGGTGATAGTTGACTATGCATAATCTCCAAGACCTCCTATATGTAGCTTCATCAAACTTTTCAATGCAGAATTTTTTTTTTTGTTTAACTTGGGTAACTCATTTTTGTACATCTTGATCTTTAGCTTTAAGTACCTTCAAACTTTCACTTCACAAACACTTGGTGCTCTAGTACCAATTGTTGGAATACTTTAGAATAACTGAGAAGGGAGATGAATTAGTTATCCAAGGTCCAAATGTACAAATAAAACTTTTTAGTACTACAACTTATCCTTATGCATACATTGACCATTCAATACATTAAACATATGCATTTTTTGTCCTACGTTAAAATAACTTTGCATAAATGTAAACATGCAGAACCACAAAATCACTCACACATTTTGACACAAGGATTTTACATGGAAACCCAATTTGAAAAAAGCTATCAATAACATGCTACCAATTTTCACTCTTTTAAATTGAGCTATGTGAGGAGCCAACCTTGTTAAGGGTTACAATGCACACTATTTAATGTGACATGGTTAAAAAATTTCAATCACCCTCTTAGGAGTGAGTCTTATTAGAAGACTTTAGAACATTTCATTATAATGTCACTGTGTTAAAGGATTTACAAATGATTTTTAGGTCAACCTTAATCCAAAGGATTTATCTAGACTAATACAACGATTAGAAAGTAATAGTAGAACTTGATCTGATAATAAAACATAACTCACTTGTAGATTACAGATTTCACATTTAGTCCTCCATTCTACTTGGAATTCATACATATCTCATTATCACTCAACATGTAAATTGTTCACTTGAAAATAACAGTCTTTTGATGCTCAACCAACACTAAGTTTCTTGAAATCAACTAAGTCTTCCTTGCTCAATCACTACTATCATTTCCCCGATGCGCAAAAAATACTATTTTTCTAATGCTCAACATATACTATTTTTTTGATGCTTGGCATAAACTAAGAGGTCTTAGTGCACCTTTTATACACCAAATAACTCAACCTTTCTCTAGGTTCTCTTGTTATCTTGTCTTTTCAAATCATCTTCATCAATCAAAAAAATGATAGCATTCAGACCAAAGTAAGCAATTGTTTCACCAACAAAAGTAGTAGGTTTGATATCAGTGACAAAATAGATGATTATTCCATGGTAGTTACATCAATCTTCTTCACTTCAACAATCTCATTTCAACAATGTCATCTTGACTTCTAGTGTGTGCATGATAATCCATAAATTGTGCCAAGCTAGTACACCTGAATAATCATTGCAGATGTGGAATAATGAGGATGTACCAAAGAACCTTGTGAGGCAATTTTTTAGTTATTTTATCTGATCAATATCTAATAATGTGACAATCAGGGCATTGTGTTGTAAATTCATATTGTTTATGATATATAATATGATCATTGGGACATGTCAACCTTTCTCTAGGTTCTCTTCTTATCCTTTCTTTTCAAATCATCTTCATCAATCAAACAAATGATAGCATTCAAACCAAAGTAAGTAATTATCTCACCAACAAGTAGTAGGTTTGACATCAGTGATAAAATAATTATTGTTCCATGGTAGTTGTATCAATCTTCTTCACTTCAAATATCTCATTTCAACAATGTCATATTGACTTATATTGCATGCAAGGTAATCCATAGATTATGCCAAGTTAGTACACCTAAATAATCATTGCAGATGTGAAATAATGAGAATGTACTGAAGAACCTTGTGAGCTACCTTTTTGGTTATTTTATCTCATCAATATTTACTAATGTGACAATCAAGGCATTGTGTTGTAAATTCATGTTGTTTATGATATATAATATAATCACTAGGACATGCATGTATTGATTGATACTCCATTCCAGTATCTTTCATAATGGCCAATAATTCTTGGTAAGAGCAAGGTAGAATGTTTGATGGTGGTAAAAACACTCACCTATCAACCTATGAAAAAAATTGTTAATATAAAGAAATTTAATGGTATGCTAACATAGAAGATGACAAAAATTACACTATACCTTTGCATACATGAGATTTCTACATTGGATATACCATTCATAACCTTGATGTTTACTAGAAATAATATAATAGAGAGAAGCATTGTTTGGGAGCCTTGGTATAGGGGCACATATGCCTTTTCAATTACAGGTATATCAAGTTTTTCATCATCATCATCATTAGATTCATGAATATTATCATCTTTATCAATTGTGCTAGTAACATCATCTTTAATCCTGTTATCTGGCACATTATTAGCTACCCCAATACCAACATCTTCAATTGTGTTCTCTTCCTCAAGATCATCTTCTTCCATGGGAGCATTACCTTCTACTTTGATATTCACACCTCTATGTTCCACCATTTTGAAATTGACATTCACCAAAGGATGAAAATCCTTTACCCCTTCAATGTGATGATGTTTCCTACAATGTCTCTAACTAGTTTTGATTATAATTCTTCAATTCTTTAAGCCTCTACATTTTTTGCAAGGAAAATAACATTTTCCATCACCTTTTCTTTTGAACTGAGACCACAATCTAGAAATTTGTCACCTTATTTTGTTCTAGTTTCATATTGTTAGGCATGGACTTTCTTCACAGGAAAATATTTGGGCTATAAAATTATATCAAATATAAACATAAAATCATTAGTAGTATCTTATATATAATAAAAAATAATTAAATATTAGTATCTCTTCAGCAAGGGTGGCATCTAAACAAATCAAATGAATTATATAATATAAATATATATATCATAATAAGAAAATTTGGTGCCTGAAAAGCTATGATTATTCATACATTCCCATTATATATCAATACATGATCATTTTTTAGCACTGGGCAACCAACACGTAGCTATGTTTATGATGATTCATGCATTCCCCATGTTGTTGAGCTGCCCAAAATAGTTACAAAAATCATAGGAAGTTTTCATGGATGTAGTGAAAGATTTGTTTGAATTTGTTGGAAGTGAGAGAGAGAAGAAAATGAAAGGAGAAAGGGAGAATTCAATGAGAAAGAGAGGATTCAATCCATTATTTTTTCCCATGAATAGAAGAATGCCTAGATATGTACTTGGGAGAGGTTCGGTCATAAACCTCAAACACTATAAAATGTTTGATTCAATCAGTTAAGGATAGTTCATGAAGAAAACTTTTAATTTATCCACATTTATTTTTTGGCTTGAACTAAGGAAGACACAATAGAATACCCATATATTTACTTTGGAGAGGTTCATTTTTAAACCCTCAACACTTTGAAATGTTTGATTCAATCAGCAAAGGATAGTTCATGGGGTCTACCCCTTATCAGGTTGCTTTAATTATCAAAACAATTGTTTAACTGGAGATCATATTCTATAAAGTCATGTTAAAAGAAATGACTTGACTGAAGAATATGATTAAGGATTTGGCAGCTAACTTCATGGAATTTTGACTACTAATATGTTAGAGGACAAGTCAAATAAAACAAATTCTAACTCATAAAAAATAGTAATTAAGTTTTTTAGAGAAAATAAAGCCAATTATCATTTTTAAGGCCATCTTTGAAGATAACTAATTTGTATTGAAGAGCAACAACTATTTACTGGAAAGACATGCTATCTATTAGAAATGTCTATTATAAATATTGTATCCCTTGAGTTTATATAAGGACATAAAAGGGAGATTAACATTGGAATCTAAAAGGAGATGTGTAGATTTATTTTTGTCTAGATTTAGATGGCTTTGCATGAGCAAAAGACAGTAAGCCTAGAAGTACATGATCTCAAGATGTATATCAGGAAAAGCTACTTATTTCTTGAAATTTTGTTGCATGTATATTTTTTTGCACTATAAAAATACTTCATGTTGACTACCTAGAAAATGTAATTTTTCTTTTGAGATTAGTTGTTGCATACTTGATTTTCTAAAAATGTCATTTTCAAGGTACAAATTTTAGAGAAAATGTCATTTGTTTGTTGAAATTAGTTGTTTCATCCTCCATTTTCTAAATATATCATTTTCAATGTACAACTTTTAACAATTCAGTGGAAGTATCTAAGGCAAAATCAAAGGCACACAATTATATTAAATTCTTGAAGACTACCTCAAAAAATATAGTATAGCATCTATATTTGTATATCATGTATACAATTTAAGTCTTAATTTAGTTTCATTTAGATCTCAAGGTACATACCTCCTAATTTGAAGAGTGATTTTCCACACACTATCATGTCTTGTTTCGTCTTGTGAAAGATAAATTAAAACATTTGCTTTAGAAATCATGCAAACCTGCCACCAACTGACAATAGTAATTGGTAGGTCTTGGTATTTTTTATAGGTCACATTAATCTACACTTACATATCAACGAAACCCTCATGATACTCAAATAACAAAAATAAAAGCATTCTTATGAATGTGCAGTATTGCATTGTAGGATTATTGTATGTTCGACTGTGTGCTCAAAATGAGAGAAGAAAATGGTTGTGAAAAGAGTGAATTGTGATAGATAATAAAATCCATAAATGACAAACAAACACACAAAACATTTTTTTGTTGATAGATTGATCTTACGCCTAAAGTGCTCTTGCATCACCTTTATACAACCACAATTTGAGAGAATTCTTAGTAAAGATCTCATCAATAACTAGTATAAGATTTTTATCCAACTCAATGATGTTTGGGAGAGTGATAATTACCCTCTTAGATCTCAAAGAATGAAACCAGTCCTTGATATGATCAGATTGGATGAAAAAGTTGTCCAAAATTATCAAGGGAAATATTCTTGATTCTGTGGATGTCACAAAAAAATTGTGGAACCTAGGGAGCTCCATGTTATAGTGGGTAACTTATCCAAGCTAAATGATTATCTACTTTCCCATTTTACACAATTAGCATATAGGTTAGTAGCCTCTCATGTTCTATCTTCCTCAAAATTACCTTGAAGTATTGTCTCAACAATTGGCAAGGCTCTTCTACTTTTCATAGAAATTGTTTATCATCCATGTTCTTCTAGTTTATTTTTAATAATTTTTTGGCAGGCTTATGTTTCCTTCTCCAATGATCAAGTTGGGGGATGTATCTCATATTGTTCGTACCTAATTTCTATGACATCACGAAGAGGAAGAATCCCACTAACTCATAGGAATTCTTAGGTATGCCAATTTTTCATATTGATTCTTGTTCCTATTTATCAAATTACCAATAACTTTAATTTTTTGTTAAATAATGTTGTCCACTCCATGATAGATTAGTTGTATAAATCTTACATGGAAACTAAGAACTCAAGATATAAATTTAGTTTCATCATCTGGGTAAAAATAAATCATCACAAGGATTGTGTATACCTTCATATTTTAAGTACATTTACATGAGGATTTTAGGTTTCCCCAAGAATATTGTTTGCCACAAAGGTTCCATATTCTTTGTAAAAAGCATGTTTTATTGACCTATCACAACATGAAATGTTTCTATTAAAAAAATTGCACAATCATGCTTTCTGGTATAGTTAATACCATGTTTGGATTCCAACAAAGTCCATTGAAGTTGGAGGTAATATTGGTGATCCAATGTTGCAATATTTGGTATCATGTTATAGCAATAGTAATAAAGAAATTTGGGTGTTATTTAAGCCACACACTTGTAATGTTGATGCGTAGACAAAACCCTTCCTTTGGGTTTTCTTTAGTTTCCTACATTTATAGTAGAGACATGGCCGATAACAAAAATAATCATTAGCAAGTTAGCTACTTGATCAGCTAAAATATTCATATTCACATCAGAGGCCCTCAGCTCATCGATCTCTTTACCATAAATAATCTTTGTTTTGTTCAAGTTTTCCCTTGTGTGTTTGCTAGGACCTTGATCATCCTTCATCTCCTTTGTACCCTGATTTCTCCCCTCCTCTAGCTTATCCAACAAATTCTTGATATTCTTCACAATGACTTTCACTATGAAACAACTCTGATCTGAAAAAATTTTCAAAACAATCTTAGTGCCCTCAACTCTATTCTCCAAAATGTCCATCTTCTTCTGCATGTCCTTCACCACTTGATCAATAGCTTTTCTTTTAGCTTTAAGAGGTGGGACTCTCTTCATGAAATTATTAATATCTTCAACATTCCCAATCACCTCTGAGAGACTATCCAGATGCTAGCCTAAAGTCATCTCACCTCTATTTATTTTGTTGAGATGCTCAAACTCCCTTCTTATATCTTGTATTTTCACCTTCATAAAATTAATGTCCCTTCTCATCTCAAACTCCCTTCTTATATCCTGCATTTAATAAATTTTATTTTAATTAAATCACCAAAAGTTTGCACATGAATTTAAAATAAATTATAATATTAATAAAGAAAAGGGTTTGCATATTTTTAAAACTAAAAACCTAAAAGGAGAAAGTCTTTATTAATAAATTAGAGCTCATTTCTCCACACATAGATTTGGAGGAGCAAATTTCGAGAAAGAGGGTTTTATAGAAGATGGAAATTCTTGCAAGTTCTAACAATTTTTTTGGTTAGCATTAGATCGAGGTAGGATCTTGTCAAGATTTTTCATAGTAATTTCTCCTTGAATTTCCTTTGGCTTCTCTGTGGTTGTTATGGATCAGTTTTGTGAAATAATTCCGGCTGAAAACCTATTATTAAAATTATTGTTTTACGTTATTGAAAATGTCTGTGAATGAAATCAATTTGAAACCCTTGTTTGAGAAACTCTTTTAGAAAATTGGATTGTTTTAGAGAATTGTGAATAGGGATAGGTTTTAGAAAATAATACCAAAAATTTAGTATAGCAAATTTGATATTTTGCTATTGTTTCCCTATCATATCTATATTGGGTTTTGTTTATATATATATATATATATATATATATATATATATATATATATATATATATATATATATATATATATATATATATATATATATATATATATATATATATATATATATATATATATATATATAATTTATTTTATATTTATTTCTATAAAATTACCATAGTAAACAAATTACTCTAATAATATTTATATTAAAATGGCAATTATGCTATACCAGAAAAATGTTTTCATGTGCATTTGTAGAGGGGGCATTGATGTTATTATTATTAAAAAAAAGGAAACAAAGGCAAGGACCTCCCCATCCCCATGTTGCTCACGCAGCTTGGCTGTGAAGGTAGTCAAAGCTATTGGTAGTAGTTGACACTACCTAAGTAGCCAAGGTTACAGCAAGCAGCAAGCTACTACCACATTTGGCCTACGACCCTTAGAAAAGATTTTATTTTTTATTTTTTTAAATAAAATAGAATTTTATTATATAGTTTATAACAATATAATTAATACATTCAATATTATTAATATTAATAATTATTATTTTATTAGTTTTAATAATTATTGTTATTAATAAAATTAATTAATATTATTTTATTAATAATTTCATAATTATTATAATTATTTAATTTTAATAGTATCTTATTTAAATTTTGTATTATTTTATTATTTAATTTAACTCTAAATTAGGGAAGTTCAAAATTTATTAAATGGTAGTTCTATTTATATAAAAAAAACATGGTGTTTCTATTAAGGTGATTATAATGGATTGTTGAGTCTGTTGAGATACTTGTGAACTTGAAAACTATAGCAAATATGATACTTTAAAAAAATCAAAACTTGAACCCTTTTTTGTAAATCAAAATTCTATGTTTTCAAACCAAACAAATTATGAAACTACACTCGTTGTGATGTATGTTTTAATCTGTGTTGGAATTGGGTTTGACTTAGTATGTTGACCAGTTTTGGATGTTTACCAAAGGCCTTGGAGTTATTATTATTTTTAATGTTATATGAGATGTCATGGTTATTTATTGGTGCTTTCAAATTGCTTGTATAGTACTAAGGTGAATGGTGTGAACTTCTTGGTGTAACCTATGAGCTTTTGATCAGTTATCTTTTGTGCTTCCTAGTTGCTTGTATAGGAGTGAGGTGAATTTTGCGATTTTATTGGTGTAATCTATAATTTTTTTATCAAATATCTTTTGGTGCTTCCTAGTTGCTTATATAGGGACTGAGGTGAATTTTGTGATTTTCATGGTGTAACTTTTAAGTTTCGATCAGTTATCTTTTGATGTTTTCCAATTGCTTGTATAGGAATAAGGTGAATATTTTGATTTTATGAGTTGTAATTTCATGAGCTTAGGGTAGGTTATCTATATGTATGTTGGGAAGTGGCTTGGAATGGAGACCAATTCCCTAAAGAGGTGGCTTGGATAACCTATTTTAAGTTGTATTAATAAGTGATAACATTTCATTAAATGCATTAAAATGAATTAACAAAAGTTAATGTTTTACCTCGCCAATGCCTCAAGTGCTAGTACAAACTAGGATGGGAGTAGAGAGAATGCTTAGTTGTGACCTAGCCTCGTTGGTATGACTTGTCTATACAAAAGGATACTAATGTCACATAGAGTCACTAGGGGGGCGAAGTCCAAATAAGTTGCCAGGGTAACCTTAGAGTTGACTCATATGATGACACTTGTCCACTTACACAGAAAATTTCCTATGTGTCTTTATTTCCACTTGGATTAGATGTTATTTGTGTCTTGGTACCCTTTAGATAGATTTCTATCAGGATTTCCTTCACCTAGATTATGGTTATGACTTGTGGAGTGATATTTGTATGGGACTTGAAATTATCTCCCTAGCACAGTGCAAGTGGCCCATTTAGGTTCCACAAGGTCAAGTGATAGTGTTTCTTATACCATTGAGATCTCATAGTTGGATGTCATTGCTGGATGTACTTGTGTAGTTGTTCCTTTCATTATGATCTTGTGTTTCTATTGGATGGTTATATTATGTTGTACAATACTTGATTATTTGGAGATCTTATGAGATGTATTTATTCATGATGTATATTCTTTGAGATTTTCATACCCTATGACTCGTACAATGGATGATTATGCATTTTGGTTATGCCATGTGGCATCTTATGTAATTTTATATTATTTAATTGGATTTGTACTTGTGGTTATTCTATGATGTGGATTTTTTTATGTATTCGATTTAGTATTAATAAAACTTATGTATGTGATTCAATGTCATAGAACCTTTATGAGATGAAATCTATTTATGGTTTTTTTGTATGTATGTGAGTTATTACTTCTACTATATTATCTCTTCTTATTTTAATCTTTAAAAAAATATTTGGAAAACTTAGTGAATATTTAGGTCAATTTATTTTGGGTTCTCCAGCGGGGCGTTACATCTTGTGGTTCAAAAAAGAGAGAGTGAATAAATTAAATAAAGTTTATTTTTAATTAAAATGTAAAAATTTTGTACATGAACTTTAAAATAAATTAATATTAAAAAGGAAAAAAAAAATTGCATGTTTGTAAATCTGAAACCCTAAAGGAGAAAGCTCCTTATTAAGAAATTAGAGCTCATTTCTCCACATACAAGTTTGGAGGAGGACATTTCAGAAAGGGTTTCAAGAGACAGGAATTCTTGCAATTAGTGAGCATTCTATTGGTTAGCATCAGACCGAGGTAGGTATTTTGTTGAGATTATCGCACTAGATTACTTCAAATCTTTCTTCTATCTTCTTCGTGCCTACAAGGATGGAATGACTACTGTGACAATTTTGTGAGAATTCACATTGATTTTTGTTTTGTAAATCTCGTGAAAATATTGGAAAACCCTTGTTTGATGTGATTGTTCTTCATGATTAAATAACAAAATTGAAACCCTCATAAAATAAAATAAAATACTTAAATTTAGAAAATGAATTTATGGGTAGGGTTTGGAATTGAGAAAAGATTATTGATTAATCAAATTCATTTAATTGCCAAATCTATTGTTGAAAAGTTTATTAAAAAATTAAAAATTACAAAAATTGAAGAGGTATTTTTATTGTTTGTGTGTGTGTGTGTGTGTGTGTGTGTGTGTGTGTGTGTGTGTGTGTGTGTGTGTGTGTGTGTGTGTGTGTGTGTGTGTGTGTGTGTGTGTGTGTGTGTGTGTGTGTGTGTGTGTGTGCGTGCGCGCGTGCATGCGTGCGTGCATGCATGTATATTTGGGAGGCAAGCCACCATCTGCATCCCCTCACCTATGAGATAGCAGCTTGGAAGCACATGCAATGCCAATAAAAAATCTGAAATTATTTTAATTAATATCGTACCATGCACAATAGAGAGTACAAATTAAATGGCACATCCTCATAAAAATTTAGATAAGAAAGGGAGAAGGGAGGTGGGGGAAATGTGCCCCACCTTCATGCTTTGTTTTAAAAAGTCAACATGGTTACTTTTTGAGTTTTCTAAATATCCTACGTGGGGGACTTTTTAGTATGTTGAATTTGAGATTTTCCTTAATCTTTTTATTATTTTGTTTGAATATATATTGGGGTAGTTAAAATTAAGTTAGTTTTTAATTAATAGATTTATTTTTATTTTATTTATTTTTATCTATGCATATTTCAAAATACATGTATTTAAGTATGTAAAAGCTTTTGATTAGTATTTCTTTAATTATTTATATTATATTTTGAGCAAGAATATAATTAATAAATTAAGGATTTATTTCTAAAATATAGTTAAAATAATTATATATTAATTTGAACTATTATTAAATTCTATTTATTTCATTTTTCAAATGTTTAATGAAAATGAAACATATTGAGTTCAAAAGATTTTAATTCATCTAAGGTTTTCTATAAACAATAAGGGGTTTAGAATAAGAAAACTTATATCTTGTAATTTAAAAATTAAAATTTCAATAATGGTTGAATGTTTAATAGCGAGCGAATTTTACTTTTAAAATAAATAAATCAAATAAATTTAAGAAAATCAAATAAGTAAGAAGATAAAATTATTATCTACTTTTGAAAATGAAAATTATTGTTATGATTAACTATCTTTGGGAAAAATGGGAACCCTTAAGAAATTACCGGTTGGGGATTTTCTCTAAGATCAAACTAGACGTAGTAAATTGTCATTTGGAAAAATTTTGCAAATGAAAACTCCAACTTTTACCCAAATCAAACTTTATGAAATTATATCAAAAACTAAAATGACTAAATAACTACTCTTGCTTTAAATGTATGTTGAAATGTCATGTTTTATTTTGTGATGGGTTTTGGGGAAACCTACTATTTTGGCTAGATACGTATGTTTACTAGAGGCTTGGGAAGCGACTGACATATGATGCTTTTATATAATGTTAATTGGTCATGGTCTTATTTATTCTCAATCATTGTGATGCATTCACATATTTCTGTGATGAGTTTTTTTATGAGTTATTTATTAGTACTTCCAATTGCTTGTATAGGACTAAGGTGAATATTGTGATTTTCTTTGTGTAATCTATGAGTTTTAATCAATTATCTTTTGGTGCTTTCCAATTGCTTGTATAGGACTGAGGTGAATATTGTGATTTTATGAGTTATACCTTTTATCAGCTTAGGGTAGGTTATCTATGTGTATGCTGGGAAGTGGCTTGCAATGGAGGTCAAATCCCTAAAGAGGTTACCTAGGTAACACATTGTAAGCTGTATTATAAAGTGATAACATTTCATTAAATGGGTTTTAAATGAATTAACAAGAGTTAGTGGATTACCTCACCCATGCCTCGAGTGCTAGTATAGGCTAGGATGGAAGTAGATAGGATGCTTGGTTGTGACTGTTAACTCCATAAATTGCACCTTATCTCAATCACCTAAGCACTAGATATTTCTGGAGAACATGGGATTAGTCAAAGGCGTGGGTGATCTATAACAAGACTAAACCTTCTAATTCTAGGCCATTTCCTATTAGTCTTAAATGGTGGATCGCTTTAAATGGAAATATAAATGAAATTTGTAAAGAAAATGGGTAAGAATGGCTAATAATTAAGAAATAAACAAATAAAAGATGATACACCAGAAGGATTTTTTAGATGAAAATAATATTTCCCTAAACACAAGATAAAATTTTAGCAATAGATTGACTAATACAACTCTAACACATTAAATTGCACATAAGTATTTCAAAAGAAGACCCAATATTCAAAGATATTAAAAGGATTTTAATCACATTTAAAACTTGCAAATAAAACTAGTATATCTCCTGACTTGTATAGTACAATAATAAGAGTGAAAGATTTTTCATGAGACAAATCTTAAAGGTTTCAAAAAGAAACACTATAAAGAATATTGACCATCAATCTGCATACAAAAACAAGACCTCAGAGATAAATCCAAAATGCTCAATATATTTCTTTAAGGTTTTGAAAATACATCTCCAATCTAAAACAATGCCGAAAAACACAATGATAGTAACCAAAGATCTCTTCCCAACATTGAATGCCTTCAAAATAAAAGTGATAGAATATATAAAAATCCACCCCACTGATCAATAAATATTTCCTAAGAAAGAGGAACCATCTTGGGTCAAGTAGAAATAAAATCCCCTTGAAAAAGGTTTTCAAAATGCTCTAAATAGTCTGTTATGATTATCAAACTGCTCTTCCATAATGACAAGTCAAAATGGGCTTTTAGACTTCCTAAAAAGACTCAAAAACCACAATAAAAATGAAACTACAACTGAAAATCTAAGAATCACTTGACACCACTACACCTTATTGTTGGAAATATAAGATAGGCTAAGTTATTGAGAGGGGAGGGGTGAATTAGTAACTAATAAAACTTAGTCTTAATTCACTAATTAATGCTTCATATTTATTCTGATCTAATTGCATGCATGAAAAACTAAAAGCATTAAAACATTCATAACACTTGGACACACAATATGGTAACCCAAAAACCTTCCAAATAGAAAGTAAAACAAGGGTGGCAATGATACCCACAAGCTTTAGTACTACAGTATAAAGTTGGCTTGTTCAAGATTACAATGATCACTTCTAATGATTTGCCCTATTAGGAGCAATAAGGACTACTAGGTCCACCATGCAAAAGGATTTACAAACATACAATGAAGTATGCACTTGGTAAAGAGATTTACAAAAGACTGTCAAGTCCACCTTGTGAAAGGATTTAACTATTCCACTTGTTAGGATGAACCAATGGCTAATCTCTAATCTAAAACTTTGATTTACTGAGTGAGATTCCTTTGGAGTGTAATGATCACCTTGTTGTGATAAATAACTCTTTGTTGCTCCTTATACTACTTATAGCCTCCTTACTTCACACTTCTTCTCTTAGTGTGTCTCATATATATTCCATACTTGTTTTGGATGTAATAAATTACATTACATATATACCAATCCAAATTACAATTCATTAAAGTCAGTTGCAATACAAGTTTCACCAAAATACACAAAGTCAGCCCAACTATAGGTACTTAGGTTTTGAAGACAAACTCGATGAGGTTATGACACTCAGTAACCATTGTCAACACTTGGCATCATCATGCACTCGATAGATTAGAAGATTGTCTCATACTAATCACTTCCAAGTAGTCTGAACTTGGTCTACATTGGTGACTCAGTGAATACTATGAAACTTGACATATAAACTAAATCACTTGGTTGAGACTACATAGCTCAGTCAACACTATCACTACAAGCTTAGAATAAACTTAATCACTTGGTTGACACTATATAGCTCATTCAATACTAGATTCACATTGCTGAAGCAACAAACTTGGTAAGCACTAGAAAACTCAATTTGCACAGAGAAACTCGATTTACACTGATAATCACCAAGTTGGTAGATACTACTTAATGCAAATTGAATATTGTTCTTGGAACTCAGTAGCAACTCTAGAACTTGGTATAGCTTGAATTATTTGGTTAACACTATAGACTGCAAGATAAGCTCAATAGTTGCTAACCATCTAATTAAGAGAGTGTGTGTGTGTGTGTGTGTGTGTGTGTGTGTGTGTGTGTGTGTGTGTGTGTGTGTGTGTGTGTCACTAGTAAAAAAAACTTAACTATAATGTCAATAATATCCCCCTTTGGCATTAGTGACAAAAACACTTATCAATCAAAACATAATTCAAAAATTCAAAACACAATTTTAGTCTCCATCCTATGTCTTTAACTAGGTAACATACTCTATTTTTAAAAGATTTTTCAAAATCGCTTTTGTAAGAGATGTTTATCAAAATATCTATACATGGATATGTATAATATTATGATGCTCCCCCATACATAAATATTCAACATACTTTACATGTTATACATCTTCTTATCTTCTCCCCTTTTATTGCATCATCACATATTCTCCCCTTTTTACATATTCTCCCCCTTTTCGACATAAATGCCAAAGGTGTATGCTATATGGTTATTCCAAAATGTGACAAGAAGTCAGAATATACCTTTTAAATTAGTGACATTGTCTTGTTCCAATTTTCTTGCAACACCTTGCTTGCATGCAATGCAATTTGAACTTCTGCTGATAACTCCATCATGTGATCAACTATGGAGAAGTTGTTATCATGGATGAGAGTTTCAACATGTGAAATGTGTTTCTGCAATGCATCCATGTTTGAAAGAATCATGCCTTGTATATCTACAAGTGTGGCCCTTAGTAGTTATGCTTGCATATCAGTCAGAAATCTAATCTTTGTGTAATGAGTAGAAATGTAGCTCGGGTCAAGTCACAGTTGGTGTTCACTTTCCTTCAAATCATCATCTATCTTGGAGATATTATCTTTGATTTCCTATGTAAAGATAGATGTATCACATAGTTTACCTAATAGAGAAGTGACATTGTTGGCAGAGGTTTCCAATTAGCTAAGAATAGTAGACAAGTCTACTTGGTTTATTGTATTCTTTTGTGTAACTAGCTCCAATACTTTATTTTCAAATTTCTTCTCTACTCTTTGCAACAATTTTTCTTGCCCATTCAGATCTTCATTAAATTTTTGAACCACTTCTACTAATTGATCCAAAATAGGTTGATAAGTATCAACCTCAGTGCTCAGTGCATCTGCAAGAATGTTATTTGCATCTTATAGAACTTGATTTTCTTTGTTTCTTTCCTCTTTAAGCCTATATTGCTTAGCTTTCTTCTGCAAAAGCTCACCTACTATATGCATTTGATCAAGATTCAGAGTAGAGATATCCCAATTTAGAATAGCTATATCCTCATCAAGATCAATGTCTTCTTCCTTGTCTTTTCCTTTGCTAGAAACTTTGATACTTGGTTGAGGCTTGCTCTCAACTATCTTTGTACTAAGTATTCACATACTTGGAAAAGTAACAATGGTAAAAATGGAAGGACTAACAACAAAAGTAGATATTGCATTGATTGAAGAAATATCTTGTTCCCTAATAGCCAACATTAATGAAGGAGGAAGTATTGACTTCTCAATAGATGAAGTGTTGATTACTTCAATTAATGAAGTACTGAGTTGAAAAGGTGCAAAGATTGGTTGGGTGCTTGGATTTGCAGCATTTTTCACAACCAACTTGGTAGTAGCTTTCTTTGAGCTTGATGGATTTAAATCTTTTCTTGGAGAGTGAGGAAATGAGGCCATAACTATTGCTGCTATCTTTTCAGGGCCTATTTCCTCAATGCTCTAAATTTCAAGGAGATTTTCATCAGTAGCTTCCTATTTTTTCTCCTCATCATCTTTATTATCATCATTTGTTTCTTCTTCTTCATCATTTTCCTCTTCTTCCTGATCATCTTCACCATAATCCTTGACATGAAAAAAAAAATCACTCTGCTAATGAAGATTGAAGATATTCTTCCATGTATTAGTGACATTCCTCACCACATGTTCAATGTCATTTATCAGTATTAAACAAGTGTTAAATTTCAAGGTGATTTTTTCTTTATTCTACTTCATGTACTCTTTTATTTCTTTGTCATTAAAACTCAGCATGAGTTTCCTCAGAGTCTACTTATATATGTCCTTTGTAGTTTTCTTGGCATGTTCCCATCTTGTCTTGATTCTTTCCATTAGTTCCTTGGGAATCTGTTGTGCAAGTTGATCATGTTAATATTCCCATTTTCCTAGCTTAGACATAATCATGTCTTCAACTTGCTTCTTCTCCTCTGCATTTTTGGTTTCATATCTTAATGATTTAAAAAATTTCTTGCTAGCTCTAGAATCAATCTCTTTGTATTTCTCTTGAAATGTAGGTAGAGATCATTTGAAAATTACATCCTCTACTTCTTCACCTAATTTCAATTTCTTTCTAGATGTTCTTCTTGTAAATATTGTAGTAGATGACTTGGTAGGTTTGGTTATGATAACCTTACCTTTCTGCTTGATTGGTTCTTCTTTTTCTAATTTTGTTTCATCTACCTCATCTTCTGCATCATCTTCAATCATATCATCCTGCTTTACCTTTTGTCAATAAGAGAGTAGAACTAGTTTGATTCTGGCTTTGGATTCATCATATGTACCAAAATATGTGGCCTTGGGATCTAGAGGTTCATTCAACAATGCCTCAATGATATCCCTAGTGTCATCAATATTGACCTCATAGCCTAGAGGTTTAACCCATACCACTCTAGGTTTGACTGCTTGTATGTACACTTTGTCACAATGGGTTATTCTTCAAAGTTTTGATGCTTTCAATGTTTTTGTTGAATTAGTTCAACATCAACTCAACAAGTTTCAAGGACATGTTTTTCTTCACCACTTTGAAAGTGAGATCACCTACCTCACATGATACATTCTTGAGATGACTAGAGCTATATATTTTATGTGTTATTATATGAATTCCAAACTTCAGCTCCATGTCAGCTAGACAGCTGATCTTCATACCTCTTCCATCCCATTTGGAAAGAGTTTTATTTTCTAGTTCTACCTAACTTAAGGTTTTGGTGGTCTTTGCTTTGTTCAACATTGGGAGCCCTGTGATTCGATGAATCATTTTCTCTGTTATGAGAATGGGCTGCTCTGACCATAGAGTCCCATTGTGTACATGACTAAGGATAAACCTTATCCATTTTATCAAAAATTCTTGAGGCATATGTGGAATGTGTGTTAAAACCTTAGTTTCCAAGTGTTGATGCTTGGGTTTTAATGCACCATTCACACACAACTTTTCAAAGTTTCATCTACTTCTATGGTTCCTATGTCTTGAATTCAACAATGAAAATGTGAGTGAATATCATTAACAAGTAATACCTTACGTGGAATCCATGACTAAGCTCTGGTAGGATCAAGCATTTCTACAATTACCAGACTTAACTTGAAGTGAGGTGCTTTCCACTCAACTCCTTGAACTAACATCTCAGATCCTTTCTTGGTTTTGCTATCGGAGGATGCCATGCTTGGTAGGGTTTATGAAAAAAACAAAAAAATTCAACAAAAAATCACACAGATTACTTGGATACACAAAAATCACTCTTTGCATATAGCTCTTGAAAATTCATCGTGAAAAATGAATTTGATTTCACCCTTTTTTTTTAAATTCAATTTCCAATCACCATAAATGCTTGGTACATTTTCTTGCTTGATTATAGGTTTTCCTCCACTTAGTTTGAATTAATTGTTTGGTAGAGCTATTCATGACTTGGTATCTACACAATGACTTAGTTACTCCCGACCTTACTTGGTGGCATCTTACAATCTGACCTAGCTTGGTAAGGTCCAAAATTTTCTTGGACACTCTGTAATCCCTTTGCATCTTGAATGTTGATATGGATCTTCCTTTTTACTGACTAGAACTGATGTAAGATTTCTTCTTCAAAATCTTAGTTTCAGATATCCTCATGTGAGATCAAGTAGAAGTGCTTGAGACAACCAATTCTTGAGTGACATGTGCTTCATTTCTTGGACTTTCATTCTTAGAGATTTTAGAACCCACTGATGTCTCATCTTCTTTCTAATGTTATCATCCTTGTCTTTCTTTTCATCTTCAATTCTTCTAGTGTTCATATAGTTATTGGTGAGGTGTCCAAGTTCTATACAAATGAAACATCTTCTAGTGGAGTCTCTTGTCCTCATGTGATGTTTTACATAGTTTATTCCAATGTGTCCAAATTCTCTACAATAGCGACATTTGTACCATGTGTTGTAGTCCCAACCAAATATAGCTTTTACAATCTATTCTGTTGGGTTCAATATCTTAGTTTTGCATTTAGAAGATTTATGCCCATGCTTCTTGCATTTGTGACATTTTTCTTCAAATTTCATTTTCTCTTTCCATTCATTAGCTCTATGACCATTCTTATTGCAATTGTAGCATTTTCCATTGAATCTAGCTTTACCATTACTTCAAAAAAATTTGATGTATGACCTATCTTACAATAATGATTGCAAGTAGGTCTTTGATTCTTTTGAGCTACTTGCTTGGATGATTCACCTTCTTTTATATATCTAATTCCTGCTTTGCCTTTTTGTCTGTATTTGATTTTCTTATTTAATTGATCCATGTCTACTTGAGATTTCATCATCATATCATTGGTTTTCTTTTTAGTGTTTAGATCATTCTACAATCTTCCATTTTTTGATCTTAGATTCATGATTCCTTTATTTGCATTAGTAAGTTGATCAATGAAGTATATATGTTTATGGGATAGATGTTGAATTTATTTCCTTCTAACTCTTCTTTTATCTTGTATTTCTCATCCATGACTTCATGTACAATCTTACTAACTAAATTTCTTGTTCTCTTTTTTAGCTTCCTTACTTCTTCTTGAAGTTGATGGAGACACAACCCAAGCACAGAATGCACACAACAGGAAAGGAAAAATTTTATTAACATTGTAAATAAGCTAATACATTTAGTATAGAGAAAATAGACTTCAAAACATGCCCTATGGGCTTACAATAGTATAAATCTGGAGATAATTTCTCCTTTCAGTACCTCCTCTCAAACTCCACTTTGAACTGCTTTTTACAATGCTAAAAATGTTCTTAAATAGACCCCGAAGGGTTAAGGATTAGGAATACATTCTATAAAGTGCTAGTTGGCATCCATCGACCAAAAAGAAGGCTCTAGAAGTCGCATTAGAAGTCAGCACAAAATTAGAAGAATCCAGAAATGGTAATCAAACTTTCGAGAGGCATAACTTTTGAATCGTAGCTCCGATTGACGAACCATTTACATTTTCGAAAAGCTCTCAAAGCGCTCTATAGCTCTATGGATAGCTTCACTTGTCCCCCATTTTTTGGCCCTATTCAAGGTCATTTAATTCCCCTAACCTAACTTTGAAGCATTCTTAGGAGGTCTCCAGAAATCAAAAAATTGCAATAACTTTCAAACCGTGGGGCCTTTCAACTTGATTCTTTTTCTAGAATGCTCTAAATTACAATTACAATCTTCTGACCAATTTACACCTTCTAATTCACCAAAATGATAGCTCAATTACATACTCCTATTTTTTGGCATTTACACATATCCCAAGGTGTTCCAATACTCTATCCTAGAACACTAATAGTGAAACTATGAGAGTTAGAACCTTTATTTGACCCAAATGGGTATCCAGAAATGAAAACACATGAAATAGAAACTAAGTATAAGTACATTTTTTTGGGTGACACAGGATTGCCCTTATGCCTCTGGATGCTCCTGCATTAGACACCCAAGGTAAATTGAAAAGTGACCCTGTCACTTTATGAATGGTAGAGGAAATCCCAAATGGGAAACCTTAGCTTCTGATATCCAAGTTGAGTCCTCTATCGGCCATCCTTTCCACTTGACCAGATACTCTTCATACTGCCTATTTTTGGTACTTCTGCCCACATGATGATCTAGAATGTCTTCTATCTCCTCCTTCTTAGAAGTAGGAATTGGACATGGCTCCTCATCTACACCATCATCATGATACTCTGTTAAGTCTGCAATGTTGAAAATAAGAGAAATGTGAATACCATCTGGAAACTCCACCTCATATGCATTTCTTGAGTCATGTTTCTTCAGAATTTTGCAGGGGCCAAATTTCTTCATTTTTAGCTTGTTGTAAGTACCAGATGGAAATCTTTCTTTTTGTAAGTGTACCATGACTAGATCCCCTACTTGGAATTCCTTATGTCTTCTCCTTTGATCATCCCTAGCTTTATACTCTTGATTCATCTTGGTAATGTGTGCCTGAACCACCTCATGTAGACACTTGATATGTTCAGCAAATTCTTCAGCTTCAACACTTGTCCTCTCCCCTTGCTCTATCTTCCTCAATTCTGGTGCAGTCCTTGGGCTACTTCCATATACAATTTGGAATGGTGATCTACCAATACTCCTATTTATAGAGTTATTGTAAGAAAACTCTTCTTGTGGTAGAATCAAATCCCACCCCTTGGGTTTATCCCCAACTAAACATCTTAGCAAATTGCCCAGACTTCTGTTTACCACTTCTATTTGGCCGTCAGTCTGCAAGTGATGTGTGGAACTAAATTTCAAGTTTTTTCTCAACTTCTTCCACAATGTTATCTAGAAATACCCTACAAATTTAGTACCTCTGTCAGAAACTATACTCCTTGGAAGACCATGTAGTCTTACCACCTCTCTGAAAAACAAGTCTGCAATATGGACAGCATCATGAGTTTTGTGGCATGGAATGAAATGTGCCATTTTAGAGAACCTATCAACCACCACAAATACTAAGTCATTACCCCTTTGTGTCCTTGGCAATCCAAGAACAACGTCCATACTTATGTCCTCCCATGGCTTTGATGGACAAGTAATGGCTAATAGTCCAGTATTGTGACTAAATCCCTTGGCAACTTGAAAAATCTGACAACTCTGTACAAACTTCTTCACATCCTATGACATTTGAGGCCAAAAATAATGTTCTTTGAGAATGGCAATGGTCTTATCTCAACCAAAATGTCCTACCATACTTCCACTGTGTTTCTCCTTAATCAGATTTTCCCTCATGGAACTCCTTGGAATGCATAATTAACTACCCTTGGATAACATACCATCCTAAATTAGATAGTCTAACCACTTAGTTCTGTCTATAGCAACAAGCTCTTTACAAGCTTTCCATGCTTCAGAAAAATTAGGATCCTCAGAGTACAAATTGTTGAGTTCATCAAACCCAACTACTTCAACCTGCATTACTATAAGCAACAATTGTCTCCTACTTAGTGCATTTGCAACCCTATTAGATTTTCCACTTCTGTGCTTCAACACAAATGTATAGCTCTGCAAGAACTCAACCCACTTTATATGCCTCTGATTCAATTTACCTTGGCTATTTAAGTACTGTAATTTCTGATGATTAGTATACAAAAAAAATTCCTTTGGCAATAAATAATGCCTCCATTTCTTTAAGGCCTGAACTATTGCATAGAACTCTTGATCATAAATAGAATACTCCTTCTTTGCATCATTCAACTTTTCACTAAAATATGCAATAGGCTTACCTTCTTGGCTCAATACAGCCACAATAGCGCTGCCACTAGCATCATAATCCAGTTGGAACACCTTTCTAAAATTTGAAAGTGCCAACACAGGTTGTTCTGTCACCTTCTTCTTCAGCATTTCAAAACTTCTCGCAGCTGTCGCAGTCCATTTGAACTCTTTTCTATCCCCTCTTATTGTGTCAGTTAGGGGTGCACATATACCACTAAAATTCTTAATGAACTTCCTGTAAAAACTAACTAGACCATGGAACAATCTTACCTCAGTAGCAGACCTTGAAGTAGGCCATTCCAAGATGGCTTTTACTTTCTTTGGATCCATTTTGAGACCTTCAGGTGATATAAAAAACCCCAAGTAGACTAACTCCCTTTTTGCAAAGATACACTTCTTCAAATTAATTAACAATTTCCTTCCCTTAACCTTTGAAGGACACTATGAATATGCAATAAATGTTCTTCCAAAGACTTGCTGAAAATTAAAATATCATCCAAATAAACAATAACAAATTTTTCCAAGAACTTCTTAGGTACCTCATTCATAAGCCACATGAAGGTGCTTGGGACATTTGTCAATCCAAAGGGCATGACTAACCACTCATATCCTTCTCGAATCCATATCTAGTGATAACCACTCTTGAGATCTATCTTTGTGAAGTACTGAGCTCCACTCAAGCAGTCCATAAGATCATCCATTCTTGGCAAAGGAAACCGATACTTGATGGTTATCCTATTTATAGCTCAACAGTCTATACACATCCTCCACTCTCCATCCTTCTTTGGTGCTAGTACTGTAGGTACTACACATGGACTCAAGCTCTCCCGAATCAAGCCCTTCCTCAATAGCTCCTAAACCTGTCTATTTAGCTCCTCAATTGCAGTAGGAGTCATCTTGTGAGCAGCCTTGTTAGGAAAAGTAGCTCCTGGGATTAAATCTATCTGATGACTAATTTGCCTTACTGGTGGCAATCCTTCTAGAACATTATTAGAGATGATATCTCTAAATGCATCTATTAAATCTAAAACTTCAAGTGGTATTTCACTACTACCTTCTTTATCTTTCCTAGGAATCAAAGCATAGCACATATGCTGATGTTTCATGCCATCTAAAAACTTCCTTCCATCAACAAGACAAATCCTAGCACTGCTACATACCTTTTCACCTTGCTTTTTCATGGGCTTTAGTTTGTGGCAAACTCCATCCTTTGTTAGAGAGTATGTTTTTGCATGACCATCATGTACTGCATGCCTATCAAACTACCATGGTCTTCCCAACAATAGATGGAAAACATCCATTGGAATAACATCACAGAGAACTTCATCATGGTAACTCCTAATTTTGAATTTCACTAAACATTGTTCACTTACCAGGACCTTATGATCATCTTTCACCCAAGCAATCTGATAGGGCTAGGGGTGTTTCTCCCTCTTGAGCTTCAGCTTAGAGACCATCTCCTCTGATACCAAGTTATCAGTGCTACCACCATCAATGATCACATCACAACATTTATCCTCACACTTGCATCTGGTATGGAACAAACTCCTCCTTTCTCCTAGTTCAATCTCACCACTTAGTAGGATCCTTTTGTTTACTAAAGTCTCTCCTCTTTCTGCATCCTCTGAGTGTGATAATTGTGCATCCTCATCTACATGAGCAACCCTAGCTTTACCCTCAGCTCTCCTATCTATCCTTCCTTGTCATTGAGGGCATTCAAAGGCACAATAACCTTCTTCATTGCAATGGAAATAGGTACCATGAAAGCCTCCTCTTCCTTGTCCATGTCCTCCACCTCTTTCTCTCTGATTTCCAAAGTCTTGATCATGGGAGCGGTTGAAACCCTCATTCCTCTAGTTCCTGCTAGTACCCATATCTTCATTTTTCTTTTGGGTTTCATTTCAGCCTCCAGATGACCTACCACTACCTCTTCGTCCTTGACCATGCCCTCTTTGTCTCCCTTCAAACCTCTTATTTATCTTCTCTTCAACTCATAGGATAAATTGGTATGCCTCTTCAACGCTGGTCATTCTTACCTGACTTAATTCCTCCTAGATGCTAGGTCGCAACCCACTGATATAACGAGCAACCTTCTCCTTATTTGCTTCTACATGCCCCGCTCTAATTAGAAGTTGATAAAACTCCTCTGTATATTCCTGGACTAATTTTCTTGCTTGCTTTAACCCATGCATCTTCTTAAACAAATCAATCTCATAATCAATAGGAATGAACTGCTTCTTCAATTTTTCCACCATACGATCCCACCTTGTAATCTTCTCCTTTCCTCTTCTGTTTCTTTCCAATTGAACCTCTTGCCACCAAATTTTGGCATGTCCTTTCAGTTTGGCCTTTGCAAACTTAACCCTATCTAGGTCCCTAATATCCTCATACTCAAAGTATTCTTCCAGTTCATTGATCCAATTGATCAACTCATCTAGTTTCAAATTTCTTGAAAATACACCCACATCAATTGTAGGTCTTTTTCCAAACTTAGTAATGGCCCCAAAAAGCCTTTCCTCTACCTAATCTAGAACTTCCCCGTCAAATTCCCCTTCTGGTCCAATTTCTTCATCTTCATTGTCATCCTCACTTTCGTCGCCTACGGCAATATTTGTTCCTCTATGGAGCTCCTCCTGCAATGCTTGTACCTGCCTTTGGAGGGCTCTATCCTCCTCAAGATTAATAGCTCCAGCCCTTCCACCATGCTCTCTTCATGGAAGCATCTTCTTAACTCAAACCCACAACCACACAGTCCTGGTGCAAACTGCCTCACAGTGGGTGCTCTGTCTACACACTTAGGAAAACTAGCTCTGATACCACTTCATGGGGACACAACCCAAGCACATAATGGACACAACAGGAAAGGAAAAATTTTATTAACTTTTTAAATAAGCTAATACATTTAGTACAGAGAAAATAGACTTCAAAACATGCCCTATGGGCTTATAATAGTATAAATCTAGAGATAATTTCTCCTTTTAGTACCTCCTCTCAAACTCCACTTCGAACTGCCTTTTACAATGCTAAAAATGTTCTTAAATAGACTTTAAAGGGTTAAGGCTTAGGAATACATTCTAGAAAGTGCTATTTGGCATCCACCAACCAAATAGAAGGCTCTAGAAGTCGCATTAGAAGTTGACACAAAATTAGAAGAATCAAAAAATAGTAACCGAACTTCTGAGAGGCATAACTTTTGAACTGTAGCTCCGATTGACGAACCGTTTACATTTTTGGAAAGCTCTTAAAGCACTCTATAGCCTTATGGACAGCTTTTCTTGTCCCCCCTTTTTTGGCCCTATTCAAGTTCATTTAATGCCCCTAACCTAACTTTGAAACATTCTTAGGAGGTCTCCAAAAATCAAAAAATTGCAATAACTTTCAAACCGTGGGGCCTTTTGACCTGATTCTTTTTCTAGAATGCTCTAAATTACAATTACAATATTTTGACCAATTTACACCTTCTAGTTCACCAAAATGATGGCTCAATTACATACTCCTATTTTTTGGCATTTATACGTATCCCAAATTGTTCAAATACTCTATCCTAGAACACTAATAGTGGAACTATGAGAGTTGGAACCTTTATTTGACCCAAATGGGTATCCAGAAATGAAAACACATGAAACAAAAACTGAGTCTAAGTACATTTTTTTGGGTGGCATAGGATTGTCCTTATGCCTCTGGATGCTCCTGCATCAGAAGTGTACCATTCTTTTCTAATAGTTCTTTGATTTCTTCATTAGCTTCATCTAAATTACTTTTTGAATGGATATCTTCAATTCTTTCTTTAGTGTAGAGTTTTGCATTCATTTGTACTGCAAGATCTTTTTTCCTTTTTAGGGATTGAGAGAGTTGCTCCTTTTCTTTCTTAAGTTTCCCAATAGCCAATTCCAAATCTAGCTTTTCATTATCAATAGCCTTATCAAGTCTAAATACTTCTATTGCCTCTAATCTTTGCTTAAGCTATTAAACTTATTCTTTGAGAACCACAAAGCTCTGATACTAATTGTTGGAAATATAAGATAGGCCAAGTTACTGAGGGAGGAGGGGTGAATTAGTAACTAATAAAACTTAGTCTTAATTCACCAATTAATCCTTCATATGTATTATGATCTAATTGCATACATGAAAAACTAAAAGCATTAAAACATTCATAACACTTTGATACACAATATGGTAACCTAGAAACCTTCCAAATAGAAAGTAAAACTGGGGTAGGAATGATACCCACATGCTTTAGTATTGCAACATAAAGTTGGCCTATTAAGGCTTACAATGATCACTTCTAATGATTTGTCGTCTACTAGGTCTACTTTGAAAAAAGATTTACAAATATACAATGAAGTATGCACTCGGTAAAGAGATTTACCAAAGACTATTAAGTCTACCTTGTGAAAGGATTTAACTATTCCACCTATTAGGATGAACTAGTGGCTAATCTCTGATCTGTAACTTTGATTTGTTGAGTGAGATTCCTTTGGAGTGTAATGATCACTTTTTTGTGATAGATAAATCTTTGTTGCTCCTTATATCACTTGTGGCCTCCTTACTTCACACTTCTTCTCTTAGTGTGTATTATATATATATATATATATATATATATATATATATATATATATATATATATATTCCATACTTATTTTGGATGTGATACAATACATTAGATATATACCAATCCAAATTACAATTCATCAAAGTTGACTGCAATAAAAGTTTTACCAAAATACACAAAGTCAACCCAACTATAGTTACTTGGGTTTTGAAGACAAACTCGGTGAGGTTCTAACACTTGGAAACCATTATCAATGCTCAACATCATCGCGCACTACGTAGATGTAGAAGCTTGGATCATACTAATCACTTCCAAGTAGTTTGAACTTGTTTTGCACTGGTGACTCGGTGAATACTATAAAACTTGGCATATAAATTGAATCACTTGGTTGACACTACATAGCTTGGTCAACACTATCATTGCAAGCTCAGTATAAACTGAATCACTTGGTTGATATTGTAAAGCTCATTCAACACTAGATTCACATTGCTGAAGCAGTGAACTCGATAAGCACTAGAAAACTCAATTTGCATTGAGAAACTTGATTTACATTGTGTTGACCTTGTTTTTCACTACTCTTGTTTTGTTATATTTAGCAGTGAAAAACCCTAAATGTGTGCCCTAAAATTTTGGGAATTAGGTCAAAACCCTAGGCAAGAAATTCACCATAGAAACCCTTATGCCTTGTCTTGTTTTTCCCTAGCCTTTGAAAACCTTATAAAGTAATATTTCAAATACATTTTGGTGGGACATTTTTATGCTAAGGTTTATCCATGCAAAGATACCTTTATTCATCTTTTTAATAAACCTTACAAAGTTTTCCTTAATTGCATTATTTTATTTGAAAAAAGTCGAAGTTGTAATTTCTTTCGAGCATCATAGATCCTTTTAAGATTGAGGTTTGAGGCTTGCCCGTAATATGGAGCTACAAGGTCTTTAAATAATGCAGGCAAGTGCCTTTACGACACATAGCCCCTGTTGATGTTCAAACCTCAGTGCAACACAGAATTTTTTAGTTGTCAGAAGCAGTCAAACCTTTTGCAGAGTTGTCAGTGTTCCCCGTGCACATTTTGAATTTCTTGTGATGTCATTGGTTGGTCTTTTAATGATATTAATACTTTACAATCTAGATTTTTTGATCATTGATTTAGCAAGAATCAAGGTTGGCGCTTGCCTGCAATATGGAAGTACACAAGTTTTAATCAATGCGGGCAAGCCCCTTAGTGACGCATGGCACAGTGTGACATCATGGGCCCGCCTTTCTCAGAAGATAATAATAGCTTGTCTTCCATGGTAGTTGATAGGTGAGTTGGAATATAAAGGAAGTGTCTCATTGGTCCATCCAACTAACTAGGTATACAGTTGTACAATATTTTTAATCACCATAGATTTAAACAAGATCGACGAAATGCGCTTGCCCGCAATATGGAACTGATTGACTTTTAAATAATGCAAGTAAGTGCCTTTGTGATTTGTGGCAAAGTGGGACCGAGCCTTGAAAGGAATGTTGAGTCATGCCATGTTGGAAAGATTAGATGAAGTAAAGCACGCTTATTGGTGGTAGGTGACAAGTATGCCAAGTTGGAAGTAGTGATGTCATGGGCATTGAAACTCTAAATGTCGCAGTTAGATTAGTCAGAGAACATTGATTAATAGATATTATTCTATTGGTCAAGCTAGCGGAGTGGGCCGTTAAATAAAAGGTTTTAGATTCGCTATCGATCTAAGTAAGATCGATGGAGAGTGCTTGCCTGCAATAAGAAGATGTAAGGTTTTTAAATAATGCGGGCAAGTGCCCTTTTGACGTGTGGCTGGGGGCTCTCAAATTTTTAAAGGCATTTTAATTTTTGAAATAAATTTGTTTGATCTTTGAGAGATCGATGGGTCAAATTCAAATTTGAAATATAACATGAAACTAACAGTTACAGGAATTAATATGACTCAAAGTTTCCTTCGTGTGACCTCAATCCACTGGTATAATATGAAAATCACAATTATTGAAGTACAAAATCATAGATTTTCTCAAAGCGAAGAGATTTCTAGAGCTAGGGCACAAAACTTCTCAAGGGTTTTAGTGAATTTGCAGAGAAAATTATAGAGAAAGAAGGGAAAATTTAGTGGGTAAGTAACTTGTAACTATAAGAAATCCAGAATTTGCTGTTGTAAGAGTGTGAAATTTTAAAAATGCCTCCATGAAAGGAATTCTCAAGACAAACTGATTATTTAAAGAGGGCTATGCATGCTAATTTCCTGAAACAATTTCCCTTATCAGTAAATGAAATAACTAAAGGTAGGGAGCTCATTCCTAAGAACCCTAGGGTAGTTGTTGATGAGGGTTTCTATGATAGGGAAAATTGGGTAAGAGATGCCCAAGTATCTATGGGAGGTTTGCAATTGTTCAAAAAATGGTTTTCAGAAAGGAATTTAGATACCCCCATGAGCAATGTCTAGGAATTCAACATTGGAAGATTAACAGTCCCTACAGTTTTCTTTGATAGTGATCTATTGACTGACCTGGCTAAGAAATATAATCCTATTACGGGGTGGGTGAAGAATCATTTTGGGGTGAATCTTTTTAGGGTTTTCCCTGAGCTGCTGAGTGAAGTTTTTAACCTTAACCATAACCACATTGTGCATGAGATCATTGATATGGATGATTTGCAAGAAATATATGATGCAAAAAGAATATACTTAAGGACAGGGCCATTGCAAGAGCATGCTGCTAAAGTTGGAACCTTGTCTATGATTACTACTAGCACACCTGAGCCATTACTAAAAAGACATTTTAACCCTAGGGCTCAGGCATTATATATTTCTCTTTGTAAAAAAATTTTAATGGATGAAGCCGAGCAAATCCCAGGCTCAATTTTCCTCATAATGGCTCAAACTCTTCAATTTGGAATGAGCACTATTCTAGATTTTACTACTTTTATTGCAAAAGAGATTCAAAATGGATTGGTGGGGATAGCAAGGGGAAAAGTGGATAAACTTTTCTGTTGGTATTCATTGCTTATATTTATATGTTTGTATAAGGGACTTGCCCTCTTTTCTAAGGGTATGGAGCTGGAAACAACTAGGAATGGAGAGAGGAATCCAGTACAGTTCTGGATCATGGATATGACCTCAGAAGCCACCGATGCCAATTATGTGAGGTTTGATAGATATTTTGCATCAAAGATTAGATTTTTTTTGAGAGGAGACAACCCTACAATTCCACAAGCACTATTAGAATTGGTCAAACCCAAGGACCATGCAAAAGGGCTACTGGTTAATCATAATTGGGGGGATATAATTCCCTATAATGTTTCAACAGTAATAAGAGTATATGGCTTTTTGGAAAAGCCTCATGTGCTGCCATTTCATGTGCCTTTGAAGATAGGAATAGCTAAGCTATTATGGAAAATAGACACTATAGATGAGAGTTGCCTAAGAAAGGCACATTTTTTCCAATTTTTACTATGGCACATGATTTTGTCTTTGTAAGGAAAGGATGGAAGCATCTCAACTTATTCTTGGATAGATACAACATGGCAAAGTCTCATGCCAGGTTTATTGATCCTAAAGGATTCTATGACCTCTTAAGAGAGAGAATAAAAGCTTCTTGCATGGTGTAACAAGTTTACTATCTAGAGGATGTGATTAGAAATGTTTTTACTTTGCAAGAACAAGAATTGAGAAAGGAGAAATGGATAGTATTTAGCAAAACCCTAGAATTCATTAATGCTTTTAATCTCCATTATGATCCATTGAAAGAAAAAAAATACTGGGGAGCCAAGATGCAGGCATTGGTGAATAATTTTGTTGTGATAATACAAGCCATGAATGAGAAGAAGGATGCATACGCCAAGGCTTATCTAGACAAGTCTGTAGAGGTGCAGAGGAGAATAAATAGTAGAAATGTGGTATCTCAGGGTTAGTACACTTTGTAGAAAAGGGTAGGATATGTAATGATCCAGAATGTGCAACAAGTTCCTCCTCAGTAGAGACCAAGGCCAAAAAGCCCACTTGCAGCCAGTGCTCCAAAAAGACAAAAGTTAGAGCAAGGGTCTTCTTCTCGAATGGAGCAATATTCCCTAAGCCAGTCTCTAATCAGAATTGATGATGAAACATCTCTAAGAGAATAGCTTAAACAAATTGGTGGAGAGGGAGATGTAATTGTTACCTCCATAGATTTGGAGATTGGCAAGCCACAAGAACCACCTACACCTTCCTTGGATTTAACTATTGCTGATTACCAAGGTAAGGAAATTGATCCAATATTTGCCCAAGCCTCTAATAGGTTTATTAATGATTAAAATTTTGTGAGGTCTAGGGCATTTGTAAAATTTTTATGGAGGCTAAATATAGGAAATTTTGAGAAGACTTGTGAAAAGATAAAGGCAGAGCAACCTGATAAATCAGACTTTGTTATTAAAGAAGAGGTAAAATCTAAGTTTTTGAATGATTTTTCTCAATTTACACCTGAGGTTGGAAGGGAAGTAGTTAGATAGTCAAGAGTCCTTATTTTACCTAAATGGGATATAGTGCATGCCATAGTTTTTTATTTAGTAAGGAAACAAAAGGATGTTCAGCTTAAGACTAAGGAAGAGATATTACAAGCTCATAAGGGAGTCAAGTTTAGTGATGACCACCAAGCCCTTGTTATTTGGTCAATTGAAAAAAGAGACAAGACCAGAATGCAAAAAATCTCTACTGCACAGCATACTGGTGCATTGACAGTTTTCAAGGCTAGTGAGGTGGGTAGCAAACAAATAATTTGAATGGCCTCAGAAATGTTAAAATTTGGTAGTGTTGTATCTGGCCAGGAAGAAGATAGATTTTCCCAACTCAATGCTAGGTTTGAAGAAGTTTTGAAAGTATATGAGGAGAGGGGTATGCAGATACAATCATTAGAGAACAAACTATCTCAAGTGGAGAAGGTACCTGGGAAGAGAAAAATACAAGAAACTAGTAAACCAAGGATTATATACCTGTTGTCACTTAGATTTGCACCCTTGTCCAAAGCTTATGCATGAGGACAACCTAGTGAAACATGGAAACAACCTCCAAGCTATGGGACTTGAACTATGAGGTTGAGTCTCTGGAGAAGGCCAACTTCCTCTTACTATCAGGATGCACCTAACTACTCTTGGAGAGGAAAAGGGAGAAGGAGAGCATGAAAGAAAATCTACCTAATCTAGTCTAAAGAGGTGATGCACCAAAATAGAGTGTTTAGACCATTCTCTGCCCATATATGCACTATTGAACCAGAATGAAACTAAGGATATACACATTCAGACTTGCTTTAATCTAATAATCACATGCAGATCAAAAAACCAAAATGAATGACATAAGGAAAGAGAAAATTCACTTATATATCATTCACAGGCCAGAAAAGATACAGTCATGCAGATTAAAAACTTCCACAAAATAATGGCAAAGGCAAAGAGTTCTTGTACTTTCATACCAATGGCTAAAGGGGATAAAGTAGAGAATCATACAGTTCAGAGGCACAGGAGAATTTACACTAGAATTGTAGAGCAATAGCAGAGAACAATAGAGAAAGATCCACCTGAACAAAAACTACAAAAATTGCCTTTATAGTTCAAGCATAACTGAGATTTTCCCTCCAAAACTATCCTACAACCACCACCATCAAGGCTTTTCCAAGAACAATTATGGGGATCTGAAGAAATCCAATCTAAACATAGACCCAAATACAATGATATCTGATCTTCTAGTTGGAACAGGGACCTTAGAAGAATGGTGCCATTAAATTACTCTGACCAGGTAGATAGACAGGAACAAAGGTGGTGGAGTGTCTCAGCATGTCTAGCATTCACTCGAAGGTGGTTGGCATTGATCATAAGATCCAATTGCACAAGAAACCCTTGATTTCCCTTGTTCCTATCTCATGAATCAGCACAGTCAGAGGAGTCAACTAAAATCTGCATTCAGAACGAGCCATGTGGGCCGATAATCTCTTTCTTTCCTGCCACCTTACAAAGTCTTCCTGAGTTGACCACCTCTTCTTTACTAACTGCACCATCTTCTTAAAACCCTGACCGTAACGGCTACAACATAAATTTTGGCCCTTAACTACCATCATACCATAGCTGAACCAATAGGGACACGTATCCCTCAAGTGCCTCCTCGTAGCCTTTTAAAGTCCTTAGAGTTTCACCTTGCGGATATGTGTCAGCCCTCGATCCTTGAAGATCTGAAGGTAATCAAAACATGCGCTCTGAAACCTCTACAACCATCCACCGAGGGAAGTAGGACCCACACCCATGTGTCCCTAGGTCGCTAACTCACTATACCTAAACAACATGCATCTTCCCATAGCGAGTCAACGAGGATCATAGATCCATGTTGAGATCCAATGATTGTGAAAACTTGTCACATTATTGTGCTGTGTCACTACATGTAAATGTCCTTGCATCTTTTAATAGTGAACCAGCACTCACCATTGATCCAGACTGATCTGATGATTGTGAAGACTCGCCATAACTATGTTATCTCCCATAAAACCTAGGCCTCACCATGCTATGTATCGCCAAGATGCTATGTCGCCATGGGTGATATACTTGCAACTTTTTTGATAGCAAGGTAGAACAGGCCAGGAATCAGCCAAAACTCAATGCCAAAGAAACAAAAAACACCACCATTGCCAAACTGGGCCCGTCGACCCATGTGGTGAACACTCGCTATGTCACTATAGCTAAAGGTTGAGAATTTTCTCATAGCGACATAGTAAGGGCCGTAGATCCTAAGAAGATCCAACGGCAGGACAGTTGTGGGTCCGCAGAAATGTTAAAGTGCAATCACTTAGGAAATAAAGAAATAACTTAAAGTTTTGATCATTGATTTTTTGATATTTCCAGGGCATTGAATAATATTAAACTAGAAGTGGCCATTGGAGCATACAAATTTGAATTTTTGGCGGGAGATAAAAAATGGCAACAATACCCTCCACGGTCACTTGTTGAGCCTTTTAAATCAACTCCAATTGTTGAAGTACTAGATACCCCAGAAAGGCCACAGTTCTACACTGTAGAGGAATTTGAGGAAGAAAAGAATAAATTATATGCACTGCATGTGGAACTAAATGATCAATATGAAGAAAAATTGAGGCAGGGTGTCATGTATTTGGTAGATAGAATTGAATGGCCATCATTTTTTGATTTGTTATCAGGGATTGCAACCATCAGGGATGAATTGAAGAAAAATGAGGGTAGTTTTAGACCCCTTATGCAGAAATGGACAAAAAGGAATAAAGATATCACTACTATGTGTATATCTGTCATTCAACTACCATGTCATCAAATAGAATAGATCTTTGATTTGCTAAATAACTTGCAATGTTTTGATGACAAACAAGATTCTTTTCAAAAAAGTATTAATTATTTGTTTTTCCAAGTATATTGCAGAGAATTTTGATTTATTTCCTTGTGCTTTAAAGACCATTGATAAAGTGAAGGAAAAGGAAGAGTGGAAAAGAGAATTAGATGGAATTCTTTTTGAAATGATGAATAAAATCATTAATGAGACTGGTCATTTGTTATGGGCAAGGACAAATGAGGAGCTAGTAAAAGTACAGTAATTTTACAATGATATCAGGAAAAACCTTGTTGATATAGAGTCAATTGCAAATTCTTTGATAACTATACATAGAGAGGTTCTAAATTTTGATTGGCCAGATGACACTGCTTATAATGAGTGGAAAGATAAGTTCATGTCCATAGAGCAGATGTTAGAAGATGATGAGGTAGAAGATGATGCAAGTGTAATTGTTACTTTAATAGTTGATGATGAAGACAGAGAAAATCCCCAAGTGAAAGTAAACTTGCAGATAACTAAAGAGGACACATCACTTTCAAGCCTCATGGTCACTTATTCTGAGGAATTAGATTGATATAAGAATCAAATCATTGTACTTTTTCAATTCCAAGGGATGTAACAGAAAGGGGCCTAAAAAAGGAATGTTTGATGTATAAGTCTTTTTGTTACTCACATTTTTTCATTTTGTGATAGGTGTATGTAAATATCTCTTGTAAAGGACACTTGTCAAATTCTCTTAGCCTAAAGCATGTTGCATCTCACATTATTTAAGTGAGATTCCAAGGCTAGAGAATGGTCTAATTTTCTAATGCTTAAGTGATATACTTAGTTTGTTTTTAGTCCAATGTTTTGGAGCAAGTTTTATGATCTATTAGTTCTTGAGAATACATTAATGTAGAATGATCTTTGTGATTTTCCTAAGGTCATTCTGAGTTTACTACAAATGTATACAATTTTCAAAGAAAATGAATAGAAATTATGAGTTGTCCCCATATCAGTTCTTTCTAAATTTTGTCTCCTTTTAGTTACTTGGTCATCTTGATATTGTATGAGTAAAGGCTTGTGCAATTGAATGCAATCCAGTTAGGTTGTATATGTGTTCACCACTACTATTAGTTCAATGGATTAAGTAAAATCTTTTATGAATTTGATAAGATTGCTACAGTAGTAGGAAGGATTTTTTGAATGATGAATTCTAATAAGAATTGCTGATAATATTTGTTATAAGGCAACAAATTAGATCTATGGATTTGTAGTAGACTCTAAACCCTAATGGATTAGGCACTGGTCAAATTGATTCAGCTGGAAGAGAAATATATCATAAATGGTTTTCAAATGCAGAATTATAGTCAATTTTACTTTTATTTCCTGAAGATCTTCAAAGTTGGCCTGTACTTGTTTGCATGGAATGTTTTAGCTTCAGTTAGCCACTATTGCTGAGAACACGTGTAGATCTATAGAATAATTTTGGCCAGATCTGTTATATGGGATGTGTTTATCAAATTGTGAAGAATTATGCATGTATTTGAAGATTTGAGATGAGAATCAAAATGAAACTAAAATAATTCTCATACAGTGTTTCCCAATCTTGAATCATCCCTGGGTATACCCACCCTGGTTTTGGAGAGCCTATAGAGTAGAAAACCACTCTTGGTTTAGTTGAATTTGGGTCCAAATGGTTTGCACATATAATTGTTAATACGAATTGGCTAATCCTTAGATTGTGTGAGTGATATCATTTTGGTATTGAGCATTTTTTTGATTCAATAGTTTTAAAACACCAACACATTGATAATTACCAACTTGGTAGATACTGCTCAGTGCAAACTAAATATTGTTCTTGGAACTTGGTAGCAACTATAGAACTCGGTATCACCTGAATTACTTGGTTAACACTATAGACTACAAGATAAGCTCGGTAGTTGCTAACCATTTTATCAAGTGTGTGTGTCACTAATAAACAAACTTGACTATAATGTCAACATTTCTGACTTAATCACAAAAAATACTTCTTCTCATGAATCCACTAGAATCCACATGGTAATTTCCTTGATTAAGACTCCTTCAATTATTTTATATCTTTTACCTTTTCAAGTTTCATTAATAATGCATTCCTATTGTAGTGTTAATAAATTAATTTATAATTGTTCAATTGATTCAACACTAATTACAAATTTGAAATTTGAATGCATCATTAATAATACTAATACCTACACATAACTCTCTCTCTTGACCAAGTAATAGAATTACATCCAACATATCTAATTTTTAAAACTTCCTAACCCAACCCTAAAATTTAGCATATTAATAATTATAAATCTTATTATATATGCTAACAAGGGACCTAAGGCATGACTTGAAACAAAAAAAACAATGAAATACTTGGTCCCAAGTCTTATTACATGGCAATATGTTTGCCATGCATATGGAATGAGAACCCTAAAACCAAAGAAAAACCTTTTTTGATTGCCTTCAACTTTCATTTTTTATTTTTTATTTTGATTTTTTTTGTTAAGGGGCTCGAGAAAATGAGCTTGTTGTTGCTAGGATTTGTTGGAGAGAGTTTGTCTATCACCATGACTAGAGTTGTGATGGGTAATAGAGATTGTAGCTTTTGTGTTTTTCAGAGCTATTATGGTTTTTCTTTTCCCTTTTTCTATTCTGGATGTCATTCTGGAAGTAGTTGTAACTAATATCATGTCTAAACTTGATGAGAAAAGGCAAATATGGGGTTTTGGTTTTTTTGTTTGAAGTCATTGGTGACTAATATAATTTTAATCTTCCATAAATCTGTAAGTTATATTTCTATTGGCAATATGTTTAGATAAATTTATTTATGATTGTCATTTATGGAAATATACATTCAGCATTATATTTATGCATTTAGAGTTAGAAAATTGTCTAATTGTTAGACAGTTTACAATAGCATAGAGAATAGATGTTAAGTGTATGGACAAATAATTGAGAGTTATCTTATGCACAGTTGAGGAAAGCTTCATGATAGTATCATGATGATGTGTCCTAGTGTGCAAATGTGTATGGATAGTACAATATGAGTTATGACTAAAATATCAATGCAAGTATTTGATAGTGTAGAATAGAGAATAGCAGAGAATTGGATTGTATGGTCTTAGGAATTATTTTTAATACAAAATAATTACTAAGCTATGATGAGCCAACTATGTAGATATTATTCCATTAGTTATTTAATATTATGTCAAGTGTGTGATGACATGAAGGCTAGCTGAGCAGAGTTTTGTAAATATGCAAGGTATAAGTAAGATCTTATCTTGTGCAATTAGAAGAAGTTGTGTGTGCCATATGTGAGAACTATATGACATGTAAACTATTGTGAGAACTTTCTGCAAGCCTAATGTGATGCAAATTATAATGTATGATCAATAAAAGTGTGAAGTATAGCAGATAGAAAGTGTTATATGTATATCTATTCTTGTGAAGAATTGAATTATATAATTGTATGTTAGGGTAGAGGGCTCTTCTTCCATACATTGTATTTGTTCTACCAACTCCTAATAGGGTTGAAACAACTCCTACTAGGGTTGAGGCTTTTGGCAAGGCCTAGTCTCCTAACAGGGACTCAAGACACTATATATACTTAATAGACTCTTATTAGGGTCAATATCCTTAACATGATCCTAATGTTTAGTGAATCATCTAGTGGGTAACATCCCCACCGGGGTTTTCCCTTGCCTAGGGTTTCCCTAGTTAACAAATAATGGTGTTATGAGTTATCTAGGTGCATGTTTGTATTTATTGTTCATCATTGTTGGTTTGCTTTCATATGCAAGTTATAAAGTAATTAACAATATTCAGTTGTGGGCAAAAGGTTGTAGAATACTGATTCACCCCCCACCTCTTAGTATTATGAATTTCTAACAATTGGTATCAAAGCATAGTTACTTTGAAGAGTTCTACTAGGTTAAGTAAGATCCCAATGAATATGGAACAATTGAAGAAAAACCTTAAAGAAGCTCTTGAGAAGATCAACCTTCTTATTGAAGAAAGAGATAACTTGAAAGATACATATGAAGATGTGAAAGTTTACATTGGCAAGTTAAAAGAAAAGATTGATGATTTAGAATCTAAAAAGAAATCATTTGTATAGACTAGTGAAAATAATGAATTAGGAAATCTTCAGAAAGAAAATGAGATTTTGAGACATGAATTGAAATCATTGAACTCAAGTTAAGTCTTAAGAAAAATGGTGGCAAGAATGAACCAAAACTGAAAATTGAGAATGTAGAGCTTAGATTCCAATTAAGTCAAGTTACATTTGAACTAGATACTATCAAGATTGAACATGGAGAATTAGAAAAGTATAATATCATTGTGAAAGGAGAATTGACACAAGCTAAGAAATAGTTAGAGAAACTTTATTCTAGTAACGAAAAGATATATCAAAAAATATTTCACTAGAGACCTTCTTATGACAAGATAGGACTTGTATATCTAATTGGAGAGAAATCAACCAAGAAAGTTGAAATCAAAAGAGAACCAAATCTAGTTATTGAATCCCCTAAGGAATCTAATCTAAGTAAGGTAGCATCAAGCACATCTACTAAATTATCAAAGGAAGTAGAATTAATTGATTTGACAGTAAAACATGTTGAACCTAAGAAAATAGAGCAAGTTGATAAACCTAAGCAAGATGAACCACCCAAGGAAGTAAGATGTGAGTTCAGAGGAAAATACTTCATATGTAATGAGGTTGGTCACATGAGAAGAGATTTCACAGGTAAGTCTTTTAAACCTATTACTAATTTCTATTGTTATAATTGGCATGGTTATGGACATAATGAAGTAGAATATAAGAAACTTAAGTTTGATGGTAATAATGAAAATAGTAGAATGTTTAGGAATACCAACCCTATAGGTAATGAAAGAAGAAGATCATAGAACAGATCCAATGATGGAGAGATATCTAATGGAGAGAAGAAATAGTTCATGTGTTACAAGTGTAATAATCCTGAATACATTGCAAGTAATTGCAGAGCACTAGAGAGTCAAAATGGAACTAATTAGAGAAGAAATGCACTTGTATGTCAGCTATATAATAACTTTGGACACATAGGAAGATATTGTATAATAGATAGAAGAAACTTTAACAGGAATCATAATAATAGAAGGAACAACAAAAAAAATTATAGAAAGAATGATAATGGCAATGGCAATAGTCAGAAGGAAGAAATTAAGGAATATGTTGATGAATTCAAAAAAGCATTTGTGAGAGCTAAAGATCTAGAAATCTCTTATACAATTTTGAAGGAATAATTTTTTGATGCACCTGATAAGACATTAAAGTCATAGATTGTTTGTGACTCATCCTACCTAAATTAAGAAGTTTTAGTAGAGGTAGTGCATTAGTTGGCTAGAACTAATGTTAGAGAGGGATTTGGAAGTTGTATTGTTAAAAGGAGGTTAAGAACATAGAGAGAAGGCTATGGTCAAGTATGCAAATCTTGATATGATTGCAGTGAGTAGGAATTGAGAAATCAACTTTACTAGTAAATAGAGATTGTATTTGAATATGAGGTACATGCACATTTAATGTGCAGCATGATTTGAAATGATTTAAGGAATGCAAGTAATATTATGGGTACCATTTGTTCATGTGAAGTGTCTTGAGAGAATTGAAGAGTGATTTGACATCAAATTGAAGTGTGAAGTGAAGGTTGTGAAGCAAAAAGTTGTAGATAATTAATGATGATAATTTTATACAATTAAATAAGTATTACAATATGTATAGGAATATGGATAGAAGGTAGTTAGAGAAGGCTATTATAAGGAATATGATTTTGAGGAACAAGAAGTTTGATAATATATAGAATAAGATACCTGAAGACCTATACAATAGGTTAATTAATAGGAAGAAGAGAGCGTTAGAAGAGGATATAAGTATGAGGATCACATCAATAAATAAATTGTGTGATGTTAACTCCAAGGAGGACTCAAACGGAATTTTGAAGGGTATTGAGCCCTTGTTGAGGAACAAAAGAAGAGAAATTCTTCTAATGGGAGGCAATTATGAGGATGTAAGGAAATAAATAGATGAGGAAATTGTAAAGTATATGACTAGAGTGCCAAAGGTGAGTGCGTAGTCAAAACCTAACAGTCTAGTATATGTACAAGTCCATACAATTCTAGGGAAGAGGAAAAAGCAAAGGAGACACAGTAGGAACTCTCACCACCTCACATTGGTATGGGTACTAAATCAATGTAAGTGTATAGTGTGCACATAATTGTAGACACAAAGAAAAATTCTTTTGTAGCATTTGGCCAATCCATTATTGGCAATATCATTGCATACACTAGCTCTAATGATGAAGAAGAAGAAGAAAAGAAAAGAAAAGTATAAGAGGAAAAGAAAAAAGAAGAAGAAGAAAGGAAAAATAAAGAAGAGGAAGAACAAAAAAAGAAAGAAGAGGATGAAAAGAAGAAGAGATTTGAAGAAGATGCAAGAAAAGAAACTGAAGATAAGAAGACAGTTGAGGAAAAGAAGAAAAGGATAGTTCTACATATGCCTACAATAAAGTCAATAGTAACATCACCTAGAGATTCAATAGTAGTATCAATTCCATCATATGATGAAGATTAGAAATGACTGATGAGAACTTTAAGCAAGTTATTTGAGAAGAAAAAATCTATGAAGTCTTTGGAGAAGACTCTAGCTGAAGTCTTGGATCAAATGCAAAAGATAGTTTCCATAATTGTAGTCAATATAGACTTGCAAGTAAAGGCCAAAGAGTTGCTGAAGACCTTTGATAGGGAATTCACAACTCTAGAAGAAGTAGCTTCAGCACAAGCACATACAAAACACGATACATCACTATTTCATATGGTATGCACAAATGTCATAAATGATCTGATAATTTTAGATGTTTGCATAAAAGAATTGAGGAGGAGCATAGATGAAGGTAAGAAGTTGTATGGAAAATTCTCAATGTCATATAGTTACCTATCATATTTTGATAAAAAATCAAAGGGCAAATGAGTGAGCTTCATGTACTCACTACAAGATTGTAGCAACCAAAGGCCAAAATTGAATATTTCAAAACTGAAATAGAAAATATCCAAAATGCTATCAGAGGCATTAAGTTTGACAAGGAAAAGGTATTAAGGACATTCTCTATTCTTAGATAATACTTATCATCTAAATTTTCCATTTTTTAGAGGCAGTTGGAGTAGTGTCTTGCAGTGAAGATGTCCTATGACAAGTTTGCCTATACTGACTTGAGCATAGTTAAAGTGGCACCTTATGCACTTTGTGCACTCATCAGTATATCTAATATAGTCAAAGTGAACTAGAAGAAGGACTTTGACAAGATGAAACATGATTTTGTAAATTGAATTTCTAGAATGACCAACTAATCAATAGAAGGTAACATTTTTTTGTGGATACATTTTTTGACAGCTTTTCCATTGATGTCAAAGGGGGAGTATTATTTAAAAGAGAAATTGTATAGTTGTATATATTGTATAAGGAGGAGTACACTTATGTACTTATGTATCAATGTAAAGGAGTGATAAGAAATGTAATGATCCATCAAAACATGAATAAAATTGTTATGTTTTGAAGGCAATTATGTGTACTTTGTTAATAAAAATTATTATGTGTGACATTATTTTAAGACTTGAAAAGTTTTCCCAAATGTTGCCATCAATGCCAAAGGGGGTGATTATTGGAAATATGGTTAGATAGATGTATTTATGATTATCATTTATAGCAACATACATTCAACATTTCATTTATGCATTTAGAATTAGAAAAATTGTCTAAGTGTTAGACAATCTACAACAACACAGAGAACATATGTTAAGTGTACGAACGGGTCATTGAGATTTAGCTTATGTGTAGTTGAGGAAAGCTTCATGATAGTATCATGATGACATGTGCCAGTGCATAGATGTGTACGAGTAGTATGGCATGAGTTATGATTAAAATATCTTGCAGGTATTTAACAATGAAGAACAAAGCATAGTAGAGAATTGGATTATACGCTCTTAGGAATTATTTTGGTTAGAAAATAATTATTATGTTATGATGAGCCAACTATGTGGATATTATTCCATAAGTAATTTTATATTATGTCAAGCATGTGATGACATGAAGGTTGACTAAACAGACTTTTGTAAATATGCAAGGTATAAGTAAAGATCTTATCTTGCATAGTTAGAAGTCATGTGTACCATATGTGAGATCCATATGACATGCAAACTATTCTAAGAACTATCTACAAGTGTTATGTGATGCAAATTCTGATGTATGATTAGAACAAGTGTGAAGTATAATAGATAGAAAGCATTGTATGTATATCTATTCTTGTGAAGAACTAAATGTATAATTTCATGTTAGGGTAGTGGGCTCTTCTTGCATACATTGTATTTGTTCTACCAACTCCTAATAGATTTGAAGCTTCTAACAAGGCCTAGTCTCCTAATAGGGAGTCAAGACACTATATGTACTTCATAGACTCCTAACAAGGTCAATATCCTTAAGAGGATCCTATTATTTAGTGCATCATCCCCACTGGGGTTTTCCCTTGGCTAGGGTTTTCCTAGTTAACAAATAATGGTGTTATGAGTTATCTATGTGCATGGTTATATTTATTGTTCAGCAGTGTTGTTTTAATTTAATATGTAAGTTATAAACTAATAAATAATATTCAGTTGTGAGAAAAGTTTGTAAAAATACTGATTCACCCCCCCTCTTAGTATTATCTATTTCTAAAAAATTATTGGCCTAAAAAATATGGATATTTCTTGGAGATTTACTATCATTTCTCTTATCATCTTTTGGAAACGTGGATTGTTTCATCATTGTTATTCTTTAGCATTTTATGGAAGTGGGGGTCCTTTCACCTATAGCCATCCATCTACTAGGTTTCTTATGTCATTTTGAGGGACATCTCACTTGATCTCATGAATAGATTCTCCTTACATTATATTGAGATTTTTTCTAGATGATTAAATCTTGATTATCCATTTTGCATCTTCTACTAGACTAGGTTCTTTCTTGACTGACGCCTCCCATGACTGGGGTTTTTTTCCTTAAAGAATTTATGTTCAAAATATAAATAGGAAAGTAAGTTCTGAGATGGGGGGTGAATGAACACTTAAAAATTCTACCTTAAAACATTTCACCATTCTTCCATCTCAAAAACTTAGCATATAAACTAAAATATGTAACATGCATCACATCCATAGCATAATGTAAATCAACACAGAACACAAAAAGTTTTGGTTACCCAGAAACCCTCCGAGGAGAAGGTAAAACTAGGGTGAGGATGACACCCATAAATCTTTACTACTGCAGTAACAAAGTATGGCCAATTATGGCTACAAAGCTTTGATCATAATCTATGATCTACACTGTGAGAGGTATGCCTTGTTAAAGGCTTACAAAGATTATTAGGTCTCACCTTGACTAAAGGATTTAAACTCACAATTAAGTAGGCACCCTGTTAGGAGATTTAAAAAAGTCTATTAGGACTACTTTGTTAAAAGATTTACCATGTATCACCTATCAAAATGATTCAATATTGGATCCTTTGATTAGCACCTTTCTACTAGATGTCAAATATCCTCTTTCCAGGTTGTATCTTGATCCTTCAAATCAAATGTATCTTCTCTAACCTTTCATTGCTTGTCTTTACAATTGGTTCTATTCTCATCAATTGGTTATGCAATGTTTAAACTTCAATTAAGCATCTTCTCCATGCCTCTTTCTCACATGATACTCTCCTTAGTATCTCTCTTCATTTTATTACTCCCCCTTAGGGTCTACCTCTTTAATTTTATGCCATTATAAACTTGTATGTCAATCATTGGTTACCTAGCATCAATAAGCTTTTGATGCTTGGCCTTAACTGTGCTCTTGTGCTATTTTCTTGGCTCCTAAATCACTTGGCACTAACTGTCTACTTGGCATTAACTATTTACTTGACACCAAAGTGACTCAGTACATATTGAGTGCTTGGCACCTACTTGTGCTTGACACTAACTATTATATCACTCGACATGTATTGTCTAGATACTTATGCTCTGATCACTCTACTCATGCTGATCACTTAGCTCACTTTGTTCACTTAGCATGCACTATATGCACTTGGCCAAAGTAGTGACTCAGTTGCAGTGATGACCAACCAACTATACTAAGCATTTTGTTACTACTTTGTCAAAACCATAATGAGATTAACAATCTCCTCCTTTGACATGAATGGAAAAAACACTTTTTCATGGCATATATAATCTTACTTCATGCATAAGTTAGATAATGTATAATCTTTGCTCGGTCTCTATACAAAATTTTAAAATCTCAAAATTTATAGAAATTTCATCATACCTTGTTACTCCCCCTGAGCAAATACTTCATTTTGTTCTGTAACTCCCTTTGAGTAGATATCTTCCTTGACATATTCTCAAAATTTACAAAATCTTCAAAATCTCCCTTTCTTGTTACTTATGTCACTAAAGGTTGTACACTTAAAGTATATTTATCAAAAAATGGCTTGTGTACTTGCATGATGACTCCCAATGTGAAATCTCAATTATCTTTGGCAGCATCTAAAGATTAAATCTAAATTCCTAAATTTTTTGCCATGTCAACTAGACCTTCTTGTGTAGAAAGATGAGAATCTTTCTTCATCAATGTTTCTACAAAGGCTAGTTATTTTTGCAAAACTTCCATGTGTGGGGACAACATGGACTAAATGTTGATCAAAGATGATCTTATGTTTGCATCTTTTTCTTGCAGCTTGACAAGCCTAGTCTATGTCAGCAATAATCTTTGAAAATGTAATTGAGTGGTGCCAAGAAATATCTTCAATGAAGATCCAGTAGACTTAAGATCTCCTTGCAATTGATCAATTTTTTGTTGAGTTTCTTGAGTAAAGAAATCAACATTTCATAATTTATTGTACAGAGAATAAATGTTATTCAAAACTTTCTTCACACTATCCATCTTAGTTGACAAATCAACCTATCTCAATTCAATAGTATTGGATATCTTATCCATGACCTTAGTGTAAAATTTCTTCATAGACCATTTCCAATGACTTTACATTAGTTTCTATAGCTTCATCTTTTATCCTATCAATTAAATGTACAAGTTCTTCTATGATAGGTTTATTGGACAATACATATGAAATATCAAAAGTATCAATAAAAATGTCTTTGATCTCACGCAAAACCTATTTTTTCTTGTTCTCTCTCCTGAGCTTCTCTTACCTTTATTTTCTTTATAGGGACTTCTAGAGTATCTTCATTTCTTCTAGTGTGTTTTTTGTTGGATGGAACTATGGTAGAACAGTCACTTTATCTAAAATAACATCCTCCAATGATGTAGTTTCAGCACTCTTTTTTCTGCTAGTACTCAATACTGATATCTACAATGGTTTAGCTTGAGTACTGAAGACTTGAAGAATCTAGTTTCTAAGAGGTGGTGTAGTCATTAGGAAGGTTTAAGTCTCTGTATTTCTACTTGTTCCTCTATCTCAGAAATCATATTGTCCTCTTCTAGATTCTCATCCTCCTTATGATATTTAATATATTTTGGTGAGGTGGGTACAAGACTAGCTTCCTTACCTTTATGCTCTTCACTTCCCTCTTTATCAACTACCACAATTATAGTTATACCTAGACTTTGTAGATTAGGCAGTGATATAGCTGGTGTATCTACCTCTTTCTTTTTCATCTCAATGACAAATTTTGGCATTGCATATGTACATTAGTAACCTCATCTTTCCTCTCCAAAACCTTGTCCTATGAGTGATCATGTGATTATTTCTCCTTTACTTATGCAACAAGTGGGAGCACAATAGATGTATCTTGTTGGTGCTTCTCACTGGATGCAATCTCATCCTTTTGAGATTCATCAATCCTTACCAATATAAGATTTGTGCATGGAATAGTTGTATTAATGGATTCTTGTTGGAGTTTCTTAATATCATCATCACTAAGTTGATTTGTATTATGTGTTCTATTTTCAGGGATGTCCTCAATAGTGATAGAGTCTTGATGACTCTCTTTCTCTTCCTAAGGAGAACTGGTGTCTAGCACATTAACATCTGTAGCCTCTTGTGCGTCATCTTTTTTTGTGTCTTCCCTCTCTTCTACTATATCTTCCTTCTCTCACACCATCTTTTCTTTCTCTTCCACTATCTTTGTTGACAACCCATAGATTATTTTCCAAAATAATGTACTCTGGGTTACCACCTCTTCAACTTATTTCCTCAAAATATGAAAATCTCTATATTTAGGAGAAAATATCCATTTGTACTTATATATAGCCTTCTTATTCATCTTCTTATCAAGACCAGGCATAACTTGAGCTAAAGTAGCCTCTCTAATCTATTTTTCAATTTGCATGTTGTATTTCCATTTTGCTCAACTCTCTCATATAAAATTCAAGGTAAGTAATCTCTAAAGTAGTGGTTTTTAAAGTAGCCATCATGTAATAAATAGTTTCTTCAATGTTATTTTTGTCTCCTTTATCTAACTTATCAAAATCAATACGTGGAAATCTAGACAAATATGCATTGTTCTTTACATTCTCACATAGATTATCTATATCAGATGAGGGATTATGGCTTACCACTTTGAATTGAATTATGTCATCTAATTTTTTCCTCTCTTCATCTAATTCATCTTGAGGTTTATACTACCTCCTTTTTTTCTTTGCAGGCTAGCTTAGCTTTGGATTATCATCCTTTCTTTTTCCTTTAGAAGATTATGTTTCTTTTGCTTGTGTAGTGGCAGCCCTTGTGCTTGGCCTTGTCAAAGGTGCAACTGACTTATTTTCTTTCTTCTTTATTGTCTTCTTTGGCTTCTACACTTTCTTCTACTATACTTGCCTCTTCTTTTTAGTTTCCTTAAGTTCTTCCTCTTCATCATCTTAACATTTATCCTCACCTAGCCCTTGAGTCAATTGTAAAGGTCCTTGACCTTCTTCTTCTTCTTCTTCTTCACCAAATTGTTCTTTCAATTTCTTCATCAATTTTCTCTTATTCTTGTCAATGGTGGTAGTTTTCAAGTTGATAGTATTTCTTTCCTTAGCCTCTTCATAGGTACCAAATTCCTTAGCATTCTTGTCCATTTCCTCTACCAATAATGCAATGATGACTGCAAATGCATCATTAACATTCACCTCATAAGATAAGTGTTTCAGCCATCTGACCCTTGGAATAACCACTTGAATAAATGTGTAGTTGGCATCTACTAGGAAACAAACATTATTATAGTGTTTTTCCATTGTAGAGACATGAATCCTTGATCTCTACTTCATAGACTTCTTAAAATCTTCAAAGTAACTAGTCATAAATGAATCAAAATTCTCTCCTAGTTGACTAATAAATTCCCTATATGTTATGTAACTGACTAACTAGTCTTCCATACTACTTTTCCAAATGTAGGAAACATGTATTGTACATAGAAGAACATACAAACAATAAGCGAACCAAACTTACATGAAGAGTTCTTTGCTTTCTTGGTAGCTTCTAGGTTTTTTTATCATTATTGAAGTTGTAGCTTGGCTAGGCTATAGTCGTGATCTCTCTTGACAATTTTATAACCTTGATCAATTACACTATATGGCACATTGTTGAGTTAGCTAGACTGGTAAAACTTGTGTGCTATCACATACACAATAAATGCAATTATAGCATCTATGATTGTGTTAGTTAGCATTCCCCTCTTGTTCCATATTGCTCCTGTAGATTTCTTAATTACTTCCTTGGCATCACTCCTTATAGTCTTAGTTTTGTCTAGGGTAGGATACCATGTTACCCTATGAATGATTCACTTTGAGATCTTGACAGGACCATCTTCCAACCATAGCTAGTTTTCATGAATTCAACTTAACATGATCTTAATCCACTCTATCTTGAAATTCTATGAAAAATCAAGGGTACACATGAACCCTTTTCATTCTACAAATTTGTTTACTTCCTTTAGGATTCCATTCTCACACAACTTCTCATATGTCTCTCTAATCTCTCGATCTTCAACCTCTCCTACCTTACACAAGTAGCAACACCTTATCATGAATCATTAGAAATTTTGTTGGGATCATTGATAAAGCTCTTGATAGGTCTCCCTTGTATGCAATTTTGAGTATAGCAAAAAATTTAGGAGGTTCATGTACATCATTTCTGATCAATTGAACATTCAAAACCTCTTTACCTTCCTTCCTCTCTTTTGTTGAAGAGCTCATTGTCATTTTAACTCACTAGAGTTTGCAAAACACAAAATAATGTAACTCGACACAAATGAAATATCTCTCGATTCAATGGATGGTATTGAGTAGTAGTTGAATCTTGTTTGCAATCACTAGAATCCCTTTCACAATTCACCTTCGTACTCTTTGATCATCTAGTAAATAAAAATGACTCAAAATTTGACTATATAACCTTAAAAACCTTTCTTTTAATGATTAGTGCTTATACAATTGTAAGCTCGGTTGCCATAGGATTTTCAATGTTCTCAATCAACATAGCTAACTCGACAACCACTATGATTCCTCCAATACTTCACAGTTACTACAATTCTTTCAATATTTGTCAGTAGCACAAAATATATCATAATGATCGAATATCTCTTTCTTCTAATCACTTCATTATATCTTAATTTATGCTGATAAATATTTTTATTTCTCAAATGCTTGGAACTAATGCAAGTTATATCATTTCAAATATTAGTTCCACACATAACTTTGATTGCCTTGTTGGAGATAATGTGATCACCTGATCTGTTGGATGAAGTGAACTCATCTTAACTTGAGTACTATGTTGGTGTTTGAAAATGCTGGAGGGTTTTCAATTATCCCACTAAGAAACTGACATATCTAGGGGTAGCTAACTCCCATTTTCAACATGCCATTTCTAATAATAGGCCAACTGTAAGGCATGACCCTTCTTCTACTTTAGGCTCTGCTAAACCTAGGATGGTAGACCTCGTATTCAAATGATACCATACCAATGCAAAAACATATCCCTAAATCTATTAAGCAGATTTTACCCTTATTTCTCCTAATGACTCATGAAATGACACAGATCTACAGTAGCTAAGTGCAAAGCTATGAATCTCATAAGCTGAGTGAGGGTTAAACATTTAGGTCCTTCAACATGAAAGGGAAAGAACATTTGATTAATAATGTTGAATTCAACAAGCCCTCAAATATGTAGTAGTAAGACTTTAATGATCATGTAGCTGACCAGTGCCTAATCCATTGGGCAAATCCATGAATCAAATGCATACATATGGATATCTTATACTTATGTATATATTCAGATAAATGATCTATCTATTTACCTTGTAAATAAACATCGGTGCTCAATCCAAACCTCATTCTTACATGATATCCTTCTCAATGAACCTACAACCCTGTTGATTCCCTAAAGCATTTACATAACTCTTTGAGTCATAAACAACAACAAAACAACATACAGCCTTAAGGGACTGCAACTATGACCTAAGCTCTTTGTTCAAAGATCATAAAACATTGACAATTCACTGAGACTAGAGACGAGAATCAAAATGAAACTAATGAAAGTCTTCTGCTCTTTGTATTAATTTCCTTGAAATAATACAACCAAATGCATGAAATGAAAACATGAAAACACCTAACAAATCTAAACTATCTATATTAACATTCCTAATGCAACTCGTACAAGAGAAATCTGCTAAAAAAAATGTGATATCACAGTATGGGAATACATCAAAACTGGATCCAAAACCTAGTATCATAGCAGTGAGTGGTTTTTTCTCCAAAAACTGGAACCCTCACAGTGGATGAAAGAAAGAAAGATATAGACAAAGGTGAATTCTCAGATTTGATTTTAGAATGACACATGTCCACTTGAAATTCAATCTCCTACAACTAAAAACCTCTTTCATCTTTTTACCATCCACTGCTAATCATATACTTTATGTCTTTGCTTTTCCACATGCAAAATATCTCAGCAAAAGACAAATATCTGCTAGCTGAACCCGGATATGTGCCAATTGATAAAATTTTAGCCAAAACACCACAAATATTAAAATAATCAGATGGAAAGGTCATTGAATGTGTTTTAGGTGTTTTTCCACTAAATTCTACAACTAGTGACTTGAAACACCTGATAAAACATGCAAATCACTCTGAGAGACAAAACCTCTTATAGCATGTACGAATGACATCTTGTGCAAAAACAAGCTCCAAAAATGGATAGCTCATCTTTTTCCAATTTCAACGGTATATTGGAGTCTATGTTTTGAGTAAAAAATGGGCCTCTGGTATGCATTTGAAAATCAAGCTCTCATTCCAGTTTTGCATTAAAATGCAAAAATATTTGAAAATTTTTAAAATTTCTATAGTCTGAACTATAGACTATTCAGTTTCTAAAACAAAATTTTCAATTTTTTTACCTGAACGCTCAAAATTGGTCACAGATATTATAATATATATATATATATATATATATATATATATATACCCTTTAAAAAAAAACTTATATCTCCCTTGGCCACTCACGTGAAGCCACTTGTCATTGTCACTACTACCAGCCCGTGCCCACTTCCACATGGCACCCAGGTGCTTCCCTGCATTGCTTAAACTCTACGCATTTCTGTAATGCAAGAATGCACCTCGTCGCCATGTGTCCTCTATGACACATGGCACTCCATTCAAAAATTTTATTTGGCCTCCATCTGGTGTGAATAGTGGGCCCATTTAGGGTAGGCTTGCCTTATAAAATGTTGGTGTCTTTAAGACACAATACCTCTAGTGTGGGATAATATTTAACCCTTAAAATTCATGTCGTCCGCCCAATGTGGGATTATTCCTTTGAAAACTTCAAACTCTCTCTCCTAGCAGCTTCTTGCAAATACTTCACAAGCCTTTTTGTCTCGTGCAGCAGCTTTGTCTTCTTGCAATTGCTTCATGTTTTTAGTGTGGACTGATTTAAGGTAGCTCTCTTTATTCTTTTAACGTGGGCTTCTTCTTTCCTTTGACTGCAGCTTTTCCTCTTCAAAGTAGCCAGGCATCTTCTTGTGATGTGAGCTATCTTTTGCATGAGTTCCTTTTGGATATTGAAGCTCTCTGCCTCAATTGAACTCCTATAAAATAAAACACTACTTGCCAGCATCCATCCCTTTTATTATAACCCTAAGTCATTTTTTAAAATGTATTTCAACTCTCATTCTCTTCTCTGCTTAGCGACAAACATTAACGTGGATTTGAAAGTTCCAAATCCCAATTGTAAATGTTGGACAATTCCTTTTCATTTCTCTGTGTGTGGGGGCTTCATTTTTTTTTTTTTGGGCTGTTGTTTCCTCTTTTATTTCTTGGTGTTAGTCTTAACTAGCTCAGTCAAACCCTATCCATGCTTTCCAAGAGCAACATTCAGGCTATAACCCATTTGCTGAAGCATTTTAAAACCAACGTTTATTGATGGAATGGCAGAGTTGAATCCCCTGCTAAAACATGGCTCAACAAAAGACTTGGAACCTTTCCTTTGACCTATGGGTTCCTGTCATGCTATGAGCTTCCAATCTCTTCCTGTGAATTGCTTCCTTTTGGTCTAGCGTTGCCGACTTGGCAGTAGCATTCATAAATTAATCTTTCTCTCAAAATGTTCTCCTTATTTGCTCTGCAGATACATATATGGAGACAATGCCAGAAAGGAAGACTAGGAATTATATGATAAAACTTGACTATTGCAAACCAAGAGTTCAATAGACTGGCCTTGCAAGAAAACAATATCATGCAGTTTTAAAAAACATGGGCACACCTACAACTTGATCTTGCTATGCTCTTTTTTTTGTTCACGTCTATATAAGATAGGCACTAATATTTTTATCTCCCTCTCTATTATTAATTTGTAGATTGAAAGTCATGAATTTTTTATTATAGAGAAAGGATAGAAAATTTAGATGTGTTTTTATCCCCACCATAAGGTATCAACTATAATTGCAATCTGTGAACTTTTTTTTTTTTTAAATGCCTCAATATATAGCAAGACCCTTATTCAAATTTATTTTTATCAAGACTTTTGCAGGCCAATTTTCTCCTTATTTCTTCAAACAATTTGATCCATTTGATCCAACTTCCTATCACAATATTTAATGATCATAGTCATTAAAACATCTTTTGAGCTATTTCACTTCCTAATAGCTTATCAATCTGACAAAATTAGTCGAGCCCCAAAGCAGGTCTGGCTAAAAAAAAATCATTTCAAACAACTGATCCATCAAATTGATTCATTTGGACATCTCAGACTGATAGGATTCAAATTTGATCATCAATTCATGACTTAAAACTCACTTTTAATCAATTCTACAAATTGTGAATTTGTGTCTGGAGACCTGCTAGCTGGCCTTAAAAACTGATTCAACCAAGTAACCAGGCCACGAAAATCGGCATGAGTGTTCAATCCTACCCGCTCTACTATAGTACAAATTCTCAGCCCATGAGGAATTTCCAGTCAAAATATTTTAATTGCTAAACATCCATACTTCGAATATACTGCAGGTAAACAGTGTTAAGAAAAAACATAAACTGGGCTCGGGTTCGGCATTATAAAACTGGGTTATTGATCACTTGGGGTTCTAAAAACTAGGGTATATGTTCTTTGCCATGAGGAGAATATAATTCTATGGTTTGGGCTCATGATGAATCACAGGACGCTTTTGGCAAATTTTTGAAACTAGGCACTTGGAAATGTTAACTAGGAAATGTGTCAAAAAGTAATTTTTGGCAAATGTATGGACATATGAAAGTATGCAGATGGATTCGTCATGACTTAAGAACTGGCATACTTCAAGGATTTCTAAGACACAACATGATGGTATAATCCATTTAGGCTTATCAATCATAGGATCAAAGTTATAATGTGGCAAACAGGGGTACGGATCAATCAAGATACCTTAGCCGTAACAAAACAATGTAAATTGGGTTTTTAATCATGTTAGCAAACTGACCAAATGGATTCATCATGATCTCAAAATTAAAACATATGAAGTGCTTCACCCTTGCAACACAATGCAAAAATAATTTCTTCATTTGGGTCAACTAGGTCAAAGATATCATTGGTCGAATAGGACTTCCCAGAATTGTGAACAACTACACAAATGCACAAAACAATAAATGACCAACTTTAAGGGGTTCAAAACCTAGTCAAACAGATTTGAAATGAATTGAAACTTGGAACATAGGTCCTTTGATATGCATACTAAACATCCCAAAAGCAGCAGGTCATGAAACATTTCTAGGTAAAAGATATTCAAATGCAAACTGAGCCTCTAATCGCTATTTGACACTTTGGCAGAATTGCAAATTTTGACACTAGCTCAAAATGGGACTTCGTAGAATGATTCGGGATGGCAAAATAACATTGTGGATCACATGCATATATCAAATGAAAGGTGTTAAGTCACTCAAACACCATCTAGGCCTCAAACTGACAACCAACTACATATACATAAAAGGCACTTTAGGGTATTGATTCTTCAAAATTTTCAATATGTGACTCAAAATTGACCGTGCAATTTTTAGTCCCAACATACTACAATCTTCCTTCTTTCTCCATGTCTTGTTCATATGTATCTTTGTCTTTTTAGCAACTAGATTTTCTTTTCCTTTCTTGAATTCATTGCTCGATGCAGGTGACTTAATTGAGCAATTTCTGCTTACATGACTGACTTTAAGACAACTAAATCATAAAATCTCTCCATTTTAACCACTTCTTTTAATTGTCTCTAAAGTGAGTTCTTATGCAATTTACAGAAATATGACCATATTGTCCACAACAGTGACAATTGTACCATGTTTTGTAATCCCAATTGTAATAATTTCCATGCTGATGTACCTTTTTTTTCTTGTTTGATGTCTACTTAGATTTAGATTTGCATTCATATGCTTTGTATCCATACTTCTGATAGTTGTAACATTATCCTTCAAATTTCTAAGTGTTGATGGTCTTTGTCTTGCATTCATGTGCCTAAAATCCCTGCTTCTTATAGTTATAGCAATGTCCTCTATTTTTCTACTTAGGGGTTTCATTGCCAGTGTTACTCCTATGGACATTTGTTGTATGACCTAATTTTCCATAGTGATGACAAGTGGGTTTGTTGTTCTTTCCCTTATTATTCCTTTGTTCACCACTTTAGATGATTCTCCTTCCTCAGTAATAGAATATCTCAATCCAATAGTATCATCATTTGAGCTTGGTGTGTTCATCAGTTTCTCAAATTACTTTATGGATTCACTAGGTTTATTAAATCTTTCAATAAATTCCTTCTCTTCTCTCAATTCATTCTACAGTAGGTCATTTTTTGATTCCATAGTTGCAATCTCAATATTTTTCCTATTCAGTTCTTGATTGGCAATCATTAGTTGATTCATTATGTCTAGTTGAATGTTTGCAAATTTTTGTACATCTGATATCTTCTCCTCGTGTCTATTTGCTAGTATTCTTTTATCTTCTTCAATCATGACTTTATCTTCCTTAGCTTTCTTTTTTCATTCAATTATCTCACACAACATAACTGATTGAGTTTCTTGTTCCTCTTTCAGATTCTTGACTTCTTCATTTAGGGAGGTATTGTTTTCCATTAGATTTGTAATTGTTGCATCAATTTCTTTGGAGTCATTGTCTTTAAACAATCCTATAGTGTCTTCTTCTTGATATTGAGTGTAATTTTTCTGAATGGCTAGATCCTTTCTTCTCTTTGATGATTTTTGCAATTCATCTCTTGCTTCCTTCAATTGATGTAGGGCAAGTTGTATTTTAATCTTCTGGTTCTCAATAGTCTTTCCCAATTTGTAGACTTCCATCTTCAAGATCTTTGCTCTCAAGTTTCCAAACTCTACTTTCTAGAGAACGAGTCTTTGATACCAATTTTTGGAAATAATAAATATTAAAGTAAGTTCTAAGGGGGGTTTGAATTAGCACTTAAAACTTCTACCTTAAAACATTTTACCATTCATCCATCTCATAACTTAGCATATAAACTAAAATATGCAACATGCATCATATCCATAGCATAATGTAAATCAACACATAAAACAAAAGATTTTGGTTACCTATAAACCTTCCAAGGAGAAGGTAAAACTAGGTTGGGGATGACACCCACAAATTTTTACTACTACAACAATAAAGTGTGGCAAATTATGGCTAGAAAGTTTTGATCATAATCTATGATCTACCCTATGAGAGGTTTTCCATGTTAAAGCCTTTCAAAGGTTGTTAGGTCTCACCTTGACTAAGGATTTAAACACACAATTAAGTAAGCACTCTATTAGGATATTTACAAAATTCTGATAGGACTACTCTGTTAAAAGATTTACCCTATATCACCTATCAAAATGATTCAGTACTTGATCCTTCAATTCACACCTTTCTACTAGATGTCAGATTTCCTCTTTCTTGATTGTATCTTGATCCTTCTAATTGAATGTATCTTTTCTAACCTTTCACTACTTGTCTTTACAACTAGTTATGTTCTCATCAACTTGTTCTACAATGCTTAATTTTCACTTAAGCATCTTATACATGCCTCTTTCTCACATTATACTCTCCTTAGTATCTCTCTTCATGTTATTACTCCCCCTTAGGGTTTACCTCTTTAAGTAGGCATCTAGAGACAATCTTAGGTAATAGTTAATTGCTTTGGTTGATTGCTATTTCCACCTAATGCTTCCCTTTTTCTAATTGGTTGCATGTGTTACATAGGGATGGATGATATGAATCCATCCTTATCTCTTGATATCAAAAATTTAAGATTATGTCAGCCAAAAATGGTTTATATAAAAGTTTGTGCCATTGCAAACTTGTATGTCAATGATTGGTTACTCAACATCAATAGGCTTCTAATGCTTTGCCTTATCTTTGCTCTTGTGTTGTTTTCTTGGCTCCTAAATCACTCAGTACTAACTATCTACTCAACATTAACTATTTTCTTGGCACCAAAGTGACTCAACACATACTAAGTGGTTGACACCTAATAGTGCTTGGCACTAATTTTCATATCTCTCAGCATGTATCATTTGGATACTTATGCCTAGCAAGATCTAATCACTTGGCTTGCACTAATCACTTAGCTCACTTTGTTCACTCACCATGCACTATGCACTAGGCCTAAGTAGTGACTTAGTGACAGTGATGACCAACCAGCTATGCTAGATAATGACTAAGTGTTTTGTCACTACTTTTTCAAAACCATAATGAGATTAACAACTTTATCATTTTTTTATATTTCTTATGCTTATCAACCATGATGCAGTGATCCTGTAATATTGCTTAATGCATCTATTTGGAAGATGTGACTTGCGTGTTTCTTTTGGTGTTGAAATTCTACATAAACATAAAATAACTCATCAATTTTATCTAAATGCATATATAAAGTATGAAAACATTTACTCTTTCAGCTATTACTTCCTTTGTTGATTGCTTTAATGAAGTTGCATCCTTGCTGATTTCAGAATTCCTTTTCAAAGTTGTCAAATAGCTATTAAAGTTTTAGCAAAATATCACTGATTTCTTATTGAAATATTTTCCTTTATCTTTCTTGTTACTAGTAAAAAATTAATCTTATTTTGTTGTAGAAACTCGTGCAAAATGCTATAGAACTAATCCATTACTACTTCATAGCATTTTTCTTTGATTGTTAATGTTCCACTTCTAAAACCTTTAATTCCTATCAACCCTAACACTTTGAACATTCTTGATACTTGAAAAGTACTAATATATTCCATTAAGTTTGATGAAGTGAAACTCATCTCTATAGAACATTCTTGAACTTTGAATTGGATAAGTGTGCCCAATCCTTTATCCTCTATTATGATGCATCTTTTAAGTTTTTTTGTGTACACTTATGCTCTGTTTATAGCTGTCATTACTATTTTGAAACTAATATCTCCATCATGATGATAGAAATAGGAAACAAAATGCTAAAAATAATTCTCATCACTATTTCATTCTGATTGTAGGCTATATTTCACGTTTCCTTGAATGCATATATTACTTGTCTATTGCTTACCTTTTCTCTACTCAAAAATTTAAACTGGTACTTTCCATACAAGAATGGAAGTTTATGACCCTCTTGTTGTTTATCCTCTACTACTCCTTTTTTAGTGTAAATACAAATCCTGACACCTTGTTCTTATTATTCTTGCTTACACATGTTAAAACAAAAGGTTTCAAAACTGAAATAATTTGTCCCTTTAATGTTTATTTTTATCATACTATTCTGGATTTATTACATTAGTTGTGTATCTAATAGGTATGTTGGGATTAATAATCCTTGTGGGAGCCTGTGGTTATATCCACATGCTTATTAGGGATAGGGTGTTATATAGTAAGCAAACATATTAGTAAGAAATCATTTTTAGGTATGATTGTTTGCCTCTTTTATTATTGGTATATGCTCCTACTCTATGGAAATGTGTAGCATAATAAGAATATAAAAGTTGTAGAGTGATGAGTTACTTGTGTTTCTTAGATCCATTGGAACTAACATCTTTTCTCTTATCATGTAGGATCTAGAGGCTTAGAGGGAATGTGATGCAAAACAACAATCAAGCAGGAACAAGAAAACACAACTCAATGAGTCATTATAGGTAATGATTGGTACCCATGACCCTTTCCTTACTCTTTTAATTCTATTATGTTATTAATTTTTAAAGATTAGGAACATGTAGCAATAGTCAAGGGGCTACTCTCATGATCAATTGTGTGAGAGACATTTTACTTTCAGCTTTTGATGTAACACCCCAACCTTGCTTCCAAACCCCAAGCTTTCTCAGGGCTTCCTTAGGTCATTCACCTAACCCACTAGGGGTTATACACACCCTATGTTTCCTAGGATCTTTCTCAAGAGATCCTATTCCTTCAATTGGAGGCACACCAACAAAGTAACATCATTTCTCACTAGCCTTCCCAGTCCACCATCAACCCTCAAGTCCACCTAGGCCTCCAAGGGTGCAAACTAGTCATCTATGGTTTCTTTGGAATCCTTCTAACATCCAAGATTTCAAAAAATTCTGATTTAATGGGCACATTTAACCCACAAGGCTTCAAACATCAAAATGCTCCAAAAAGGCTACTAGGAATTAGCCCTCCTAAATAGCCCACAACAAAATTTCTTGGAAAACTTCTTTAAAACCCTACAAAAAAATTATATTTATGGACACCTTTTTTGGAGTACCTCAAGATTCTGTAATTTTCCAACCCTCAAACTGTTCGTACAACCAAAGTATAAAATTTGGCTAAAATGAGGGTTTTAAAGGCTTTATCACTATTTTGATAGAAAACCACCTTAGAAACCTTTCCAAGACCTCTCCTTTGGACTGGAGCAAGGTTAGACCTTCTCCTTAATCAATGTGTGTCCAGATCGAGGCATTTAAACTCTCAATCCCCTCCATAGCTTGTTTTTTCGACTATGATCCCTAGCCAAGTTGCATTTGGCTTGCCTAGGGTATCACTTTAAAAGTGCTTGATGATGTTTTGAAGGGCCCTCCTTCCTGGTACATAATGTGCATGGACCTTAGTTCAAATTTCTAGAATACTAGAGGTTTCCAATGGTGGGAAGAGGCCCTAAGATCCCATTTTCTAAGTGCAACCTTGTTCAAAACAGCAACTTGGCAAGAACAAAAAGATTTTCTAAACTAATACAAAAGAATTGAAATGATCAAACCAACACTAAAACAAGATGAAAAACAATATTTCAGAACTTTTCCAACAAAAAAAATCAGGCCATTCAATCTTCCCCTATTAAAAATGCCTTCAAATGCATAAAATCGGCAATAAAATACTTGCACAATTCGTACAAAATGCAAAACCAACTTACCCAACCCATGAAAATTGTTGTCCTGACCTTTTTAAAGGCTCCTCCATCAGTTCCATAACTGTTCTAAATATTTAGGACGTTTCAAACTAAAAAAATGCAAAAAGTTGCTTTTTGCAAGAAAATGTTGTCATGACAACATTTTAGCAACTTTTGTTCTACATGGAGTTAGACCTCCAAATTTGGAACAAAGACCAAGTAGACATATAATATGAATAAAATGACTTCAAATAAACTATTCAAATCCATTGGAACCTTTCTAGACCATTTTAGCCTTTACCGGACCTAAGTCACCTAGTTGACAATAGTCAACAACTTCTAGCAACTTGGTCACTTTGGGTCTTGCCAAGTCTCCTAAACACACCTAAGGACCACACAGGACCTATTATTAGACTAGTGATGTGGATAGCATCACTATAAGACAAAAATAAGGAAATACCTAGGTTTCACACTTAGCCTACCTAGGTGCTCCTGCACCAGCTTTTATATTATTTCATTGTTCAATGATTATAAATATCAATTGTATTGTTATGATGAATAATACAAGGACATTGTCTATTCTTTTGGAACATAATGTACATGATCTCAATATTCATAAACTAAATGAAGATGTAAAATGCTAATGAAATTGTGCAAAACCTTTGTGATTCATTAGGACTAAATTTGAACATGAGTAAAAATTTAGCAACATATTTGGTGACCTTTGCTGATTTTCTACCTGCTAGACATTTAACCAGCTACCTTTGACTTCCATTGGGCACTAGAGTCTAAGACTTATGCATCCTTGAGACCTAAGCCACACCTAATATGACTTCTAAAGTTTTTTTTGGGTTTGGAATGTATGTGAATGAGCCTAATGAGACCTAAAAACTCTAGTTAGACTAATCAACATGTATAATCAAACTCAAGGATCAACTTTAGAAGTTGAAACTTTTATAGTCATCTATCATAGGTATGCATGTATGAATGTATGAATTGAATGGATGCAAGTTATTAGTAGATGTATGGGTATTCATATGGCTAGGGTTTGATAGCAATGTGTATGAGTGTGGAACTAATAGTGTGACTTCAAATAGTTGCAACACTAGGTGTATGCATATGCATATGTGTGGTGATTAGGTGTATGTACTCAACACGTGCATTAATACATGCATGAATGAGGTGTGCAGGTATGAAAATGAAACTTGAACAACTTGAACTAGTAACTTGACCCAAACTAAAAACTTAAAGAAAATAGGAAACTATCCTAGGAAAGAAAAAAATGGACATGTGCTTCAAAATCACTTTAAGAAAACCTAAACTAGAATATAGACACACTTATTTAAAATAAGAAAAAATAGCCTAATATATACAAGATAGGACTAAGAACTCCTACTTCAAAACATGGTTTGAGGTGAATCTCATTCATATGCATTTTAAAAATGTCTCCCTCCATTATAGTCAATTGAAATGTGTTGTGTTCTTTACATTCAGCTATCAAAAATTGCCTATCCTGCATGTGATCAAACTTGTTATGGTGACCTAGTCTACTTTTCAAGACATCCCATTTTAGAATGAGATCTCCTTCTTTGAAGCTTTTGAGCCTAGACTTCTTGTTAAACACCTTTTTAGTTTGAATCTGCTGGTATTGCATCTTTTGTAATGCACTATGTATTTTTTCCTCTAGCTTTAGTATTTTGGTATACCTCAACTTTAGTTGATCATCCTCTTCAAAAAGCATTAAATTTTCAACTAACTCTGAATGAAGGGAATGCTATAGAAATAGGTAGCTTGGATTGTTTTCCATATACTAGAATATAAGATGGATTGACAAGAATTTTTTTAGGAGTTATTATGTCAAGCCACAAGGCTGATCTCAACTTAGAATGCCAATCTCACTTGTTTTCTTCTAAAGTTATCTTTATTATCCTCAACAAACTTTTATTGGTCCTTTTAGCTAAACCATTATCTTGAGGATAATAATTTGATGAAGTATTAAGATAGACATGATTTCTCAAAGCTCAATTAGTTGTTCTAGCCCACATAAATGCTAAAGTGTTATTAGAGGTTATAGATTCAGGGACCCCAAACCTTGTAGCCAATTCATCATGGATATTCAAAATAGAACTTTCATTCACCTCCCTTAGTGCTATAGCTTCTTTCCAACAAGTAAAGTATGTTGTGGTAGTAAGCATCCATCTATAACCATCACTAGAATTTGGATTTATAAGACCCACAAAATCAATGCCCCATTTTAGAAATGGTTGATAAACTAAAATAAGATGCAAAAGTAAAGCAACCAATGTCTCCTTCCTAGCAAACAATGCACATTGTTTGCATTTCCTTTCCTAGGCATGATCATCTTTGAATAGATTGGGCCAATAGTACTTAATCCTCATAATTTTATAAGATGTCTTTGGGAAAAAGTGACCCAGTACATTATGAAACTGCTCCAAATGCTTGCTAGTCTAATGTTTATCAATACATCTGAGGAGAAGACCATTCATATCTTTTCTAAACAAAACACCTTCAACTAAAACATAAGGAATGGATTATAACCTAAAATATCTTTTCTTGGCTCTACCAAGTAGTGGAGGAAACTCTCCAGTTTGTAGGAAATGAATCATTTTTGTCAACCAGCTAGCTGGTTGTTCATCTATAGCATCTATGTCACCATTAAATAGCATTATTTTATTATCACACTCTTCATCTTGTAAAGGTCAACCTACCATTTGTTCACATAGCCCTTTTGCCCTTACTAATTTGGTGATTTTGATGTCTACATCATGCTACATCACCTTGGTAATCCAACCTACACACTTTTCGTTAAGGTCTTTGCTAAGAAAGAAATCCTTGATACTTGGGTGAGAGACCATAAGGTGAACTCTATTGTTAGACAGTAAATGTTGAAACATTTTGAGATTTTTAATGATAAAAAAAAGTGTGTTTCTCCATAAAACTATAACACTACTCATAGATTTGAAGACCTCTACTCTAAAAAGAAATAGGTTGTTCATATCCTTTATTGTTTTTCTATACTAGAATAGTTGAAATAGAACCCATACTCCAATATGCTTATAAAAAGAAATCCTTTAAAAAATGAGGATTAACCAAGGTTGGGGCTAATGACAAAGCTTCTTTTAACAGCTATAAACTTTTCTTACCTTCTTTAGTCCATGTGAAAATTGCATTCTTTTTAAGCACTAATGTGAGAGGCTTATGTAAAGTGGCACTTTTGTGCATGAATCTTCTCACAAAATTATTCATCCAATAAATCTTTGAAGCCTTTTTCTGTGGCTTGGAAAAGGAAGCTCAAGTATTGCTTCAACTCTTTCTAGATCAACTATTATGCCTTCCTTTGATACAATATGACCTAATATTTTCCCTCATGCATGGGAAATATACATTTCTTAGGGTCTAGTGAGATTCCAAACTGTCTACACCTCTCAAAAACCAACCTCAAATGAGAAAAATTATCATCAACATCATTTGAGAGCACAGTTATATCATCAAGGTACACCAAAATGATTTCACATAGAAAGACCTTGAAAGTCATATTCGTTGCCCTCTAAAATGTGCCACCAGCATTAGATAGACCAAAAGGCATTCTTTGATAAGCCATGGTACCCCATTTTGTGGTAAAGGTTTTTTTAATACTAGCCTTCCTCTTTGGCTCTTACTTGATTTTACCCTAAAAATTTGTCAAGTAATGAGAATCTTGTTGAACCAGTGACAACTTGAAGTATTTGTTCCATTGGGGGAAGAGGATGATGATCTTTTAGCAATGCTCTATTTAAATCCCTAAAATCAACACAAAGTTTGATTTCTCCATTTTTATTTTATACTAGAACCAAATTAGAAACCCAATTGGTGTGTTTGATTTTCATAAATGATACCCCCTTTAATCAATTTGATCAATTCTTTCAACATCAAAGATTCTAGCTTGGGGTTGATAGGCCTCTATTTTTGTTTTAGAGGCTTAGCATTTGGAAGTAGCTCAATAGTATTTTGAGCTATGTCTAGATCAAAGCCCCTAAGATCTACATATTCCCAAGAAAAAAATCTAGAAATTCTTTGCATAAATCAACAAATTTAGGTTTTTCCTTTTCTGTATAGACTTTACCAAATTTTAAAAACTTTCCTTTAGCCACTTCAATACTTTCATAGTGTTCTTCCTTTACATATATACCATCTTTGTTATTTATTAACTCATCATCTCTGCTGAAAATAGACTCCAAGGTGACCAAACCCTTTGGAAGCTTATTTGACTTAAGTTGAATAATCTAATCATCGTAATACTATTTCAACTTATCCTGATTTGAAACATAAATATATCTTCTTCCAATAGAAAGCTAAGAATTTTCTTTTCGCTATCAAATAAATTTCAATTAGTGCTAATTATTGGGAATAGATGGTCTTACTACAACTTTGGCATGATGTTGGGTGTTCTCTTTGTTGAATTTTGAAAGTATATCAAACTAAGCACCAACTGTTACAAGTCTATCAGCTTGTTGGTTCTAATTTCTTAGAATAGAGACAATATTGTAAGAAGAAAACTCCTCAATGATATCACAAATTTGATGTTTATACATCTTTAAGGTGTCATTCTTTTTTACATTTAAACCTCTTACTTGATTGACAATCAACTCGTTGTCCCCATATACCTTTATACATTCAACTCCTCTTTTCTTTTCCCACTCCAAACCTTGAATCAAGCCCTTGTATTCTACAATATTATTAGAACACACAAAAGAGAAATGAAAAGTGGCATAGTACTTCTCACCATAAGGTGAAACCAACATTGTACCTTCACCAACACCATATTTTCTTTTAGACCCATCAAAGAACATTTCCCATAATTGATCTTGCCATTGTTGCATCTGATTTTCTAAGTTGACTAAATTTGGAATAACTACACCTTACTCATGAATAATGTAGTTTCTCAAACCAACATTCTTAAAATTAGAAAAATGACTTTTAGTAGTTTGACTTGATACCCATTCATCAAGGAGAATATCTGGGATATCATCTAGATGTGTTCTAGTCTCAAGAGTGTTACCATGATCTCCTTCATCAAATGAAACAAAGTTTGTACATATGGCTCTATATGATTTTTTTAAAGAAATTTTGACTTAATTGTTACCTTAGTACCATATCTAGTCCTAAAAAACATGTGGGACTAGTCAAATGATAAATACCCCCCAATCTTAGCAGTGAAATCTCTAGATAAACAGATGAAAAAATACACTGGTAAATAGAAAATTTAGGATAGGCATGGAGGGTGAGGCTTGCATCTTCAATTATACCTATGGTACCAATGGATGTTCCATCAACCTAGACAACTCTCTTTTCAACTGACTAGTATTTCAGTCCTAACTGGTCTACTACTTTTTTAGGCATGGTCGGGCTTGTAGCTCCACTATCAACTATACAGTTATGGAATAATTTATCACCAATAATTAATGAAAGGTAAAAAAGGTGGAGGATTAACACTCTTACTTGATTCATTTTTGGTCTCCTTGACATTTTCTTGTCTTTCATCATTGTTTGTTAGTACATCTTTTTGAGGTTCATTCACAGGCTCTTTAGGAATCACCTCATTAGATAAAGTTTCCCTTAGAGTATGAGTCTTCCCTAGAATCACCAACATATCACACATTGACATGGTTACATTCATCCTCTTCATATCATGTACCATCTTGAATGGAATAGTAGTATTTGATCTTTGATGTGTACAAACTATAGCATGGTATGCCTTCTTCTGGATATTATCTTTGGTTGTAGGGATAGAAGTACTAGTCATAGCCTATATAGTAGGTGTTGACTCATTAGTATCAGGTCCTTTGCCTTTATTTTCTATTTTCTCCATTTCAAGAGATCTCTTCTTTTCTCTAGTGTTGGTTGATACTAGTGAGTCATTATTTATTGTGCAGAAATCCTCTCTTTGCCAATTAAGGAATGAAGTCTCAGAAGCATGTGTATCATGTAGTTATTTGGGTACATCAATAGTTACATTCTTCTGATCCATGATTGTATTTTGTACTACCAAATCTTGATTAATAATCCCATTTGTGAAATTAATTTGATTATGTGCTTCATTATAGGGATAACACCACTCAAAATCCATAGCCCAGTTATTTTGCATAGGTATAATATCTTTCACATGATTAGTAGCATTAAGCAATGTTGGGTTATTGTTAGTGTAAATAATTATTATTTACACTTTTCTTAAGTTTACTTAGGATAAATGCATTATTTTATTATTTATTAGATTAGACACCTGGGAGTATGCATACTCATATGAGTTGTCATGTTGACAACACAAGAGTAAGCAACTCTAATTTAGCACATGGTGTCTACAACACTAGAGTTTGCATAATCAACTGAGTTGTCATGTAAAAAACACAATTTTTCACACTCTAATTAAGCACATGGTGTCTACAACATAATTTTACATGACACACCTATGTAGGCTTATCCTCTCATCATCACACTAACTTTTGTGCTCAATGGAGGATAATCCACTCTTGGTGGACATGTGATTAGTTGTGAGGTTTATCATATTGCTAACTCCTAGACATTCTAGAAGCATTCTAGAGGCCTTTATGTTTAGGCACTCCTAGTGTACTTGTACATCAATTAAATTTCATATTGTTATTTTGATCATACTTTATTGGTCTATTTTGTGCTAGTTCTTGAGCTTGTTGGTCTTGGGTGATTTAGCCCTAAGGAAAATTCTTACATGGTATCATAGCCATAGAGGCATCATTTCATAGCCATTGGAGACCATTCTTGCTTAACCTCTCTGAGGACCTCTATTTAGATTTAGAGAATCTATGGCTATTAGAAGCATCTAGAGCCAAAGTGAACCTCACCATTGTGTCCAAAGCATTGATTCAATGAAATTTGACTATAAATTTGCCTATATTGGGCAATAGTCAAAATTGAGGGAAAAAATTTGTAAATTAGAGCCCGAAGGCCCAATTTGCAAATTGGGTATGATCTATTAGATCTACCATTCAATTGTTTCAAATCTGCCATTTTATTTTTCTCTACATTTATTTCCTTTTTTAGATTATATTTTTGGAAAAAATTTAGGCCTCACAGGCCTACAGAGGATTTTTTTTTGTAGGAACAGGGTGGTCAAATCTTGGCCCCTACACGAAATATTCTATTTTAATTTAGCGGCCTTTTCCATACTAGAAATTGATGGTATTCCTCCATATCCTAGTAGCTTAACATTCCAAATTTGACCGACCAAATTACTCACAAAATCTAGTGGTTACCACTCAACACGGCCAAATTGGGACACAAACATGGTGGCTAATTTCCACAGTGGCTTCATAGCCATTTAAACAATTTGTGATCTGCACTTAATAAACCCCTTTGCACTCTGCATTGGGGTCAATGTGGGACTAATCCCATAAATGGCTTTCAACATTGGCAGTCTAAACATGGGCCTCCCTCCTATTGGTGGTAAAAGCCAGCCATCAAAAATTGCCAACCCTTCTTCCTACGTCAGCACTACAGAGCCACATAGACACCTGTGCTAGCCTTCAGTCAGCCACCATGCAGCAAGCCACACACACTACCACATCCATAGGAAATGGCCACATCACAGACCCACATGGCACAACTGCAAGCTGCAGGGCCTAGCCAACTCATGTGACATGTCAACATGCATGTGTCTGCTACACAACATATTCGTACGCTGATGTCATTTTCCCAGTCAGCAGATCGTACCTACCACATCATCAGGGGACCCTTTTTTTTGATGATGTCATCTACTCACATGATTAAAATTGGTGGTTGTTAGACCATCATGATTAGGCCAAATTACACCACCGTGATGGTCATTTGGAAGTCAAATTTAACCTCACATTATGCTAATTAGACCCCTCTCTAGATTCAATTTTGATTTGACAGTCTGACTTTGGGAGGCCATATCTCAAACATCTAGACTCCACATTAGGTATAAAAAAAATTATTTTGGCTAGAAATTCCTAAATTTTTTAGTGGTGCTACTATTTTCTGATTTGGTGTACGAATTTGTCAAAAATTTTAGTTTTTAGTGACTATACCTGTCTAATTTTGTAATTTGCAACTTCAAATGCTCTATACGGGCTCACCTAGACTCCAAACTAGGTTCCATTATTTTTGAAAGTGAATAATTTTTTGTCTACTCTCTAGATCTGCAATCAAATTATAGGCTTGTGTGGATAGAAATATCACTTTTAGAAATAGGTCCTTTCTTTGCATTGTATTGCTTCAAAATTGTTGTATTTCTAAGCTACATTGTAAAGTTTTAGAATTAAACTATTAGAGGAGGATGTAAATAGAAAAATTAGAAGTCCACTAAGTCCATTTTGACAAGTGGCCTATTGTAATCACACTAAGTATAAAGTGTCAAATCATGCATTGGGGGGGAAGGGGGGGTCGATTGATTTTTTTTGCATTTTGGGGGTGCATACATTTATTAATCTCATGGATTTTTGTTTCACATATCAGTTTGGTGTTAGACCAAGGTTGAAAAATAGAAACTATCATAAATGGAGTGCTTTAATCATTGATCATCTAAGATATGAGCATACAGAAGTATTTCCTTATCTATGTTCCAAAGAATTGCCCTCTGATGATATGATACTTGTTAAAATAATTTTAGATGTCATTCATTTCAGTATCAATGTTGATGGTTTAGTTTTCATTAGAAAGGAAATTGAACCTTATGACATTTCGATGCACCTTTGGAAAGCATATAGAGATCCCACAGTTCCTCCATTTCCAAAAGACATTTTGTCTTTAGTCACTCTAGTTTTGGTACCTTTAACTCAAGATGAGATCACACATCTTGATGCTCCTGTTGATTCTACTAATCTAGCTCTAGCCACAGATGCTTCTAACTCAGTGCAATAGGAATTACCATGTCTTCCTACTTTAGCTTCATGGGATGACTTCCTTCAAGACATTGTAGGGTTGTTTGTGGAATCTTACATTGAAGATGTGGGAGACATCATTGATGACATCAATCTTCTCTTTATTGAGGAGATTTCTTCACTCTTCTCTTTATTGAGGAGACTTCTTCACTTGTTGTGAGGGTACACTCTCACCCTCAACCACTTTAGCTTTCTTTCGGGACTAACTTGATTATGGACTTTTTTTACAGAAATTGGAGGAGAACTCTTTCACTTCAAAGGAGACATATCAGTCTTTGGAGATTGTATTCCAATTTCCTTAGCCATCATATCTTCTAAGGATTCTTCCTACTAGTTGGGGATCATTCTCTACTACACCCATGGCACCACTTCTTCCCACAAGGAGGAACATCATTAAGCTTTCATGGTGTAGCTTCTTTAGTTATCAAGGAGTTTCTTTCATGGGTGTGCATTCATTATTGAGAGGAGGTGACATTGCTTCTCTTCCTACATCTTCCTATCAGGATGTTTCATTATCTTTGGAGGTTGATTCAGTTTCATACATGGACATGTTACCTTGTTTACTTAAGTTTATTTATGTTACTTAAGTTTTCTTAGGATAAATGCATTATTTTATTAATTATTAGGTTAGACACCTAGGAGTATGTGTACTCATATGAGTTTTCATGTTGACAATACAGGAGTAAGCAACTCTAATTTAGCACATCATGTCTACAACACTGGAGTTTACATAGTCAACTGAGTTGTCATGTAGACAACATAGTTGTTTACACTCTAATTAAGTACATGGTGTCTACAACATAATTTTACATGACACACCTATGTAGGCTTATCCTCTCATCATTGCACTAACTTTTGTGCTCAATGGAGAATAATCCACTCTTTGTGGACATCTTCTTAGTTGTGACATTTATCATATTGCTAACTCCTAGACATTCTAGAAGCATTCTAGAGGTATTTATATTTAGGCACTCCTAGTGTACTTTTACATCAATCAAATACATCAATTGAATTTCATATTGTTATTTTGATCATATTGTATTCATCTATTTTGTGCTAGTTGTTGAGCTTGTTGGTCTTGGGTGATTTTTTCCTAAGGTAAATTCTTACATGGTATTAAAGCTATACCAAATTCTTATAGTTATAAGGATGAAAAAGTCTTTGATTGATATTTGGCCTATAACCAGTTGTATTGGCTTGATATGGCTTCCTATTGGCTTGAATCTAGCCCTAGTTCTATTGTTGGTAAGGTTGATTCATAGCTTGATTCTATTGTTAATAAGGTTTCCTGGCTTGAAGTTTTTGTCTTTTCAAATTTTCTAGCTCATTGCTAAAGGTTTGCATCAATTTTTCAATCTTAAGCTAACTATTCTTAATCTCATGTAGCTCTTGTGAAGGGCCTACTACAACTATTTCTTGGCTAGGAATAATAGGTAAGGCATTAAAAGAAGGGATTGCTAATGGCATATTTGGTTGAATATCCTAGAAGATAAGCATTGGAGGCCTAGGGGCTATCTTTCCTTCTTGAATAAGACTAACTACATCTCTAATAGAAATATCATATGCTTGAGGTAGCGAGACACCTCCCATTGATTGAAGTATCATAAATATCACTATTTAAGCTTCTCAAAAAAATATAGAAATGCATGGTCTACTGAACCTGTCTTACCAAGATAGGTATTCTGGTCCAAACCATTTGGAATCTCTTGTTTAAGTCTATCATCTACTCTTGGGAATTATAAATTATAGTGGTGAGCTACTCCACAAGAGACAAATGGTCTAATTTATCTTTAAATGCCTTGTTAGTGCATCTCCTAAGACATCCCACAAGTAAATAGAGCCAACAATTAGACTTCTGAACCATTGGAGAGATTTTCCCTTTAATGAAGTTTTAGGTAGCTTAACAACAACATCCTCTTTTTTGAAATGATGAATGTTGCAACATCTCTGATATGCTCAAATGTTGTGGTTTGAGTTTCTTTAGTGAAATCTAGTAATCTCTTCAAGGTAGCTAAGGGTATATCATGATGTTGTGCAAAATTCAAGGGGCTTGCTTGATTAAAAGGTACAAATGTAAATCTTCTCACCATTTTTGGTAGATGTATTTTCTATTGTTGTATAGGACCTTTGACCAAGGTTGTTTGAATTGCAAAACCACTTGTATTTAATGTTGTAGCACTTGTACCTAATGTTATTACAGTTGAAACAATAGAAGCATCAGGTTCAAAAGGATCAGTCCTTAAAGTTAGACTTGTTGAATGCATAATAATTATTTCACTTAACTAATTTTTCCTCTTATAAACACAAATATTAGGTGTTGAAAGTTGTGTCCTTTTGACTAGTTCAGTCCTAGAAAGAGTCCTTCCACACCTTTTTGGAGTTTTCAACTATAAGTATAATCTACTTCAACACCTATAGCATCTATAATCATATCCTTGGCATTCTCAATTATTTTGTATTCCTTATCCCTTTCTGATCTTAATTGTTTCTATGTAGCTTTCATCTCTATGAGTTGACTGGCTAACCTCATCTCTTCAATGGTAGCATTGTCATAGTCAATCTTTGGAATCACTATTTCTGTGTCTAGGTCAATGTCTTCTCCAATTTTCTTTCTAGTGATTAGAAGTTTTAATGGATGCTTTTGTTTGACTTCTGTGATGACTGGTTTGACCTTAGGAATAGACACAGTAGTGGAGATAGAAGGGCTAGCAGTGAAAATTGGGATAGGATTCAAGGATTAAATACCAACAAAAGTACTAACCGGATAAAAAATTGAAAAACTTCCCAAAAATGGTATCACACTTGGTAGAGTACCCATAGTAGTATCTGAACTGATTGGAGTTGAAGTGGATACAAATAATGCTGATGAGAACAAAACTATAGAACTTACTGAAATTGATGGAGAAAAAATTATAGAACTTACTGTTACACTCACTGATGGTGAAGGAGCCAAGGAGGCTGACTTAGTGGCTAAAGAAGTGATAGACAGCTTGGTAGATGAAGTGCTTGGCACATCTTTTTTAGATACTTGGAGCTAGGAGGTGGATTGTGAAGATTACGCTGTGGTAGAGACTATTGTGCTCAAAATTTCACTTACAAAAGCTGTCTCCATAGTAAATTTAACTATCTTTGGTGGAGAGTGAGGAAGGGATGCAATAACTTCTACTATAATTTTTACTGGATCTCCTTCATCTTTTTCTTCCTCAAGTGCTTCTTCCTCCTTGTCTTCTTCTTCTTTTTCTTCCATTAGTGCATGCAGCTCTCCTGGAGTAACTATGATGGATGGATTGCTATCAAAATCATCATTGTCACTGCTATCATCATCCTTGATTTCAACAGGATCATCACTAGGCTTTTTCAAATGGTAGATGTTCTTCCACATGTTTGTTACATCTCTTACAACATGTTCAATGTCCTTAATTAAAATCAAACATGTGTGAAATCTAATCATCATTTTACCTTCATTATTCTTCATTGCTACCTTTATTTCTGCTTTAGTAAGACTCGGTAGAAGATTCTTCAGGGATTTCTCATCTATGTCCTTGGCCATTTGGGTGGCTAACTCCCATATTGGTTGCAATCTCTCCAACAGCTCTTTGGAGATTTGAGGGGCAAGCTGGTCTAGGGAGTATTTCCATTTTCCCATCTTATTGAGTACCAGTTTCTCAATCTACATTTTCTCTACATCGGTCCTTGTTTCAAATTTCAGTGTCTCAAAATTTTTGATGCTAGCTCCCTCTTTCAATTGTTTTAGCCTTTCCTCAAATGTGAGTGGAGGCCTGACAAGTATAGTTTCCTGCTTGCCTTGTCTAGTTCTTCTAGAGAATATTGTAGTAGGCTACTTATTAGGTTTGGTGATAATCACCTTCCCTTTCTTCTTTGCTGGTTCCTCTTCTTTTTCAGATTCAAGTTTTTCACCTTCTTCTTCTTCTTATTCTTCTTTTTCATCCTCACCTTTTCCTTCAGTAAGCATAAGAGGGCCAGTTGCAGTTTTCAAATTTTCTATCTTTCTCTTGCCTTTGCTTATAGCCTGGGGTAGCTTGATTTCAAGCTCAATTCTAGTCTTGGCTTCATCATAAGTGCCAAAGGTAGGAAGCTTAGGATCTATAGGTTCATTTACCAGTGCTTCAATAATGTCCCTAGCTTCATCAATATTCACCTCATAAGGAAGAGGTTTCACCTATGCAACTCGTGGTCTGATTGCCTGAATGTATACTCTATCATAGTCAACCATGAAGCATACATCATCTTTGTAATCTTCAACCAATTTTGGTGGAATTCGAAACCTATTATTCATCCTTTCCTTGAAATCTTCAAAATAATTATCCATAACCTTCTCAAAGTTTTCACCCATGTCAGCAATAAACTCATTAATCTAATATAAAATTGGAATATCATTTCTCCATACAACTGAGCCCTTTGATAGAAAGAATTTTTAAATATAGAAAAATAAAAAAATTAATAGGGAACCAAATTTGTAGGGATTATTCTTTGAAGTCCTTATGTTGTCCATATTCTTGTTCAATTATTTCAACAACAATTCTTATAGGTCAAATTCAAGATTTTTCTTCACAATTTTGAATGCCAAATCAACAGCCTCACAGGGCACATTGTTCAAATGACTGGAGCTATAAATTTTTTGGGTAATGATGTGAATGCCAAACCTTAATTCAACATCAGATATAGTGCTAACTTTCAAACCTCTACCATCCCATTCAGCTAGGGTTTTCTTCTATAACTCCTCCCGACCTAGGGTTTTGGTAGTTTTTTCTTTACTTAGCATGGGGAGACCAGTAATCTTATGAATCATCTTCTTGGTGATTAACACTGGCTTCTCTAACCACAGTTTCCCATTTTGAACATGATTGAGTATGTACTTAATCCACTTAATTTGGAAACTTCTTGGTATATGCAAGATATGGGTTAACCCTTTGGTCTCTAGATGCTTATGCTCGGGTTTCAAAGAGCCATCAACACTCATTTCTCCTAGGGCATTTTCCATCTCTAGGTTTCTAATCTCTTGAATATAACATTTGAAATGTGTATGAATTTCATTTATAAGAAGTATCTTTGGTGGAGTTTGTGATTGATCTCCATTGGGGTCGAGTGATTCTGCAATTGTTGGAACTAGCTTGAAATTCGACGCCTTCCACTCCACACCTTTAACTAGCATTTTTGAACCTCTTTTTTCCTTGGTGCTACTGCTACTCCTAGATGCCATCATTGCTTGGTAGGTGTAAGAAAATTTTGAACAAATTCTCCACTTGAAAATTGCTTGAAATCGCTTGGAATTTTCTTTGGAATTGCTGGAAATTTCTTAGCTCTATAATCGCGGTGAAGAATGAAATCAAATTTTTCCCTTTTGACCAAAATTTTTCCATAAATGCTTGGTATGAAGGTAGCTAAGATGACATAGTTCTTGATAGGCTATCATTCACTTGTTCGATAGGTGCTTACAACTTGGTGATCGAATAGAACTTTAGTTACTCCTGACCTAGCTCAGTTGAGTCTGTGACTGACCTTGCTCGGCATGACCTTATTTCTTGTGACCCTTTGTATGTGAAATATTGATTGGATCATTTACTTTCTTTCATTTTGGAACTACTTGAGATATCACTAGAAGATGCAGTTCCATATCTTTGTTTATGGATCTTAACTGGAGATGGTGGAATCACTCACTTCTTGAGTGACTTTTCCATCACTTGAACTATCTTGTTCGGTAGATTTAGGAATCCACTTTTGCCTCATCTACTTCCAAATGTTATCAGCTTTAGCTTTCTTTTCATCTTCAACTCTTCCTATGTTCATGCATTTTTTAGCTATATGACCGAGTTCTATGCATGTATAGCATCTTACAGTAGTGTCCTTCTTCCTTAGGTGATGTCTTGCACAGTTTATACCAATATGTCCATATTCTCCACAATAATGACATCTGCACCAGGTATTGTAGTCCCATCCAAATATTTCTTTAACAAGTTGTTCAGTCAGATTGAATGATTTGGATTTGCATTGGAATGCCTTGTGACCATGCTTCTTGCATTTGTGACAATTTCCTTCAAATTTTGGTTTCTCTTTGCATTCATTAGCTTTATGACCATGCTAACTGAAATTGTAGCATTTACCATTCAATTTTCCTTTTCCATTTCTCCAACACTTGTTTGATGTGTGACCTAACTTACCACAATGATTTCAAGTAGGTCTTTGATTCCTTTGGGCACCTTGTTTGGAGGTTTCACCTTCTTCCTTATAACCAAGACCAACTTTACCTTTTTGTCTATGAAGATTTTGCTCACTTTGTTGATTTAATTGAGTCATGTCTACTTGAGATTTCATTATCATTTCATTGAATTTCTTTTTAGTGATTAAGTCATTTTCCAAACTTTCATTGATTTGTCCTTCAGATCTTAAGTCATTTGTAAGCTTTCATTGATTTGTCTTTCAGTGATTAAATCATTCCTCATGCTTTGATTTTCAAATCTCAGATTCATAATTTCTTCATTTGCATTAGATAGTTGATCTATAAGATCTTCATGCTAAAGGGATTGATTATTTCTTATCTCTAAGTCTTCATTTTCCTTGTTTCTCTGTTCCAAAACTTCACATAGCCTGATTGATTGGATTTCTTGTTCTCTTTTAAGCTTTCTTACTTCTTCCTGCAAAGAGCCATTCTTTGCTAGGAGTTCCTTGATTGCATCATTAGCTTCATCTGAACTGGTCATAACATTGAGTTCCTTTCTGAATCAATAAAGATACACAGTCTAAAAGATGATTCAGTGGTTGTAGTGGGGAAAATTAATCATGAAAAAAGGTTGTATTATTTCTCTCACTTTGTGCCCAAGTCTCCTTCACAAGCCTTGTTGACACAATCCAATTCTCAAACCAAATTATGGCATGAGTGGTATGGCCATCTTGCCTTCAGCTATCTTCAACAAATTTTCTCAAACAAAATGATCAAAGGTCTACTTACAATCAACTTTTCCATAGGTGAATGTTCAACAGGTTCAATGCATATGCATCTAGAGGAGAAGTTACATAAAGGGAAGTCTTCAAGAGCACCAGTTGTTCTTCAGTTGGTTCATATGGTACTAGCAAGTCCTTTTGTAGTGACATCAATTAGCTAGGGTCCCTACATACTTACTTTCATTGATGAATTTTCAAGGTACACTTGGGTGTACTTTCTTCATCATAAGAATGAAGTATTGGATAAGTTTCTAGCCTTCAAGACTCATGTTGAACAAAAATAAAGGAAAGCCATCAAAGTTCTTTGAATGGAAAATGAAAGCATATATGTGAACAAAATACTTAAAGACTTTTTCACACTTGAGGGTATTGATCTTGAGAATCCACCAACATTCAATCTACACAAGATAGATGTTGTAGTGTTGAGGATTTGAACTCTTAAGTCCATTTCAAGTTTCACGATATAAGCCAAGTCTCTAGATTCATCACTTGAAGTTGAAGCAATCAGTAGTGCCAATCACATACTTAAAATGTCTCCTCATCCTACCTTAGATGGAAAGACTCCTTTTGGGGCATGATGCAGTAGAAAACCAGTAGTGACACAGTTTAGAGTCTTTGGTTGTCCAGCATGGGCCCAAACATATCTTCTAAGGAATGCAAGGAACCACCACCTAGGACTTGTAATTTCATTAGATATGAAGATAGTGTGAAGGCATACAAACTTATGGATCCTAAGATACACGAGATTTTTGTGGAGAAGGATGTACACTTTGAGGAAAGTACACTTAGCTTATCCTCTATTTCTCTCTGCACTTCATACATTGTGGAAACTGATAGTGAGACCAGCGATAGTGCTTCAAAAAATTCAAATACATGGGGTTCTATTGATAGTTTCAATGACAGGTCATGACATTAGTTTATTCCACATGCATATATTGCCATAGTGATAGGTCCAACATAGTTGGGTACACCTTCTCTTCTAGCTCCAGCAACAAAGGATGACTACGTAGCAGATCTTTCAAGTTTATTTGTGGAGTCATACCTAGAAAATTTGGGAGACATCATTGATGATATTCATCTTCTCTTTTATGGAGAAGATCCTTCTTCAATTGTTGCGAGGGCTCACTCTGACCCTCATGTCCATTCTCTACATGATCGATTCTCACAGGTTGATGTGATTGTGGATACTTATGTACAATAGTTGTAGGAGGTCTCTCTACCAATTGAGGAGATGGTATGTTCTTTGGGACATGTTCTAAATTCATCCTTGACAAGGAAAATTGAGTAGATTTCAAAGACATCATCAGTGATCATTGGGGTTCTTTCTGCACATAGCAGAGGCATCTCATTTGTACCTATGGTATCATTTCTTCCAAAGGGGAGGAACACTATTCAACATTCCTAGATCAGCTTCTACATCAAAGAAGCTATCACTAATAAACACTCTTCATTTGGGAAGGAGACTATCTTGTCTCTCTTCTTCTTCTCTCTTATGGGGGGAACCTTTTCCTCTTTTGGGATAGTGTTCTTCTCACATTTCTTTATTGTATATACTTGATGTATGTCATAATGGGGGGATCTTGATTACTCCATCCATCCATGCATCTAGTTTTTTCATCTCTCTTTTTGGGGGAGGGCTTTTCCCATGAGGTCTTCCATCTTTCTCTGCTTTATGAGAGATTGCATTTCTTTATGTACATGGGTACCTAACATGGCGTAGTAGCTGGGACCCATTATGCATTTCATCCTAGTTCTTGTGAACTTAAGCACTTTCCCCTAAGTTTCAATTTGGGGGGGAGTGTTAGTGTAAATAAGTATTTACTATTTACACTTTACTTAATTTTACTTAGGTTAACATATTATTTTATTATATTGCATAATTCTATTATTTATTTAGGTGAAACACTTAGGATTTTGTGCACTCTTATGAGTTGTCATGTTGACAACACTAGAGTAAGCAACTATAATTCAGCATATGGTGTCTACAACACTAGATTTCACATAATTAATTGAGTTTTCATGTAGACAACATAGTTATTTGCACTCCTAATTTAGCACATGGTGTCTACAACATAAATTGGTGTGCTACACCATTGTAGGCTTATCCTCTCATCGCCACACTTACTCATGTGCTTAATAGAGGATAACCATATCTGGTGGATATGTGCTTAGTTGTATGACTTATCATGTTGCTAACTTCTATGCATTCTAGAAGCATTCTAGAGGCCTTTATATACAGGCACTCCTAGTGTACTTTCAATCAATATTGAATGAATATATCATCATTCTGATCATACTCTTGGTCTACTTTTGTGCTTGTGCTTGAGTTCCTTGGTCTTGGGTGAATTTTTCCCTAAGGAAAATTCTTACGAGAACAACAAATCTTCAAAAAAATGATAGGATATCCCATTGGGCATGAAAAAACTTTTAACTCCAAAAATTACACCCTATCTCAAGCACTTAAACACTAGAGATTTTTAGAGAACATGGGATCAGTCAAAGGTGTGGGTGACCTATAATAAGACTCAACCTCTTAGTTATAGGTTGGTCCCTATTAGTTTAAAATGGTGGATCACTTTAAATGGAAATATCAATGAAATTACAAAGAACAAAGGTAAGAATGATTGATAATTAAGAAATGCAAAGACAAAAGGTGATACACTAGAAGAATTTTTTAGGTGAAAATAATATTTCCCTAAACACAAGCTAAAATTTTAGAAATTGATTGATTGATACAACTCTATCACATTAATCTACACATAATTATTTCAAAAAAAGGCCCAATATTTGAAGACATTAAACAGAATTTAATTATATCTAACACTTGCAAATAAAACTAGTATATCTCATGACCTATATAGAACAATAATAATCATGAAAGATGCTTAAGGAGAATAATCTTAAAATTTTTCAAAAAGAAACACTATAAATAATATTGATCATTAATCTACACACAAAAAAATGATCTCATAAATAGATCCCAAATGCTCAAAATATTTCTTCAAGGTTTTGAATATACATCTCGAATCTGAAACAATAGTGAAGAACACAATGATAGTAACCAAAGGTCTCTTCCCAATACTGAATGCTTTCCAAATACAAGTGATAGAATATATAAAAATCCACCCCCACTGATCAACAAATGTTTCCTAAGAAAAAGGAACCATCTTGGGTCAAGCAAAAATAAAATCCCCTTCAAAAATGTCTTCAAAATGCTCCAAACAGTGTGTTATGAGTATCAAACTACTCTTCCATGACAACATAATGACAAGTTAAAATGGACTATTAGACTTCCTAAAAAGACTCAAAAACTACATTAAAACTCAAACTACAGTTGGAAATCTAAGAATAGTCTTGACACCTAGCAGTAATCAATCCACACCACTACACCTTGTGACTTAATCACAACAAAGACTTTTTTGCATGACTCCAATAGAATCCACATGGCGACCTTCTTGATTAAGACACCTTCAATTCTTTTATATCTTTTACCTTTTCAAGTTTCATTAATAATGCATTCCTATTTTAGTGTTAATAAATTGATTTATAATTGATCAATTAATTGAACACTAATTAAAAATTGAAATTTGAATGCATCATTAATAATACTAAGATCTACACATAAATCTCTCTCTTGATAAAGTAATAGAATTACATCTAGCATATATAATTTTCAAAACTTCCTAACTTGGCCCTAAAATTTAGCATATTAATAAGTATAAATCTTATTACATATGCAAACAAGGGACGTGATCTTTGAAATTTTTAATAAAAGACATGACTTGCAAAAAAAAAAAAAACAATGAAACACTTGATCCCAAGTCTTATTACATGGAAATATGTTGGTCACGTATATGGAATGAGAACCCTAAAATCAAAGCAAAACCTTCTTTCATTGCATTCAACTTTCATTTGTGCCTTTGGCTTTTTTTTTGTTAAGGAGCTCAAGAAAATGAGCTTGTTGTGGCTAGGGTTTGTTGGAGGGACTTTGTCTATCACCATGACTAGAGTTGTAATGTATAATAGAGACTGGGGTTTTCAGTGATTTTCTACTATTCAAAGCCATTATGGTTATGTTTTTCCCTTTTTCTGTTATGGGTGTCATTTTGAAGCTGCTACATCTAATATCATGTCTGAACTTGATGAGAAAAGGAAATATGGGCTATTATATAATTTTTTTGATGTGCATAGCTGGATGTCGTTTGTTTGAAGCCATTGGTGACTGTTGTCATTATGATCTTCCACGAATCCATAAGTTATATTTCTTGTCTTTAAAAATGTGAACAATTCTTGGAGATTTATTTTCATTTCTCTTGTCATCTTTTGGAAACTTAGATTTTTTCATCATTGTTAGACGTTAACATTTTTTGAAACTAGAAGTCTTTTCACCTACAAACATTCATCTACTTGGTTTCTTCTATCATTTTTAGGGCTATCTCACCTTCTCTCATGACTAGATCCTCCTTACATTATCTTGAGATTTTTTCCAGATGATTACATCTTGACTATCCATTTTGCATTTGCTACTAGACTAGGTTCTTTCCCAGTTAACACCTACCATGATTAGGGTTTTTTCCTTAAAGAACTTTATCATTTTTTATATTTCTCATGCTTATCAATCATGTTGTAGTGATCTTGTAATATTTCTTAATGCATCTATTTTCAAGACGTGTCTTCCTTGTTTCTTTTGGTGTTTAAATGCTACACAAATTGAAAATAACTCTTTAATTTTATCTAAATACATAGGTAAAGTATGAAAACATTTACTCTTTCATCTATTACTTACTTTGTTATTTTCTTTAATGAAGTTGCATCCTTGCTGGTTTAAACATTCCTTTTCAAAGTTGTCAAATAGTTGTAAGAGTTTTAGCACAATATTATTGATTTATCATTGAAATATTTGCCTCCTTTACCTTGATTCTTATTAATAAGAATTGTTGGAATTCTTTAGAATAACTGGGGGGGTGGGGGGTGAATCAGTTATCCAAGGTCCAAATGTACAGATAAAACTTTTCAGTACTTAAAATGTACTTATGCATGCATTGATCATCCAATATCTCAAATCATAGTATATTATTATCCTAGGTCAAATGAACTTTATAGAATTTAAATATGAAATACCACAAAATTATTCACACAATTTGACACAAGGATTTTACCTAAAAACCCAATTTGGGAAAAACCACCAATAACATGTTACCAATTTTCACTCTTCTGAAGTGAGCTCTATGAGGAGCCAACCCTATTAAAGGTTACAATGCACATTGTTAAATGTGACCTTGATTAAAGGATTTCAATCACCCTATTAGGAATGAGCCTTGTTAGAGGACTTTATAACATTCCATTAGAATGTCACCCTGTTAAAGGATTTACTCATGATTTTTAGGTCAACCTTAATCTAAAGGATTTATCCAGACTGATATAGTTGTTAGAAAGTAATAGTAGGACTTGATCTAATAAAAAACAACTCACTTGTAGATTACAAATCTCTTATCTAGTCCTCCATACTACTTGGCATTTAGTTCCTTTGTCTCTAATAGCTTGTTCACCCTTCAAGCCTTTACCTCCTTAAGCCTTCTTGTTGAGCATTCCAATTGCAGATTCATCCCTTCGACCACCAAGTGGAGCAACACCTCAAGACTCCTTGTCTCTCTCTAGTTCACACTATGAAACTTTTCTTATGGCCTATTATCTCCTTAAATAGAGAATTTAGATCTTTTTCCAATTAACCACAATCATTAATCTTAGATTAGGTCAGATTCATCAAATCTACACTCTTTTTTATTTTGTTCCCTCTAGAAACTTCTCATACAATCCTCTTCAAATTTTTCTTCAAATGGTTTATCTTGAATTTTATGCCACCAACTCATCATACTTATCTTCCACATGCTTCACACAATTCAAAAAATCAACATTGTTAGCTCAAATTCATCAAACCTTTGATCAAACTCATTGTATTGGCACTCAATAATAACATGTTGTTTGCTTGAAAATAATTATCTTCTAATGCTCGATGAACACTAGGTTGCTCATCATATACTAAGTCTTTACTGATGCTTGGCACATACTAAACTTTCTTCACTTGGAACCTACTCGATTTCTCTTTGCTCGACACATACCAAATTTTCTACTCTGCCACACTAACTTTCTTGGCTTCCACTATTTACTTGGTCAAGCTTAGCAGACACAATTCTTTGTTTATCCTTCTTCTTGTCTTTTCTCAAGTATCCTTTCATTGTAACCTTAAGTAGATAAACAATACACCATATCATTAAAGTCCTACTTGGTCTTAGTGCGCCCTTTATACATCATATAGCTCAACCTTTCTCTAAGTACTCTTGTTATCTTTTCTTTTCAAATCATCTTCATCAATCAATCAAATGATAACATTTAGACCAAATTAGCAATTGTCTTTCCAGCAAGTAGTAGGTTACATTAGTGAAAAAATGATTGTTCCATAATTTCTATACTTCAACAATCTTCTTCACTTCAACAAGCATTTAATCTTCTATTGTTGTAGAAACTGGTGCAAAATGTTGTAGAACTAATCCATGACCACTTTGTAGCATTTTTATTTGAATGTTAATGTTCCACTTCTAAAACCTTTAATACCTATCAACCCTCACACTTGAGTGTCATTGATACTTGAAAACTACTGATCTATTCCATTAAGTTTAAAGATATGGACCTCATCTCTATAGAACATTCTTGAGCTCTGAACTGAATAAGTGTGCCCAGTCCTTTATTATCTATTATGATGCATCTTTTAATTTTCTTCTTGTACACTTATGCTTATCTTGTAGGTGTCATTAGTATTTTCCACATATGTTTCTTACCACTGTTTCATTATGATTGTAAGTTCCATTTCACCTTTCCTTGAATGCATATATTACTTGTCTGATGCTTACCTTCTCTCTACTCAAAAATCTAAAATTGTACTTTCATAAAAGAATTGAAGTTTTTGCCCCTCTTTTTGTTTATCCTTTGCTACTTTTTTTTTAGTGTGAATACAAATCCTGACACCTTGTTGTTCTTGTTCTTGCTTACACATGTTAAAACAAAAGGTTTCAAAATTGAAACAATTTGTCCCTTTAATGTTTACTTTTATCATACTATTTTGGATTTGTTGTATTAGCTATGTCTCTAATAAGTACGTCGAGCTTAATAACCCTTGTGGAAGCTTGCAGTTATATCCACATACTTATTAGGGTCAGTGTGCTACACGATGATAGAGCATATTAGTAAGAAATCATTTTAGGTATTATTTTTTACCTTTTTTACTATTGGTATATGCTCCTACTTGGTAGAAATGCATAGCATAATAAGAATATGAAATTTGTGGAGAGATGAGATACTATAATTTCTTAGATCCATTGGATCTACCATCTTTTCTCTTATCATGTAAGATCGGGAGGCTTGGAGGGAATGTGATGCAAACTAACAATCAAACGGGAACAAGAAAACACAACTCAACCAGTCATTATAGGAAATTACTAGTGCCCATGACCCTTTCCTTACTCTTTTAATTCTATTATATTATTCATTTTAAAGAGTAGGAACATGTAGCAATAGTCTAGGAGCTACTCTCATGGTCGATTGTGTGAGAGACATTTTACTTTCATCTCTTAAATCATTTCGTTGTTTAATGATTATAAATATCAATTGTATTGTTATGATTAACAATACAAGGATATTATCTACTCTCTTGGCACATAATGAACATGATCTCAATATGCATAAACTGAATGAAGATGTAAAATGCTTATGCAATTGTGTGAAACCTTTGAAATTCATTAGGGCTAAATTTCAACATGAGTAAAAAACTAGTAACAATGACCTTGGCTCGTTAGTATGCCTTAGCTATAAGAAAAGATATTGATGTTGCATTGAGTCACTAGGGGGATGGAGTCTATAGAGGCTCCCAAGGTAACCTTAGATTTGGCTCATGTGATGACACTTTCCCACTTACATTGTATATTTCCTACGTGTCTTTTTTGTCTCTGGGTTTAGATGTTACTTGTGTCTTGGTACCTTTGAGATAGATTGCTATTAGGATTTCCTTGACCTAGATGATGGTCATGACTATTGGATTGATATCTGTATCAGATTCAAGATTATCTCCTCAGCATGGTGGGAGTGGGCCATTTAGGTTCCACAAGGTCTAGTGGTAGTTTTTCTTAAACCATTGAGATTCGACAGTTGGATGTCATTACTAGATGTAGTTGTGCAGTTGTTTTATTCTTTTGATCTTGTGATTATGTTCTTTGGTCATACTTTTATGTACTATATTTTATTATTGGAGATCTTATGAGATATTTTATTTATTCATGATGTATATTCTGTTAGCATTTCATACCCCATGACTTGTATAGAGGATGATTATGCATTATGGTTATGTCATGTGGTATCTTATTTATTTAGATATAATTTCATTTGATTCATACTTGTGGATATTCTATGATGTGGATTTTGTTATGTATCAAATTTAATCTTGATAAAACTTTATATGTGATTTTAATGTCATGGAACCCTTAAGAGATGTAAGCTATTTATGGATTGTTTGTATGTATGTGAGTTATTGCTTCTACTATATTTTATTTCTTGTTATTTTGATCTTTAAAAAAAATGTTTGGAAAACTTAGTGGCATATTAGGTTAATTTCATTAAGGTTCCCTGGTAGGGTGTTACATCTAGTATTAGAGCCCAAGTTTCAACATTGGGAACTCTAGGCATATTGTTTTTCATCAGTTAATCAATAGTTAAACTTGCAACAAGATTAAACAACAAAACATATCAACCAAAAATATAAAAAAGAAAAATTGAAACTATACAACAATGAAAATAAAACTTAGATTCATAACACTTGATGTTTCAAACTTTATTTTGTGACTGTATATTTCATTTTTGTTATCTTTGTAGCGATAGTCAACTTCTAGAAGTCTAAGTCTAGGAGGGTGGATGTAGTGCCTACCCCTAGTTTTTAATTTTATTTTTTTATTGTTGAATTGTTTTAGGCCATCTTTTATGATTATGTGTTATGATTTAGTAGTACTTTCTTACTTGATTTGATTGATGTTATTTCATACTTAGTATTTGATGAGCTACTTGATACTCGATTATTTCATCTATTCATGGTTATTCTCTTGATGATGATACTTCATATGTTTATATAGTGATTTCAATTTTTTCATGATGTTAGTTAGATGGATGATTTATATATGGTTTTCTAAGGTTACTTATCCCATACTTGCATGTGTATGGTATTTATGTATGTTTTGTGGTTGAGGGAGGCAGTTGTAGTCACCTGCTAGTCGGGATCTACATGATGTACCACTCCCCATCATTGCATGTTTAGTTTAGATTTATATACATATCTACATATTTGACTTTTATGCAGATTGTAGGTATCGAGCATCGACTTTCATGGATTGCCAAGATGAGTGTGCCCTGTCATAATATCTCAATGGTTAAAGAGAAGAGATATTTACTGAGTCCAAATCCTAAACCTAAGTCAATTGTCCTAAAATATAGGACTATTATATGACTTATTTACCTTTTTGAATTCATCAAAGTGACGTGAATTCAAGATTTTGACCCTTGAACTTGGTTTAGTACTTTGTCTTTTAAATGGGTTTTCTTATTTAGTTTTGTGGGTCTGTTGTGATTTTTAGTTATAATTAAATCAAATTAAGGGAGTATTAAAGGATTTAATTTAACAAAAAAATTATAAACAAAATTCAATTTTTAATTATATTTAATTAATAGAGAAATTAATTAAATACAAGAATTAAATTTAAAATATTTAATTAAAGTTTCAAATTCGGCATAATAATATTTATTTAATTTAGTAAAATTTAATTTAGGAGTTTCATTTTAATTAATGAACTCTAAATATTATTATTACTTAAATTAATAAATATACTATTAATCACATCTTGTGGTTTAATAAAGAGGGAGTGAATAAATTAAATAAATTTTTTTTTAAAATTAAAATGCAAAAAGTTTGCACATGAAATTTAAAATAAAGAAAAAAGAGTTTGCGTGTTTGTAAAACTGAAACCCTAAAGGAGAAATCTCCTTATTAAGAAATTAGAGCTCATTTCTCCACACACAGGTTTGGAGGAGCAAATTTTGGAAAGGGTTTCGAGAGACGAGAATTATTGCAATCTCCAAGTGTTTGTCTAGTTAGCATCATATCAAGGTAGGGATTATGTTGAGATTATCACAGTAGATTACTTTGAATCTTTCATCTATCTTCTTCGTGCTTGCAAGGATGGAATCGATACTGTGAGAATTCACATTGAATTTTTTTTGTAAATCTCGTAAAACCCTTGTTTGAAATGTGATTGTTCTTTGTGATTAAATAACAAAATTGAAACCCTCATTTAAAAAAAAAAACTTAAATTTAGAAAATGAATTTGTGGGTAGGGTTTGGAATCGAGCAAAGATTATTGATTAATCAAATTCATTTAATTGCAAGATCTATAATTGAAAAGTTTATTAAAAATTAAAAAATTATAAAAATTGAAGGGGTGTTGTTATTGTTATTTAAAATAAAATATAAAAATATTTTTTTGGGAGGTGGACCACCATCTACACCCCCCTCACCTGTGAGATAATAGCTTGGAAGCACATGCAATGCCAATCAAAAATCTAAAATCATTTTAATTAATATCGTACCATGCACACACAGAGTACAAATTAAATGGCACATCCTCTTAAAATTTTAGATAAGAAAGGGAGAAGAGAGGTGGGGGCCACGTGCCCCACCTCCATGCTTTGTTTTAAAAAGTCAACATGGTTACTTTTTGAGTTTTCTAAATATCTTACATGGGTGACTTTTTAGTATGTTGAATTTGAAATTTTTTTAATCTTTTTATTATTATTTTTTAATATATATTGGGGTAGTTGAAATTAAATCAGTTCATAATTAATAGATTTATATTTATTTTATTTACTTATTTTTATCTACTGGATATATTTTAAAATACATGTATTTAAGCATGTAAAAGCTTTTAATTAGTATTTATTTTATTACTTATATTATATTTCGGGCTGGAATATAATTAATAAATTAAGGAATTTGTTTCTGAAATATAGTTAAAATAATTATATATTGATTTGAACTATTATTAAATTATTTTTATTTCATTTTTCAGATGTTTAATTAAAATGATTTTGTCCAACTGATACATATTGAGATCAAAAGATTTAAATTAATCTAAGGTTTTTTATAAATAATAAGGGGTTTAGAATAAGAAAAATTATATCTTGTAATTTGAAAATTGAAATCTCAATAATGGTCGAATGTTTAATAGCAAGTGAATTTTACCTTTTAAATAAATTTAAGAAAATAAATAAGTAAGAAGATAAAATTGTTATCTACTTTTGAAAATGAAAACTAATGTTATGATTAACTATCTTTGGGGAAAATAAGAATCCTTGTAAAAACTATGGATTGGGAATTTTCTCTGAGATCAAACTAGAAGTAGTAAATTGTCAATTGGAAAACTTTTGCAAATGAAAACTCCAATGTTTACCCAAATCAAACTTTATGAAATTATATCAAAAACTAAATGACTAAATAACTACTCTTTCTTTAAATGCATGTCGAAATGTCATGTTTTATTTTGTGATGGGTTTTTGGGAAACCCGCTATTTTGACCAGTTAGGTATGTTTACCAGAGGCTTGGGAAGTGATTGACTTATGATGTTGTTACATAATGTTATGTGGTCATGGTCTTATTTATTCTCAACCATTTTGATGCATTCATGTATTTCTATGATGAGTTTTTTTATCAATTATTTATTAGTGCTTCTAGTTGCTTGTATAGGACTAAGGTGAATATTATTATTTTCTTGGTGTAACCTATGAGTTTTGATTAGTTAGCCTTTGGTGCTTTCCAATTGCTTGTATAGGACTGAGGTGAATATTGCAATTTTATGAGCTATACTTTTTATGAGCTTGGAGTAGTTTATCTATGTGTATGCTAGGAAGTGGCTTGCAATGGAGGTCAGATCCCTAAAGAGGCTTCCTAGGTAACCCATTGTAAGTTGTATTAATAAGTGATAACATTTCATTAAATAGGTTAAAAATTAATAAACAAGAGTTGGTGGATTATCTCGCCCATGTCTTGAGTGCTAGTATATGCTAAGATGACAGTAGAGAGAATGCTTGGTTATTACCTTGCCTCATTAGTATGCCTTGTCTATAAGAAAGGATACTGATGATACAAAGAGTCACTAGGGGGTTGGAGTCTAGAGAGGTTTCCAGGGTAACCTTAGAGTTGGCTCATGTGATGACACTTTCCCACTTGCATTGTAGATTTCCTACCTTTATTTTTGCCTCTAGGTTTAGATGTTAGTTGTGTCTTGGTACCTTTGAGATAGAATGCTATTAGGATTTCCTTGACCTAGATGATGGTTATGACTATTGGATTGTTATCCATATGGGACTTGAGATTATCTCTTTAGCATGGTGGGAGTGGGCCATTTACATTCCTTGAGGTTAGGTGGTAGTGTTTCTTATACCATTGAGATCCAACAATTGGATGTTGTTGTTGGATGTACTTGTGTAGTTGTTTTATTCTTCTAATCTTGTGATTATGATCTTTGCTCATACTATGATGTATTGTATTTGATTACTGGAGATCTTATGAGATTTTGTATTTATTCATGATGTATATTCTTTTAGCATTTCATATCCTTTGAGTTGTACAAAGAATGATTATGCATTTTGGTTATGTCATGCGACATCTAATGTATTTGTATATTATTTCATTTGATTCATACTTATGGATATTCTATGATATTTAGTTTGTTATGTGTCAGACTTAATCTTAATAAAACTTTATATGTGATTCAACATCATGGAACCCTTAAGAGATGTAATTTGTTTATGGATATCCTCTATTAATAGAGGATATTAATGTCAGCTAAGGTTATTTTGGGTAAATAGTAGTTGTGGTTTGGCCAATAGGTCTTGTCATCTATTTAGATCAAGTGTCCAAAATTCCATCATGTTGAACCTAAAATGAGCCAAAATATACCTCACTTTGAGCATTAAAATGGTCATTTCTTTATCAATTTTTAGTAATTAAATAATTCCAATTTCTTTGGGTCATTTCAAGCTCCATCCAGCACTTTTATTTTTTGGTAATTGACTTCTAAGTCAAAAGTTGTTGCAAGTTAATAAAAAATGCAAAAACATGGTTTTTGATGGCAGCATTAACCTTAAAACTTTATAAGGTTAGGAAATAAGGTCTAGAATGCATGTTTTTGTCAAAAATATTAACCTCTTATTCCAAAAAAAGTTAAGAAAAACATCCCAAATGTGCATTTTAAACCCCAAACCTTAACCTCCACGAACCAAAAAGGTTAAGATTGAAGATCAAAACATCGATTATCAACCTCCTTCTCCAGTGGATAGAGGTTAAGAATTAAAATGTTTAAATACAATAACAGTATTCTTTCTACTTGAGCCAAAGAAAGTCTTTTGTCTTTAAGCGATGAATATGAAAGGATATCTTTCCAAATGTTCTATTTTCTAGTACCCTAATGTACATATATGCAAAGTGATGAATTGTAGAAAACTATTAATAGAGGATATTCATATCTAAATTGAACATACCCGAATAAGTCATTGGGTGAAACTTGACGAATAGGGATATATACATTAAAAAGTAGCAGAAGTTGTTGCTATGGTAGACATACAAGAAAATTGGAGTCATCAACCAAGGTGTTAGAATCTGAAAAGATTAATAACCCAAAAAACTAGTGCAAAGAATAAATATCTAAACTATGAATGCAAATTATACAAAATCAAAATAGCAACATAGAGTTAGTTTCCAAGAGATTAATGCAAATGCTAGAAGCAAAATAGCATTAAGAGGATGCAAAAAATAAGAGATACAAATACAAGCAAGGTAGCATGCTTATATAGGCTAGGAAGAGGGAGGAGGTGGCAACACCAACCAATGATGACCAACCATCTATTAGACTAAAGATAGCAAAGTATCTTCCCAAGATAGCTAATGGATGCTCACATGTAGGAAGGTGACACCTCACAACCATTCACCTAATAAGACATGCTTTATTAACCTAAGCAAGATTATTAAAAGTGTAGGAAAAACCTAGCAAAATAGGAAAAATAAAAAACTACACTAACACCCCCCCATAAGCGAAGCTTAGGTGGATGTAGAAATGGGTCCCAACAAGTCAAGCCTGATGAGGTACCCATGCACATAAGATTTCCCAAAAGAGAGAGAAAAGAGACCCCCCAAAAAAATTTAGGTCTCCGACTGAGAGGAAGAGGCCCCCCCAAAAGATGAAGCATCGTGCACCCCTAGCAAAGCTCGCAAATGAAGGAACTTGCTCTCAGTGAAGGGTTTGGTGAAGATATCAGCAACTTGCTCAAAAGTCAAACAATAGTGAAGGTCAATGACATGACCATGGATGAGCTCCTAGATGTAGTGCATGTGGACCTCTATGTGTTTGGTCCGCTGATGATGAACAAGATTCTATGAGATCTAAATGGCACTCTAGTTGTCACAAAATATGACTGATGGTCGTTATATCTGGATACCAAACTTAGTGAGAAGATGTTGAAGCCAAATGGCCTCAATGGCAGCATTTATAGCCCCCTGATACTCAACCTCAGTAGAAGATAGAGCAATAGTAAACTACTTTTTGCTCGACCAATAAACAAGACTTGACCCAAGTGAGAAGCTATACCCTAAAGTAGACTTGTGATCCTCAGAATCACCTGCCTAATCTGAATCTGTGTAGCCCACCAAATTAAGCTCAATACCTACTCCATAGTGAATCCCACAACTATGAGAACCCTGAATGTAGTGAAGGATCCACTTGGATGCAATCCAGTGCAACTCATGGGGCTCCCTCATGAATCAAGTGACCATGCCTATAGCATAGGAGATGTCAGGTCTCGTATGAGTCAGATAAATGAGACTCCCAACAAGTTGGCAGTACAAAGTGCTATCAACAAGTGGAGAAGAACATTGAGCCTCAAGTTTGACTCTAGAAAGGAAGGGAGTCGAAGCAGGCTTACAGTCAGCCATATGAAACCTCGAGAGTAAATCTAGAGCATACTTGGATTGTGTGATGGTTATCCCAAAAGGAGACTGAAGGATCTCAATCCTGAGAAAGTAATGCAACAAGCCCAAGTCAGTCATCAAAAAATTGTCTTGAAGGGCCACTTTGATAGCCTTAATGGTGAAGAACTTCCTATTATCAGCAAGTCATCAACATACAAAACCAAAAATAGAAGTGAATCACCCTGTTGCAAAATGTAGACATTAGGATCAGAATGGCACCGAGTGAACCAACTGATAGAAGGAAGGAGTCCATCTTGGCATACCAGGCTCAAGGAGCCTATTTGAGGCCATAGAGAGACTTCCGAAGATGGCACACAAGTGAAGAATCTTGAAGGAAGCCCTGTGGCTGCTCCATCTAGATCTCCTCATGAAGGTCACCATGAAGAAAAGCACTCTTCACATCCATCTGATGTACTTCCCAATGATTAGATGTAGCAATGGCAAGAATAATTCGAATGGAATTCATTCGGGCAGCTGGCGCAAAAGTCTCAGAGTAGTCAATCCCAGGAACTTGGGAGAATCCTTTGGCAACCAAGCGAACCTTATGTTTGTCAACTGACCCATCTACTACAAATTTTGTCTGATAGATCCACTTACATCGAACAAGTTTTCTTCCTTTAGGAAGAGGGACAAGATCCCAAGTGTGGTTCCTCATCAAGGAACTATACTCTTCCTACATAGTTGTATCCCACTCAAGAATAGTAGAAGCCTCATGAAAGGACTGTGGATCATAGGCAGTAGCAATGAAGACATGTGGAGCATCCTAGAATTGTGAATGAGTTTTCCTGGTGTCTGATGGATCCCCAACCCATTCACCTATAGACTGCAAGGTCTGTCTAGCCCAAAGTGGATAGGAAGATGAAGAATCTAGAGGGGAATCATTAACCTCTAAATGATGACTAGGAGAGGAAGGAGGTGAGTTCTTTGAATCACTTTCTGCATCAGAAGTAGAGGTAGAAGACTGTTTAGGTGAATTAGAATAATCAGAATATCTTTCATGTATTCCAAGTGACTCTAATGTCAAGGTAGAAGGAGTTAGAGAAGTGATAGAAAGTGAGCTTGAAGATCCCTCCTCAAATTGAACACTCCTCTCAATGAATAACTCATGTGTAGTAGGGTGGAGCAACCAATAACCCTTCACACCATCAGGATAACCTACAAATATGCAAGGTATGCTCTGTGGATCCAAGGCCTTACGTTTCTTCGTAGGAATGTGGGCCCATGCACGGGATCAAAAACTCAAAAGTGCTTAACTGATGGTTTTTGACCATTCCAAGCTTCAAAAGGAGTAACTCCCTTCAAGGCTCGGTGAGGAACATGGTTCGAGATATAACAAGCATAGTTAATGGCTTCTGCCCAATACTGTAGTGCAAGAGATCTAGAGTGAATCATACAATTTTTCATTTCCTTGAAGGATCTATTTGTCCATTTTGCAACACCATTTTGTTGAGGATTGTATGGAACTAAATGCTATAAATCAATCCCCTCTAAAGTGTAAAATCTTTCAAACTGATGGTTGACATACTCACCACTATTGTCAGTGTGCAAAACCTTGATGGCTTTCCCAGATTACTTTTCTACAAAATTTTTGAAGTCTTGAAAATGATCAAATACCTTTGACTTCTATTTGAGAAAGTACACCCGTGTATATCAAGAAAGGTCATCAATGAATGTGACATATCGGGCCCTTCTGAAAGAAGGATGTTGAAATGGAGCAGCCAAATCATTGTGAACTAACTCTAGTATCTATGAAGCTCTCCATGCCTTACTTTTGTCAAAATTTTCCTTGGGATTCTTACCAAGAATGCAACCTTGGCAAACACCTCCTGAGAATTGAACCGAAGGCAACCCTATGACCATGCTCTGCTGGTTGAGCTAATGCAAATAGCAAAAGTTAAGATGGCCAAACCACTCATGCCATAATTTACTCACATCATTAGAGTGAGTGAGCAAAATAGATGAAGGAGGATCAAGAAAAAAGTGAGAAAATAGATAGAGTCATGACTGATGATCTACTCTCCCAACTGCAACTACAGAATCACTATGCAAGTCACATATCTCCACTAAATTAGGAGTGAACTCAACCTGCTTGTCTAAACCTATGTGAGTGATCTAGTATATTGGTAGGAGATTAGTTGATAATGAGGGTACACAAAGAGCATCATGGAATGTGCCATCCCCCACATCAACAGACCCTCTCCCACACACCTCAATAGGAGTGTCATCACCCATCAAAATAGAAGGCATAGTACATGGCTCCAAGGATGCAAGTTCTTCCTTAGATGAAGCCATGTGGTGCAAAGCACCCAAATCAAGAACCCAAGTGGATGGTGAGGAAGAAACTACAACAAGAGCCTTGCCCTTTCCTTTCCCCTTGTTTTTTTTTTTTTGCCTTGTTAGACTCTTCATTAGAACTTTGTTTGATAAATTCAGGAACACTAATATTATTCTTCTCAAGAATGTATGTCAAGTGATCAATTTGTTTCTTCAAACATTTATGTTCATCATGACCGGGTCTTTTACAATAGGCACATTTAACCTTTTCTTTCTTAGGCTTATCACCCTTAGAGGATAAGGTATCAATAGTTTCTTTTGAAGCAATTGATATTTGATCCTTCTTTTCCTCACTATTATTTTGTTTCTCATCCTTACTATTGTTGTTACTACTTTTTCCTTTTTATTCTTTTGTGCCTTGGTTGGTTGCTAAGGCATGTGACTTAGAGGACTTAAGAGTGTCGATCTGGATTAGCTTGTCCTGTTCTTGAGTGAGATTGATAGCAAAATCATCTAGAGATGGCATGGTGAATTGAGTACCAAGTGCACCCTTAGTAGCATAGAAGGTAGAGAAAAACAAAGAATATTCTGAACTTAGCTTAGAGAGAATACTAAGAATCAATTGTTCATCTTTCTTTTCAATTCCACATGGTTTTAACTGCAGCCTTAGTGATTTCAATTTGGTGAAGAAATCTTGGATTGTGTTGAAATTGCCTAGACTTAAACTAATTAATTCATTTTCCAACATATGACCCCTTATTGAATCTTGTGTGCCAAATAGTGTTTCTAGCTTTGTCCATACTTCATTTAGTGTATCCAAAGACTCAATGTGAAATAGCAAGTCAGGAGAAATAGACAAACACAATGTTCCATATGCCTCATCACATTTGTTAAACCACTTAGGCTTATCTTCATCTTTATTAGGTTCAGTTTCAAGTCCCATAGTTATCCTATTTAATCCCACTTTCCTTAAGTGAATTTTCATGTGTGGTTTCCACTCAAAGTAATTGTATGGATTTAGGATGGGCATATTTGTTTGATCCATGATGAAGAAACGCAGAGAAGAAATGTTAAAAAGAAGAGAACTTAGCCACGACAATGCCCCCACTTTTTACTCAATCAAAGAACCCCCCCAAAAGAAATATGATTTGGCACTTTATTTTAGTGCATTTACAACTACCACTAGAAATAAATACTTAGTGGTTTTGATTTCAATGCATTACAAACCCTCATGAAGAGCATATGCTAAAAGTGAAACTTAGGCACAATAATCAAGGGAAAAAATAGCACCACTGTGATCTACTTGAAAAATCGTGCACTTTCAAAAAAAGAATCACCTCAATATGAGGTCGTATGAGAAAGTTATGAACCTTCAAAGTTTCCAAAATGAGAACTGTGCATAGTTACGGCCAAGAATCTGCAATTTTTGAAAAATTTATGCATGAAAATAAAAAAAAAACTCCACTAGTGGATAGAGCACAAAAAAATAGCCAAGGTCATAATAAGAATCATCAAAATCAAAGTCTATATGAGCAAGAACGAGACATTTGAAAATTGCATTCAAATTTGTGATTGCCAATGGAGAGGGGTACGGTTGTAGCTTTTCGTGCTCGATCCTGCAAAATATATAGATTGCATGCAAAATCTAAAAGATACCAAGATGGTTTTTGGGGTTGCGAACAAAATCCAAAAAGCATTTTTCTTGCTGATGTACAGAAGATGTTGCTGTAGTGTAAATCAGATGCCTTTAACAGTAAAAAAATGGCTCCAAAAATCAAGAAACGACCCCAAAAACCAAAATATGACATGCAAATGCTAGTTCAGCTTCTTAAGTCCATTAATGGTATGCTAGAACCTACAATACTGATTGAAAACTCCAAATATGCAAGTTGGTTGTCAGATTTGAGATTGAAACCCCAGAGAAAAACCATTTTTGTCAAAAATTTTCTAATTCTCAAGTTCATCCAAAGATGCAAGAGAAGAGCATATTTGATTTTTCAAAAAACTACAATAAAATTTATTAGCCCCCCCTGAATCTCTCAAATAAGGAAACTAAAATCTACTCTTGCACATAGAAAAGCTCTGATACCATGTTAGAATCTGAAAAGATTAATAACCTAGAAAACTAGTGCAAAGAATAAATATCTAAACTATGAATGCAAATTATTAAAAATCAAAATAGCAACACAGAGTTAGTTTCCAAAATATTAATGCAAATTCTACAAGCAAAATAGCATTAAGAGGATGCAAAAAATAAGAGATACAAATACAAGCCAGGTAGCATGCTTATATAGGCTAGGAAGAGGGAGGAGCTGGCAACACCAACCAATGAGGAGCAACTATCTATCAGACTAAAGATAGCAAAGTATCTTTCCAAGATAGCTAATGGATGCTCACATGTAGGAAGGTGACACCTCACAACCATTCACCTAATAAGACATGCTTTATTAACCTAAGCAAGATTATTAAAAGTGTAGAAAAAACCTAGCAAAATAGAGAAAATAAAAAACTACACTAACACAAGGAATACTAACTATTTTCTAGAATACATCTAAAAGAGCAATCATAGGCATGATAAATGAGTTTTTTCTAAATACCTTGGGAAAATCATGTAGATATTGCACATGATTGGCTTGAATAGTAAGGAATTCTAAGCATTTTTTTAAATCCTTATATGGAAAATATGGAGGTATATGTAAAAATAATCCAATTCCAGCTGACAAAGACATTGCATGGTGTTAGGAGATTGAAAAACCATGTATGAAAATATAAATCTCACTTTCAAAATATCCCATGAACCATTTGTCTATATCCCCCAATTTTGAAATGGTGTTTTAGGAATGGCAAGGTTGCAATTTTTCAAGAAGATGGGAAGCATTGAATAAGCAAGTGAATTATTTGTCATAATGAAACTATGAAAATCATCTCATTGTTGGTGGTCAAAAAATGTGGTGTAGAAGGATCTTTCACATCTTCCATGTTGTTGTTGGACATGAATCTCATCTCCAAGATATGGGCATATTGTATAAGTAGCTAAAGACATGCAGGTGTGGTGTCAAAGTATGGAGGAACAAATTCAAATGAGATGTTATAAATTTAAAATTCTAGCCCAAACCTATGGTAGTTCAATATTGTATATCCAATTATTCACATTAATTCCCCAAGAAAGTGCCATGAGTGCAATGAAGGGAGAACTTCTTAGACATGAAAAGAAGAGGCACCACCTAAAGAATGAGTAATATCTATTTGAGTGAATGTCCAAAGGCATGCCACTTCATCCAATATGCAATGAAAATAATATTCCCAAGCAGACCATACATAATGAAGAATTATAGATGACACTATAGCTTCATTTACTATGATATCCATAAACCCAAAGCCACCTCATGGAATGTAGTGATTGTGGATTGCAAATAAAACATGCATACATTAACTCTGTGGATGAATTGATTGACAAAATGCTCAAAGACTTATACTACTCATGGGATAAACTTAATTGGTTTCAAGCACATCAATGCATTCATAATGATTTTTCTAGCTAGGAGCAAAAAATATTTTGAAAATAGTGACCGAGTTAGCTTGGGTAACACAGTGACCGAGTGAACTCGGTCAACACTGCTAGGTGGAGGATGATAGGTTAGAACATGAACATAACAAAGACTGAGCTAGAAGGAAGGACTCATTTTAAAAAGGGGACTAAGCTTGATGATAACTGAGTAATAGTATGGTTTATCCACCATTAAAACATGAAGACAAGAACAAAGACTTGCAACTTATTTTTGTACAACTAATAACAATACACACCAGAGTAGATATGAAAGAAGACCACAACAAAACAATAAAAAAATCTTGCTACCTTCTTTCTATTAAAACTAAATCAAACATTATAAATTGAAATGTAAACTAAAAACCTAGAAAACTTAAACAATTTACTGCTACTCTTGATGATGAAACTAAACAAAACAATAAAAAAAATCTCGCTACCTTCTCTCTATTAAAATTGAATCAAACATTAAAAATTGAAATGTAAACTAAAAACCTAGAAAACATAAACAACTTACTACTACTTGTGATGATGAAAATAAACTTGCAGCTATAATGAATTGCATACAATAAGCCTAGAGCAATCACTGCTTCAATAGGACAAACATTCACTTACAAACCACAAAAAGAAATTCAACATGTTGTTGCACACTTTGATATTCCTCTATTTTTGTTGCTCTATAACTTCCTTCTTCTACTATCTCTGACTTCTCTATCTGTCTCTACTCTAAAATGGAAGACATTCCCTTTTATTTGTAACCACAAAATTTTCCATCTCTTTTCAAAATTTTAACTCACCTACAATTTAAAAGCTTCTAACTATTTTGTCGAGTAGGTAAACATAGCGCTCTAGGGACAATAACATAATATAAAAATTCCAATACTCCCCCTTTGTCCCGAGCCAATAAACAATGGATCATTGTTGATCCAATTAAACTACACCAAGGCTCCTTCTTAGGTGCACATAACTTGCTATGCCCAATGGCTTGGTGAAAACATTTGCCAGCTACTGCTTGGACTTGCAATATTCCATCTTGATTTCTCTATTCTCCACTAGCTCTCTGATGAAATGATATTTGATATCAATGTGCTTGCTTCTCCCATGGAAGATTGGATTCTTTTTTAATGCAATTGAGGAAATGTTGGCACAATAGATTATGGTTCCATCCTCTTTATTTTCATTTAAATCTACTAAGATTCTTCTTAGCCAAATAGCAAGCATGTTGTTGTATTTGCTACTATGTATTTAGCCTTTGCTATATATTGAGCAACAATCGGTTGTTTCTTGGATACCCATGAAATTGCACCCAAACCCATATGAAATATACAACCAGAAGGGCTCTTCCTATCATCTAAACTTCTAGCCCAATCACTATCAGTGTAACCAATCAGCCTAAAATCATTATCAGCAATTGACAAATGTCAAATCCCTTGGTACCATTCACATACCTTAGGATCCTCTTTCCTGCTTGCCGATGGGAATCCTTAGAAGCTTCCATGAATCTAGAAATCAAACTTACTACATGCATCATGTCAAGACAAGTTGTTGTCAAATACATCAAACTTCCAACCATGCTTTTGTATAATGTTGGATTCACATTTTTTCTTCAATCTTCCTTGCTCAGCTTTAGACCTACTATTGTTGGTATTAAGGTTGCCTTAATGTTTTGCATTTTAAATCTCTCCAAGATTTTATTTGCATTATTTTCTTGAGAGATAAAGATGTCATCATGCATGTGTTTTACTTCTATGTACAGAAAGTACTTTAAGAGACCTAAGTTTGTCATCTCAAATTCACTCTCCATGGCCTCTTTGAACTCACCAATTAGGAAATTATCATTTTTAGTGAAGATTAAGTCATCTACATACAAGACAATAATAAAAACCTTACCATTTTATGCCTTAATGTAAAGAGAGGGCTCACCATTGCTTTTTCTAAAGCCATTTCTCATCAAGTATGAGTTAATTCTACTATACCATGTTTTTGGAGCTTGCTTGAGCCCATAAAGGGCCCTCTATAATCTATATATCTTGTGTTCCTCACCTGCAACTTCATAACTAGGTGGTTGCTCCACATACACCTCTTCTTTCAACACACCATTCAAGAAGGAAAACTTAACATCCATTTGTGTTGGGCTACAATTGATATGACAACATGCATGGTTTCCATTCTTGCAACTAGGGCATAGCTCTCATCATAATCTCTCTCATACTATTGTTTGTACCTCTTGGCTACTAATCATGCCTTATGTCTATCTATTTTTCCTTCAACATTGCACTTGATTTTGTAAACCCATTGTACTCTAATAACTTGTTTCTTGGGAGGCAAATCAGTTAACTCCCATGTTTCATCTCTCTATAGCATATATTTCCTCATCCATATCTTTACACAATTTCTTTTCTTTCATGGCTTCTTCAAAATAGCTTGGATCACTATGAGAAAATAATGCAAAATTAACATGCTCATCATAGTCTTCATCATAACTTTCTTCTTGGTATATCTCCCTTAGACTCTTATTCTTTCTTGGAAATAGGGAGGTGAGAGTGGGATCATAATTTTTAGTATTTATATTGCTACTATTTTGCATACCAATTTGGGGCTATCTAAAGCTACTAGGAGTTGATTCTCTATAAGTTTGAGGTTGCTTTTCTTTTTGTCTCTATCTGTAGCTATCTATATTTATTGCTTCTTCATCTTGTTGATCACCAACTTCATCTTCTTCATCAATAGTCAATATTTTACTTGAAGTGCTTGATGATTCATCCATCAAGCCATCTTGTGATTGATTTTCAAGAAACTCCACATCTCTTGATATGATGATTTTCTTGGTGATTAGATTATACAATCTATAGGCCTTTGATTCTAAACTATAAGCTATGATCCAACTTTTTCCTTTTCTCCTTTGGTACATATGCATATGCTACACACCCAAACACTCTCAAGTGCTCAACTTCCCATTTATGTCTTGCCCATGCCTCAAGTAGAATCTTGTCATGAAATACCTTTTTTGGACACCAATTTATCAAGTATATTGTTGTTGTTATAGCTTCTCCCCAATATTTAGTTTGGAGTCCCTTTTCTTTCATCTTTATCCTTGTCATCTCAACAATGGTTCTATTCTTCCTCTCAGCCACCCCATTTTGATGCAAGGTATAGATGACTGTAAGCTACTACTTGATGCCATTTTTCTTTCAAAATTTTACAAAAGAATTGGAGGTATACTCCCCTCCTCTATCTTACCTTAGGACTTTTACATAATGTCCACATTATTTTTCATCCTAGGTTTTTGATTCAACAAATTTATCAAATGCCTCAGATTTTATTTTCAAAAAATACAACCATGTCCTATGACTAAAATTGTCCATGAATGTCATAAATTAAGTACTCCCCCCAATAGAAGTGGTTTGCATAGAGCCAACTAAATCAAAATTCACCAACTCTAATGGTGCTCTTGCCATTCTAGAATTACCAAAATTAAAGGGAAGTCTATGTTGCTTGCCCAAAATACAAGCCTCACACTTGTCACATGAATCTACAATATTTGACAAACCATCTACCATTCTTTTATTGGATAATAAATTTAAACCAAAAAAACCAAGATGTCCATACCTAAGATGCCATAGCTTGGAGGGGTCTTCAATCACACTCTTTAGGGCTGATTGCTAATGTATTGTTGTACGTACATGCTTGAAAGATGCAACAACAATTTGGGAAAAAAAGAAAGTCTCTATCCTTAAAGGGAACATCTAGCTCCTTGTCATTTGGACTATTACTAGAACATTCTTACTCCCATGTTTCTCATGAATGACACACTTGTCATTTTTCATTAGCACTTTGTAGCCCTTTTTAATGAGTTGTCCAACACTCATCAAATTGTGCTTCATACCCAAGGAAAAATATACATTTTTTATTTCTCCTTTCTCATCTTTCTTGGCGCAGACCATTATAGCTCATTTTCCCACAATATGAATGGTTCCATTGTTTCCCATTCTAATTTTTGGTTTGAAATTCTTAATAATAAATGAAAAAAGAATTTCATTACCACTCATGTGGTTGTTGCTACCATTGTCCAAGTACCATACCTCAGTACTTCCTTCTTCACCAATGTTACACATGATGAAGGTTTTTGGATTGTTTACTTCACCCATATTCACATCAGCCACATTTACATTCTACCTTGACCGATCACCTTGCTTCTTCTAGCATTTACCTAAATAATGCCCAAATGTATGATAGTAATAGCATTCTACATTACTCTTGTTAGATTTGTAGTTATTCTTACCTCCTTTAGAGTTATTTTGAGAGTTTCTTGCTCCCTCTAGATTGTATGATTTCCCTGAGCTTTCTCCTCTAGGATTCCTTTGTTTGGAGTTTCCATGACCTGTTCCTCTAAAGACTCTACCAAATCCATTTCTTCCTCTCCCCCTTCCTCTTGAATTGGATTGAGCTTTGAAATCTTTCTCTTGGAAAGATGTTGTTGATTGGTTGATCAGGTGCTCATGGGTTTGAAGAGTACCCATCAAATAATCCATTGTCAAAGTAGTGAGGACATTTGCCTCTTCAATGGTCATCATAAGGTTATCATACTTTGGAGGCAAACTTCTCAATATATTTTCAACTATTCTCTTCTCATCATAATCTTCTCCATTTTATTTCAACTAGTTTATCAAACTAGAGGTCCATGAGCTGAAATCTAAAATAAACTCATTTTCCTTCATTTTAAGGTTCTCATACTCCCTTTGAATCATGTGTAGCTTCACTACACAAACTTTAGCAGTCTCTTTAAAATTGATCTCAAGGATATCCCATGCTTCCTTTGAATAGTTAGTTGTTGCTATCTTAGGAAAAATTATTTCTATCATGGATGCCGCAATCAAGCTTAGGGCTTTTGCATCTCTTCTTCTTGACTCCTTTAGCTGAGTCTTGTGATGGTTGGTGAGGGTAGTATATTGTGTTGGGTTAGTTACATCATTGAACTTGTTCACTACAATGTCCCACAATTCATTTACAACCATAATGGTTCTCATTTTGTTTGCTCAAGTGTCATAATTGTGTCAATTAAAGGATGGTGGTTGTTTCCATGTCTTTCCTACATATTTTTTCATGTCTCCTACACAACAAGGTCAAACATCGAGAAAAAAATGCCCAAAATCATGAGGATGTGGGGCCTAATAGCTTTGATACCATGTAAAAACTTTTAGAAAATTTCTTCCAACTTAGGGAGATGACTGATCAATGGGAGAAATCACTTGACAAAAGTAAGGAGTTGAGTGATAGTAGGGAGTGTTGAGTTTCTCATCACCTATATTGATTGAGTAAGCTTTGTCAACACTAAGTCAAGTTAGCTCAGTTAACAAAGTAACTAGGTGAGCTTAGACAGCCAAGGATAACTTTAGTGGCTAATATTTGCCAATTGGCTAATCTCACTCATCGAGGACCCTAGATTTGGCTATTTTTTGCACTTTTGGAGTGTCCATGTCACTTGCACTTTACCAAACTTGGGTCCCATTCTTAAGCTAATCACTAATAATAATACAAAAGTATTAATATTCTAGTGATGACTTCACCAATGGAATCTAGTTTTTCTATGAAGTAATTTAAATATATTTGCCTACAATTTTTAAGGCTTGTCTTAATTTATGGTCATATTCACCAATATTTAGTAAAATTTTAAGTTACACTATAGATTAAGTATGTAGATTTGACATATATCTCTATTGTCAAGACTTTTCATAAAACTTTTTATCCTTTCTCACTTTGCACAAAATAAATTTGATTAGGGACATGTGTCTTCACTTTGGGATACATGTCTTTGTAATCACCTAAAAATGGTCATCTAGACTATTAGCCCCCTTCTCAGCATTTTGACTAAATTAATTTAATCATTTACCTAGACCAAATTGCTAATAATCAATTTATTTGATTATAACCTATAGTTTGACTATGCTATCCTAAGTTCATTATTTGATTAAAAGAACATGTCCCCTTTTAATTAAATAAAAGACCCCATTCTTCTAACCCACTTAAAGTGCACACATAAAGTCCTTTTTCTATTTTGCAATTAAAAGAAAAGGCTTTGTGACTTTTGTCTTATATGACAAGTCAACTTATATTCTATTGGTTGACTTGTGTGTGCACGTGGATCACTCCTCTTTTCAAATTCCACCATTGATCATCCACCATCTTCATCTTGATCTCTACCGTCCATACGACTTTAAAAGGGAGAGAGCTTTCCCCCTCAAATCATCCATCCATCATTTGAATATTGTTATGCTATAGGTTTTCTAATAGGTTTCTTGGGAGCTTTGTGGAGAACTTCTTATTTCTTGTCTCATTCTCTCATTCCATCATATTAGCATAAGATCATGTGGCATTGTTAGCATAGTTGCATGTTAGTTTAGCTTTGATTCTTGCAATAATCTCACATAGTTTAAATAATGGTATTGTAACACTCGCATACATGCTTATCATAGCTGCATTTTTCATTATCATCTTAGCTTAGTTTCCATACTTGCATTGCATTCTTTGAGGAACTCATTGTAGACACTTGCATTCTTGCACTTGTCTCAAAGAACCTCCCGTTGCATGGTTTACTAGCAAGAAGCACATTTCTAAGGCTTGGCTGAGAGCCTTCATGTTTGAATACTAGCTTCTTGCACTCTGTGGATGGGGAGCTCTAAGCCAGCATCCAAGCATTCCAAACTCATGGAATCGTTTGGATAGAAGGGTTTAGAGTGGGACACTTTCGAGTGTACAGTCTTTACTTTGGGAACTTTCTTTAAAACTTGTATCCCTTTAAAAGTTTTTCTTGGAATGGGGTTTAGGCCATTGATCTAGGATCATCCAATGGTTAAAATAATAAGAGTGCTTCCCCCAAACCACCATTCAATAATCTAGAAGGAAGTTGTAATGATAAAAGTGGGCTAAATTTAACCTTAAAGATTGATAATTAATTAGGATCCATATAATAATAATAATTAAAAAGTCATTGTTTCTAGGTATGTATACCTTTTTCTATAATTTTAATCAAAAATGAAAGATTCACTAGGATTTTATAGAATTTTCATATAATTGAAAAATAATTGCCAATAAAATAAAAAAAATTCCTGCTTAAAAATAAAAATTTGTCAATAGAACTTAATTTATTCCCCTTGAACTAATGTTCAATTTGCCAAAATTTTATATTTTTTGTGAAGGGGGGTTTATTGAAGTTATCCCTATAGAGAACTGGGTCAAGTAAGGACTGAGTTAGCTCGGTTAACATAGTGATTGAGTGAACTCAGTCAACACTGCTAGGTGGAGGATGCTGGGTCAGCACACAAACATAAAAAAGACTAGTCTAGGAGGAAGGACTCAGTTAACAAGGGGACTGAGCTTGATGGTAACCAACTAATAGTTTGGCTTATCCACCATTAAAACATGAAGACAAGAATAGAGACTTGCAACTCAGTTTTGTACAACTAACAATAATACACACTAGAGTAGATATGAAAGAAGACCATAACAAAATAATAACAAACTTGCTTTCTTTCTTCTTTCTATTAAAACTAAATCAAACATTAAAAATTGGAATGTAAACTACAAATCCAAAAAACTTAAATAACTTACTACTCCTAATGATGAAACTAAACTTGTAGCTATAAGGGGTTGCATACAATAAGCCTATAGTAATTACTGCTTCAACAAGACAAACATTCACTTACAAACTAGAGAGAGAGAGAGAGAGAGAGAGAGAGAGAGAGAGAGAGAGAGAGAGAGAGAGAGAGAGAGAGAGAGAGATTGAACATGCTACTACACACTCTAATATTCCTTTATTGATGTTGATGTTGCTCTGAAATTTCCTTCTTTTTCTCTCTCTCTAACTTCTCTATCTATCTCTACTTTGAAATGGAAGACATTCCCTTCTATTTGTCTCCACAAAATTTTCCCCCTCTTTTCAAAATTTGAACTCACCTACCGAGTTAAATGCTTTTGACTATTTTTTTTAGGTAGGTAAATGCAAAGCTTTAGGGACAATAACATAATATTAACATTTCCAACAGACAATACTAGAAGCTTTTTTTTTGTTGCATTTAGTGGAAAAGAATTGTAGATGCTTCAATGGAACTCAATCGAATGATCAACATTGGTAGTCTCAACAATGTAGAATTCCCCATAGCACATGAGTCATTTCCAAAATTCCTCTTGGAAATATAATCTTGGTGAGAAAATTATGAGAAAGTTGAAAGACATTTTGGGAAAATGTAATTCACCTTGAAGTATCTTGCATGAGATAATAGAGCACAGACAAGTATCAAATGAAAAATCCAAACCACTAAAGAGGAACACAAATGGGTTGACATACAAGTATCAAATGGAAAATCCAAACCATCAAAGAGGAGCACAAATGAGTTGATAGATTGTTCCAATAAAGTTGAATTGTTGAAGATTTTGAAACAAAAATGTGATTTTGAGCATCCATCTTGAGACTTATGTTATACTCATATTTAAGAGCGAAGATTTGAGTTTTCATCTTTTCAATTAGTGGATTTTGGTAACTTTTGGTCAAAAGTTAAGGATTTGACCATTTTTTGTTTATTTTTGCAAGCTCACCAAAATCATGTAATTGTGAGGTAGTTATTAACCACAGAAGATTCATTCTTAACCTCGACTCTATATAAGGGATCATTTTTCTTTGTAAATGGGACTTTTTGAAACTTGAATAATTGACAGGACAACTTTATTACTGAAGTAGTATTGCTTCATGTATTGAGAACAAAGTTAATTTGAAAGTATTTTCAATACCTTTGGTTGTTCAAATTCTTATCAATTATGTTCATAATAGGAGTATATAACATTTTATTCTCTCTATTTTTTAAAGGGAACTAGTTAGTTAACAATATATTATATTTATGCATAATCATGAGGCTCATTCTATGGCTCATGGTGAGGGAAAAGGAGTAGGAGTAGAATAGGAGAGATCAAAAATTTGAATTCTACTTCAGGTGGTTTTGTCCAGGTGCTTTCCAAGAGGAGGATGACTAGGGGAATAATGTTCCCTCTAGGAATGATAGCCCACAAGAATCAAGGTTGTTCCCAAGAAAGGAGGCTTTAAAATCAAGTCAGACTATTTTGGGCCCACAAACTACTCGAAATGTCCTAGATGCGAGTTTTAAAGGGTGATGGTCTTCTCTCTTTGGTCTCAAGCCCACATGTAAGTCTTCCTTCCCAGAGATAAAATACATCTCAGATAAAGAAAAGGGGAAGTATGCTATTGAAATCCCTAATGACCTTGTAGATCATAACATTTCTTTTATGGTGTCCTCTCTAGTTGGGAAGTTCATAGGCCCAAGGCCAAATATTGACATTGTGAGGAACTATGTAAGAAATAAATGGGACCTAAAAGGGCATTTGGAGATTGTTGCTATGGCAAAGGGTTTCCTCTCCTTTGAGTTCTTGTGCATGGAGGATCTCATGAGCATTATGTGTGTTGGGTCCTGGTCCTTTGGATTCTTGACTCTAGCCTTGTAGAAATGGACTTAAAAGTTGGATCTCAATGACTCTTTCTTTGTTCAAGTTCCTATTTGGGTTTGTCTACCTAAAATTCCAATGGATTTTAGGTATGAGGATGTTTTTGATGGTATAGCTAAATCATTTAGGGAGCTCTTATCCATAGACCTTGTCATGATTTCAAGGAGCCGATTAACATATGCCATGATATGCATTGGGATCAGTGAGGATAGAGATATACTAGAGGTAGTGTATCTCCACTCTAAGCTGGGTACCCATATCTAGAAGTTGGATTTTGAAAGTGTCCCCTTTTCTTTCTTTCATTGCAAGAAGGTAGGCCATGTTGCTAAGATTTTCCCTAGGCTCTAGAAGGAAAAAGCTAGGAAACAGACTCAGAATAAAAGTAAGGCCAAGGGAATAACAACGGAAAAAATCAATAGCTCCAAAGAGGGAGAGAAAGTTTGGAGATAGAAGGAAAAAACTAAGCATGAACCTACTCCATAATAGCAACAGGAGGGAATGGTGGTTGCCTTGTCATTGGCTATTGATGGGGTCCCAAGGGAAAAGTCCACTGGAACTAAAACTAAGGTTGGTGAATCACAAAAGCTTATGGCTGAGAAGCAATAGTTAGATTCTGAACTAGAAGAGTCAGACAACAAGTTGAAATCATACCCAATGGGGGAAATATTCCAAGGGGATCTCTCAAGGATAGCAATACAGACCCAAAAATAGAAGGGGAAATATCAAATGTCCCTGATTCCTAAGATCTGGTAGTAAGTGTGGAGGTAGCTTAATCCTGTGAGCCTAACCCCATGAGAGTTAGTAGTCTCAACTAAGAGATTTCCTCTCTTGGGAAGATCTCAAGAGTGGTGGAATTAGTAAGATCCTCTTTGTCAAGTCAGCTAACTTGAATAGAGGCTCTATTTGTGAGTTGTATTGATCAAATTTAGGGGGAATGAAAAACTATAAGAAAGAAAAAGAAGAGTCATAACCCTTCTCTAGTCTCCCTAGTTGCAACTAGAAGTAGAGTGAAGGTTGATGTTGGATCAAAACCTAAGACTCCTAGGAGAAATAATCATAGTCAGAAAAGGAAAGAGGAGACTAGAAGAAATCTAGCGGATGGAAGCCAAAAGACCATCCAAGAGGCATGCCTTGCAAAGAAGAAATGAAGGTCATATCCTAAAATAGTCATGGGCTAAATGGATCTTAGAAACAAGAGGTAATAAGAAATATGCTAAGAAACCATAGGTTGAATTTCATCCTAATTCAAGAAACCAAAATGATTAAGGAGTCAATGGAGAGAATCTCTTTTAGTAGAAGTTTGTAGGGCTTTGCTACAAATTTAGATGGGGCTTTGGGAGGTTTACTTACTCTTTGTAATTCTAATCTTTTCAAGTCACATGTTTTATATCGTGAATGTAATATTCTCCCCATTCAAGTTGAAAATATCAAAAATAAAGAATTTTGGAATCTTTTGAATGTGTATGCTCCCAACACTAAGAATGGAAGGAGGAACTATTAGGTTAAAATAAAGAATGTTTCATCTAGATTCCAAGTGGGTATTTGTATTATCATGGGGGACTTCAACCTAGATATTTCTCTTTGTATCTCAGAGTGGTGGAACATCCACATGGAGGGTTCTTCCATGTTCAAGGTGGCTAAGAGCTAAAAAACATAAAGCTAAATATTAGAAAGTGGAACAATTCTGAGTTTGGTAACATTTTTTGCTCCAAAGCATAGATCTTAGAGGACCTCAGCATAATTCAAGATGTCATTCAAAAGGAGGGGTATAATGAAGAGAGGTTGGTGGAAGAAAAATATATTCTAACAGAGCTTCACAATATAATTAGTCAAGAGGAGGCCTATTCAAAATAGAGATCAAGGATTGTTTGGTTAAAAGAGGGGACCAAAATACTAGGTTTTTCCACACCCCTACTCTGAAACATAGATTTCATAATAGAATCAATAGAATCAAGCTGGGGGAAGTTGTTTTGGAAGAGGAAAATGATATAGCTGCTCAGACTATATCTTTCTTCTCTAATCTTCTTTCAAAAGATCCTAATCTAATGGATCAAGATCAGACAGAAATCATTTTGAATATCCTAGCTCTAATCCAACCTAAGGAGAATGCTATGATTGAGGCTATCCCTTCCCCTCTAGAAGTTGAGTAGGTTGTATTTTATGTTGCATCCAACAAGTCCCCAAGACCAAATGGTTTTTCATCTTTTTTCTTTCAAATGTTCTAGAATGTGTGCCACCTAGATGTCATCAAAGTAGTTCAAGAGTTCTTTGGTGCCAAGATTCTGCTCAAGGACATAAATGTCACTTTCCTTGTGCTTATTTTGAAAATGGCTAGGGAAAATTCCATGGACAAATTCATACCTATGAACCTTTACAACTCATATTACAAGATTATTTATAAAGTGTTGGCTTCAAGGATTATCAAGGTCCTTCCTTCCATCATCATACCTTAACAGTCTAGCTTTATCCTAGGGTGACAAATCTTGGACTCAATTATGATTATCCATGAAGTTATCCACTCTTTAGAAGAAGTTAAAAAATAAGGTTTCCTCCTCAAGCTTGACATGTCCAAGGCTTATGATCGTGTGGACTAGTCCTTTTTTTCAAATTTCTCAGAGCCTTTGGGTTTAACTCAAGGGTCATCAAACTTATTAACTAGTTAGTGAAGAGTTCTACCTCTCTAGTTGTTTTAGTCAGTAGCTCCCTCTCAGCTTTCTTCAAACCTTCTAGAGGGCTCAGACAAGGAGATCCAGTCTTGCCCATTCTTTTCATTATTTTGGTTGAATGTCTTGGAAGTCTGATTTTTACCAACAAAAATTATGGTGCTGTCTAAATCAAACCTTCTTCTAGTCCCCTAGTTTTCTCTCACCAACAATTTTTTGATGACACTATTATGGGAGGGAAAGCCACAATTGGTGAATCCAGGATGGTGGAAAATATATTGATCTCTTACTCAGGGGCTCAAGGTAGCTAATCAACTAGAACAAGAACTCTATTTATTAACACTCTTTTTGAGAGATAAAGGAAGATTGCTACTATCCTAGGTTGTGAATTGGGAAGCCTCCCTTCTATATATTTGGGTCTCCCCATGGGCCTCAAACCCCTTGATTCTTTCTAGAATAGCCTAATTGATAGGTTTAATAAGAAATTGATTGGTTGGAAAGGAGTCACTCTTAGCCAAGCTAGCAAGATTCAATTGGTCAAATCAACTCTTTAGAATCTCCCAACTTATACTAGGAGTCTCTATGGGATTCCTAGAAAGTTTTTTGATCATTTGGAGAAGATCTAGAGGAATTTTCTTTGCTTAGGATAGGAAGACAACAAAAGATTTCCCCTGGTGGTGTAGGACAATGTGTGCCTCCCAAAATAGAATGGTGAGTTGGGTATAAGAAAACTGAGACCTTTCAATAAAGCTATCCAAGCTAAACAAATTTGGAGAATCTTTTCTAGCAAGGGGGACTAGAGGGACATCATGGAAGATAAATACCTTCGTAGACCTTCAATTAGACACTTGCTCTTTGGAGGGTCAATTCCCAATGGATCAAATATATGAAATGGCATGCAAAGAGCCAAAGAGATGACCAACACTATAGAAAAATAGAGTGTTGGTAATGGGAAGGACACCTTATTCTAGCAAGATAACTGGCCGATCTAGGGGTCTCTTCACAACATTCCTGAATATGAAAGATGGGTTTTTATTTGTATTTAGAGGTATGGTAGATATGTTAGTGATTATAGACAAGGCTAGGGTTGGAGGGATCTTTGTTCAATATCTAGGGATCTAAAACCTCTAATAAATATTCATAACTCTATGGTTTTGAATGAGGATCAAGACCAACTTGTTTGGGAGAACACTTGCGATGGCATATATTTGGTGTCTTCAGACTACCAAGCTATTATGAGGCCAGATTCAAGACCGGACTAGACTAAGGCTTGGTTCCTTGGACTTATCTATAAAATTAATATTTTGTTCCAACTTTTACTCCAAAATAGGATCTTAACTATAGACAATCTTAGTAAAAGGTGTCTTCAAATTCCTAATAGATGTTTCCTTTGCAAAAACTAGGTTGAGTCTATGGATCACATATTTATACATTTCTCATTCACTAGAGAGGTGTGGTCTATTTTTAGTCAATCTTTTGGGATAAATTGGTGTGCTCCTGTCTCAATTGTTGAATTCTTTAGGTAGTGGGATGACTCTTAGAAGGGATCAAGGCTCCAAGAAATAATTAAATGGGCTTTGCCTCATTGTGGATGGGGTATTTGGAAGGAATTTAATAACCATATCTTCAGGGTTACCAGCCTTCCTGCTAATATTATATCTTGTAAAATTCAAAATGCCCTTTTGGAAATTTATATGTTTAATAAATATCTAACCCATTTGAAAATGAAATTGGAAGTAGTAATGATACTATAAAAAGAAGAAAGGAATGTCACTATCTTTACCCCCAGAGGGTTGACACAAAACCAACTTTGATGGTGCGGCCAAAGGTAACCCAGGAATTGCAGGCAGTGGAGGGATGATCAAAAATTGTCATGGGTATGGTATAGTGGTAGTTACTTTCCTCCTGGGACACCAAACTAATCACTATGCAAAGGTTGTGTAGTGCTCCAAACAACCAAGATGACAAAAGGGGTAGGGGTAAAAAACCTATGGCTTGAGGGGGATTCAAATAATATCATTAAATTCCTAAGGGTGAAAAACCCCCATCCTGGAGTATAAATAATATGATGGATAGAATGAAACAAATATTACTTACCTTCAAGAGGGTCTATGTGTCACATGTTTACCATGAGGCTAATGTAGTTGCTAACTAGATGGCTAATGAAGCAGTTAGTAGGGACATGTCACACAAATGGACAAGTGGTGAGGGGATTTTGGTAACCACTTAAAGTTTAATTGAGATTGAGAGAATCCAAGGGAGGACAAGAAACATAAAGTGTAATAATGGAAGTTAATGCTATCAATCATACTTTTAAAGTAATAAAAGCTTGGCACATGCCGAAATAGAGTTATCATAATTGGGGGGTTTTGGGCCACATTTTCTAGGCAATTAGTTTTATCAAGGGTAGAGACAAGAACAATTTTTGGGAGAAAAACCAGTGTTTGGCTCTTTGCACTTGGAGAATTCAAAGTAGTTATTATATTTTCTACAACAAAATGTTGGGGGAAGGGCATCATAGAAAGTTAGAAGGTGAAGCAAAGAAGTGAAAGAGGAGATCGAAGGTGTGGGAGAAGTTGAGGAAAGGTAGCATCACAACCTTCATTGAAAAAATTCATGGTTGGGATCCTAAGATAATTGACCTTATGGTTAAGTCATGGAATGATTGGAAGGTGAAGATAGATTGTATTTATTTCCAGGTCAATGAAGGGCTCATAGTAGAGATCATAGATTCTCCTAATCAATGCATAAAATTCTATAGGGATAAAAAAATATCCCTAAATGTTGTGAAAGACTTTGCTATGGATGCCAAGGAGATCAAGGAATTAGTTGAGATTGGTTCCTACTATGAACTTGCATCAATAAAGAAACTTTGGAGGTTTTTCCTAAGGGTTGTTATCTCTTACATAATTCTTGACACTAGGTATGATAGGATCTATACCCACCATTTCATTATCCTAAACCACTTCATGTATAGAACAAAAATATCCATCCCCTTCTACCTTTTCTTCTCTACAAATAAAAATATCATGAGCTTTAAGAAGAAAGTGTATGCTAACCCTGTCTTCCATGACGATCTGTTATTACTTATATAAGACCACTTTAAGGCTCAAACCCATGGAAGAGCTTTTTTCCATAAGGTGGAGCCCTCAGAGGATACAAAAAGTTCTTACTTTCATTCTTATATAATACTGTGGGACTGCATTTGGATGGCGAAGAGGAGGTGGCCAATTTTATGAAGGACATGGGTAGGAAGAAGAAGAAGTCTAAGAAAGGAACAGAGAGAAGGATAAAGCATGAGGTCAACTCAATGAAGGATTACAAAGAAGAGGAAGAGGGAATGGAAATGGATGAGGAGGGTAATGTAAAAAAAGTGAGCACTTGTAAGGCACATGAAAGAAGGAAGGATGATAGTCTCCCCAGAAGGAGGAGGGGTGGAGATAAGGAAGCATAGAAGGCACATGGTAAGGGTAAGGAGACCAATCTCAAAGCTTAGGAAGAGAGTAAAGAGGAATATGGTTTAGAAAAAACTACTATTACTCTTGGTGCAAAGGGTAGGAAAACTACATGGAGGAACTTTCAAACAAGGATAGAAAAAATAAGTAAGAGAGCATATCCATCTGAAGGTTTTGGAGGGAAGGGATGGCAGAATTCAGTTGGAGGAACTCATCAACCCAACTTTGCTTATTCTAAGTGATAACATGAGGAAAATGGGAATGAACCTCCTAAAAAATACCTACTATAATATGGTGGACAATTTTTGGTCTATTAAATGGATTTGCCATGAAATAAAAGAGGCAAAGTTCAAGATATAGGGGCAGGAAAGGAAAGAAGGGGGGATAGGACCATCAAAATAAGAAAGCTAGGTACGAGGGCTACTAGGGTTGAAAAAAGAGTGGAAAGGATGGAGAGCTCTCTCTATAGCTTGGCTAACCTAAGCCTCAACATAATCAAAGGATTAAATGATAATATAATTCAGTTATACTTGATGATAGAGGAAAGCAATAAGGGGGAGGAGGAAAAGGACAAAGAGGAAATCAAGGTTGTAGATGAAGAGGACTTCCTGTAGGTTGAGAGCCTGAGCAAAAGAAGGCAATCAAATAAGAGGAAGAGGGAAGAGGAGGTTTCTCTAGATTATATTCATTTGAAGACTAATGTGGTAGATATCATGGGAGAGATGGAGCTCAAGAATGAAAAGTTGGTCAAAGAAATAGTACCCCGATTAGTGCTCCTGGTTTTTTCTCTGTCCCCTGACTTTTGGCTATTTTTATTTTGTTTAGTTCTGGTGGGCTAGTTTGTCTTATTGTTTTTTGTTTCTTTTTTTGCTAGCACTAGACTTTAAGTAGTATTTTTTTCTTAACTAGTGGATTTTAGGAACCCCTGTACAAAACTTGTCTTAATCAAAGAAATAATCTATTCTATGTGATCAAGCATGTTTCTTGATATCTTGAAAATTTATGCCCATGATATAGAAAGTTAAATTTACTTAATTTGATACTTGTATGTGTAGTTCATTAGTATTTATGATAGAGTTTGAATCTTTGTCAGTATGAGTTCTTTTTAGGAGTTTTTATATTCTTTGAGCAAGAACAAAGTGTTGCAAATCTTGATACTTATTTTTATCTCTAACCTTTTGTAAAACCCAAATTTTACATCTTAACATAGAGGAAGGTCTCTTGTCAAGTGCCTATCCAACTATTGGGAATATTTTTCCACATACACTCCATTGGGCTAAACTACATCATTTTTCCAAGTGACAAATTTGTTTACCAACAAGCTTATTTTATTTAACTCAACCAAGAGTTTACATAATAAATTGGTAAGTGTATTTATCAAATGATATGAGTGATTCAATTTATAGAATGTGGTGATTGTATCATATATAAGGACATATTGTGAGTCATTAAATGGATTTCATAATGCTTAGGTTGATGAGTCACCCAAGACATAATTTGATTTATGACTTCATGATTAAATGGTAAATGTATGATGCATCAAAAGATATAGTATAACCGATCCTTATAGTTTCAATATATTTTCCTTGATGATTCATTTAATGAAATAGAATGACTAGGTTAACATATTGAGCTCAAGTCCTTTTTATTTCATAAATTATCTCCTTAAGAAGATGAAAATTTTAATGTTTTAGGGTGCTAGATAGCTATCTACAAGTAGGCTCCCTCAAGGCATTAAGACTGCATGTATGTACCCATCTTGGACTCTTTCGTCAAGGCTTTTTGGAATCACGTTCTTAACTATCTTGGACTCTTTCCTCAATGTATTCAAAACCATGCCCTCACACATCTTTGGATCCACCTATCTTGAGTGGATTTATTCTGCATCTCCCATCTTGACAATAAATCACTTGTATTCATGAGCTTATATTCATCATTTTCTTAATCATTTTTCCAGGATTATTTTTCACATGCATCAAGAATAGTTTTGAAATTTTTATAAGCTTATTTTCCCTACAAGATGACAAGATCATGCTTTGATAACATTGTAATGTCCCCACTTGGGGTGCACTTTTTATTGAATTCTTATTCTTGAATTAGTGTGAATTATTCATGTAAATGATTTTTATACTTCCTCATATTGAAATATACAAAAACTCTTCCTCGAACATATCAATTCTTTCCTTCTATCCTTTCACTTTTTATTTTCTTATTTTTAAACTTCTCTTATTAAATATCCCTTAATTCACATTATTTCACATGCTTTCCACTAGTATCTCCTCTTATTGAAATTAAATTAATTATCAATTCAAATTCTCCTCTATGTCTCTTTATATAATAATAATAATTTCACCTAAATCTCCAATATTATGTTGTTAAAATAGTAGCAAGTTTTCCTTTTACTAATCTTTATTTATATCTTATAATTCTTTATATTATCATTCCTTAATATGTCTCTTTTTGCTACATTATATCTTATTATTTTCTTGGTTAGCTTTTATGCCTTGTTAGAAGTTTCTCTTAGTTCCTTTTACTTTTCGTATGTTTCTATTTGTTGCACTTATTTAAAATATTATGATGTATTTATTATTGTTTATTAAGTAAAATTTTGTGTTGCTCCCTTTTAATCTCTCTTATACTTTTTATTCTTCAAAAAACATGTGCTCTTACCTTTATTTTTTCATGTGATATGTGTTGATTTTGTTGTGCCAAGTTGGCAAAGAAGGCATCACTTTATTTAGTTATATTTTTATTATTTTTTTAACCCTATTAATATGGTGGGTATGGAAGTTGTAACCCTACTCACCAACTTCTCATTTATTTAATTATAAATATTGTTTAACTCAATATTATTTGTTAAATGAGATTATAGGAATGGCTTTTAATAAATATTAATTAATCATATCTATTTCTTATAATTAATTTAATTATTTCATTACTATTTACTTGATTATTTATTTAATTATTTAATAGTATTTGATTGAACTATATTTGGTTATATCTTTATTATTAATATTTATTTATTTATTTATATTGTAATTGTTATAATTTAATATTAAACTTTATTGTTAGAGGGGATATTATAGTCTTATCATCTTGAAATTGCTTGTCCTCAAGCATTTCCAGTTTTCAATTAATATAGCTTATATTATTTGATTTAATTAACCAAGAGTTTACATGATAAATTGGTAAGTTTAGTTTTCAAATGATATGAGTAATTCAATTTATAGGATTTAATGATTGCCTAATATAGAAGGACAAATTGTGGCTCATTAAATGGATTTCATATTGTTTAGGTTTATGAGTCACCCATTCATGATTAAATGGTGAATGTATGATGGATCGAAAGATATAGTATGACCGGTCCTTATAGTTTCAATATATTTTCCTGGATGATTCATTTAATGATATTGAGCTCAAGTCCTTTTTGTTTCATAAATTATCTCCTTAAGAAGATGAAAATCTCAATGTCATAGGGCACCAAACCTATCTACAAGTAGGCTTCCTCAAGGCATTAGAACTGCATGTTTGTACCCGTCTTGGGCTCTTTCCTATAGGCTTTTTGGAATCATGTTCTTACCTATCTTGGACTCTTTATATAATAATAATCCCATCAAAACCTCTAATATTATGTTGTTGAAATAGTAGCAAGTTTACCTTTTACGAATCTTCATTTGTATCTTATAATTCTTTATATTATTATTCCTTAATATATCTCTTTTTGCTACATTATATCTTCTTATTTGCTTGGTTAGCTTTTATGCCTTGTTTCTTACTTCCTTTTAGTTTTCCTATGTTTCTATTTGGTGCACTTATTTTAAATATTATGAAATATTTATTGAGTTGCTCCCTTTTAATCTCTCTTATACCTTTTATTCTCCCAAAAAACATGTCCACTTACCTTTCTTTTTCTAGTGATATATATTGATTTCCTTGTGCCAAGTTGGCAAAGAAGGCATCACTTTATTCAATTATGTTTGTGATATGTACTAATTTCCTTGTGCCAAGTTGGCAAAGAAGGCTCACTTTATTCAATTATGTTTTGTTTATTATTATTTATAACCCTATTGATATATACATGACCTTATTAATATATACATGACCATACTAACTAACTTCTCATTTATTTAATTATAAATATTGTTTGACTCAATATTATTTGTTATATGAGATTATAGGAATGGTTTTTAATAAATATTAATCAATCATATCTATTTCTTATATTTAATTTAATCATTTGATTAATAATTACTTGATTTTTTATAATTATTTTAATAATAATTGATTAAATTATATTTGGTTATTTCTTTATTAATAATATTTATTTATTTATGTTATAATTGTTATAATTTAATATTAAACATTATTTTTAGAAGGGATACCAAAGATGAAGGGTAAGGTTGGAAATTCTAACCAAAATAGGGATCTTGCTAAATAATTCTAAAGACGGACTAAAACCAAGATGCCAAGGTTCAATCATCAACATATATTTATTATCCCAACTGAAGAAGTGATGTATAAGATCTTAATTCTATATTCATTATTATCAAATTTAGCAATGAAATAATGCTTTTCCATGGGGAAAATATGTATCATACTAGATAAGATCGGTTCCCAATTTGAGGAAATCCATTTGTACAGCTAAAGAAGATGGAACAAAGAACCCTAAATTGACAAATAACCCATGAGAAGTGAAAATAATAGTGTTGTGGGAAACACCCCTCTTATTTTTCAAAGAAAACTTAAATACAATAGGTTTGCAAATAGGAAAAGGCTCCTTATGCTAAAAATGTAAACTTTTAGTCTTGCTAGAAGGGGAGATTATAAAACCCTTAGGGCTCATTTGGTAGAGGGAATACAAGTGTAATAGGCATATGTAAATTCTTAAAATTTTGAATTCTTTGTTTCGATGCACCAAATCAGAATTGGAATAAGAATAAAATAGGAATACATATTCCAATATTGGCCCAAAAATGAATATGTATTCCTATTCCAATTTTATTTATTTTAGAAAATATAAATTTTTGGGTCCATGAATTCTCCATCAAATTCTGGCTAAACCAAACAAGAATAGGAATACGTACCCCCATTTTCTATTCGAGAATAAGTATTCCTATTTCCATATTTATATTCCCACAACCAAATGGACCCTTACCATACTAGCTTCCACATCAAAATCACCCTTATAGGAGGCTTCATAGAATGAGAAATTAAAAAAACACTTGAGTCTATAGGAGGTGTTTGTATGAAGTGGTACTTAAGGTGGGATGTGAATCAGTATAGTTGGCAAACCACAACTTCACAAAGTTCAAAGCTTTGTTGCTTCAATTGAAAGGATGTCATATTGATAAGTCCAATGAAGAAAGTAAGTTAATTATTGTCTTTCTATCAAAGTTGGGTCTAGAATATGCAATATTTGTTTCTTCTTTCCACACAATTAGACTCACAACAGGAGAAAATTGGAAGATGCCCACACTTAATGCCTTCATTGAGTCTCTAATACAAGAGCAGGATAAGCTTATTAAGATGGGTACCTTGAAGAATTCCAAAGCTCATCCACTCATTGTGCATACAACTAGGAAGAATAACTCTAAATCTAATTATAAATCCAACGGATAATAGAAGAAGGATTTAGATCCAAGAAAGGAAGGTAATCCAAATTATTCAAATAGGTCTATAGGCTCAAAAGAAAAGGACACAAAGGGAAAATCAAAGTGCATCTATTACAACCATGAGTACCATCTAGAATCATCATGCATGAAGAATGCCATTGATCTCATGGCACAGACACTTCAACATCATAATCTTGGTGTTCTTATTCCTAAGAGCACCAAGAAGTAGAAAGAAAAAGCACAAAAAACCAAAAGAAATGCTCATGCATTAATAGCTATTCATTCTTCCTCAGATGCATGGATCATAGACTATGGAGCTTCACACCACATGGCAACCACAAAGATGCTCTTTCTATTGGAAATATAAGAGGAGTAGCTGATAGGGGAGGGATGAATCAGTTACTACTAAAATAAATCCCAAATCCCTTATATGTCAATACAAACATGCAAACTAAAAACTAAATACTCTTGATGTTTGATAAACACACATAAAATTTTATAACTCGATAAGTGCTTGATAAATGCTTAGTATAAAAACTTTAGATGTTGGTTGTGATTACCATTATTTTAAATTAGCTTCAAACACATAAAAGAAAATAGCATAAAGACTTTTGACACCAAGATTTAATGTGGAAACCCAATTAAGGAAAAGCCACCAATTGCAACTAGTTATTGTTTTCACTCTTCTAAAGCCTTGTTAGAGGTCTATAGATAATTCAATAGAACTACCACCTTGTTAGAGGATTTGCAAATAGTTGTTAAGCCAACTCTGTTAAGAGATTTAGATCATTGCTACAATGGTTGGAGAGTAACAATGAGATGACCTAATTTGAATGCAACTAAATTGTTGATCAAAGATCTATGTTATGGTTTGTACTTGATCCTTCTTGATTGAATATAGCTTTTCTTCTCCACAAGGATAGTCTACTTATCCTTCAAATTTTCTTCCTCTTCTCATTATTAAATCTTCAATAACATCTTCATAATTTTCACACTTTGAAACCACAACTTGACCTTATACTTATATCTTTCAAATTGTCAAGTCAGCTCAAATACAAATTAGAATAATTAATATTCATGACCTCAGTTGACTAGAATCATTACATAAATCAATTGAGCTTAATATGCCAAAATAAGAAAATCCTTCGTTAGCCAACCCAACTCAGTAGAAACTAACTTAAAAATGATTTCTTTTGTTAATTGATTTCTTATGTTAACCAACAAAAGCTTACTTAATACTTAAAACTTGCAAAATTCCTTTGGTAACTGAGTGAGCTTATTTAGCACTGGTTCCATCCAACTTTTCTTCATTAACCAAGTGAGCTTGGTTAACACTCATCTTCTACATACTTTCTTTCAACACCCAAGTGAACTCGATAGGCATTGCCTCCTGAACTAGGCAACCAAAGGAATGCTCAGTAGACACAAAAAATTGTCTTCACTACCCAAATGAGCTCAACATTCACTAACTGATAATGATATGACATTTGTGTAACATCAAAGAAAATACACAATTAATCAATTCTATCAACAATCTCCCTCTTTGGCATTGATGGCAACACAATATGTCATAGCATAATAAAATTTTGGATTTATTCTTGAGAAATCCCTCTGTTAGTATGATCTCTTCCTTTCATTGGATGATTTCTTTGTCTGCAACAACTTTTGCCAAGTTCATTCATAGAAATTTCTCCCTCTTACAATAAACTTCTCCTTCTTTTAGTTCCTTACTTTATTCTAGTTCCAAAAATTTATCAAAGATATGACAGTAAACCTTCTCCCTCTTTGACAACACATGTCAAAGACAATAATTCTATTAATACCAATGTACCTTAAGTACTTATTCATTTGCAATATGCCCTTGTCAATTCTACACCAACTTATTGATCTTTAACTTAGCTCTTGTTGATGTATCACTAAACTTTATTTAGTGAACTTTAGATAGGGGAATGACCCCTAGCCTACCTCTTAGATACAGAAATGCATCCATAGGTAATGGCTTGGTGAATATGTCTGCAATCTATTCTTTTGTATTAACATATTCCAATCTAACTTCTTTCTCTTGCACCAACACTCTTAAGAAGTGATATTTTATAGCAATGTTCTTTTTTTTGGTATGCATCACTAGATTCTTTGATATATTGATTTCACTGGTGTTATAATAGTAAATGACTATTGGATCCTTGATTTCTATCTTCATTCCTTCCAACAATTGTTTGAACCAAACAATGTTAGAACAATTAACTGTTGCTACCATGTATGTTACCTTTGTTGTTGATTGAGATGTACAATTTTGTTTCTTGCTTGTCCAAGACACTAGTCTTTTACCAAGAAAGAACGCTCCACCACTAGTATTTTTTTTGTCATCAATACTTCCTGCCCAATTAGCATCAATAGATACCTTCAAGTCCAATTTGCCTCCAAGTTTATACTATAAGCCATAGTCTTCAGTACCTTTCAGATATGTCATGACTCTCTTGATTGCCATCATGTGATTTTCTTTAGGATTTGTTGAGAATCTTGCCACTATTCCAACTACTAGAGAAATATCAGGCCTTGTATGTACTACATACTACAATTTTTTAATCATTGATCTGTATGTAGTCTAATTTACTTCTTTGGAATCATCATTTTTGGAGAGCTTATGGCCAGTAGACATAGGAATTCCAATTGGTCTTGAATCTTCCATTCCAAACTTCTTCATTATTTCCTTGATATACTTAGATTGAGTGATGTAGATACTATTTTTTTCTATTGCATCTGTAATCCAACAAATAATTTTATCTCACCAAACATGGACATCTCAAATTCTTTACTCATTTCTTCTAAAAATGCTTTGCACAAGTCATCATTTCCTATAATTAGAGTATCATCAACAAATATTTCCACCAACACAATCTTCTTGTCTAGTCATTCCTTGATATATAGACTAATGTTATCATTTTCTCTTTGAAAGCCAATTTGTACCAAGCAATTATGAAGTCTTTCATACCATGCTCTAGAAGCTTTTTTGAAACTATATAATGCTTTGTGTAACTTGAAAACCAGGTCTCTTTTGCTAGGATCTATAAAACCTTTTGGTTGTTCAATGTAGACTTCCTCATCAAGAATTCCATTCAAGAATGCAGATTTAACATCTATTTGATACACCTTAAATCCTCTATGTGTTGCATATGCTAGCAAAGTTCTAAAACCTACTAGTCTTGCTATAGGAGCAAAAATCTCACCATAATCAATGTATTCTTATTAAGAATAGCCTTTGCACACCAATCTTGCTTTATTTCTTGAAAATTTTCCATCTTCATTTAACTTATTTCTGAATACACACTTTGTACCAATTACATTTTTATCCTTGGGTCTAGGAACAAAAGTTCAAGTTTTGTTCTTTTCTATCGGTTATATCTCTTCATTCATTGCTTCAATCCAACTTTCATTTTCCAGAGCATCTTTAACATTTCTAGGTTCAAATTCAGCAAGTAAACAAGTACCTTTTAATTTTCTTCTTGTCATTGTTCCATCATATTTGTCTCCAATGATCTGATCAGGTGCATGGTGCCTTCTGACATATCTTGATAACACAGGCTCTTTGGGCTTTGAATGAATTCCACTATCTTCATTATAAACTTTAGTTTCAAGATCAAGTCCTTCTATCTGTGACTCGGGTCCTTTAGACTCGATTTGAACTAGCTTAGTAGCCTCTGACTATGACTCAAGAGATTATGACTTGGGTTTCAATGTCTATAACTCGGTAACTGTTGGATATTTTGGGGACTCAAGAGATGAAGCTTCCTTTCTTTCAAATAGATTTGGTAGGGTATTAGGTTCATAGGTAACAAATCTTTTGTAATCCTTTGGTTCCTAGTTGCTTTCTTCTTCACTCTTTTCTATAAACTTGTCAATTCTAACATGTGCACTTTCTATTATTTTATGAGTAGACAAATTTATACATTTGTATGCTTTACTTCTATAGGAGTATCCTAGAAATATTCCTTCATCACCTTTTACATCAAATTTTTCTTTTGTAGACTCTTTCAAGATATAGCATTTGCTACCAAACACTTTCAAGTAACCTACATTAGGTTTGTAGACATACCATAGTTGATAAGGAGTTTTGTTTGAGTCTTTCTTCAACCGTACTCTATTCAAGGTATGAATTGTAGTGTTGATAGCTTCATTCTAGTATTTGAGAGCAATATTCTTTTTAATCATCAAGATTCTTGCACAATCCATGATAGATCTATTTCTTCTTTCAGCTATACCATTCTGTTGTGGCATACTAGGGGCTGATACTTGTCTTTTGATTCCTCTTTCAATGCAAAAATTATTGAATTCATTGGAGTTGAACTCACTATCTCTGTCTAATCTTTAAAAAATTAACCTCTTTCTAGTTTCTTTTTATACTCTTGCCACATACTACTTGAATTTTTGAAAGGATTCTGATTTTTCTTTTAGATACATTATAGTCATCATTCTAAAATAGTAATCAACAAAAAGAATGAAAAACAATTCTCCACCATAACTCTCTATTCCATTAGGTCCACATAGGTCTATATGAACAATTTCTAAAACTTCTTTTGACTGATAGTTTTTGCTTTTGAAACTAGTCCTTCCCATCTTACCAATTTGGCAATTCTTGCATAGACCCATATTAGGCTTCTTCAAACTAGGAATGCCTCTTACTCTTCTATGTTTTCTTATCTTAACTAGATTATAAAATTTTACATGACATAGCCTTTTGTGACATAACCAACTTTCTTCTACTCTAGCAATAAAATATGAACAATCACTGAGATCAAGATAAAATAGATAGCCTTTAGTTTGCATGCTAGATCCAACCAAATTTCCTTTTCCATCCAGTAGTTTGGCTTGTCCATTCATGAATTCTACCTTGAATCCAATGTTATTCAACTATGCCACACTTAGTAGATTATGCTTAAGTCCTTTAACCCAATAAGCATTGTCACATACAAGTTCTTTAGTTAATGAAATACATCATTTTCCTTTTATGTTAAAAGGTTCATTGTTTTCAAATCTCACACTACCTCTATCATAATATTCCATGTGTTCAAATTTTGTTTTGTATCCAGTTATATGATGTGAACAACCACTGTCAATAATCCATATATCATTTTTTCTAACATGAGAGATAAGTGCCATCTTATCTCATTCATCATCATATTCATCTTTTATAGCAATGTACACCATTTCATCTTCACTGTTATTAGAATCTTTAGCTATAAAACAAGATTTCTTACCTTTGTCCTTGTATTTCTTGTAGTTCTTGGAATCCTTCTTGCCTTTGTGCTTTTTTTTTTTTTTTCATCTTTGATTTCCTTATTTGGACACTTTGCAGCAATATGACCAACTTCTTCATAGGAAAAGAAGATCAGAGGAACTTTACCTTTTTGCATTCCTCTACCTTTGGAATACTTCCTTGCAAGTAGGGATTCAACAACTTCAAGATTAGTGTTTGAACTTTCTTCTATTTCTTCTTCACTTCCTAATTGGATGGACTTTGATTTCTTACCCTTTTCTTTGAGTGAAACTTTAGCTTTAAAAGTAGATTCAATAACCTTTGAACTAGGAACATAGTTATCAAAGTTATCTAACTCAAAGGCTATCAATCTTCTAGCTAGAGCATCCAAAGATATTTTATTATTTGGATCACATCTCATCTCTTGAATAGCATATACTCTAATTGCATAAATAGGAAGAAGAGTTCTAAGTATATTGCACTTACACTTGCTTTGATCCTTTCCACATATTTTGAAATGTTCTCATTTTCTCTCATTTTCATCTTATCAAAATGACCTCTAAGACTTTTAGCCTTAGCCCTTCTTACATTGTCATCTCCTCCATATATATCTTTCAATTTGATCCACATCTCATGAGCTATCTTGCAATCTTTGACTTCATCAAATTCAACATAACTAAGAGCAGATACAATATCAATCATCATGATACTATGATTTTTCTTTTTAGAAATATCTTCAATAGATAATGTTCTATTGGGAGTCTTGTATTCATTATCAAGATATTTACATCTTGAGTCATTAATGGTAGCCAAGTGTAACCTCATAAATCCTTGCCATGCTGCAAAATTGTCTCTGTTCAGCTTAGGAATCTCTCTTCTGTAAGACATCCTTATCTTTAGCTTAGATCCTTGAAACCTTCTCTACAAGCACCAAAAGCTCTAATACCAATTGTTGGAAATATAAGAGAAGTAACTGAGAGGGAAGGGGTGAGTTAGTTACTACTAAAATAAATCCCAAATCTCTTAGATGTCAGTACAAACATGCAAACTGAGAACTGAATACTATTGATGTTCAATAAACACACATAAAATGTTGTAACTCAGTAAGTACTTGGTAAATGTTTAATATAAAAACTTTAGATGTTATTTATGATTACCATTATTTTAACTTAGTTGCAAACACATAAAATAAAATAGCATGAACACTTTTGACTCCAAGATTTAATGTGGAAACTCAATTTGGGAAAAACTACCAATTGCAACTAGTTACTATTTTCACTCTTCTAAAGTGAGCCTTGTTAAGAGCCAACCCTATTAAAGGTTACAAAACACACTATTAGGTGTGACCCTATTAGAGGATTTAATTGCCCTTTTAGGAGTGGCCTTGTTAGAGGTCTTTAAACAATTAAATAGAACGGTGACCTTGTTAGAGAATTTGAAAATAGCTATTAAGCCAACTCTATTAAGAGATTTAGATCATTGCTACAATGGTTAGAGAGTAACAATGAGATGACCTGATTTGAATGCAACTAAATTACTAATTATAGATCCTTGTTTTGGCTTGTATTTAATCCTTCCTAATTCAATATAGCTTTTCTACTCCACAAGGATATTCTTCTTATTCTTCAAATTTTCTTCCTCTTCTCATTATTAAATCTTTAGTAACATCTTCATACTTTTCACACTTTGAAACTACAACTTGACCTTATACTTATATCTTTCATATTTTCAAGTTGGCTCAAATACGACTTAGAATAATTAATATTTATCACCTCAATTAGTTAGAACCAATAGATAAATCAATTGAGCTTGATATGTAAAAATAAGAAAATTGTTCATTAGCCAACCCAGCTTGGTAGAAACTAACTTAGAAACCATTTCTTGTGTTAACCAACAGAAGCTCAGTTAACACTACAAACTTGTGAAAATCCTTTGGTAACCAATGAGCTCGGTTAGCACTGGCTCCATCCAAATTTCCTTTATTAACTGAGTGAGCTCAGTTAACACTCATCTTCTGCATACTTTCCTTTGATGCCCAAGAGAACTTGATAGGCATTGCCTTCTTAACTAGGCAACCACAGGTATGCTTGGTAGACACAAAAAACTATCTTCACTACCTGAGTGAGCTCAGCATACACTAACTATTAATGATATGGCATTTGTGTAACATCAATGACAATACACAATTAATCAATTGTATCAACACTTTCATCTTTGAAACCATATTTTGGTTCTCCTATTCTCAAGGAAGATGGATCTCTTATAGAAGCAACTAGAACTAGGAAGGTAGAGCTTGGAATTGGAAGATTTGAGAATGTCTTATGTATCCCAAAACATTTTATAAATTTACTTTCTGTGTATCAAATGACACATGCTAGAACAAGGAGGAGAGTTGAATTCACACCAGATTTAGTCATGATCTATGACATGCAAGACAACTCCAAAATTATTTTTGGTAAGGAGAATCATAAATCTCATTTGTACACTTTCTTTGATTTATTTGTAAAATTAGATTCTACTTTACTTTTAACACATGCAAATGATGAAAGTAGAATTTGGCATGAAATATTTCAACATCTGAATTTTAGATACATGTAGCAGCTTAGCAATTGGGAATGGTAAAGGCTTACCTACCATGGAATTATTTAATGGAGTTTGTGAAGGTTTTGCTCTTTGAAAACATCCAGAACAAAAGTTTCCCAAGGGAATCTCATAGAGAGCCTCTTCTCCTCTAGAGCTTGTTCACAGTGATTTAATGGGTCCTTTTCTTGAGCCCTCTATGAGCAAAGCCAAATATGTCCTTACATTTATTAATGATTACACAAGGTACACATGGGTATACTTTCTTAAATATAGGTCTAAAGTGTTTGAGAATCTCAATCTTTTCAAAGCTCGCATAGAAAAACAACGTGGAAAATTGGTCAAGATACTCTACACAGATAATGGGGGGAGTATGTCAACAATGATTCCAAAATATTTGTCATGAAGCAAGAATATAGTTGCAGAACATAATTCTATATACTCCACAATAGAATGGGGTGGTTGAGAGGGGAAAATGATCTTTAAAGGAGATGGCTAGTTGTATGTTGTATGCTAGGTCACTTCCCTCAAAATTATGGTTTGAAGCAATCAATTGTGCTTCATATATCCAAAAAAAATCTCTTCACAAATGTATTAATGAAAAAACTCCTTTTGAAGCATGGAGAGTTATACAACCAGTGGTCATTCAATTTCATATTTTAGGATCTCATGCATGGGCTCACATTCCTATTGATAAAATGAAGGCTTTGGAGCCTCAAAGCAAGGAATGTATCTTTGTTGGTTATATAGATGGTGTAAAGGGTTATAGATTGCTATATCTTTCCACATAAAAATTATTCATTAAGAGAAGTGTATATTTTTATGAAAGTCCCATGCTAGCATCTCAAATGCAACATGCTACCACTTCTATGCTTTCTCCTCTCATAGATGTTGAAGATGATGGAGATCCAAAAAAAATGATTTTAGAGTCATCTGAATCTGATGAACATGAACATGAACATGCATGTCTCAATTGGGATTCTAGTGATGATTTAGCATCTCCTATGAGAAGACAAAGAATATGGAGCTTGGCTCATATATACAATACTTTTCATGCATTTTCAGCTACCGATTCCATTATTCCAATGCATGCTTATCTTCTTCAAGAATCAAATCCTCAAACTTATGTATAAGATATATGGAATCCTCATTGGAGAGCAGCCATGGATGAGGAGTACAATTCTCTTATTGAAAACCAAACTTGGAAGTTGGTTCCACTTCTAACTAATTAAAAGATTGTTAGGTGCAAGTGGATCTATCGAACAAAGAAATCATAAAATGGTCAAGTGAGTAGATACAAATCAAGGTTGGTAGCCAAAAGTTTTCATCAAGTTCAAGGAATTGATTATTATGAGACTTTTTCTCCTGTGGCAAAAATGGATTCCATTCTATTGGCTCTAACCATTGCAGCATCAAAATGGTGGGAGATTCATCACATGGATGTGAAGAATGATTTTCTTCATGGTGATCTAAAGGAGGAGATCTACATGACATAGCCACAAGGGTTTGTACATAATTCCTCACTAGTATGCAAGCTCAAGAAATCACTCTATGGCCTCAAGTAGGCACCTCGTGCTTGATATGCTAAAATAGATTCTTATCTTCTATCTCAAAATTTAATGAGATGCAAATCTGATCCAAATGTTTATATGTTGATAACATCTAAGTCTTTGTTGTTCATAGTACTCTATGTAGATGATCTACTAATCATAGGCGATTCATGCTCCACAATTGAGGTAACCAAGGAAAATTTGCATAATACCTTTTCTATGATAGACATGGGCCTTATCAATTTCTTTCTTGATCTTGAAATTAGTCAAAATGAATCAAGTGTCACAGTTTCTCAACCCAAGTATGCAAGAGATCTCTTGGTTCAATTTCACATGAGTGATTGTAAACCAACACCCACACCTTTTCTATCCAAAGTCAAGCTGGAAGATGGAAAAGATACACCATTGGCTGATTGCACACTCTATCATCAACTTGTGGTAAGTCTTATTTATCTCACTCATTCTTGTCCAGATCTATCATATGTAGTGGGTGTTGTTTCGAGATACATGGAGGAGCCTCATGAGCTACATTGGAAAGCCATCAAGCATATCCTTCATTATGTTCAAGGAACTATTAGCTATGGAATTCATTATTCAATTTTATGTACTTTGGACCTTATTGGCTATACTAATTCTAATTGGGTTGGTGTTAGTACTAATCGGAAGTCCACTTTAGGATATGTTCTCAATTTGGGTTTTGGTCCCATTTGTTGGTCAAGCAAAAATTAATCTTCCATTGCTCTCTCATCCATGGAGGCTAAATATAAAGGTGTTGTCAATGCTACTATTTAGACTATTTAGATGCAAAATTTTCTCACTAAGTTGGGTATCTCATATCCTCAACCGACCATCATTTGGTGTGACATTCAAAGTTCATTGAAGGTTTGAAAAAATCTAATATAGTGATAGCAGACAAAGCACATCAAGATCCATATGCACTTCATTGAAGATCTCATCCATGATGGCATCAATTATTTATAGTATTGTCCCATGTCTCATCAGATTGCTAACATTTTTACAATGACCTTTACTAAGAAAAAGTTTTAGTTTCTCCAAGATCTTCTTGGGGTGAAAGACATTGTAAAACAATAGTTTTCTTGTCTTGTTAGCATCTATTTTGAGGGGGGATTTTCTTCCCATTGGGTTTTTGCACTTTCCTCTTTCTCTTCTCAAGCTAATCTTTAGTTATAATTAAGGGGGGGTGTTGATGGTTAATTCAATTCCAACTTAGAATTTTCTCATGCTTCTGCTAGATTTTCATGCATTAATTCTGAATCACCATAAAAATCACTACTTCCATTTTTGTTAAATCAAAATGCTATGCCAAACATCATTCCCAGTCTTGGTTAACTAGTTGATGTGTCAGTTAAACATCAAATTTTCTTCAACAATTAGCTTTAGGCTTTTCATATATTGTATTGTTTTTTAATTATACTACTATTGTTGTTAATAAAATCTAAAGCAATTTTATAAACTATAATGTTGATGCTCTATTTTTCTCATTTTGGTTTTTAATAATTAACTACTCACAAGGATATTGTTAGTTTTTCTTTTTATGTTTCTCATTAAGCTATAAATTTTATAATGAACAGTGGAAACCTGATCATATCTCATATTGATTCATTCAAGTAACATGTCATGCCATGATTCTTACCCAATTTTTTACAAGGAATAATGATGTAAAGTCAAAGGGTTTTAATTTTATACAAGGAAAATTGATAGTTTTTTTGGCATCCTTGAAAGATGGTATATGATGAAATGATCCACATAAATTTAGTTTCATTAGACATAGTTACTACACTTCTAGTTTAGTATTTACATCCAAAACAATGAGGAAATAGTTTTGTTGAGGCTACCTAGCCTATGTGGCTATATGAAGGTCTGTTAAAAACATACATAGATTGTGTGTTGTTGGATGGATTTAATAATGCATGAATTTTTTGAGAAGGCTTTCAAAAAAAATGCACTTGGGAGGTGTAAAGTTGATTCTATAACCTTCATTGACATTTTCTTCATGATTTGGTGCTAAAATTGGAGCACTTGAATAGGGTATGAATGTTTGGAAAATCATGCCAATGGGGAATTGGTATTAGAGAGGCTTTGATGTATATAAATTACATACAAAAGGTATAGGTTATTAACATATAAACTCATCTATGTCATGTCACAACCCACCTTCCCATAACTAAATAAATTGGCATTATCATTGCCATTTGGATTTTCTCAGTAATTTAATTTGAAATTAATCTTGAAAGGAATAGTTATAATACTGAATATTGAGAGTGTTAGTTACTTTTGAAGGGGGGGAATTTATTTCAGGAACACTTTCTTTAAAACTAATCTCAATCTGTTAAAAGTGGTATCCAATATTTTTATAGTGTTTTCAAGCTTTTGCCAATTAAGATGGCATTTAAGAGAGACTATGTGTATTTATTCTAGGTTGTGATTGGAATGGTGACAACCATGGTGGTTTCATGTTGTATTTATAGATCAAACCCCTCCCCCCCCACCCCCACCCCACAATCATTGACAAGACAAAATTGTTCTATTTAGTTGATGATATTTGAAATGACGAGGGAGAAAAGTGTAAGTATTAGAAGTCCAAGAAAAAGGGGAGCAAAGACACAGAGGAAGCACCAGCCACCTTTAAACATCACACATAGGGAAGAATTAAGCTTGGGAAAAAAAGTCAACTTTGACTATTTAAAACTTTTGATCTAGGAATTAAGCTTGTGTGTGATGTTTAAGCTATTTTGGAAGCACCTGAGGTTCTTTTTGGTGGAAGCTAAAGAGAAAAAATCCTTGGAAGCAACATGCAATCATCCAATTTTTATCCCTCTAATTCTCCTAATCATCCACCAAGGCTATTTTGTTCCTGTCAGTCAATTTTAATCATTCTTGGCATATTGAATTGTAAAAGACATAAATATATATTTAATTCTCAAATTGCTACAATTAGGTTACTAATAATTATTAGAAATTTAGAATGAATGGACCAAACACCCTTGCACCCTTATATTAACTTATATTAATGGTTCCTACCAGTGCTCATAAACCTTAGGCAATTTATTTGTATCTTTTATGCCTTTTACACTTCTCATTTTGATGTTTTCTTTATTCACACGAGTGAGTTATAAGATGTACCAATGTTGAGTGTTGCATTGCTTGAGTGTCATGGATGATCTCTTAGATTTATACAGTGTAGTAGATAGCTAAGTGTGGAAACATTCCATACCTACTACATAACTCCTTGTGTTGAAAGAAAGATAGAAGCATGGAAGCACCTAGTATTTTTAATGACATCTAAACATAGCTTAATCCTTGGTCTTACAAACTCTAAGTATCATGCAACTGTATAGTTAGCATAATCTACAATATAATGTTTATCATACTTTCATTCTCAAGAATATTAATAAAGTATTGAATTCTCCTTACTGTGTCCCCTATTAATCAAAATAGTAGGCCTGTTCTACCATCATGATTTGCACTAGAATTCATATAAAAAAATTATTTATGCTCTATGACTAGGTGACGCTACATTAGGACTGCCTTTTTTGGGCACCATTTAATGGATTAAAATATAATGGTGAGAATCCTTGAGTTCCACAATCTCCTTTGGGTATTGGTGTTTTTCATGTCAATTTTATTAATTTTAGTACTCTCCAATCAACCATTGTTATAACTTCCTTCTTATGTGTTTCTATAATCCCCTTTTATGACCTTGATCTCGCTTGTTGCACAAAGAATTTTGTCAACTCAGTTACTCCAAGTTCACTAAAAACTATTCATCGACCAAATAGATGGAAGTCTATGAAGATACTTAGTGAGTGGGTTCCTATAGTTATCAATTTTACTCAATCATGTCTAAGATTTGAATTGGGGAAATGTTGAAACTTGTGACCAACTAGTAATATACTGAAATGACTATAAATTCCCTTGTGTTTAATTGCTAAGAAATTATCATTGGGATTTGGATTATTCCTAAAGAAATCTTAAATAGACTTCAATAGTTTATGCAATGAGGAAATGGCCTTGATGATTGGCATGCACTATAGTTTAAATAATTGAGGTTGTTAGTTGGTATTGCAATTCCATTTAAACCAAAGAACGTTAGTGCTAGAGTTAATTTTGAAAACAAAATGTGAGCCAATAAATACAATTGTAACTTCCAAGAGTAGTATGTCCAACTAGATTTAGTACAATCCTCCTATTCCTTAAAGGTATTTCTTTATTTTTCTAAGAGAGCTTCTATAAATACCTTCATAATGGGAATGAGATGTTGAGACAAGAATATGCAACTTATATTATCACATGTATAAGGGTAGTGAGTATGTGTACTTCCTGCAACTTAACTTCTAAATAATTGCTTTTGCATCTTCTTAACTATTTCTTGCTACAAACACTTAAAGAAATTGTTAGAATGAAGTTGAGGGTGATGGGTGGAAATGTTGAACTGGATGAGTTCCCATTGTATCTAGATAGTTTGTGGAGTTTTATGCAACAAGACAATGAAATAGTATCTTACCAAGATCCTTTATTTTATTTGTTGCATTATTGATGATTATGTGTGAAATGAGAACTAATGGTTATTCTGATATGATCTTTTACTGCATAAAAGTCAGACAATGATAATGTTCTATGTGACATGTTTTACTTTATGAAATTATCAGGGAACCTTAAGTATCTTTTACAAGAATGATCAGTCCATAGAATATTGTTTTCATTATTTAAGGATTACGATATATTAGACAAATCCATTAATATTAAAATAAATTGTGAGATAAGTGTATCCCAATTATTAATACTAGAATAGTGATTTAGGAGAAAAATAGGTCTTTTTTTCCTTATTAATCATGCATTTTGAGTTACATTATATGCCTCATTAGATAGAAAAATCGTTGTGATATTCATTAATTAAGATATGTTTTGACAAGATAAATTAATCTCATTTGGGAGAGATATTTTATTTTCTACACTACTTCATTACCTTTATTGGTTTTACCTATTTAGACTTCATCAATGTTGGGTTGGGTATCTTTCATGTCAAGAAAGATTCTGGGGAAGTGTAACAGCTTTGTGGTAGGGTAGTAAATCACTCCTACAATATTCTCACCCTTATGTTCTTGGACAGATTCTCGAGCTTATTTTAGCTTGGTTGTCCTATCCAAACCATCTCAATATTCTGATATCTAGTATCTAATACATGTATTTCTTTTAAGTTTAATGGTAACTAACAATTATTGTTGATTGGTCAACAACCTTGACTCTAGTAGACTTTCTGCATTTTATGGAGATCATTGATGTGGCATTGGATTTGTAGGGGCAATCTTTACACATGGTTATTTGAACACACTTGGGGATTCATAGATCATATTTGAATATAAGATGAGTTTTTCAAATGCTACTATTGAAGTTGGATCCCAAAAAGGTTTCATTTACAAATGGCCACACATATCAAATGATGAGCTATGGGTCAAAACATGAATTGTTTGATGGGATTCAAAGAAATGTCATCTCAAGGAATGTATCAAAGTGATTACAAATCAGCACAAAATGGATCTACCTAGACATGGGAAAGATAGCTCTTCAAATCCACATGTCATGGACAAGTACCACTTCGACACTTTCAACTATTCAAGTGGTGAAATGGTAACAAGCATATCAAGTTTGAAACTACTATTGGAAATATAGGAGTAATTGAGAGGGGGGAGAATCAGTTACCACTAAAATAAATTCCATATCCCTTAGATGTCAACAATGAAATTTAACTGAGAAAATTGATTGTTGTTTATACTCGATAAACACATAGAAAATGTTGTAACTCAGTAAATGCAGAGTGTGAATTTCTTTTAGCAGATCTTAAAACACTAATATTAATTAATTTGCAAGCATAAGAGAAATAGCATGAACACATGAGACACCAGCATTTAACATGGAAACCTAATATTGGAAAAGCCACCAATGTAACTAGTTACTATTTTTCACTCTTCTGAAGTGAGCCCTATTAAGAGCCAACCCTATTAAAGGTTACAAAAAACATTGTTAGGTGTGACCTTGTCAAAGGATTTAATCATCCTATTAGGAGTGGCCTTGCAAGAGGTCTTAAAACCATTCAATGGAACTATCACCTTGTTAGAGGATTTACAACTGGCTATTAAACCAACTATGTTAAGAGATTTTAGATCATTGCTATAAAGGTTAGTGAGTAACAATGAAATGGCCTAATTGTGATGTAACTGAATTGTTGATTACAGATCTCTATCTACTTCATACTTGATCCTTCCTAATCAAATAAAATTTTCTTCTCCACAAGGATATCTGCTTATCCTTCAATTTTTCTCTCACTCTTTTCTTCTTAATTGAATCAACACACTTACACACACACTTAAAAATCACAACTTGACCTTTCATTTATGCCATCTAGATTGTCAAGTCAGCCCAAATTCAAATTAAAATAACCAATAATCATCACCATAGTTAGCTAGAAACAATACTTGAAATAATTAAGCTTCTCATGCCAAAACAAAAAAATCCTTTATTGGTCGACCCTGCTTGGTAAACACTAGTTTTGAGATGATTTCTTATGTTAACCAACAGCAGCTTGGTTAACACTGTGAACTTGCAAAAATCCTTTGGTAACCAAGTGAACTTGGTTAGCACTAACTCTGTCCAACTTTCCTTTGTTAACCATGTGAACTCAGTTAATACTATTTTTTGCCATAATTTCCTTCGATGCTCGAGTGAGCTTTGTAGACATTGTCTTCACAAAGTAAACTTTAGGAACACTTGGTCGATAGGGAAAATGGTCTTGCTGACCAAGTGAGCTCAGTAAACACTAACTAACAACTGATATGACATTTATGTGACATCAAAGACAACACACAATTAGACAACTGTATCTGAAAATCTCCCTCTTTGGCATTGATGGCAACACAACATGTCATAGCACAATGAAATTTGAGAACAAGACTTTTTCTAATAGAAAGTTTCTCCCTCTTAGATTTTTCACCAAAAGCTTCTTCTTCCTTCATGTAGTGATCTCCCTCTATGAAGGAGTTAAATAATTTATATGATAGTAATCTTCTCCCTCAGAAGGATATAAAAAAAATTTAGAAAGATATGACAGTAATCTTCTCCCTCTTTGAAAACACATGCCAAAGACAATACATACCAAATTAGTATCGATGTACCTTGAGTATTGCTTCATATGCAATATTCTCTTGATTATACTGCATCAACTGATTGATCTTCAACTTGGTTCCTATTGATGCATCACTCAAACTTCATTTAATGAGCTTCAGATAGGGGAATGACCCCTAACTTACCTCTTAGATATAGGAATGCATCCTTAGGTAATGGCTTGGTGAATATTTCTACAATCTATTCTTTTATATGAACATATTCCAATCTAATTTCTTTCTCTTGAACCAATTCTTTAACAAAATGATATTTTATAGCAATATGCTTAGTTTTGGAATGCATTACTAGTTTCTTTGATATGTTAATTATGCGGGCGTTATCACAATACATGACAACTGGTTCTTTGAGCTCAACCTTCATGGCTTCTAGCAACTATTTAAACCAAACAATGTTAAAACAATTCACTGTTGTTGCAACATACTCTGCTTCTGTTGTAGATTGGGATGTGCAATTTTTCTTCTTGCTTTTCCAAGATACCAACCTTTTACCAAGAAATAATGCTCCACCACTTGTACTTTATCTGTCATCAAGATTTCCTACCCAATTAGCATCAATGAATACCTTTAGATCTAAGTTTTCTTCAAGTTTGTACCATAAACCATAGTTTTCAGTACCTTTCAGATATCTCAAAAAAAATTTGATTGCCATCATATGATTTTCTCTAGGTTTAGCTTAGAATCTTACCACTATCCCAACTACTAAAGCAATATCAGGCCTTGTATGAACTACATATTTTAATTTTCCAACCATTGATCTATTCTGATCTACCTCTTTTGAATCATCATCTTTGGTAAGCTTGATTTTAGTACACATGGGGGTACCAACTAGTCTAGAATCTTCCATACCAAACTTCTTGAGTATCTCTTTGATATACTTAGATTGAGTAATGTAGATACCATTCTTATTTTTTTGTATCTATAATCCAAAAAATAATTTTATCTCACCAAACATTGACATTTCAAACTCTTTGTTCATTTGTTCTAAAAATTATTTGCATAGATCATCATTCCCTATAAATAGAGTATCATCCACAAATATCTCTGCTAATACAATCTTGTTATCTAGTCCTTCCTTGATATGCAAACTACTATTATCATTTGTTCTTTGAAAACCAATCTATATAAGGTAGTTGTGCAACCTTTCATACCATGATCTAGGAGCTTGTTTTAGACCATACAGTGCTTTGTGTAATTTGCAAACCATATCCCTTTCATCTGAATCAACAAAACCCTCTAGTTGTTCAATGTAGACTTCTTCATCAAGAATACCATTAAGAAATGCAGATTTAACATTCATCTGATATACTTTGAATCCTCTGTGAGCAGAATATGCAAGTAGAGTCCTAACACCTTCTAATCTTGCAACTGGAGCAAAAGTTTCACCATAATCAATTTCTTCTTCTTGAGAATAACCTTTACACACCAATCTTGCTTTGTTTCTAGATAATTTTCCATCTTTATTCAACTTATTTCTAAATACCCATTTTTTTCCAATCACATTTTTATCTTTAGGTCTAGGAACAAGGGTCCAAGTTTTGTTCTTCTCTATTTGTTCTATTTCTTCATTCATTGCCTCAATCCAACTTTCATTTTCTAATGCATCTTTAACACTTCTAGGTTCAAAATTAGCAAGTAAACATGTATCTTTTAGTTTGCTTCTTGTCATAGTACCTTCTAATTTATCTCTAATAATTTGATCAGGTGCATGATGCCTTCTGACATACTTGGCCAATACAAGTTTTGTTCCTTTTTAATGAATTGCACTATCTTCATTTTGAATCTCAACTTCTAGCTTGGTTAATTCAGACTTTGTAGGCATTATCTCAGTAGCTTCAGAATGTGACTCAGGTCCTTATGACTCAGTTTGTACTTCTTGCAACTTGATAGCTGAGGAAGACTTAGGAGGTGAAGTCTCCTTATTGTTAGATGTGTCTGGCAATGTATCAGGTTCAAAGTAAACAAATCTTTTGTAATCTTTTGGTTCCCTGTTGCTTTCTTCCTTAGTCCTTTATGCAAACTCATCAATTCTCACATGTGCACTTTCTATGATTTTATGAGTAGACAAATTCAAACATCTATATGCCTTACTTTTGCAAGAATATCCTAAAAATATAACTTCATCACCTTTCACACCAAACTTTCCTTTTCTAGACTCTTTCAAGATATAACATTTACTACCAAATACTTTTAGGTAACTTACATTGGGTTTGTATCCATACCATAATTCATAGGGATTTTTATGTGAGTCCTTCTTCAACTAAACTCGGTTCAAAGTATGAACTGCAGCATTGATGGCTTTCTTCTAGTAATTTATAGCAACATTCTTTTCAACCATTAGAGTCCTTGCACAATCCATGATGGATTTTTTTCTTCTTTCAGCTATTCCATTCTGCTCAGCAGTACCAGGGATTGATACCTATCTTTTAATTCCTCTTTCAATGCAAAAGTTATTGAATTCATTGGAGATGAATTCACCACCTCTGTCTAATCTCAAGAATTTCAATCTTTTTCCTATTTCTTTTTCTACTCTTGCTAGATACCATTTGAATTTCTCAAATGCTTTTGACTTTTCCCTAAGATACATAACAGTCATCATTCTAGAATATTCATCAACAAAAAGAATAAAGAATTTTTCTCCACTATAACTTTCTATTCCAATGGGTCCACATAGGTCAATATGTACAATTTCCAAGACATTTTAGATTGATAGTTTTTTCTTTTAAAACTAGTCTTTCCCATTTTGCCAATCTGACAATTTTTGCATAATCCAACATCTGGTTTCTTCAAACTAGGGATACCTCTTACTTTTCTAAATTTACTTATCTTGTTGACCATATTATCAAAGTTTACATGACATAGTCTTCTGTGCCATAACCAACTTTCTTCCATTTGAGAAATAAAACATGAGCAATCACCAAGATCAAGATAAAATAGGTTACCTATTGTTTTTTTGCCTGATCCAATTAGATTCCCTTTGTCATCTAGTAGTCTTGCCTTCCCATGCATGAATTCTACCTTGAATCAAATGTTGATTAGTTGTGCCACACTCAGCAGATTATGTTTTAGTTCTTTAACCCAATAGGCATTTTCACATAAAAGTTCTTTCATTAATTAGATTCGGCCTTTCCCTTTTATGCAACAAGGTTCATTGTTTCCAAACCTTACACTACCTCCATCATAGTGTTCAAAGTGTTCACATTTTGTTTTGTCTGTAGTCATATGATGTGAACAGCCACTGTCTATGATCCATGTATTATTTTTACTGACATGAGAGATAAGTGTCATCTTATCTTCTTCTTCATTAGATTCATTTTCACAGCAATGTATACTATTTCACCTTGACTATTATCAGAATATTTAGCCATAAAATAAGTCTTCTTACCTTTTTCCTTGTATGATTTGTAATTTTTGAATTTTGTCTTTCCTTTGTACTTGTGACTCTTCTTCTCATCCTTGCTTTCTTTGTTTGGGCACTTGGTATCAATATGACCAATTTCTTTACATGAAAAACAGATCAAAGGAAGTTTACCTTTGTACTTTCCTCTACATCTAGAATATTTCTTTGCAAGTAAAGCTTCAACAACTTCAAGATCACCGTCAAAACTTTCCTCTATTTCCTCTTCACTTTTTGACTGAATGTCCTTTATTTTCTTGCCTTTTTCTTTGAGTGAAAGTTTGGCTTCAAATGTAGACAACATTTTTGGAAGCTAGAACATAATTGTCAAAGTTGTCTAGCTTAAAAGTTGTCAATCTTCCTACTAAGGCATCCAAACTTAACTTGTGATTTGGATCACACCTCTTTTCTTGAATAGTAGATACTGTAATCGCATAGGTAGGAAGCAATATTCTAAGAACTTTACTTACAACAATTTCTTCCTTGATTTCTCCTCCATAAACTCTGATTGCACTGACACTAGCTTTGATTCTTTCCATATATTTTGCAACATTTTCATCTTCTCTCATTCTCATCTGATCAAACTATCCTCTAAGGCTTTCTGCTTTAGCTCTCCTTACATTTTCATCACCACCATAGATTTCCTTTAGTTTTTTCCACATATCAAAAGAAATTGTGTAGTCTTTGATCTCATCAAACTCATCATAGCTGAGAGTAGATACAATATCAATCATCATGATGTTATGGTTCTTTTTCTCAACAAGATCTCCAATAGATAATGTACCAGTAGGAGTTGTGTATTATTTATCAAGGTATTTCAAGCTTGAATCACTAATGGTGTCCAGATGAAGTCTCATGAGTCCCTGTCATGCTAAAAAGTTGTCTCTATTTAGCTTTGGAATCTCTCTCTTGTAAGACATCCTGATCTTTAGCTTAGTTCCTTAAAACCTTTCCTACAAGCACCAAAAACTCTTATACCAATTGTTGGAAATATAAAAGGAGTAATTGAGAGGGGGGGTGAATCAATTACCACTAAAATTAATCCTAGATCCCTTATATGTCAACAATGAAATTTAAACTAAGAAAATTGATTGTTGCTGATACTCGGCAAACACACAGAAAATGTTGTAACTCGGTAAATGTAGAGTCTGAATTACTTTTAGAAGATCTTAAAACATTAACAGTAATTAATTTTCAAGCATAAGAGAAATAACATGAACACATGAGACATTAGGATTTAATGTGGAAACCCAATTTGGGAAAAACCACCAATGTAACTAGTTACTATTTTTCACTCTTCTGAAGTGAACCCGATTAGGAGCGAACCCTATTAAAGGTTACAAAACACATTGTTAGGTGTGACCTTATTAGAGGATTTAATCACCCTATTAGGAGTGGTCTTGCAAATGGTCTTAAAACAATTAAATGGAACTATCACCTTGTTAGAGGATTTACAACTAGCTATTAAACCAAATCTGTTAAGAGATTTTAGATCACTACTACAAAGGTTAGTGAGTAACAATGAAATGACCTAATTGTGATGTAACTGAATTGCTAAATATAGATCTCTATTCTACTTCATATTTGATCCTTCCTTATCAAATAACATTTTTATTCTCCATAATGATATCTGCTTATCCTTCAATTTTGCTCACTCTTTTCTTCTTAATTCAATCAACACACTTGCACACACACACTTGAAAATCACAACTTGACCTTTCATTTATACCATCTAGATTGTCAAGTTGGCCCAAATTCAAATTACAATAATCAATAATCATCACCATAGTCGGCTAGAAACAATACTTGAAATAATTAGGCTTCTCATGCGAAAACAACAAAATCCTTTATCGGCCGACCTTGCTTGGTAAACACTGGTTCTAAGATGATTTCCTATGTTAACCAACAGAAGCTTGGTTAACAATGTGAACTTGCAAAAATTATTTGGTAACTGAGAGAACTCAGTCAGCACTAACTTTGTCCAACTTTCCTTTGTTAACCATGTGAACTTGGTTAATACTATTTTCTGCCATAATTTCCTTCTATACCTGAGTGAGCTTGGTAGACACTATCTTCACAGAGTAAACTTTAAGAACACTTTGTAGAAAAGGAAAACTATCTTGTTGACCAAGTGAGCTCTGTAAACACTAACTAACAATTGATATGACATTTGTGTGACATCAAAAACAACACATAATTAGACAATTGTACCCAATAACTACCTCAACAAAATTAGTAATAGTGTTCTTCTTTAATATTAGAATTTGTAATTATCACTTTAAAAACAATTATATCACTTCTTGTAATTAAAGTGTCAATTCTAGGACTGATTTTGAGTTTTGGTTAGAATCATAACTTTTTCTTGGTTAATATTAGGTTTTAAACTTGGAATTTATAAAATGTTAAAGTTAGTTTTAAAAAATACATGGCTAATTTCCAAATTCTAACTTTTGAAATATTTATAAATCTAAAAATTTAGTTACAATAGAAGTCTATAAATACGAGCTTTTTTACATTGTAAAGGGGGAGAACTTTTTGACAACATGGAAAACTATGGAGAGTTTTCTTTAGAGACACTTTAATTTGTGTCATGTATAAAGTGTCTTTCAATTTGTATGTCTTCAAATATACAATGAAAAACACATTTAGTCACATATCTCAAATGTTTTCATGATTTGACATTGCTAAGTTTTTTTATGTTGATTTGGTAATCATTGTATGTGTTGACGAAATCCTATAGTTTTTCTAATTTATGTAATTGGTCTATAAAATGCCTTCATTTCTTAGTGTCTTGTTGTGAATGTATTAGAATAACTATTCTTATTTTTCCAACATTTCATTTGTGCCTAATCCCCTTAGTAATCATTATCACTTGTCTACTACTAAGGTTTAACTTGTCCACTTTGTCTAGTTCTATTATGTTTCCTTTTTGTAATTTTAGGTGAAATATACATCAAAATACCAAACTCATTGATTTGACTCAATAACTACTCATGAAACATGCGTCAATGAGTTTGACTCAAAAACAACATAGTTAAATCCTGATAGCAATATCACAATTTAACTTATTGTGAAAATGATCTCCTACTTATCAATTGATGAGCTTAAGGGGCTTTCTAATGAATTCTTCATAAGGAACTACACTTGGTGGAGGTTTTAAAAATTGAACTTCAAGTAGAGTAGATTTAACCATGGAGGAAACTTCATAGTAAAATGTGCTCAAGCTAGAGTAGTATTGGGATGGGTGATCTCCCGGGAAATCTTGGTGTGTCACCTCTATGAGCATTGCCTAGATCCAATGAGTGATAAGTGTTGCATTTATTCTCATGAGAGATGGATTTGTGTTGAATCAATACTCATGAAACATGGGTTAGAGTTTGACTCAAAAACTACACATTTAAATCCTAATGGCAATATCACAACTTGACTTGTTGTGGAAATTGTCTCCTACTTATCGATTTATGACCTTAAGGGGATTTCTAGTGAATGGTTCATAAGGAACAACACTTGGTGAACTTTTTTAAAGGGTGAGTGCACCAAGATGGTGTATAAAAAGGGGGTATAAGTGCACACCTTTTTCTCAAACTAGGTAAACTTGAACTTAGATGAGACATTTCAGGGTTGTCCACTAAAAATGACAAGATGTGTAAAACATATAAATTGTAGTACTCTTAATCTACTTTCCAAACTACTAGATTTTTTTTTAAATGGATAAGATTAGGTGGGTCAAACCCTACACACACAGAATATAGTTCATTTTTTTTTTAAACGATTCCTAATTTTTTAAGAAAACATAACATAGCTATTTTCATGTGCAGCACAAAAGACATAGTTATATTTAGTGTTTTGCATATCCCTTTGGTATGATGATAGTTAAGAGTCATATCTATAAGTTGTATAATTTTTTGCAATTTTATGATGAGTATTTTATTTGTTATGAATTATTGAATAGACTACATCTTGAAATTTTGGGACCTGTTCATGTGCTAAGCATAACTTGCATCAAAAAAATTGAAAATAGAAACTTATTTTTTAAATGTGTATATAATCAAGTCTAGAATAGTAATATGTAATTTATTTTGAATTTGGTTAAGTATATCAAAAGTTATCAAAAATTGGTAGACATATGACTGTGAGGAATGTCAAGGGATTGGTAAAAGTAATTAAAGTTTACAATGTTAATGTTGTCCAAAAAAAAAGAATTATATGGTTAGAAAGCTAAGAAGATGTGTAAGCTTATGGGGGTGATTTTAGAGATACCCAATTCACTATTAGCGTACTTGATGAAGATAAAGATGAGAATTCATCTTAGAAGGTGAAAAAATGTCTAAAAGAAAAAAAAATGGAGCGAAAATAGTCTCCCAAGCCTTTGGGATGTTTCCCTATGCTATCACCAAGCTATAACCTGATCAAGTTTCTTAGATTCAAATAACCTGGTCGGGTTATGAAAATAAAAAATGCATTCAGATTTTGATCAGGTTTTATAAAACCTGATCAGGTTCTAAAATACCTAATCAGGTTCTAAAAATCTTGAATGGCTTTTGTATTACTACTATACAATTTTCTAAAAATCTCTCTCTCCATCACTCCCTCTCTCTCATTTCTTCTCTTTATCCTATCCCCCTCTCTCTTTCTCCTATCCCCTTCTCTCTCTCGCTCTTTATATCATATCCCCTAATATCTCTATCTCTTCTCTCTCTCCTCTCTCTCTCTCTCCTATCCCCTTCTCTCTCACTCATTCTCTCCATCTAGATCTTACTCTTTCTATCATATTCCCTAATCTCTTTGTCTCTCCCCTATTCCCTTCTCTATCTCACTTCTTGTATCCTTTCCCATAATCTCTCTCTCTCTCTCTCTCTCTCTCTCTCTCTCTCTCTCTCTCTCTCTCTCTCTCTCTCTCTCTCTCACACACACACACACACACACATGCTCTCTCTCTCTCTCACACACACACACACACATGCACGCACACACACACACAAATACCCCTCTCTCTTTCTTTTATCCCTTCTCTCTCTCACTCTTTCTATCATATCCTCTAATCCTTCTCTATATCCCATCCTCTCTCTCTCCTTATCTCTTTGTCATATCCCCTCCCTCTCTTTCCACTATCCCTTTCCCTCTCTCTCACATTCTCTCCATCTCTCTCTCACTCTTCTATTATATCCCCTAATCTCTCTCTCTCTCTCTCTCTCTCTCTCTCTCTCTCTCTCTCTCTCTCTCTCTCTCCCCAATATATGTCCTCATCTCCCCTAATATCTCTCTCCATCACATTCTCTTCTCTTTCTCCCTCACCCCCACTCCATCACCCTCTCTCTCTCTTATTCTCTCTCCCTCTTTGTATCCCCTTCTCTCTCTTTATCTTATCCCCACCCTATCTCTCTCATTATCTCCATCACTCCCTCCCTCCTCCAATCTACCTTTATGTAGTAGTTATATATAACATGATCAGATTTTACAAAACCTGATCGGGTTATACAAAACTTGATCAGGTTATTAGTCTATATGGATAATGCAATTAGAACTCAAAACCCCAATTGGGTTATTGAATTTTTTAATAAAATAGCATTTCAATGATTATTATGTTGTTTTAGTTTGATCCACTAGATTCTACTATTGTTTCATATGTATTTCTATATCAAGTATGCAAGTGTGAGGTTTTTTGTGCTTGGAAATGCTAGATTTTATATTTTTAATGTGCCAACTTCTTATTTTATGTTAGTATCTTGTGATTGAGCATCAATAATCATTCAAATTTTTTTTTTATTTTATTTTATTGTTAATTTTATTCATGTTATTGTTTGTGGGGTAATTTGTATCTACAGCCATATGAAAGAACAAGAGAGGAACGATTGAAAAATAAGAGGCAACAAAGGGGAAAAAAAAAAAAAGGGGGAGTGTATGAGGATATTATGTGAAGTTACATCATAAAATACCTCAATTTAAGTGATGAAAATCTACCTATTGATATTGATGTCACAAACACACCTAATTTGAGAAATGAAAATGTTCGACATACCCCAATTGAAATGATTATGACAAATACACTTACATCACCTGATGCCCCTAATGTGACATCTCAAGTTGAAATGATGAATGCACATGATGCAAGTAATGAAAATATAGATAATGTGGATACATCAACATTTCCTAGAATAATTCATAGAAAAAAAAAGTTTCTAATTGACATTCATGAAAATACTTTGAAGCTAATGCATGATAAAATGTCAAAAATAAATTTTAGGAGAATTGTTCAAAAGATTTGGAATAACTATTTTAAAAATTTAAATCAAAGTGGAAGATGACAACTTCTTGTTGAAATGGTTAAAAATCTGAAATTTAGAGAGATAATGAGAATTTTGGGGTTAAGAACATCTGAAAATGGTAGTGAAAGAAGCATTGTTAGAAATCTCTTTGATGCATACCAATCCTTTGGTTCAAAAGAACATACTAAAGATGTTAATACAATTCAACAGGTCCTCACATCAATCATAATGGGAAAGGAAATGGCAAAAACTAGTATGGTAAGAAAAATAAGTAAATCATTAAGGATAAGTAGAACAATGTTAGTCAAAGCCTTAGTGAGGCGAGAGAAATTTTAGAATTCTAATGAGACTTCTTTTTGGTCATTCCAAGGTAGACTCCCACATAAGGATAAATTTATTATTGATGCACTAAGAACATTAATAGAAAACTTTTGGTGTGACAATACAAGGGCTTCACCAAACCAAAAAGATGTTGTCAAAAGATGAATTGAAAAAACAAACCATGAGCCACATGCAAAACATTTTTTGGATATGACTCAAACACAATTTTATGAAATGTTTCTTCAAAGATTTCTTCAAATAAAAATTAGACAAAGGTTTTTTGAGATGACAAAACTATTCTATGTTAAGAAAAATCATACACGCACTACATGTTGTTCTAGGGTTTATGATGAGTTTTTTATGCATTATGATGTTTATCATTATATATGTTGTACTTTGCATACTAACATAATTTTGTAGGAATGTGGTCTATAGTTACCTCCTACGTCATCAAAAGAATTTATTGCAAGTGTACTATGTAAATGAGATGATGCATATATTTATTATAAAACCTTTTTTTTGAAAGGTTTTTGCCCTCAATGTGGTGGTTTTCAAAGTTGCATAGATGCCTACATCGAGATAGGACACATGAAATTGGTAAGACACTAGTTTCTCTTGGAAAGTAAAGTCAATTATATATGTTGTTAAAGATGGAAAAGAATTAAAGAGGTGTGAATTAGTGAAAAGTGATGTATGTGTAGCTAATTTTATGAAATTATTTCAAGAGAAAATAGTTTGACTACATAGGTCATACACATAGAGATAGATGGTTAGATGAGAAATTCAAGTTGTGTAAGGACACTTTTCTCTTGGGTATGATTGTGTCATTTTTTGACTCCGTTGAAAACTATACACTAAAACCTCAAAATGAAGTGCAACCAATGTATTACAACTCTATACAATTGTTAATTTTTGTACACATAGCATTTATTCGTGCACATGATAGCATAGGGGATGACAAAAAAAATCAAGAGAGTATCACTTCTATATCAGTGATGATCAAACTCATTCATCAAAGTTTTTGCAAGGATTTTTTAAAGTTTTCTATGAAAATTTGAGGGAAAGAGATGAAAGATACAATCAACACATTATATGGTCAGACAATTGCACCACATAATTCAAGAATGCAAGGATGTTTTATTGGTTGAGTAGGATGCATGTGACAAGTGGAGTGCAATTTTTTTGGATTTTCATTGAGATGGGACATGGAAAGGGATAGCATGATGGTGCTGGAGAATGTGTAAAAAGAGCCCTTAGTAGAGAGGAATTAAAGTACAAAGGTGGTGCAATATTAGAAAATGTTGAAACAATTGTCCAATGGTGCAATTCTAAGATGGGACTAGGTATTACAGGTAAGTCTATGGTTTCTAGATATTTTTGGTTGATACGTGAACCTAACAGTAAAAAATTTCAAGATTGTTGTACACTTACAGGACCATGTGAGATGTGTTCATTTTGAAGTTCAAATGTAGTGTCACTAGCTATTCATACTAGAAAGCTTACATGTTTTTGCTCTTCATGTATGCATCATTTATGGGATGAATGTGAATCAAAAGAGTGGGTTGACCAATGGTCTTGTAGACCTTTGCATCCAATTGATTCATATCAACTTCCTAAAACAATAAATCTCAACTAGGTTGAAGCATCAACAGATTTTGAGCATGTATCAAACCTAGTTGAACCAAGTACTAAGTTATCAATTTAATACTTGGTTAAAATAAATTACTTTCACTTTTTCCATTAACTTATCCTTCTACATAATGCAGGTCATGTATATATAGTTATTGCATATGAAAATAATGATGAAGGAACAAATTACTTTCTATGTCGATGTATTGAGCCCAAAAAGAAACTAATAGCTACAGTCATTGATGGTGAGGATATTAAGTACCCAATAGGATCCATCGTTGTAGTAGGCACATGTCTTAGAAGGTAATATATTTTTGTCCCCTATCATGAAGATCTCTTTAAGTCAATTTGTCATGTATAATGTATCAATTTTGATTTTAAATTGTCTTTACAATTAAATGTAGGTACCGTATCAAGAATTCTACCACATGGTTATTTGAGAATTTTGAGACACAAAGACATATTCTTCATTACTCTAACCTTATTGTTGCAACAAATATTCAATTAATATTGTATCATGGTAGGCCTCTTAACAAGAAGTTGTGCAAAGTACGTGAATCTAATCATGAGGCAATACTTGATACAATAAGGGTTAGAGCTAATCCAAAAGGTTCACTTGATTGATTGTGTGCTATATAGCTAAATTATTCTACATATGGTAGAATAATTTTGAATATATATATATATATATATATATATATATATATATATATATATATATAAAATGCAAAATGTTGCAACTTTATAGTGATGTGCATATGTAGATGCCAAGTTTTGTATATAAAAAAGAGAAGACATGTAACATATGCATATTTATATGCCATATTTTGGATAAAAATCTGATAAGAGATGTCACATGTGCATATTTAGATGCCAAATTTTTTATATAAAAAAAGAGAGAAGACATGTAACATGTGCATATTTATATGTCATATTTTGTATAAAAACATGATAAGAGATGTCACATGTGCATATTTAGATGCCAGATTTTGTATATAAAATTGATAAGAGATGTAAATATTGTACATTACTATTATAAATCTATTATAAATTTGTCTATTGAACTCATTTTTGTGTGTTTGATGATATCCTTAAAAAAATATTCAATTATCTTCAACTTATATGGATTCAAATGGCTCTTCTCTTGCAATTGTCTCCCAGTTTTCCCAAAACATCAAGAAAATAAAGTCTAAATTTGGATACCCTTTTGGCTTCTCTACAACATATGCAAAGCTTGGATAGGGTTATTTTGGACCATGTCCTTGCTGTCACACTATGGAACCCCTTTTTAGGTTAAAATAGCCCTCTATTTGGACAAGGCATGATGATGACATCATCATGAGGTCAACAAGATCTAGGAAGAGTTAGGGTGAGATCTTTACCATAGGTGAGATTTTTGGTTAAGTTTGAGATGATAGGAAGGTCATTTGACCAAATTGCTGAAAAGTTGCAAAAAAATGTAAAAGTTGCATTGTGCAACTTTGCAATTTTTAAAAGTTTCTTGAGAAACTTTTGGAAAGAAAGTTGTATAGTGTTGAAGAGGAGTCATAAAGGGTGAATAACTACCCAACTACCCTATATAAATCATGAGAAGACCTATGAGAAGGGTTGGAAGTCCTACAAATTGTGTGTTTTTGCAATCAGCATCTTGAAGCATTTTGTGAGCAATTTCTTTGTTTTGAATGATAGTAGGTAGTTAGGAGTTAAATATCCATATTTTCACTTGTGCATCATTTGTTTCTCATATTTTCTTGAATCTGTGTGTTGGTTCATACCAATCTAGGAACAAGCGCAAAACAATCTTGTTTGTTGAAGCAACCAGATGATGTAGGAGCACAAGGTGGACAAGGGGTCTAGTTAGTGAAATCATCAATTTTGTTGTGTAATAAACTCTAAGGGAAAAAAATCTAGGTAGGTTGAGCATAGAGACCTTTTTGGTAATTTTTGATAGGTTGGTGAACTCATTTGGAGATTAAAAGATCACCTAGTGTTTGTTTGTCTAGGTTGTTCTAGGTTGGTCAAACATAGTCAACATTTGTTCAAAGGTAGACTCAAGGTTGGATTTGATCATTTTTTTTCATATTTAGTATTTAGAATTTATTTTGGATCAATTCATACCTAATTGGAATCAAATTTCATAATAGTCCAAAAAGTTGTTACAAAGTTGCAAAGTGCAATTTTTGCAAAAGTTGTCAAGAATGCATAACCAAGTGCAAAATTTGGTTGGGAAATGACCAAATGACTTGGAGGAGTGTTTTTGGAAATCACCAAAATTTTTGGTTGGAATAAAGAATACAAGTTTAGGAGAAATTTTTTGTGCCTTCTACAATGTTGATTCATACTTTTCCAAGATTTTTTTGGTTTTGTGTGATGAGCTGATTGAATCCAATCCTTGGATTTCTTTCACATGTTCAAGGCATTGATTTGAATCAGTATAGTAGATTAGAACAATAGACTGCATTCATTTTCCTTCATTTTGTGCTTTCCTAGCAACTAGGGTTTTGAAGCTTCTAATGCATTTCTTGTAATTTGTATCTCACCTATAGCCAAAAGTTGTAATGTTGCTTAGTTCAAATGAGAAAGGTTGTGTATATTTCAAACCATTGGTCCTAATAATATCCTCTACTTCGTTGGCTTTGGTTGGTTGGGTTTAGGCTAGGACCAACCTCTTTTCATCCACAACATCCCTCCAACAATATCAACCACACTGAACATTAATGTCCCAAAGGGTCTCTAAGCACCATCGGGCTAGGATCTTTGATCAGACATTTCTCCAAGCTCATGCATGGTATTGATTAATTTTTAGGTGCTATAAAATCATGTCATCTAGGCCTACAATAGCCTATCTCATTTTTAGAGATTCAACTTTGTTTGGAATTGGCATCCATATCTCACCTATTTCCAAAAGTTACAATGTTGCTCAATTCAAATGAGCAAGGTTGTGTATATTTCAAATCATTGATCCTATGATTAAACCATCTACTCTATTAGCTCATATTGGTTAGGTTTAGGCTAGGCCCAACCTCATTTCAGCCACAATGTTCCTCTGATGGTATCGACCACACTGAACGGAAGCATCCCTAAGGCTCTCTAAGCACCATCAAGTTGCAATCTTCGATCGAAAATTTCTCTAACCTCATGTGAGGTATTGACAAACTATTAGGTGCTACATAATCATGTTTTTTAGGCCTACAAAAACCTATCTTAGTTTTTAGAGATTCCAATTTGTTTGGATTTGGCATATGTATCTTGTCTATTGCCAAAAGTTGCAATGTTGCTTAATTCAAATGAGCAAGGTTGTGTATATTTCAAACCATTAGTCTTAGGATCAAATCATCTCCTTTGTTAGCTCTAGTTGGTCATTTTTAGGCTAGTACTAGCCTCATTTCAGCCACAATGTCCCTCCGATGGTATCAACCACACATAACAAAAGCATCCTTAAGGGTCTCTAAGCACCATCAGGCTGGGATCTTTGATCAAGCATTTCTTCGAGCTTGTATGAGGTATTGAAAAACTATTAGTTGCTAAAAGATCATGTTATCTAGGCCTGTAACAACCTATCTAAATTTTTAGATATTCAAAAAAAAATTGGATTTGGCATCTATATCTTGCCTATTGCCAAAAGTTACAATGTTGCTCAGTTCAAATGAGCAAGGTTTTGTATATTTCAAACCGTTAGTCCTAGGATTGAATCATCTTCTTTGTTAGCTCTAGTTGGTTGGGTTTAGGCTAGGACCAACCTCATTTCATCCACAACATCCCTCTAATGGTATCGACCACACTAAATGGAAGTGACCCTCAAGGTCTTTAAACACCATCAGGTTGTAATCTTTGATTGGGCATTTCTCTAAGCTCATGTGAGGTATATACGAACTATTAGGTGCTATATTTTTTAGGCCTACAATAACCTATCTTAGTTTTTAGAGATTCAATTTTTTTGGATTTGGCATATGTATCTCACCTATTGCCAAAATTTGCAATGTTGCTCAGTTCAAATGAGCAAGGATGTGTATATTTCAAACTATTGGTCCTAAGATTGAATCATCTGCTCCCTTAGCTCCAATTGGTCAATTTTAGGATAGGACCAAGCTCATTTCAGCCACAATGTCCTCTGATGGTATTGACCACACTAAATGGAAGTGTCCCTAAGGGTCTCTAAGCACCACTAGGTTGTGATCTTTGACACAAATACAAAAATCATGACATGTTTTTACTTTTCATGTCTTATTACATCAAAATAAGTGGCATATGATTTTGATTGCATGTTATAATGAATTTGATAAACATGTTATGTTTTTTTGTGTAAAATAATGAATGTTCATGTATTTGATTAATTGCAAGAAACTAAGATGAAATACAAATTTGTATATACACATTGAACAAGTTGGATGGAAATCCAAGTTTAATGTATATCAAAATGAATAATATATTATGAAATATCAATCATATAGTTCCAAAAAGATGTTATGTCTCATTGGTACAATACAAAAGTTGAATACTCGACAAATTTCAAATGTGTACAATAGAAATGTTGAATGTGCATAGTACAAATCTTGAATATATAAAATAGAAAAGTTGAATACCCAAAAAATGTTGAATGTGTACAATAGAAATTTTGAATGTGCACAATACAAATATTGAATATATACAATACAAAAGTCAAATACCCAACAAATGTTGAATGTGTACAATAGAAATGTCAAATGTGCACAATACAAATCTTGAATATATGTCAATGACATGTGATGAACACAACTACATATGTATATCAATATCAATATCTATGATTGTGCAAGATCATCAAAATTGAGCCTCTTTGATGTATTTTATGGCTCGCCTGGTATCTACAGAAGAAAAAATAAAATACACTATCAAATATCTTATCTTTAAGTAATATGAAAATAACTAGAAATTGGGTTCTAAATTGTGGATAGTTGAGTTGTTCATTACCTCATCCCTTTGTCCCATAGTTGGACTAAATGATAACAGTAATGAGCTTCGTGATTGATGGGTGAGACTCCTAACAAAATGATGAGGTAGAGTGATGATGGGAGGCACAAGTACTAATGAATCATTGCTCACGGGAGGCACAACCACTGACAAATCAGTACCAGTATGAGGTACAACCTTTATGGTAAGAGATAAAATGTTAGAATTATAGAGTGGCATTAGGGATTTCAACTAGAGCAAAAAAATTTTAAAAACATACTACAACCTAAGCTAGATCTCTCGTGCTAGTAGGAGGTACAACCATTGATGAATTAGTGCTAGTATGAGGCACAACTTGTATGGTAAGTGATAAAATGTTAGAATTATAAAGTGGAATTAGGGATTCCAAATAGAGTAAAAAAAATTTAAAAATGTACTACAACCTAAGCTAGATCTACCATGCTAGCAAGAGGTACAACCACTAATGAATTAGTATCTGTATGAGGCACAACCTATATGGTAAGCAATAAATGTTAGCATTATAGAGTGACATTAGAAATTCCAAATACAGTAAAAAAACAAAAAACATAATGCAACCTAAGCTAGATCTCTCATGCTAGTAGGAGGCACAACCACTTATGAATCAATGTTGGTATGAGGCACAACTTGTATGGTAAGCGATAAAATTTTATCATTATAGAGTGGCATTAGGGATTCTAAATAGAGTATAAAACAAGAAACATACAGTAGCCTAAGTTGGATCTCTCGTGCTAGCAAGAGGCACAACCACTAATGAATCAATGTTGGTATGAGGCATAGCCTATATGGTAAGCAATAAAATATTAGAATTGTAGAGTAGGCATTATGAATTTCTATCACACACACAAGCAATCCAATTTGAGATTACAAGAGGGATTCAACTAAGAATCTACATGCATACATCTAGCCTTTGTTGTTTTTGACCCGTCTTTGATGCTCCAGACTCCTAACAAAATGAAATGGGAAAGGATTTGCAAGAAGTCTTAAAGAGTGTTGTAATAGGTAAAATATAAATAGCACATGTTAATAATACAAATTGTTGATAATTACTTTAAAACTTTTTATATAAAAAAATGTACTCATTTGTAAATGCAATTGTTTAATATGTATATAAAACAAATTCATACTATAACCTAAAATTTATGAGAAGGAATATATGAAATTTTACCTCTTCCATTACCTCAACATCTACAATCTTAGGTGCATTCATCAACTATACAAAACTCAATTATTTCTACATATATTAAACAAAAAATTCAACATGTATTCATCAATATTGAGTACATATATACACATTCATTCATAGTAAATCTCAAAATATAAACTTGACTTGTATTTAGTACCTTATCTTTTTGTTTCAATGTTCTTGTCGATTTCCTTCCCTTTCCTCTAGACCTTGATCTTTGTGGAGTACCCTAAAGAAGAAAAAAATATAACATAAGAGGAATCAATAATAAACATCATGAGTTCAACTCAAATTATAAACTTGATAGTTGTGTAAAGTATGATATTCATAGCTCTCAAGGCCAAAGTTAATGGCAGAAAGTGTGGCATCATCAACCTTGAGAAAATTTAGCCCCTAACAAGCCCTATAAAATAGTAAAGAGTATTGTTATAAATATGAGATAATTTTTTAAATAGAAAGAAGGCACAATAACAACAAGAAGATCATAGGAGGGAAAGAAGACACAAGAAAGACTTGAAGGATGATATTGGAAGTATAGTTGAAAGATAGGAAAATTTGGGGCTCAAAAAGGCTACAAGGCCTAAATTGAAAACAAAGAGACCGAGAAGGAAAAGAGAGATGTGAATGAACTTTTGGAACCTTGTCAAGAAATAAAAGTTAAGATTCATGATCTTCATACTCCTACAAGACACCCTATGTGTTATGGAGGTTCTTTGATGTGGATGGGTAAATGGAGGATGAACTCATGAGGTTCATTAGATGGAGTTTGGATATGTTAGGAGCAAGATATGTGGATGGGAATTGGATGGATTTGATGAATTTGGGAGGGTTTCAATGATGGTAGGAGATGGAAGAGGATCTAAAAGTGGGTTGGATGAAAGAGGGATGATAGCTATGGGATATGGAAGAGGAAAAATGAGTGTGGGAGATGGAAAGGTATTATTGTACTTTTAAGAATACCAATTAAGAAACAATATTCCAAAGACAATGTATTATTGTACTTTTAAGAATATTTAAAAAAATTTACCTCAAATGTTCTTTCTCCTAGCCTTGCACCTCTAGCAAAATGAGTACTATGTGGTGTTCTTGTACCACTTGTTGCATCCTGCATTGCATATTGTTTGAACATATCAATCGAAAGTTCTTTATAACATTAACAAATTTACTTCTATGATATTTAGGTGATTAAATGATATCATATCAAAACTCATGAGGTTCATTAGATGGAGTTTGGGTAATGCCAGGAGCAAGATATGTGGATGGTAATTGGATGGATTTGATGAATGGAAGGATTCCAATGATGGTAGGAGATGGAAGAGGATTTGTAAGAGGGGTTTAAGTGATGGTAGGAGATGGAAGAGGATCTATAAGTGGGTTGGATGAAAGAGGGATGATAGTTATGGGACATGGAAGAGGAATGATGAATGTGGGAGATGGAAAGGTTTCAATATGCTAGCAACTTCACATGATGTAAATAGATGAGCTGTCCTCATCAACTTAACTTGGACATGTATATTCTATTGGCTTCCTTGTAAGACTTCTTAGAGACTGGGTGTTCATTGTAAAACAATTAAGAAACAACATTTAGAGAACTTTTTTTTGTTAGTGTCATACCAATTAAGAAACAACATTTTAAAGCCAATGTATTATTGTACTTTTAAGAATATTTTAAAAGCTTTACCTTGGGTTCTCTTGCTCCTAGCCTCATACCTCTAGTAGAATGAGTACTATGTGGTGTTCTCATACTTCTTGTTGTATCCTACATTGCATATTGTTCACATATCAATCTAGAGTGATCTATCAAATAAATAAATAATTTACTTTTATGAGTATTAGGTGATTAAATAATATCATGTCAAAACTCAAATAAACAAACTTGTGTCTCCTATCCACCAAGGACCATCACCATCAAATCATTTGTGAACGTGGAATTCCCACCTCTATATGAATAACAAGTATGCCTACAATGTACACATGGATGAGATGACACTCCATCCAAAGATTCCTCAATATCCATCCCATCGCACATGTGTTGATAGCTAAATCAAAAATGTTGATTGGGTGTCAAAGACTATAATGATGCATGCAATGATGATACATGTGGCACAAGTGAGGATGAGATTGGTGGTGTAGGTGACACAAGTAGAGATGACACTAGTGGTCCAGGTGACACAAGCAGAGATGACACTGGTGGTGCAGGTGATGTTGACGAAGCTATCATAAGCTATGATGACCAAGGTGCCATAGGTGATGGTGATGGAACTATCACATGTTGTGATGGCCCTAAAGGTGCATCTAATGATGGTAAAGGTGTCATAGGTGAAGGAAAATGACCTAACTATGAGTCATGCTCAATGATAACATATTTCAATGGTACAGTAGCATGAAGAGTCTATAAATCAATAGACTCCTTTACAATTGATGGGAGCACAACATGAGGCATAGTTTTCCATGTTATACATCTAATCTCATGTTGTGGTACCACTCTATGAGCCCTAGGTCTATCCTACATAGAGCCTCTCCCTCTACCTTGAAACTCTCAGATGTCAAAGTAATTTGGCTTCTTGCCAAAGATGAACTCACAATATAGATTTCTCAAAATATATAGAGCACCTCATAATTATTACATGGTGTTAGGTCAAATACCATATACCATCTATCCCAAAAGCATGATCTCTCATCCTAGTATGAGTACACCAATGAATAGGAAAAGTTTTGGTTATGTGTAATAGGGCGTTGCCAGATATAAGATCGGTAAAAAGGGAACATACAGTACCTTTCTTTATGTATTTATCTTTCACTTGTTGATATGATAACACATCGGCATAACATGCACAGCACCTATCCCTCCATATGCCTCATTTCATAACCTCCCTAGACACCTCATTCTCATTTTGGGCCATTTGTTTAAGTATATTCTCTAGGGTTGAGTGGTGAGAAAGTTGAGTGGTGAGAAAGTATAGATGACCACAGCCTATTGACCATTTGGGTAATATTAGCCCTATTTTGTGTAAGGCAGTTTATGAGGTCTTCTTATGTAGTAGTTAAATGATGTAATTGTATGCACTAAGTGTTTATGGCAGGCAATGGTTGTTGAATGAGAACATTGAGTGGAGGTTTTTGTGGTTGTGTCACTATGGGTGGAGGGTTTTGTAGTTGTGTCACAATGGATGGAGTTTTTTTTGGTTGTGTTACGATAGGTGGAGGATTTGATTATGTAGGAGGTGGTCTTTCATCTCTCCCTCATTTTCTTGGATTCCTTGATGCTTAGATATTTAAAAAAATTAAAGACAATTACAAAACTTATAAATCATATCCTAATGATGGATCACAGAGTGTGATTCAAAATGTCAATACAAAAATATGGTACATAATCGAATCTAGAATACACATCTCCCTACTTTATCTTATTGTGGAAATTTTTTCATGTCAAACTTATAAATTACAAAATTATATTACAAAATTTGATGGAAAAATACATAAATGACAAATAGAATAAAGACCTGCCTCATTTTTAGGGTGTCATGGATGAAAATGTAATAAAATTCTATTTTTCTCCCAAACCCATTCAATTTTTTACCTTCTCCTTCACACTCCACATTGTTGCTTCCATTTGAGGGTATAAAAATGCTCTCAAACGTAGGCAGTAGGAAAAAAATATTGGGTTTTAATAAACATTATTGGGTTATTAAATAAGATAAATTAATATCCAATCACTTTTTTCAAATTATCTTATTTAATAACCTGATCAGTTTTTTCAAATTATAATGGCTAGGATTGGATACCAAGCCTAGCTCGCATTTCACTTTTAAATAACCTGATCAAGTTATTGAGATATTTTCTTTCTTTTTTGGGTGTCCACTTTTTTGTATACCAACTAGTGTACTCACCTACAAATGGGGTTGCAAGTAGAGCGGGTTTAACCATGGAGGAAACTCTATAGTTAAGCACAGTCAAGCTAGAGTAGTACTGGGATGGGTGAGCTCTCAGGAAGTCTCGATGCTTCACCTCTATGAGCATCACTTAGATCCAATGAGTGATAATTGTTACATTTATTCTCATAAGAAATGGATTCATGTTAAATTACTACTCATGAAATGTGGGTCAATGAATTTAACTCAAAAAATACATAGTTAAACATAGCAATATCACAATTTGACTTGCTGTGGAAATTATCTCTTACTTATCCTTTCTACCTTCTGCACTACACAACCAATAATGTCCTAATATATCCTCCAATGTTCCATTCTCTCTTATATATTTGACAATAAGCTCCACATCTATATCTTTAGACTTATTAGTTTCCCTTGATTCTTCTTCTTTCTTCTTTGGTTTGGCTTCTTGTACAACTTCTTCCTTGGTTTCCTCTTGTTTTCTCTTCCCTTTCTTCTTTTCACTAACTACTTGGTATCTTGGTTCCTTTTTTTCTTGTCTTTGGTGGTATGCATGTTTTTACTTTGCCTTTCCTCTAGTACATCTTTTATAGTGAAGGTGTTTTGTGATCTTATTCTTCACCAGTCAACTCAATAGGAGTTGATTATTCAAGTTCTTCAATAGCAACAGTTGGTGTGCTTGGTTCCTAATTGCCAAACTTTTATGTCAATGTGCACATTATTCTTCTTGACTTCCTTTGAATCACAAGTTTCTTTAATTCTATTTTACTCTTTAAAAATACTTCTTCATAAGTTCCAAACCTTGGTGTTGTAATATCTATAGGTCTAGAAAGTAATTCATTTTCATATTTTCTTACTATATTCTTATCTACATCATAACCCATAAAAGGTAACCAAGATGTTCTTGGTTGAACTTCTTGTATGATATAGTTATCAATGTCAATTAGAAATAATATTTCTTCCTTATATTCTTCAACCCCATTAATGGGATTTCTCTTTCTTTTGTGCATTCTAGAGTGAAACTCTTTGAGATATCCCCACATGACAATAAAGAAATTGCCATTATTGGTCTTTCATTTGACTTTTGAACTATACCTTTTCCTAAAAATAGAATTTTGCAAGTAGAAAAAGATACATATTAAGATTCTCCAAACCTAAATGATTATTTCTTTTCCTTCTTCTCTTTGTTTATGTTTTCCATGAGTTCTCAACATTTCACAAAAATTTTAAACCACTTCTTCTTTTGTCATTTTGTAAGCTACATGAATGACTCCATTAGGCACATTGTTCCAATGGATATATTGATAAAATATGTAACCTATTACCATAGTTGTGTACCATTTTTTTCTTCTATACTACTAACTATCATAGCTCATGAATCAAATTTGACTTTGGTGAAGCATGTGACTAAGTTTGCAGTTGTTGTTCCTAGGGTAGGTAACTCATTGATTGCACTTAATCCAATCACTGCATGAATGATCTCTATAGTGATCTTGTGTACTCTATCTTGTTAGATAACTAAGAGTTGGTGGTGAATCAGTTATAACTCATCATCCTATAGATCCTTAAAACAATTTTCACTAACTAAACACTTTAAACTTTCAAATCACTAGCTTGGTAAAAAAATTAGTCTTTACACTAATAACTTATTCAAACTTTGTAGTAAACACATGACTTCATATATCAAGTATCATAGTAAACTTCATATGTATATACCAATTTGCAATAATAAACAATAAACATGAAAATAACATGAAACACAATTAGTATTCTCACATTTTGATTCAAGTATTTTTAACATAGAGACCCTATAAAGGGGAAAACCACATGGGAAATTTACTCTTTTGAAGTGAGCTCTATTAGAATCCAACCTTGTTAAAGGTTACATACACATTGTTAATGTGACCTGGTTAGAGGATTTACACCAAAGATCATCTGGACCTTATCACTCCTCAATATGAGTGACCTTTTGTAAAGAACTTACCAATATTCAACTGAGTGTCACCATTCAAATGGATTTACAAATAAGACTGTTAAGTCCACTCAATTAAGATATATTTTTCTTCAATGATTAGAGAGTAAAGTGAAATGATCTATGAATAATGAAACTACTTTTTTTTGTTTCTGATCTTCATTTCTCTCATTCTTTTATCTATGTTCTTCTTTCTTCCTTCTAACTGATCCCCTCACATACATAGCAACTTTACACTTCACTTGCTAGATCTCATAATGTTTCTCTTCTCAATTTCACCTTATATCTTCTTCTTCACAAATAATTTTATTAGTACCAATGAACATCTTGTTCAATTCTTAGATCGATAGTTATTGCTATTTCACCAAATTCTACTATGTGTTTTTGCTTAATCACAATTATCTAATCTTCGTCTAGCTCAAATTCATTGAATCTAGACTCTCAAGTATCATGCCTTCACCTTGAAATTTTTGCTTCATCTCAAATAATTAAATCTCCTTCATTAGATCTTATTTGAATTTCTCCAACGTAGATCTCGTAAAAAACTTCATCCTTGAAACTTCTTAAGAAATCCATATTTTCATCAAATGTTACCTCAAATTAATTCTTTTCTAAAATTTTTTTCTTCCACTTGCATGGTTAACACTACACTTTTCTCGGTCAATAGGAAGCTCAGTTAACACTATTTTTACTTGGTCAATGTTGAACAGTCATTTTGCATGATGACAGTAGTAAAAATCCTTATGAATTTCTCTCTGAAAGCTTATCAAATTAGTCAACTCCAAGGTTCTGGATGATTTTTTTTCAACATGTTAGGTAGCTCAATTGAAAATAAATGTGTATGTTCACAAGGAGGTCTCCCTGGTATTTGTAAATCCCATAGTACTTGAAGAAATGTGACCACAAACTAGTATATTTTTTGTATTTTCAAATATTATGATGAGTGCAAGTAATGAAAATATATGAATTCTTATTTTGACCACATATTCAAAAGAAAATTACTGAGATAAGGTAACAATAAATTAAAGCAAATTATTGAAATGGAATTCTTGATGGACATAAGTCATAGTAATAACGTGTCTGGGAATTAATTTTGAAAAGGGATCAAGGTGAAAATCAATGAAATCAAGAGCAGTGTGTCCTGAACTCCACTGATGCAATTTTTGAAGGAAATAATAAAAAATTGAATAATATTTCACAATTCATCAAATTGTGCAACCAGAGAAGGTACACGTAAATGAGATAATTTGTTATGCAAAAACTATAGAATAATCTTTGTCCAATTCATTAGAAAAAAGGAATTTGTAAACAAATATGACGAACACCAAAACTAATTGATTGTATGATCATTAACATACAAAAAATCTATTGGCTCTATAAATACTCATGACCATAAATTCATCAAGGAAACACAATAGCATGCTTTATTGCATCAAAATATCAGCCTTGAATACATATTACATCTATGTATTAATAAGAAACCTAGTCCTTCATGCAATTTTTGGATCTAGGGCTTTTTCCTTGTAAAAAGAATACTAAAAAAACTAATTCTATGAAGAATATGTATAGATAGAATCCTAACTAGGTGCTAAGTAAGTTTGCACTCTTTATTTTATACCTTACATGGTGCATGAGCCTTTATAGTCACTTTAAACTAACATAGAAGGAGATAAGAAGAAATAAGACCTTAGATGAAACTCAAGCTTCTAGGACTTCTAAAAAGAAGAAATCGGCCTTCTTTATGTGTTTCTATCAGCTAAACTATCATCAAAATTCACAAAAATGTGCTTTTTAGTGTATGAAAATGCCCAAAAACTGGAACTGGTAGTTAATTGTCGATGCAACTGGAAGTGTTAAAAAATTGTCTCACTTGCACACCTTTGGAAAAAATTTCTTCTTCCATCAAATCTTCAAAATGTGAGCCTACACACCTTAGGGACCTTATGTTTGTGCATCTTTAAGAATTCAAAATTGCACACCTACACAAGGTGTGCGACTTCATCAAAAAAATAAAATTTTCCAAATTTAAAAGTGATTTCTTTGTTTTCATCAATGATCTTCTAAAAGAACTTTTGTGTATTTATTTTTTATCTTTCAGATAATTTAGGCCCATTTGTGCACCTACATAATAAGGTGTGTAATTTGTCAAAAAATTAAAGTTCCTAGATTGAAAAATTATTTCTAGGTTTTGCTCAGACAGGGTCTGAGAGCACTCTTGTGTATTTATTTCTATTCCTTTTGGTGATTTATGCCCTCCTTATAGTCCAAAATTGTCATGGACATGAACTCCTATTTCTTTAACCTCACCTTCTGAAGATATGTGTGTTGAATATGCACGTGCAATGCAATTATCAAAGGTTTTTTATTGAAAATCACAAACTAATCAAATTAAATTAACCTAGTTATGATATAAACCATGAATCTGTATCAGGTCTAGTGGATCCCAAGAGTTACCATCATGCTCCAGGATTGAAAAGTGAAAGATGCAAAAAAAAAAAAACACTCAAACAAAATTTGGGAACATAACACAAAATAAAATGAACAACACTAACCCAAAAACCTACCCTACATGACCTATAGCATCTTAATTATGAAGATCTCTCGAAAGAGACTATGATCTAATAGATCAAGAAGCTAAAAGATGAAAGAAAGAAAATAAAATAGGGGGCTTCCCCCATTTTCAAATTTGAAGATGGGGCCTGTGTTGTGGAACAATAGTTAATATTTCTCATCCTTCATTCACTTTACATATGGTCAATGACAAGTGTAATAGCTCAATGATCATTAGTCCTTCATTCACAAAATAAACTATCCATCTTAGTGTAACTTTATATTTATTTATCTTCTCACTTTATAACTTCATAACTTACTTAAACATGATCTCAACTCTCACTCAAATCATGTAAAATTATCAAATCAAGAACATTATATTGTCAATATCTAACTAATCAAGTGCTCATTTAAATCCATACATTTATCAATATTTTCTTTATTATTATACTTTCTTCAAATCCTATTCATCATACACATCCTCTTCATCAATAAAATGATATGGCACTCTAATGAATTAGCATAATATCTTGCCAATTCAAGCTTGACATCATTGAAAACAAAAAACAATTGATATGACTCTTTCACATACAATATCAGCATTATTAATTAGGGCTAACATATCTAACCACATGATGTATTCATGAATTCTAATTAGCACATATTAGACTAATTCATGATGAAAATAGTATTCTATGTTGACTGCATATGCAAAACCTTTTGCTTCCAAGTGCTTATGCTCATTTCTTAGCTTGCTTTTCACACACAATTCTCCAAACACTTTTTTTAATTCCTCTACTTATATTATTCAATCTTTAAATGAATATATGATCAAATTTCTTATATCAATAGTGCTCTAGGAGGTCAATGGTTAGGGCTCTTTCCATATCAATCTAGCTTCCCTTCATTGGATATAGCCTAAATACTAGATGAGGCTTCTTAATCACGTCAATTAGGAAAGGATTATACATTGTATGTTCCATACTTCAATTTGGATATGAAATCTTGTCCTTGTCACTATTTATAGAGACACTTGAAGTTTCATCAATTCCCATCTTACCTAATGATTCCACCTTTTAGTTTGAAATTCACACTCTACTGTATATCAATCACAATGTTTGTAATGAGTAGCTTCACAAGAGTATTTCAAGATTGAAATCTGAAAAATGAACTCACTTTACCCTTATCTATTCTTTAAATTATTTATTAAGCCTCATCCAAAGGTAAATAGTACATTTTATTAGTTCCTACAATTAATCGTTAAACTCTTTTATTCCATTGATTAAAATGAAAACCTAATTTTATCAATTTGACAAATCATCTCACTGTAATATTTTCATTGCATTATATCTCATTGGAAATATGTGCATGACCATGCATACCTTTTAGGGTATTGATACATGATATTCTAATAAGTTCTCCTCCTAAGTCAAGTATTGACTTAGACTGATGAAGAACCATCACACCTAAGGTTGATGGCTCCTAATATATTGTCTCGGCCTCTTTCTTGTTGCCCTATTTATTTATAAACATATTTTTCATCTCACCCCTTATTTTATCCATATCAGTATCTATCTTTCCTTTATTATCTTCTAACCATCTTGGTGATCAGTTATTAAACCTCCAATATTTTGAAAGTAGTCCAATCTTGTGACAAATAAAATATGTCATACCAGTCCACCTCCAAGGGCTAGCATTACCTCTCAGTGTTATAATTCTTCAATTAATAGCCATATGTATGTAATGTCCACATATTGAATAGGTGGCATCAAACTATCATTACCTTGCAAGTGTAATCATCAATTTGACTGAGGACTATGGAACCTGTACCTTGATTTGTAGTCTTCATCTTTATGACCATTCTTGTTGCATGCATAGAAGTGACCATTGATTCTACTTCCAATAGATCTACTACTTATACTAGATCTAAATTCATATTCCATATGAATAAACTCTCCACAATTATAGAAATGGCCATTAAAAACATGAGGCTTAGTAATCATCAGTTTACTTCTATAGACATTAGCAGTATGACCAACTTTAATACAATTAAACTAGATAGATTTGATTGGTTTCTTAGTAGTACTTCTTTCATGTACCTTAAAACATTATGGAGTCTCCTTAGGCTTTGATTATTCTCCAACTTTAAATTTGATTCATGCAATATATCCTACACCTATTGTGTTCTTGTATCTCCTTTAGTTTTTTAGTTGTTCATCAAGGTTTTGGAACTTTCATTATACTTTTAAATATTTCATTGATTTCTTTCTTAGTCCTCAATTCCTTATTTATCTTTTTAAATTCTTTTCCTGATCTTTCATTTTCATTCATAGCTTGTTATTTTTCATCAAAAATATATTATCAAGTTGCCTTTGTACCAATGTTAGCTCTTGTTTAATCTTATTGAGCTCTTCCTCTTTTGTATTTATTGCACCTTCAGAAATTTTCTTCACATGTTCAACACATTTTCTTGCATCCTCTAGATCATTTTATTCTTCAAGCCCTTCACACACATTTATTGTATTTCTTTAAAATCCTCTATTCATATTTTTGACCTTTTGTTTGAGACTCTCATTTTTATTTAGTAGCGTTACAATGGCTTCCTCAAATTCTTCATATGTGATTCCTTCAAATAATTTTTCAACATAATCATGGCTTTCATTAGCCTTCCAATCATCTCTCTTGTTATGGAAATTTACTTTTTCAACTTCTCTTGTAGTTAATGGATCATATTGGTATGTTCTTCAAGTTTCTTGTCATGCCTAAATTATATATACTTAATTCATGGATCTTTGCCTCTAGAAATTAAGCTTTTGTCCTTGAGGACCTAGGCTCTAATACCAATTGTTGATATGAAGTGGTAGTAAGAGGAGGGGGTGAATCAATAAAATAGGTAAACCACAACATCAAACTATAGATATGTCTATCTTAAAGTTACTTCCAAAAACACATATCAAATAATTGCTAAAATGAAAATAAAGTAAATGCACATATCAGTCATAGAAGCAACATGCATAACACACTTATTTTGTGTGTGGAAACCCTTGGTTAGAGGGTGAAAAGCATGGTGTGAATAATAACCACAAGCCTTCCACTATGGTAAAAAATTCTTTGTTAGGAGCTTCAAGTACTCTTTCTAGGGGTTCACTGTGTTAGGATTAATTATGCATTTTTAAGAGTACAACAAAGATATGCTAGGATCTACCACACAAGAGGATTTAGAACTCCTTCTAAGAGTCCACCCTATTTAAGGATTTACACAAAGATATTTGTTAACATCCACCCAATTAAGGGATTTCTTTCCTACAACTATTAGAAAATAACAAGTTCAATGATCTATTTGTAGCATTGCTTGTTTGTCATGTACTTTGTAATGTTCCCATCATAAAAAAATTATTAATTAAACTTTTGTTAATGGGCCAATTGATTTATTATATCTTAGACCTTTTTTTTTTTTAGTTTCTATAGGTAAGTGTAGTCATCGGTTATCTTTGTACACCTTCGAAAATGTTTCCCCGATGGGTATTTAAGCACAACTTGTAGGTAGTCAATGGTATGAAATTTGGATTATTTCTTTCAACTACAAATTCTAGTTGGGATTCTCTATTTTTCACCATTTTGAAAGTGAAATATCTTCTCAATAATCATTTCCATACAATCTTCTCCCTCTGTACTTAGGAACATTATAGTGGTGTCAAAGCTTCAATCCTACCAACCTATGGATAGTGAATGAGATTTTATAACCAGAAGAGAAGAAGATCCCATTCATTTGATAGAATGGTAGCAGAATCAAAACCCATAGTTGTTGAACTCATAGCGTTGTTAAGAGAACTTGCGAGGAATTAGGTGCAAATCAATGATACTTAGTGACTCATGGAAGAAACTCTCAAAAATTTGGCAAACAATAAAGTATTTGGTGAATAGAATGGTCATAACATGGACTCAACATTAGGTAAAGAAAACCCTCAGCTAGCATGCTCACACCTTCCATGTTGTCTTTTCCCCATAGATGGAGGCACCACATGGATGGAGGTATCCAACCTTTGAGGAAGTTCAAGAACAGTTGAGAGAAGAATGGAAGAATGTAAATTTTGAGGAAGATATATATTACAAAGACTATGCAGATCTAAGAATCAGATATTCAGGAGGTGAAAACCAAGGATATTTTAATGGTGATCTCAGAAGGAAGATGAGTAAAGTAAATTTGTCTCCATTTCAAAGATTTAGATCCATATCTGCATAATTGTGAGTAATGAAGGTTGATACTTACTTCCAAGTTAATCCTATGCTAGAAGAAGAAGCAATTAAATTTGTGGCATTACACTTGGAGGAAGCAGTACATGAATGGTTCCATCACAACACCATCATAATGGGGTATGACCAAATAAATACCTATGCAAAATTTACAGAGAGATGATAGATTGATTTGATGGTAATGATCCAAAACTTAATTTCGAAGAATTGGCACAACTAAAGCAAACTAGATCAGTTGACCAGTATATTACAAAATTTTAGAAACTCTACGTTTTGGTCACAGACATTTCCAAAAGAAGATGGATAGTGCTTTTCATGGATGGGTTGACAGAACCCATGAAGCATTGGGTAAAAGGGTTTAATCCTACCACCCTATTAAAGTCCATCAAGAAGGCTCAAAGTATGGCATCATTATCGATGTCATCCTCTCGAGGGTACTCACATTCCAAACTATTGGTGTTTTCAAGGTACAAAGACAATAAACCTTTGTCAAAGAATTCATCATTGGATGAAGCTACCAAATAGGAGCTCCAAAGGAAGAAACTATGTTTCAACTACAAAGGATTGTGGAAACCTAGGCACAAATGCCTCAGGAAAGGAAAAATTCACTACATTGAAGTTGTGTTTGATAATGAGGACAAAATGATATACCCTTTGAAGACAACAAACCTCACAAGGACACCAAAATGGTTAGCTTGAACTGTACAAAAAGAATTGTAATATTGGTATGGTGTGGAGGAACTATCGGCCTAGCTGGGAGCTTGAGGTGAACTATGTTTTATGTATGGGAAACCCTTCAAGGACAAAGAGTCACAGTGATGCTCAATAGTAAAGCCACTCTAAACTTTATAAACTCATCTCTGGTCAAGAAAAGAGGTCTACCTACTAAGACGCATGCAGGGTTCTAAGTCAAGGTCATATGAGGGACCCTTCTTCCCTATACACACCTTGTTCCCCAACTAAGAATCACCATGGCTAAACACACAGTGACAGAGGATTTCTTCATAGTGGACCTAGATGATATGGAGGTTATTTTGGGCATATAGTGGATAGAGACACTTGATGAATACACTCAGAGCTTCAAACAAATGGAGTTCATTTTTGTTGTTAATGGGGAGAAGATTGTTCTCCATGGAATTGGCAATGAAGTACTGAAGGAAGTTTCAGCACATCAAATGGAGGCAATCTTTTAGCATGATGATATTTCTTAGGTTGCACACTATTTTATTTCAGCAAAACCCATAAAAGGACAACGGACACCTCCCTAAGATGGAAATCTTCAAAATATCTTGAGTGCTCATGATGAATTTTTTATGGAAATTTCTAGAAATACCTCCCGTCATGGGTTTGAACATACTATTAAGTTGGAAATAGGCACAAATCTAGTCATAACCACACCCTACTACCATCCTAAGAAATTCAAAGATGAGATTGAAAAGATGACTCAGGAACTACTTGAGAAAGGATGGATCTATTCTTATTCTAGCCCTTTTGCATCATCATTGATATTGGTTTAAAAGAAGGATAGAATGATGCACATGTGTGTGTACTACCACGTGTTGAACAAAAAGATGATAGAAAATAGATATCCTATTTTGAGGATCGATGAGTTGTTGGATGAACTACATGGCATGGATTATTTTTCAAAAATAGATCTTCATTCTAGATACCATCAGATCTACATGAGGGAAGAAGACATGGAGAAGACAACCTTTCATTATCACTACAGGCATTATGAGTTCTTGGTCATTCCATTCAGACTAACAAATGCACCTACTACATTTCAATCATGCATGAATCACATCTTCAACAAATAATTGTGTAAGTACTTACTGGTATTCTTTAATGATATCCTTATTTATAGAAAAACATAGGAAGAGAACCTAAAGGATTTGGATGAAGTCCTAAGGATCTTAAATTATTATTCCTTTTTCACCAAGAAATCTAGGTGTGAATTCAGTATGACAAAAATATTGTACGTGGGGCATGTTGTCAGAAAATATGGTGTACAAGTTCATCAGGAGAAGATTAGGCTATCTTTAAGTGGACCCCCCAAAATCACTTTCTAAGTTGTGAGGGTTTTTTGGACTGTGCAGTTATTATCAAAGGTTTGTAAAAGGATTCTCTCAGCCTAGCACACCATTAATAGATTTAACAAAAAAGGGTTCCTTCCAATGGAATGAAAAGGTGCAATGCACTTTTGATAGTTGAAAGAAGTAATGAGCACTTGTCTAGTGCTCGTCTTACCTGACTTCGCTCAAGCATTCACTATGGAGTATGATGCATCTAGAGAGGGCATTGGCATGGTACTAATGCAAGATCAATACTCCATAGCCTACAAAAGTCATAAACTTACACAAGAAGAGCATCTATATTCCATTTATGACAAAGATTTATTGGCTTTCATTCATGCACTAACCAAGTTTTGACAGTATCAGGTGGGTGAAAAGTTTGTCATCTGTACTGATCATAATAGTTTGAGATATTTTCTAGATCAATGGGACTTGAATGGAAGGCAACAAAAATGGGTAAGAAAGGTTTGGGGTTTTAATTTTGACATTAAATATGTGAAGGGAAATAACAATGTGGTTGCAGATGATTTGTCTAGGAAACCCACTATTTGCTTATTGACTCAAATTTCAGCCAAATGGAAAGCACATTTGTTGGTGGAATATTCAAAAAACACATTCGTCTATGAGCTAATGGATGGAAACACTTAGGATGATTGCTACAAAGTGGTGAATGACATCATTTACTATAAGGATTGGATATACTTAGTAATTGAATCCAAAATGAAGTAGAAAATCTTAAAGGAGGTACATGACTCACCCTTGGCTGGGCAACTAGGCTTCCTCAAAACTTAAAGACAACTCAAGTAGAGGTTTTTATGGAAAGGTCTTAAAGGAGATGTATTTTAGTATGTAAGAGAATGTGTGGTCTTTCAACAAAATGAATCTGAACATACTCTACCTATTGGGTTACTACAATCTCTACATATAGTAGAACAGAAGTGGGAAAGTATCTCGATGGACTTCATTACTGGACTCCCTAAGGTGAATGAGAAGGATTGTATCTTTGTGGTAGTTTAAAAATTGATAAATTATGCACATTTCATCCCCATTTCCAAGAAATTTCATGCCACATAGGTAGCTAATCTATTTTTTAGAGAAGTTTTCATCTACACAGGTTACCCTGAAACATTGTTAGTGATCAGGATGGACAATTTATTAGCATCTTTTGGATAGAACTATTTTGGTTGGTAGGAATATAATTGTTTCCAAGTACTAGTTACCACTCTTAGACATATGGATAGATAGAGAATGTGAACAAGTGGTTAGAAGGCTACCTTCAAAACTACATTTTGACACAACAACAGGCATGGGTCAAATGGATGCACCTCATGGAATATTGTTACAATACCACCTACCACATGTCCATTAGAATGGTACCCTTCAAAGAAATAAATGGGTATGAAACCCTTTCATTAATAGAAATCATATTGGGCAACAATTGTGCACTACAAGTGAGGGATTAGATGTAGGAGCGGCAAACATCCTAAGATGCTTGAAGGAAAACTTATAAAGGGCCTAGAATCAACAAAAGATGTACACTGATAGACATCAAATTGAGAGAACTTTTAGGGAGATTCATTCTATCTTAAGCTTCAGCCATATAGGTAATCCTTGTTGAAGGTAATAGGGAAAGAAAACTAAAACCATGATTTTATGACCCTTATTGTGTAGTTCGCTATATCAATGAAGCTGCCTATGAGCTGGAACTTCCAAAGGGGATCCACATTCATAAAAAATTTCATGTCTCCTACCTTAAGAAAGTTGTGGGATGAAACATCAAGGTATTTTTAGACCTTTTGCAACTCAATGAAGAAAGGAAGCTCATATTGGAGTTAGCTGAGATCATTAAAGTTCATAAGAAGACCCTACGAAACCCACATAGTTTCAAAATATTTGGTATGCTAGAGACACTTGTCGTTAGACGATGTGACATGGGAAGGCAAGCACATTCTACAACATCTGGCATTGCATTTTCTTGAGGACAAGAAAAATTTGGGATGGAGGGACTATAATGTTTCAATCACAAAATAAATTATTAATTGAAATTTTGTTAATGGGTCGATTGATGTAGTATATCTCGGACCATTTTTGTTTTAGTTTTCATAGGTAAGTGTAGTCATTGGTTGTCTTTGTACACCCTCAAAAAGCTTTCCCTAATGGGTATTTAAGCATAGTCTGTAGGTAGTCGTTGGTATGCAATTTGGATTATTTCTTTGTATTGTGAATTCTAGTTGGGATTCTTTTTTGTTTTCCATTTTAGAAGTGAAAGATCTTCCCTACTTGACTATTCTAGTTTCGGTGGGATTCAACCCTCACCCTATTCCATCACCTGTAATACTTTGCTTGGATCTAGAAAATTAGATCACCATCTTGTGGAAAATATTAATTGAAGGTTATATGTGTTCAATCTCTATTCTTGTTTGGTTTTATCTAATGAATTTTGGTCTCTAATTTTATTCATTGCATGCCTGAAAATTTCCTCTCCATCTGTACACCATCCACTTCCCACAGCATGAAGCATATATTTTTTGTATTGCTACATTACCATATTGTATGGCCATCTTTATCTATGCTATAGCATTACCATAGTGTATGACCATCTTTGTCCATACTACAATATCACGATACATACAGCCAATCATCCTCTAATGTCTCCACTGTATGACAATCAAACCACCACACTACTATCTATACTCCCTCCTAAACTCTTTATGGCCTACCATGTTGATACTATATGGTCACTCTCTATCAACCATACGGCCATTCCCTTGCATGCGTATGGCCTCCCTTCTATCGTACGCACCGCCTTTGCCAAGATCTCAAAAATCATGTCCATACATTCTTCTCCCTCTGTACTTGGGAAAATTACATACTTTATGCTCTATTCACTTTATATCTTCCCTCTTTTGAATATCTTCTCGTCAACTCAATCACACTCTCTATAATCATGCATATTCTTATCACAATTTTCTCTCTTGTGTACATTTCTCTTCAAATAGCATCATGCAAATACTCTATATGTTTGCTACTTAATCTTCACCATCTATTTAAATCATAAACTTACCATTCTTGCACCACATATAATTCACATATCCTTATGTACCTAACATGTTTTCAAGCACCACCTTGATCAACATTAGGTTTTCTTGTGCAATTTCCTAGAATATTCAAAATGTGTTTGACCTTCATAGGATTCTTCTTAAATCCTCTTGGCATACTTTCTTCAATATCTTAACTTCCATATTGTCACTTCTCCAACTAATTAAAATACATCATTGTTCCTTCTACTTTGATCACATCGATCATTTCGATCAGCAACATGACAATCTATCATTAGTAGCATAAGAACATAAGTTACATAATTTATGATTATGTTTTGACATGTATGACCTTTCTCACATGTCATCTATATGTGTTGTGATCATACATGTAGTCTATATACACATCATTGATTCTTAACCCATGACCATTCAAATTGTCTTGCACTGCATCTTGACTACTACTGAAGTATTCAACTCATTGTTGCTCCTTCTACATACTCTTATGTATTGATCACTTACCTTGTCTCACCAATTAGTCCTTCTTTGTGATGTGACTAAGTTTCCATCAATGAAAACCAAATATATCACTACATCTAACTACACTTGATCAATCCTCTTATGCTAAACAAGAGGGAAAAAAGACATTTTAACACCATCTCCCAAAAAAATATTGGTTCTAGAAGCATTATGTCCTCTTGCAATATAAAGATAGTTCCTACAAGACATAGAAGGAGGTATTGGCTAAATAGTGTCAACCCCAATAACACTTAAATATGAGCCTTTGTCTGATTACAGCATGAACCTTAGGAGGGCACATAGAAAAAGCATTGGAATTATTTCCATGTGAAGAAATGTGTTCTAAAATAGGTCCCCACATGTTGTAGTATCCAACCAACCAGTAGAGGAAGCCATCAGGGAAGCCACACCCATCAGACAAGCCTCTAAGACAAATGTCTAAATAGAAATAGAGGTTTAAGGGAGACAAGCACCACCAAGGGTATTAGAAGGAAATGGATAAACATCACCTCTTGGGGAAACCCTAGCAGAGGCAATATGCATGGAAGAAATTGTGTTTCCAACGAGATAAATTGATAGTGGTATATGATGAATATTTGAAGAGAGTGTGACATAATGTTATATGATGATATTTGGATGGTATTTTACATAAAGATATTTAATTTAAATTTATCTTAATGTGATTTCATTTTTGTCTCACTAATAAATATGCAAGTGGTTACTAAGATAATGTGAATTTATCATGTTTTTTCATTAGCATGTTTGATAATTTGATACTTGTGCATTGTCATCTTAAAATGTTAGTTAAATGAGTAAATTAATTGAGATTATTGATATGAGTTTTTAACTAATAATTATATATGAAATGAATTTTATTGTGGCATTTGAATACATAAGAATGATTATGATGTTAAAATGCCCCTTCATTAGTTTCAATTTTTGAATTATTTGTATATGTGCTTTAGCTATTTTATAAATAAGAAGTTGCACTAGATTTATGTATGGTGTAATGGTGGAAAGTACTAGACACCAACTTTGTCTAGCTTCATAGGTTTGAGTGTCTTTATCCTTGGAAATAGTAACAAAAGATAATCACATTGATCATTCATGATACTTATCCAATTATTGTGGCTAGTTTGGAAAATGTATTTATATCTACATTTTATTACACCTCTAGTTATTGTATGGAAAAGTCTAAATTTTCCTTGCATAAATTTTGAAAGACTAGTAAAGTGTTTATGCATAGTCAAGTTCTCCATAATAGGTGGTATTTGACTTGTTTAAATTATAATATTATTTATTATTAAAAAATCCTAACAAGGGGGATAACCCTTACACCACCACAAATCAAGAGTTGTTGAAAACAACTATTTACAAGAAGGACAAGAAAGACCATTAACAATAAACTAGTATCATAGCTTCTTATCCACATCAAGTATGGGGAGACCACTCATCACTATCTAGGGAGGAGAATGAGAGTTAGAAAAGTGTTTTTTCTTTTCTTATGTACAACTGCCCAGACAATAATTTCAATAGGATCAACACCAAAAGGGGAAGGTGGAATAGTCCTTCTTAAGAGAGAATTAACAACAAGAATAAAGTTTTGGAAATGTTGCATCTCAATATCTAAGGGTTGATGCAAACTAGAGTCATAGTAATTAGAGAAGGGTCCACAAAAATAAAAGGTATTACATCAATAGTAAGAGGTAGGGTTGGATCCACCAAATTAGAGGAGGTTATCTTATTAGGAGCATCACCTGTGAGCAGTCATCATCAACCAATGAAGAGTCATTAGAGAAAGAGTTGAGTGCATGAAAATCAAATGGTCATCATTTGCATCCCTCCACCAATGGGAAAAACCTCTTTCATGCACAAAAGAATAATCTATAGCCAAATAACTATTGGAGAGTCATCAATGACACCAAAATGGAGGCCCTTATAATCCCTTGATTGAAAATGTGGCCTATCCCCTACCATGAGAACCACCTCCCTAGGAATAAAAATGGAGATCTAATGTCAACCATAATATGAGGAAAGGTGAAGAGGCTCATTGCATGCATAGCCTCATCCACCCTTAAAAATTTACCAATAGAATTTTCAATAACCTCATAGAAAAAAATTTCCCAAAAAATACAAGGGGAGAACCCATATTGGATATGCATTGAGTTGTCCAATAAGAGGGTTAAAGGTGGTTTTCAAGGGTTTGATTGAGGGAGAGTGAATCCCCACACCCACATCTCACTAAACACCAAATCACATTAATTAGAAGTAAAAATAGAAATAAATAAAACCCTTAGCATATGAGAAAAGCTTGTTATTACCTAAGACTAAAGGTCTCCATGAATTAAACACCTAACAATGTAGATCTAGGAGGCAAGGCAAGAAAGTTGGAAAATCTACAAAGCAACCACTATGTTGGTAAAAATCCATATTATCTACCCCTTATGAGCCACATACCACCATAGGGGATGTCTTATCAAAGGGCATGGGTTGAGATTTCTCCTTTGAAGGGAAAGCAAAAATACTTCACAAAAAAGATAAAATTGCATTCATCGGCAAGAGACTTTGAGGGTAAATTTTATTCTCTCGGATGGCATTGCGCATCTACAATTTTTTGCAGAGCTAGGGCAGTTGTGCCCTAGCTTCTCTCTGCTATGATTGGGCATTTCAAGGGGTCGGGGATGGTGTTTTTGCATAGAGAGGGGAGTTCCTTTCTTTTGCAAGCTCTGGAATGGTGGGAAGGTCAGCGTGCAAGTTTTTTTTTTTTGGTGTGCAAGGTTTTTGCTCCTCTCGGCCGTAGGTTTGGGCTTATTGTTGGGTGCTGACTCTCTCCTACTATGTGGTGAGTTTGAGCTCATGGCAGTGAGGGATTGAGGGGCATTCGCCCCTTCTTTTCCTTTGCTAGATTGTTAGGCCTAGGCTCGGGTGAATGGGGGATCTAGGGGTTGCCTCTCCTTAGCCTTTGGGTGTAGATCTGGTGATGGGAGAACTTGGTTCAGGGATACATGATAGTAGCAAGGATAAGAAGGGTAAATCCCAATTGAACGATGGAGAGTCCTCTTCTAATGGAATGCTCCAACTTCAAAAAATTAATGGGTGTCTACAGAAAGTCGAGGTTCATCCTATTCTTGTAATTCAACCTGAACAGGTTGCGGAGGATGTCGAGTACTAGAATAATCATGTTCTCATATGCAAATTTTTGGGCCTCTGCCTTTCATTTCCAGTGTTGGATTCTTGGGCCCGTCGGGTGTAGATTCCAGAAGGAGATATGGAGATCCTGCTAGCAGCTAATAACTACTTTATGGTTATATTCTCTTGCATGTTGGATAGGAACAAGGTATTCGAAGGTGGCCCTTATTTTTTTAACTAGGTGGGGCTATTTATCAAGCCATGGCACTCAGGCTTTAATTCTGTAGAGGAGATCCCCTCTCGGGTGCCGGTCTGGGTTCGCCTGCCAAGACTTCCATTGGAATTCTGGAGGGAGGATATTCTTCACTCAATTTCGTTGCTTCTTGGAAAACCTGTCGGATCTTCTACACAGACGCAAGATCGAAAGGTAATCTCTTTTTCTCGTATTTGTGTTGAAGTTGATTTGAATAATCCATTGTCAAATTCTATAGAGATTTGTGTGGACATTGTTTCCTGGATCCAATAGTTGGATTATGAAACCCTCCCATTCAGATGCAGAATCTGCCATGAGTATGGACACCTACTACGTTGATGCCCCAGATATTAGAATCCTTCCTTGGATGCTCCTGTCCCTCCTAGGGAGGACAAAGGAAACGCTAAATCTTCTAATGGACCTATTGATAGTGAGGGATTTAATCAGGTTAAATCTTGCAACAAGGGCAAAGGAAAGAGGAGAACCTAAACAGAAAGGCAGACTGATGACACTTTTAATAGGTTTGATGCTCTTGAGAACATGGACCAAGAGGAAGGTATCCCAGTTGAGAACTCCTCGAAAGTCTTCATTCAGCAAGAGAATCATGAGGGAGATATGCAGAGAGAGGATCAGCCTCTTGGTACAGGGGATCTACAGGCTGAGCAGTTAGTTACTAATGGATCTCCTCTTATTCAGAATATTAGGGATCTTTGTGGAACTCAGGGTCCACAGGGACTAGCAGGGGTGTCCAATGTACCTCACAAGCCTAAAGGGGCATCTGATCTGGCTAAGAAGGCTTCTCTTGCTTTAGGAATTCAATAGAAGCCCTTCAAAAAGGGGCCTTTAGATAAACCATTAAAAAGTGGTAGGAAGATTGATCAGGAGAAAGTGAAGATAATGGGTGAAAATTTGGTGGAGTCTGGGTTGGTACGTCCCATTGATGCTCACTTCTCCTAGCCCCATAAATGATTGTGTTATCTTGGAATGTAAGGGGGTTGAATAGCATCCCCAGACAAAAGGTTGTTCACAGATTAATTGAGTCTCAATCTCCTGATATGGTTTTCATTCATGAAACTAAGCTTTCTTTGGATGGTTTTGCTTAGTGTGCTATGTATATTTGGCCCTGTGGCTCTTGGCAGGGGGTGGGTGCCTTGAATAGTTTTGGAGGGGTGGATTGCTTTTGGGACCCTAGGAAAGTTTCCCCTCTTTGGTGGTTCTCTAGTTAGTCATCCATTTCTTTGATAGCCACTAGTTGTGAGAATGGTGAAAGATGCTTCTTATCCAACATTTATGCTCCTACAGACTTTGCAAGTAAAGTTCAGTTATGGGCCCATATTAGATTCATCCGGTCCTTGGAACCCTTTCTTCCATGGATTATAGTAGGGGACTTCAATGCTATCTTTAGCCTAGAGGAAAAAAGGGGAGGGTTAGCAAAGCTGGATCAATCATCGAATCTGCTTAGAGATATGATTAGCTTATTACATCTCATTGATGTGAAGCCAAATAATGGAGTTTTTACTTAGAATAATCGGAGATACTGTGGTGAGGCTATCTTGGAAAGGCTTGATAGATTTCTGGTTTGCTGCTACTGGATGGACAATAGGTGGGTTACTAGTTCTAAAATTCTAGATTGGAGGGGATCGGATCACTGGCCTGTTAAGCTTTCCATCACTTCACACAAGATCATCAAGAATCCCTCTTTCAAATTCCAGTTGATGTGGTTACGTGACTCATCTTTACCTGATCTAATGGCCACCTGGTGGTATGAGGGTCTACCTGATCATGGTACGGCTATGTATACTTTTAGTAAGAGGCTTCAGCATGTGAAGTTTAGGCTTAAGAGATGGAATAAACATTGCTTCAGCTACCTATAGGATCAAAAGACTACTACTCAAACCAAGCTTGATAATATTACCTGACAGATTCAGCACCATGGGTTGAGCTCTGAGCTAAGTGGAGCTGAGACTCTAGCCTTTAAGGAGCTAGAAGAATGGGAGCTTCAGGAGGAGATTTTCTAGAAACAGAAATCTTGTATTGATTGGCTTCAGGAAGGGGATAGGAACACTACTTTCTTCCACAACTTTGTCAAGGCACGTGATGGGAGACCCCTCGAACATGGCAAATTATGGCAAGAATTTGTAATAATGGAGAAATTTTGAATCTCTGGGAACCACGGGTTAGACATGGTCTAGAAAATTGAAGCTATATGTTTTAATGGTTATGTATAGCATTAAGATGTATTTTAAAAGCATTTCCATTAGAATAGGAAAGCGATCTCCATGAGGAGACAATAACACATTAAAATAGGAGATATGGTTTTAATAACCAACTATGTATAACCACCGACAACTCTTTAAATAAGAAAGAGTGGGAACAGAATGGAGGGTGGAAGTTAAGAGGAAAAAGTGTGGAGGGAATAGTTGGAATTAAGAGAGTGAGAGACGAGAAAGATTTGAGAAGACTTGGCTCTCTGGCCTTTAGCCAGAGAGCCACATATGTAGACAATAATTAGCACTTTAATTATATATTCTAGTTTTTCTTTTGTTGGCAGCTTCATGTTTGTCTTTCCCTCTCTTTTTAGTCTTACTTGCACACCAAGAATTGGTTCTTTCGTAATTACCCTCTCTCCATGTGAATCTTTTGTTTCTGATTCTGAATGCAATGAATTAAGGCATCTGTATCATTTGTGAATAAGGTTGCAGGATGGTACCAATCTGGGACAATGAAGTCCATTATATTTTCTGTTATATTAGACATCATTCGGATCATCCCGGTTGTGAAGGTGAGTAAATTGTCTTAACATTGGACTAGTTCCAAAGTCTGATAGTCATATTTGAATGCTTAACGGTTTTTCAAGAACCATTACCAACATATGATGGTACAGTTTATGTCTCGGCCTGTCAAAGTCCAACATAGAAGATCAGGTCGACAAGAAGATCATGCGATTGAAACAGAGAGGGTGGCAATTTCTCACCCAAAACCAGATAACAAGAATGTGGATATTGTAGAGCGTGTTTAAGTCTTTAGTCGATACCATGTGGAAACTAGCATGCGTGAAGAAGAACATAGAGTCGTCCATTTTGGAAGGGCTCAGTGAAAATGGAAAGGTGGTGGCCTGCATATTGCATGGCCACTCTGTTAAATGGATATCCTCACATCAAGCAATCAGTGAGCCTGTTACATCACATTGGTATGAAGAAGGACATAGAGTCATCCATTTTGGAAGGGCTCAGTGACAATGGAAAGGTGGTGGCCTGCATATTGCATGGCCACTCTGTTAAATGGATATCCTCACATCAAGCAATCAGTGAGCCTGTTACATCAGCACGGCATCATGGGAATTCTCTTTCCTCTCTTTTTTTATCAAATGGAACTCAGATCTATTCTTGTGAAGCTATCTCTAGGGAAGCTATTAATTATTTCTTTGATCTCTTTTCTAGAGAGGACTCTAGATTTGGGCAGGAGGAGCATGACATTTTGGATTGCATCCCTCATCTTGTCTCTGCAAAAATGAATGAATCCCTATTAGATCCTATCTCACTTTCAGAACTGGAGAAGATTGTGTTTAATATGAAGAAGGGTAACGCCCCTGGTCCAAATGGGTTCCCAATTGAATTTTTCCAAGAATTCTATGAGATAATAAAGTTTGATCTTCTAGATGTGATCCAAGAATCACACAGGAATAAATAGATGTTGAAGTCTTTGAACTCAACCTTCTTGGCCCTCATACCTAAGAAGGAAGGGGTTGATAGGTTGGATCAATTCAAGCCCATACCCTTGTGTAATGTGGTCTTTAAGATCATCACCAAGCTGATTGCAGAGAGGCTCAAACCTTTCCTTGGTTCTTTATTCTTTGCAGAACAGGGTGGCTTTGTGGATGGAAGACAAATTTTGGATAGAGTTGTGATAGCATCTGAGGCTATCCACTCTATGGCCAACTCTAAGGAGAAAGCTATGTTTATAAAAATCGACATGGCCAAGGCCTATGATCGGGTGAGTTGGGATTTCCTTCATAAAATTCTTTTGAAGTTTTGATTTTCTATGGAATGGGTTGATTGGGTTCTTAGCTATGTGTCCTCAACGTCCTTCTCTGTTCTCATTAATGGAGAACCTTCTGAGCTCTTTGGTTCCTCTTGAGGACTTCGACAAGGTGACCCTTTATCTCCTTAATTATTTATTATCATGGCAGAAGGACTTGGTAGATTTTTAAAAGCTCAGGTTTGATAGGGGTTTATCCAAGGGTGGAGTTGGAGTAATAACCTTCCTTCTTATTCCCACCTTCAATTTGTGGATGATACTGGGATGTTGGGCAGGGCTAGAATCAGTGACACAGTTAATATCAAGAAAGCTCTAGATATCTATTTGAAAGCCTCAGGTCAAAAAATTAATGATAATAAGTCTTCTATCTATTTCTTCAACACTCCTAGGCTCATCCAGAACAGGATTGCTGGAATTCTTAGGTTCCAGATTGGCTCTCTCCCCTTATTGTATCTTGGGGTCCCTTTGTCCTTGGGTGCTCAACGGAGAGATTATTGGCAGGGGATTTTTGATAAATTTAGAAGTAAGGTTAGTCATTGGACTTATAGATGGTTATCTTCTGCTGGGAGAGTGGTTTTGCTTAAGTCTGTGGTGCAGTCTCTTCCCATCTACAGGTGTGGTGTCTAGATTCCCCCTTCTAGTTTTGTTAGAGATTTTGATGCTTTATCTTGGCAATTCCTTTGGTCTGGAAATCTGCTTTCCTCAAAGTGGAGTCTTGTTAAGTGGGAGACTATGTGTAGGCCAAAGCATGCAGGTAGCCTTGGGCTTCGATCGATGGATCTTGTTGTCACTGCACTGGCTGCCAAATTATACTAGTGTTGGTGTAACAGTCAAGATCAAGAGTGGGCCAAGATTATTACCCACAAGTACTATCCTAGTGTAGATTGCTCTGAGGTGCCACGACTTCCTTTGGTGGGTAAAGGCTCCTGTATTTGGAATACTCTCAAGAGGGGAGCAAAAATTGTGAAGGAGGGACTCTTCTGGATTTGTAACAAAGGCTCGAAAACTCTTTTTTGGCAGGACTCATGGGATGGCAATCCTCCTATTCTTTCTAGCTATCCCCAACTTATCCCCATCTCCCAATCCTTTTCTAATGCTGGTTGGATTAAGGTGGAGCACTTTAAGATGGTTAAGAGCCTAGGACAGGTTGAGATTACCTGCTGGAAGGATCCCCAAGAGTGGCTGATGGATGGATCTGTTGAGGACCAGGCTCTCCTTTCTCGTGTTTCAGAGGGTAGATTGTGTAGCTCTCTCAATGGGAGGGACACCTTAGCTTGGAGTTCAAGTCCAAAAGGTAAATTCATAGTGGCTCAAGGCTTTGTTGTTCTTGATAGGAACCTTCACGGGCAAGTGGAAGTGCACTGGTGGAAGAAAGCTTGGAATAACTTTTCATGGCCCAAGTGTAACTTCTTCATATGGGTGTTGGCTCAAAAGAAATGCCTTACTTGGGAGAATCTCTGCAAAAGAGGTTTTCAAGGTCCCTCAATTTGTGTTCTTTGTTAGTATAACAAGGAGTGTGTCTCACACTTGTTTTTTCTCTGCCCCTTCTCAAGAGAGATATGGCATAGGTGGTGGGAGGCTTGGGGTCATGGTTGCTTTCATGCCAATTCTCTTATTGAATTTTGGGAAAACTTGGGCAGACCTGCTGCAAAGACCTCTTTCTTATAGGTTGCCTAGTTGGCTGGTCCAGTCTTCATTCTCTGGAACCTTTGGCTGGAACAGAATCGCAGGATTTTTTGTGATACCAAATCTAGCAGTACCCATTTGTGGAAGTTGATTCTTAACAAGATTCAGGAGACGTTATATGCTAAGTGTGATATGTCTACTAATATTGATCTTGGGGATCAAGTTGTTGTGAAGAATTTGAACTTGTAGGATAGCAAGCGGGGAGGTAGTCCCAGCAACAGACCAAGCTAGTGAAAGTGGCGGGTGTGTAGAGATGGGAGGTGGTCCCCTCCTTCGACTAGGTTCCTGAAGATCAATACAGATGGGTCTTCTCGGGGAAACCCTAGGCATGTTGGTATTGGAGCTATTGGTAGAAGCGATGATGGAGATGTAGTTTTTCTTGTCTCTATTTACAAGGGTGAGCATTCTAATAACCTGATGGAAGCCCTTGCCATTAAGGTTGCTATTGAGCGTGGATGCTCTTTAAGGTGGTAGAATTTCATCTCTGAGTCTGACTCACAAATTGTGGTGGATATGTTGAACAACCAAAGGCTGGATAATGTTAGTTGGCAACTTGCCTCTTTAGCCAAACAAATTCTTGGCCTTTGTAGGTTGGTGGACTCTGTCTCCTTTCAGCATATTCCTCACAAGTGGAATAGGGTGGCTGATTGTCTAGCTAAGTGGACTTTAGAGAATGTGGGTGAGTGGAATATTAATGGTAGGGATGAGTTACCTGCTCAGTACTGTGAGATTATTGATCAGTTGCTTCTGGAGGACAGGAGTTTGTAGTGTTGTATTGGGCCTTTGGCTCTGACTTTGTTCTTGGCTTTTGATTGAATAAATTTTTACCCCTCCAAAAAAAAAAAAAGAGGCTTTGAGGGTACCACAGTATCGTGTCTTTGTAAAGTGTGCCCAGAATACACAGCTTCATCAAAGAGCCTGCTACCATCAAAAGAAGGAATGCCCAAATCATTACTTGTCATCCCCAACCCACCAGCAAGAGTAGAGGCTAGAAAATAGTCACCCACACCCAACACACCACAAGCAGACATAGGGGCATAAGGATTCACAAAAGCCATGTAACCCAACAATGATACGCCTGCACCAAAAAGAACCTAAACAAAAGTAGACCTAGAAGCACTTCAACCAAAGTTGAGTGTTAAAGAGGGAAAAGACACAAGGCCTTGGCTAAATAGTTGAATATTTACACCAGTCTATTAGCCAATGTCATTACTCCCATCAATCTTGTTAGTTTGTACTTGCAAATGACAACATGGACATATGGTTCAAATATATACTTTTCCATTTTATTTTTTAGATTTTTTTAAAAGAAATATATACGAGAGCTTTATTGAATTTTAAGTTTTTTAAAACCAAATTATAAGTTTTTCTTTTATTATTAAAATTATTGAAACTAGTCAAATTAATAATATATTATTTTATACCAATAAGATTATTTAATTAACTATATGAAATATTGGGTATATATTATTTAATATAAATAAAATTATTTACTTTAGTTTTATTTTATATATATATATATATATATATATATATATATATATATATATATATATATATATATATATATATATATATATATATATATATATATATATATATATATATATATATATATATATATATATATATATATATATATATATATATATATATATATATATATATATATATATATATATATATATATATATATATATATATATATATATATATATATATATATATATATATAATTAGAAATTAAAAAAATTATTTGTGGTAACTAAGTTAAAATAAATACAAGTTTGTTAAAATTTAATTGTAAGCAAAATTTAGATTTTCACACTTATGAAAAAAACTACATTGATTTTATAAGTAAAAAATGATTTAACAAAATAAAATAAAAAGATGATCTACTATTAGAAATTCTTAATTATCTTAAATAAACTAACTCCCTCCAAATATATTCTAAAAACATTTGCATTGTTTTATACAAGATAGAATTAAGTACAAATCTATGTTAAGTAAATTGTGAACAAGGTTAGAATAAGCTTATATTATAGTTTTTATTTAACTAGTATACATATCTTTAATAAATCTATCTAAAGAAATGCAAATAGATATCCACTACAAAATAATTATAATTTAATTTACTATATCTAAAAGTATTTATATTTCCTTTATATCTCCATTTATTTAGTTTTTTACTAACTAAACTTTTTATTTAAAAAATGGATGATTTATATCTCCAAATATTATAATCAAAAAGGATATTTTATGTGATATTTATTAAATTATTTTCAAAAGTATATTCTATTTATAATAAGATTTAAACTTTTGACATGTAGATGGCTGTCAAATTCAACCTAGAAGAGTAGAAGTTAACATTAACACACTCACACCATCTCACTCCCCCATTTTGCCATTATAGAATGCCTATCTGCATTAATAATTAAAAATAATTTCTTAAAATTAGAAAGTTGAAGTTGAAGTTTTAATTTAATAATTTAATTTAAAAGTTTACAAACTTAAATTTTAAAAAAAAATTGAAACTAGTTTACAAAATTTTAACTTAAACTATTTAATTATAAACTTATTTCAAGTTTTTTTATATTAAATATTGAGAGTTCAAAAGATCTTATACAAAGTCTAATGGGAAGCATAAATTTGGCCCACTAATCCAAGAAACAAAATACAGAGTTACATAATACTGAGTACGAATGTACAAAAGCTTCAAAAAGAGAAACAGCAGATAAGCCAACTAGTGCAAGATTTCATCATAGTTCTCGATCAAGGTGGTTTTAAGTTTTAAGATATTAGTTTATAATTTATTTTATTAATTTACATTTTTAATTTATTAATGTAAAATTAATTTATTAGATTAAAAAATTCAATACAAGTTTATTAAATTTTTTTTTTTTTTTTTTTTTTTTTTGGTCGGTAATAATATTTATATTAATAAAAAGAAGTTATATATATTAAGTACATCAATATTCAAACCACAAACTATCCATACACCATCTTTAATAACCATACTTAAAACTATCCACCCTACCAAATACCCGTCCATATCAAAAAACCATCCTACTCCTGCCCGCCTAAAACCTATTAACTAGTATACCACTATTTACAAAATGGTTGCTTAGTACTATGCCGCATCTCTATTATAACATACGTAGACTAGCCTCCTCCATTCCTCTGGAATTATCCACCAATATCCAAAGAGGATTGACAGCCCTATGGGCTATGTTTTCCATGGGGGAAAGTGGCCCACTTGCTCCCTGACTGTGACAATCTACCTTCATTCGTGTGGATTTCCTCTAGCATCTTCTCCCAGGCCTCCATTGATGCTTTATATAATGAAGGTTTGTTGGCCTTTTCTCGCTATCAGAGAAACGGCATGTATCCAAATTGATGGTTTTCATCCTCCTGTTGGAAACATTCAACTAAATCTGCTCCCATACCAGGTACTGACCAATCCAAAATGTAGTCCAAACCGCCCATCATGTCCTCTGCAAAAAGAAAATTATCTACATACCACACCTCAGCCACTGGCTTACTCAACTCCAAGCCCCATGCAATCACCATCGCGATTATGTCAAGGTTGGAGTGATATTTAACTTCCCTCTCTTGAAACTGTGATCCCACCACTTGCAGCATTGCCTCCACCATAGCTTTCATTTTGATCTTGAGAAGGCCTTTCATACATTCCTTACTCATTGGCCCTTTGAAGGCCTTCATCTCCCTATTGGAATCAAGTGTGAAGGTTGCTTCCATATTCACAGCATTTGTCTTCTCTGTAGCAACTACCAATTTCAATAAAATCGCTTTAAACAAACCACCCTCGAAACCAAGTATTAATGCTTTCTTTGCACATGCGAGATCTTGCCTCTAGATTATGTAATAAAAGTTTGTTGTTGTAATCCCTCTATCGATCCTACCAGCAACAATATAATATTACAAAGAGGCCCGTACAAAAGCCAAGTACCACTCACCCATGTTCTCTTTCCTTTACATTCTTGTATCAGTCATAATAACTAACATGCTATATGACTTGTCTTTCGCCGCCAACTCAAACTCACTTTCCATCATCTGTAGATTATCCACCTCTATTTCATTAATGAAATTGAAGGTAGTTTCCCGATTAGCTAGTATGTCTGCATCATTATTTCCCTCCCTACACATATAGCTTACCTTGAAGTCCAAAAAAGAGCCCAACATCTCTCTGATAATTTGAACTTTGTTCTATAAAAACCATGATTTTATTGTCCCTTTAACCATTGCATCAAAAATTATTTTTGAATCTCCTTCCAAATGTAAGTATTTGACATCCAATCTTTTGCCTAAAAAAACTGCTAGCATTGTTGCTTCCACTTTGGCCATATTGTTAGATCCATCCGCCAATCTCTTTGCTGCAAAACCAATAATTTCACCTCTGTCATTTTTTGCAATTTCTTTTGCCCCTAAGAGCCCTTTATTTCCTTTGGAGGCTCCATCAAAATTAATTTTGATCCAATCCTTCTTAGGTCTATGCCATCTGATCTCCTTTCTATCTGCCTTTGTAATTCTATCCAAATCTCCATCATTACTCCATTTGATTTTGATTCTTGTCCAGAACTTCTGAACCTTGCTATCCCAATAATTAAAACTCAGCCTTGAATGTTTTAGAGAACCATTTGCATTAATACACTCCTCAATAGATTGGTGAATTTTATTCCAAATACTATCAACATTCTCCATCTTGCCTTGAAAAATACGTCTATTTTGTTCTTTCCAAATCTCCCAAATAACCAGAGCTGCGCTAACTTTCCATATATTTGAATAAATGGATTTTTGGAAGTGTTCAAGCCAACACTAAAAGATACCTTTAACCAATCCAGGAAGAGGAGATGACCAACATAAATGTTGTTTCAACCTTGCCCAACAATGTTGTGTGAAATTGCATTGAGCTAATAAATGATTAGCTGATTCTCCCGCATCCATCCATAAGGTGCATCTTGATGGACCAAAAAATCCATATTTATATCTGCTATCATAAGTTAAAATTCTACCTTTCAAGGTTAACCAAGCGAAGGCCCCTACCTTTGGCATGCATAATTTATTCCAACAAAGCTAATGAGACCATCTTTCCAAGTTATGCTCCCCTCCACTCAATTGATACCCCAATTTTGCAGAATATTGTCCACTTTTTGAGGCATGCCAAATCACTATGTCCTCCTTGTTTCTTAGAAGATCTACCTTTCCTAAAAAATGCCTCTCAATATAGCTTTCATCTCATCTGATATCTCTAAATTTGAAGGATCTCTCCAAACCTAGCTTGAGCCCAGCTCTATATGTTTTTCCTCAGCATAATTATCTACAGTTGTGCCCCATAAATCCTCCATGATTGAAATTAGATTAGCCAAACCATCTCACTCATCCAATTTTCTTAACCCATTCCATGAATCATGCCAAAAATATGTTCTTTCACCATTCCATATCTGCCAAGAGAGATGATTAGTGATAATTGACCTGCATTCCAACATAAAATTCCAAACAATTGAGCCTTTGGGGGGTTTTCTCACTGTTAAAATACACAGGGCATCCCTAGAGTCTAAATACTTGGCTTGTAAGATTTTGACCCACATTTGATCCGGGTTGTCATACATCTCCCAAATCAATTTAGCTCCCAAAGCCTTATTAACATCTCTCCACCTTCTAATACCCACACCCCCTAATTTCTTTGGCTTACACAAAGAGTCCCATGCAATCAATAGAATTTTCTCTTTGTCCTGAGCCCCATTCCATAAGAACTTTCACATTCTTTGCTCAATGTATTTAAGAACCTTAATCAAGATTTTCAAGCAACTTATTGAGTACGTTGGGATAGCAGAGATAACCGTTTGAAGGAGAAAAATCCTTCCCGCAAAGGTTAACCACCACCCATTCAATCTTTTAACATAGTTGTTAATTAACTCTTTCCAAAGAGTAGCACTACTTCTGCCCTAAAATAGGGGTATGCCTACATATTTGTTAGGCAGCACACCTTGTCTCATTCCTAGCACTCAACAAATCTTATTTTGAACCTTACTTGTTGTGTTGAAGAAGAAAATTTCTGATTTATGTCAATTCACACATTGCCCCGTCACTTTACTGTAATCCTCTAGCACAACTTTAATACTTTCAACCTCCCTTATGCTGGCTTCACCCATTAGAAAATTATCATCAACAAATTGCAAATGTGTTATAGCATCAATACCCCTTGCCACCTTCAAACTTTTCCACCTACCATCAATTCTTGCCTTGGATATTGATCTTCCAAGAACCTCTACAAGTATAATAAAGAGAAAAGGGGAAAGAGGATCACCTTGACAAATGCCTCTTTTCATATCAAAAAAACCTTGAGGACTACCATTAATCAAAACAGAAATGCGTGGGGAGTCAATGCAAGAAAAATTCCATTTACACCAACAATCACTAAAGCCAAATTTCTCCAAAACTCTCATTAAAAAAAAGCCTATTCACATTATCATAAGCTTTGCAAATGTCCAGTTTTAACAACACACCCAGATCTTTGTTCATTTTCAAATTGTGTATTGCTTTATGTGCAATAATGATGCCTTCATAAATAGATTTTCCTGGAGCAAATCCACTCTATTCTAAGGAAATGATTGTTGAGAGCACCAGATTCAACCTATTTGCTATCACTTTTGCAATCACTTTATATATTGTATTACATAGAGCTATAGGTCTAAAATCATTGAAAGTCTCTCTTTCCCCTTTCTTAGGGATGAGTGCCAAAAAAGTATTGTTCAGATCTTTGAAAACAAATTTCATCCTCCTGGATTCTTCAGCCACCTCCCAAATCTCTTGTCCAATGAAGTCCCATGAAGCTTGAAAAAAGAAGGCTGCAAACCCATCTGGACCTAGAGATTTATCCTTTCCTAAACCAAACAAAGCTGATTTAATTTCCTCCATAGAAACTGATCAAGAAAGCATCTTGTTTTGCTCCTCTGTGACTAACTTAGGTACCCCATTCAGCAATCTTACACAATCCTCCTCTGTAGTCATATCATGAGTAGATCCTATGAGTTTCTAAAAGAAACTTACTACTTCCTCATTTATCTGAGTTTGATCTATGAGAGTTTCCCCTTCAACACTTTTGATAGAAAAGACTTTATTAGAAGATCTTTGTTCTTTAACTAAGTTGTGAAAGTATTTAGTATTATGATTGCCTTCTTTCAGCCATATTTCACGAGATTTTTTCCTCCAGTATATTTCATCTTTGAGTAAAACATCCTCATAATCCTTCTTAAGTTGTTGCTCCTTCAGAAACAAGTGCTCATCCATCCTACCTTGCATCACCACTTTATTGACATCTTCTAACTGATCTTCCAAATTTAATTTTTCTGCAAATATATTCTTAAATACTTCCCTATTCCACACCTTCAACTGCTCTTTTAAATGTTGTAGTTTATTAAAGAATTTAAAGGCACATGAACCTTTACAATTAGGAGTTGTTAACCACCATCCCTTAACTAGGTCCAGGAAGCCATCAAACCTCAGCCACATTTTTTCAAATCTAAAAGGATCTCTCTCTGGAGCTGAATCTTTCCTAATGTTTAGGCTAATAGGAAAGTGATTTGATCCAGTTAGTGGTAATATGTTAGCTTGACATAACCACTCTAAATCACTCCAGTCACCCCCCAAAATAAATTGATCAATCTTTTCAGCAATGTTGGTAAACCCTTTCCTTCGATTAGTCCAAGTGAACTCACCATTTAAAAAGGGTAAATCATGTAAATTGTTACTAAACACAAAATCTGAAAAACCTTGATGACTTTTATGCAATTTGATCGATCTACGAAGTTTCTCATTTGGGGATACAATTGCATTAAAATCCCCCCCTAGAACAACCAACCTATCCTTCCATTACTTTAGTTTCTCTGTTAAAGCAGACCATAATTGTGTTTTAAAGTTTTGTTGACAAGGCCCATATATATTAAAAGCTAGGAAGCTTAATTGAAGCTGAAAGGAAGAGATCATCACCAACTACTAGCATGTACTTGACTCAACCAAGGTAACATTTACTAAGGAATCTTTCCAAAAGACCCCCAGCCCCCCAGAAGTACCATCAGCATCCACCATCAAACATTTCCATGAAAAGAGTTTCTTTGAGAGAAAAAACTTGCTAGTCCCACTTAATTTAGTTTCCTACAAAAAGACTACATCTGCCTTAGCTTGATCCAAGACTCTCTTGATCAAGCATAGTTTGTCAAGGGCATTACAGCCCTTAACATTCTACAAAAGGAGCTTCATTACTATCGGGAAGAGGTATATCCTCTTCCCAGTCTCAACATTTTTTCTTGATTAGCTGCATTCTCAGCCATGGCAAGCTTGACTTTAGTTGACTTGTGACCTCTTTTTTTCTTATCAGAAATCTTAGGTTTACTAATATCCGAGGGAGTCATCCTTATCGATCTCTTCACCTCCAACACTAAGGAATCTAGGATCCTACACTCATCACCATCCAAAGTCTCATCTCCAGAATAATCTAAATCTAAAGCCATAGAGTCTCTACTTCTTGCTTTTTCACTATCCAAAAAAGAATCTAAGGCCCGAATAGGAGATATCTGAATATCTTTAAAAGTGTCATCCTCTAACATTTGATTAGCACACTAATTCTCAATATTTGTTGCATCCTAAAAAACATGTGAATCATCTTGAGGTTTCAAGGTTCGCTCACCCGTCTTATCTATATTACATTCCCCCATATGAATGTCACCACTGATCAAGTTACAAAAATCTCGATCTACATTAGGAGCTTGCTCACATCCATCATTGTGGACCATCTGCAAGAAAGGGGTTTCAGCCACCTTCTATGTAGACTGAACTATACCCTCCCTAAAAACACCTCCCTACGAAGCACACCTATCTTTGAATGTATTAATCCCTAATACCTCACCAGGTTCATCCACCTTTTTTTCTCTGCAAATCATTTCTTCCTCATACAAGATAGACCATGGGGGAATAATCTCTCTCTGTTTCTCTATGAGTTCAACTATGTCAATGCAACTATTTTCCTCCTGGCCTTTCCCTTTTCCTTTACCCTCCTGATGAGTAACATGATTTGCATAATCTACATCCAGCTTGACAAAGAATTCCCCTTCTAAGGTGTGAAGTGCAAAAAACTCTAAAACTATGTAGCATTCCTGCATTCTAACCAATATTCTAGAGCACTAAAATAAAAGATTTTTATCTCAAACTTCTTTAGATTTAATATAAACACCTAAACTATCCCCAAACAGTTTCAGAGTTTCCTCATCCTTATATTCCTAGGGCAAATTCTTCAAGTTAACCCAGATAAGAACATCCTTGACTTTCTCATTCATAGGAATTAAGTTTGGCTTCTAATCACATACATAAAAACCTTTCCCATCTAACATATGGGGACAAGAGTTTTAAATACTTCTTTTCTCCTCTAGTGTGGGGCAGATAACTAGAAAAAATTCATTGGCTAGGGGTTTCAACACCAAATTTTCACCCCAATTTCTATGTAGCCATTCCTTAACTTTCCTGACTGAAGACCACAGCCCTAACCATTTTAAGAAGACGGCCCTACATTGCAGTCATTTAACTGATTCACTCCAAGATAAGTTTTCAATTGGAAGAGTAGAAACCCTAGAAATATTACTAGGGTAGGTTTTCGAGCACTTACAAGTTTCCCCCAAATTCCTCTGAGGTGGTTGCTTAGGTTGCCATAATTTACTCTTGATCCTTTTAAAGTCAAAAGGTTGCGCATTTGTAACATTGACATTACTCCATGTTGGAGCTTGATTTCAAATCCGCCCAAGCCTCTGTGAATGAGAACTGTCATGCCTTGTATCACTTCCATTCCTTTGCTCATACATCGTTGCTATAGAATGTTTTGCCCTAGGAATATTGAAAGGCTTTCCTGGTGCACCTTGATTCCATCTATTGGATCTTTCCCAAAAAAAAAAGCACATTCTGGCCTTGTTGTCTACTAAAATAGTCTATGTGACTTGCTTCCAAATCGGCATAGCCATGGTGCTAAGAAGCCATTGTAACCCATCTCCCTTCTCAGTGGTCGCCATTCCCATGAAGCCATCTTTCAATAATTATTTTTTATTTTTTTGAAACAATTGCTAAGCTAGATTTTTAAATAATAAACTTAAATTCAATAAATTATTTAGCTTTTAGAAAAAATTTGGAGTGAGTTCATTTTTTATGAATATTTAGAATTATCTAGTACTATAGCATCTATTTTTTATTATTTATTTATTTATTATAATTTATTAAAAAATTTTAAAAGATAAAATTTAATAGTATAATTTATATTTATAATTAAAATTTAATAATATAAATATTTAGAATAAACTTAAAGTAAATAATCTTATTTATATAAAATAATATATACTTATTATTTATATAAATATAATAATATATTATTAAATTAATTAATTTTAATATTTTATATAGTTAATTAAATAGTCTTATTAGTATAAAATAATATATTGTTAAATTGATGAATCTCAATAAGTTTAATATAAAAGAAATATTATAATTTGGTTTTAAGAAATCAAGTTTATAAAGTTCTCCTATTAAAGAATAATTTTATATTTTTCTAGTAAATATGTCGTATATGAGTTCCATTAAATTGGATTTGAATAAATTAATTGATTAGAGATTTAAGGATTTTTTAGCCAATAGTTTATTTGTGGGAACTGTGTGCTCATAAATTGATTTTTTGACATCATGAAAAGTTGTCATTTTGGTCGAAAAATTGTAAATCCTTCCCGTTAATTATTTATTGATCTTTTTTATCTAACTCCACTTTTAACTCTTGTTTTGATATTTATTAGTTGCTATCTCCACTTTTAAATATTGTTTTTCTTTTTCTATTCAAATAAATAATATTTATTAATCTATTTAAAAGATTTTATTAAATATTATATTTTTGATTAAGTAAAATAGGTTTTGAAGGGTGCCTGAAACCCTGTACAAGACTAAAGATTTTTCAATGAATGCATAACCCAAAGGTGCAACAAATAAATACAGAACTAGTCACCCCACAAACAAAGGGTAACCTAGGTGACAAAAAAGCCTATCACCAGCTATAATAAAAGATCCAACAAGGAGGCAAGGCTAGATACATCACAATTTTCCTTTTGATTTAGAGCCTTCCCTGCATGATCGAAGATTCATTATTGAAGGAGAAGCAGATGGCCTAGATTTCTTTCCTTTTACTGTAGTCCAACCATCCTCCACCTTTGTTGCCTCAGCAGTCCAATCCCCTAAGGAAACAAAATGTCCAAGGGAATCCAAAAAAATAAAAAATCTCCCTAAAAGAGCTCGAAGCCAACTGGCCACCCACAAAACTAGGAGGAAAGTCCAGTACAGGGGCAGGGGCAGGAGGGGGAGCAGGGTCCTAACCCCTAACAAGACCAAGAGGAACATCTAGAACTAAGGTAGGATAGGGACTAGGGAAACCAAACTCCATCTTTATTGAAGAATCATCGATAAAGGAAGCAGTCACAGGCAAGGGAGGAATAGAGGAGGGCTCCAAAGTAGTAGGAGAGCCAACCGGGATGGCTGGCATGGTAGCCACCTAAGATTCCAAAGAAGAATCTCCATCCCCAATGGGAGGGGCTTTGAGCATAGTGTAATGATCATCCAAAGCATGCTTCCACCATGAAGGATACTTTTTTGTCTAGATTTATCAGAGGAGCAACAAGCAACAAGGTGACCAGTCTTGTGGCACATTCGGCAACAGAAGGGGATACCTTCATAATCAAGACACTAGATCCAAGCTCCAAATGGAGAAGCCAAAAAAATCTTCACTAGGAGACCCTTGGAGATGTCAACCTCAACAAGGATCTGAGCATAAGTGGTGTGACACACATTGGAAGAAGCATAATCCACAAGCAAGAAATCCACAATGGCCTCTCCCACAGCCTCCAGAATAGAATCCACCCAAAGGTGAAGGGGAAGATTTAGTAATCTAACCCACAAAGGGACCTTGTTAAAAGATTCCATAGACGGGTAAAAATCCTTGAACCAGGGTTTAGCCATCAAGGGAAATTTCTCATTCCAAGAGAAACCCCGATGAAGAATAGCATTTCTACCTTCAGATGAATCAAACTTCAAAATGAAAAAACCCATAGCAACAGGGTATATCTGAGTGGAACCAAATAAAAATGGTTTCCAAACATGACCAATCCATGCATGCAAGTCCAAAAGGGAGGGCTAGAAACCCTTGAAGAAAAAAATAGCTACCGAGGAAGAGAAATCATCCAATTATTTAGAAATATCCTTAACAACAGTCTGATCTAACTCCAAAATCAATGAGTCACCAATAGCAGCTAGCACATGAATCCTTGGACCCCAACCTCACATTCAAACCCCTAAAGCCACCCTGGGAGCCTGACCTCACATTCAAACCACCTAAGTTAGCCTCATAGGTAGCAACATCCACATAAGAAAGGGTGGATCTATGAACCTCAGTCGCCAACCCCACACCACCACATGATAGAGAAGCCAAAACTATAGGAACAAAAGAATCGCCAGAACCAGGCCCATTGGTCATGGATGGGGAAAGAGCCCCAGGAAGAGCATCATGTTGAAGAGCAGACACAATAGCCTTACCTATAGGAGAGCCCTTTCGGAGCAAGGACATAGGCACAGCCAGCACAGGGCACTAGAGGCACAAAGCAAGCCTTGGAGATGGATGCAGGAACAGGCCCTGGTGCCATGGCCAGTCGGCATGAAGGTAGGTAGTTTAAAATTATCGCATAGCTGTGAGCGGATAGATGGTGTTAGCAAATAAATTGTTGTTGAAATTGGCTCTCAAAAATTTTAGTAACCCTTGGTTGTAAGCACTACAGGCAAGAAGCCCCACTATTTCACCAAGGGTCAATGGAAAAACATTCTCAATTAAGATCCACAGTAGAGAATGGCCCTATGGGGACTTGAACCTTGGTTGTAGGCCCTACATGCAAGAAGCCCCACCATTTCACCAAAGGGACAAGCCCAAAAATTTTATTAACCCTTAGTTGTAAGCACTATAGGCAAGAAGCCCCACTATTTTACCAAGGATCAATGGAAAAACATTCTCAATTAAGATCCACAGTAGAGAATGGCCATGTGGGGACTTGAACCTTGGTTGTAGGCCCTACAGGCAAGAAGCCCACCATTTCACCAAAGGGACAAGCCCTTATTAAATATTATGTTATTTGAATTGAAAATTATTAATAATTTAATTTGTTCACATAAGATTATATTTTAAATCTTCACTTTTAACTATTGTTTTTTTTTTCCATTTATTTAAAAAATAATTACTTATGATCTTCACATTAGCTCATGTTGTGATCTCTATTTATCTAAATTTTGATTTGTAAAATTGATTTAGGTTTTAGTTTTTAAATTATTTTAATTTATTTTTTATATTAGTTTAGTTATTTATTTAAATATTGGTTAGAGATGATTTTTTGATGGTGTTTTTAAATGATTTTTTTCATATTTGATCAATTTAATTTAAATAAAAAATATTTATTAATCTAATTAAAATATTTTAGTAAATATTATATTATTTAAATTGAAAATTATCAATAATCTAATTTGTTCGCATAAGATTATATTTTTTTAAAATAATTTTATTATCGAACACATATTGTAAACACAAAAACATGCAACTACTACTTAAATTATATGTTATATTAAATTAAATTTGAATAAAGAAAACAAAAGATGTTTAGATTGTTGCCTAAGAAAGCATATACAATTAAGTATCATGAATGTCGATGTATTGATTTTGTTCAGGGGATTTTTTAATAGAAACTATTGTAGTTGATAATGTAACAGTCTCATCGATCACTAGGTCAATTAAATCCTTGTGCATCACACAAATTCGCTCCCAAATTAGTTGATGTTGCATACAATCACGGATGGGAAATAGTTCACAAACTAAAATCGAGCATTTATCTGAAGCACTTTCAGAAAAAAGAGGCAATGATGTCTACAAAGGCCATTCCAAAATTTGTTTCGTAAGAAAACAAGGTCCCGCTTAGACCTTATCAATTTACAAATACATATGGCTTGATTTGAATGTATCCATTAGGTTGAAGGATGATGGTTAAGATTTAGACAGATTATTTTTTTATCTCATTTGTAGCTCCAACTACCAATTAGGATTTATGTCTATCGAGGAACTTATAGATAATATAAACTATAAAAATAAAAAATTAAAAAATAAGAATGATAGTAGATCCACATCCAAAATCACTCCTTAGACTAGGTCCTAAAATGATCAATGACATCACAATTATTTCCAAATAGTTTAAGGAACAAGCTAGATCCTCAAAGAGCAATCAAGCTAAGATCAAGATTGTTGTGAATAATAGCACCAAAATCTCAAGTAATTGCATTGTGGTTGATGAGATAAATAAGAGTATTAGAATAAACTCTAAACTTAACTTTGATTTGATCTTATAAACTCCTTTGGATGAAATTGTCTAAGATGAAGAAGATCTTTGTGGGGATTTTGATTTTGAATCAGAGGATGAAGGAAGTGAAGTGTCAACAATGGAGAAGAAATGGCTAATAGAAAGAATCTTGGAACTAGAATATTTATATGATACCAAAACTCCTAAAAATAAATACTATATCACTACTATTATTTAAATAGAATATAAATTATACTCAAATAGACATTATTTTCATTAGATTTTCAATTATAGTATATAATGTAGCCATATAATTGGGATAGGAAAAGTTTGAGGTACATATTATTCAACTCTATAAGTATAAATCCATTTACTTGCAGTATTAGAATAATAAAGTTTTATTTTCATTTTGAGAAACTCTAATTTAGAGCACAAATTAGATGTTACCTTAATATATCTAATCCAATTTTTAAAAAAATGCCTTCGAGAAAACCAATGAACCTATTTAATGAAAATAATAATTAACTAAAGCATTGAGTCAACTCACCTTAACTCATTTTGTAATGTGTATAAAGTCAGTGTGGTTGCTTTTAATATGAATGGTGTGTGTATTTTATTTACATTAAATAGCTAACAATGATCTTGGGCAAGATGCTTCGAGCTTTCCAGTTGCACTCGACATTATTAAAGACAAGACTAGAGAATTACTCTCATACACATTAAACTTGTGTCTTGCTGACAAATGGACAAATTAGGCATGGATAATCTTTATTAACATGACTACAATGAAAAAAAAATCCTTCATAAACAAGGGTATGCCCTAATAATTTTTTGTAAAAGGAGGTATGTCTCCTTAAGCTTTATGTATTTTATATTATATGCACTATGTCTCGGTCAAGACTAGAGGTTTTCTTCTTTGTTCTTTCCTACCAATGCTCGCATTGAACAAAGACTCTGTATAATTTCATTTAAATAATCATAAATTAAATAGCCTCAGCCTTTTACTAATAAAAAAAATTGAGTTTGAACAAATTAATTACTAGAAGCTTTGATGAATTTAAATATTCAATTAATTAAAGTAATTTTTTTTTAACAAAATAATGTAGATACGCTCTGATACCACTAATGAAGGTATGCTCTGATACCACTGACGAAGGGCCACACCACCCTTACCAACTCACAACCAAGAATGCAACAATAAGGAAACAAAGAGATGACAAAATACTTCCCAAGCAATTTTATTATACTTGACAATCCAATAGCAATTACAATAACATTTCTACAAGATCTCTCAAGATCCAATCCAAACCCAAGCTAGTCCAGATCCACACTCTGGTAGAAACTTCCAAGATCTCAACTTGTGCTTGCAAGCCACCAAGCAACCTTCTTGTTTCTAAACCACAGCCACTAGCTCTTCTCCAACCTTATCCAAGATCCTGCTGTAAATTGCCTCACATTCGGCGCTCTGTCCATAGACTTAGGAAAACTCACTCTTCACTTCCTCTTTCTCTTTCACACCTTGAAGCCTTCCAAGCTTTCCAAGCTTCACCTTCTTGAGCTTTTCCTTCTCAAGCTTCTACTCCTCAAGCTTCCCCTTGAGCTTCCACTTCTCAAGCTACTCCTTGAGCTTGATTAGAAATGCTCATATGCCTTGCTTAAATAGGCACTTACCACCCCATGCATGACTTATCCACAACCTTCTAGAATTCCTCCACAACCTTCTACAACTTCCACAACTTTCTACAATATTCATAACTTTCCAGAATTCTACCCACACACCTCGATAAATGGAATGACAACCATTTTTTTTTAAAAAAAATCTATTATGCCACCTATGCACCTCGAAAATAGAAATCCTCTTTTTCTTTCTTTTCTCCTTTTTTCCCTTTTTTATTTTTTTAATTATTTCTCCTCTAATTTTCGTCACTTTCTCTCTCCTCCAATTTTTTTTTTCCTTCAATTTTTCCATGCAAGATGCTCCTGCATCAGACTCCCCCGGTAGATAGAAAAGTGTGTCCCACACTTTGATGCCAAAAGAAAGATCTACCACCATCTTCATCTTCACCAAAGGCTTCCACCTCAATAGGGAAAACAAAACCACCATGCAAATCCTCCACACTAGCATCTCAACCATCCAATCAACATGCTCATTCCCAGGAACAAACTGAACATAATGCTTGAATAGAAAACTCTTATCCACATCAGCAACTAGTGAATTCACACCCATAGCAACAAACCCCACATCAATAACCACATGTAGATCTCCATCAACACATGCCAAACTCTCTACACCAGCAACCTCATTTCTCACAACAAGATGCTCTGCAATACATAACTCACCTCCAACAACTAGATCATCCATGATCAAGTGCTCTGCAACAAACAGGTCACCACCAACATTAACTAGATCATCCACAACCAAATGCTCTACAGTCTCCATGTCAGACTCAACCAACTGATCATGAAAACCAACCTCTGTCCCAACATCAACAATGTTAGGAATATCTTCAGCAACAACCTCTAGTTGCTCTACAGGTTCTGCATCAGACTTCACAATCTGATCAACAAAACCATCCTCTTCCACCTTGACCTTCTTAGCTTGATCAGCCAATCTAGCATCCAACTGAGAAATCATCTTAGAAAAATTCCTCTCTACTATATCATGGATTTTTGCAATCATCTTAGGGTCCAATCCTCTTGGAGCCATCTCCCAAGATCTTCGTAAACCCTCTACAGAAAATCCTTCCTATGCTCCTTGTGACAACCAAATTGTTTGCAAGTCAGATCGCAACCTGCCACCTCGCACGAACAATCAGGAACCACATCACAAGTCTAGGACAATGGATTTGCAATCCACAAGCTCACCACAATCATGCATCAACAAGATCAAACTTCCATCTTCCCCTCCATTAATCAATCTGCATGTCCTCCCAAGGTCCTGGTGCAAACTGTCTCAGCTTCGGTGATCTATCTACACGCTCAAGAATTCCCACTCTAATAAACTTCACCCAACCAAGGTCCTAGTACAAACTACCTCACACTTCGATGATCTATTTGTACACTCAGGAACTCCTGCTTTGATAAACTTTACCCAACCAAGGTCCTACTACAAACTGCCTCACACTTCGACGATCTGCTTGTACACTCAGGAACTCCTACTCTGATAAACTTCACCCAACCAAGGTCTTGGTACAAATTGCCTCACTCTTCGGCGATTTGCTTGTACTCTCAAGAACTCCTGCTCTGATACCACTGATGAAGGACGGCTCTGATACCACTGACGTAGATACGCTCTGATACCACTAATGAAGGTATGCTCTGATACCATTGATGAAGGGCCACACCACCCTTACCAACTCACAACCAAGAATGCAACAATAAGGAAACAAAGAGATGACAAAATACTTCCCAAGCAATTTTATTATACTTGACAATCCAATAGCAATTACAATAACATTTCTACAAGATCTCTCAAGATCCAATCCAAACCCAAGCTAGTCCAGATCCACACTCTGGTAGAAACTTCCAAGATCTCAACTTGTGCTTGCAAGCCACCAAACAACCTTCTTGTTTCTAAACCACAGCCACTAGCTCTTCTCCAACCTTATCCAAGATCCAAGTGTAAACTGCCTCACATTCGGCGCTCTGTCCATAGACTCAGGAAAACTCACTCTTCACTTCCTCTTTCTCTTTCACACCTTGAAGCCTTCCAAGCTTTCCAAGCTTCACCTTCTTGAGCTTTTCCTTCTCAAGCTTCTACTCCTCAAGCTTCCCCTTGAGCTTCCACTTCTCAAGCTACTCCTTGAGCTTGATTAGAAATGCTCATATGCCTTGCTTAAATAGGCACTTACCACCCCATGCATGACTTATCCACAACCTTCTAGAATTCCTCCACAACCTTCTACAACTTCCACAACTTTCTACAATATTCATAACTTTCCAGAATTCTACCCACACACCTCGATAAATGAAATGACAACCATTTTTTTTAAAAAAAATTCTATTATGCCACCTATGCACCTCGAAAATAGAAATCCTCTTTTTCTTTCTTTTCTCCTTTTTTTCCCTTTATTTTATTTTTTTAATTATTTCTCCTCTAATTTTCGTCACTTTCTCTCTCCTCCAGTTTTTTTTTTCCTTCAATTTTTCCATGCAAGATGCTCCTACATCACAAAATAACCTTTTAAAAAGGCTTTTTATTATCTCCTATTAGTAGGCAAGATAACTATAGCCTCTATAAAGTTATAATTTATCTTTATTGTTTACCAATCATCTTTTATAATGAATACAAATACTACTCAATATGTACTATTTTCATACATACATACATACATACATACATATATATATGAGAGAGATTGTTCATTTTTCTATGTACTAGTACATGCTATATCATTGTACAATTTTTTTAATCATTTTTTTGAACCAAAAATGAAATATTTAATTTTTTTTGTCTTTGATTAAGTAAAACAAGTTTTAATGGGTGCCTAAAACCCAACAATAAACAAAATAAAATTGACTTAAATTCCAAAGCATGAAGCATAACATCAAAAAGAAATAGGCCATAGAAGGCCACTAGAACCAATCATAAGAAAACACAGCCTCTTAAGGAGCAGGCAAGCCTAGCAAACCAAAACACCAAAGGAAAAATAGAAAACCAAGAGAACCAATTAGGGCACCGTATCTTTGACCAACTCTACATCCTTGAGCTCCATCTTTTCCATGGTCTCTATCGCATCATTCATCAAATAAATGTCATCTGGAGACTCTATATCCCTCTTCCTCTTGTTTGATCTCATTTTATTGCTCAGGGTCTCAACTAGGGGGTTGACATCCACTTTAGTTACCCTATTTACCTTGTTTTCCTCATTGTCTATTTCATCTTCGACCCCTGTGTTAACCTCCATCATAGTATGCAATTGTTTGATATTATCTTTTAAGCCTTTGATAATATTGAGGCTCTAGTTAGTAGAGCTGTGGAGAGAGCTCTGCATCCTATCCATTCATTTTTCCATCTTAGTTACCCCAGTATCCAAATTGCAAATTTTGTCAATCTCATCTTCCCCTTCCTTCATTTCCAAACCCTACAGCCTATTCTTTATCTCTTTTGTTTCATGGAAAATACACTTGATAGACTGGAAGTTGTCCACCATGTTGTTTCAGGTATTGTTGAGGAGATTCATCCCCACCTCCCTAGCATTTTCACTGAGAATCACCATTGTCAAATCAATAAGTTCCTCCAAATAAATTCTACCATCATTTCCCTCTAAGACCTTGGGCTGGATAGTTTCTCTCACAATGACCATTTTCGCAATCTGAGTTTCAAAGTTCCTCTAGAATATTTTCTTGACCTTAGAGCCAAACATACAAGTAGTTTTTTCCATGCCATAATCCTCACTTCTCTCCTCCTGGGCATCGAGAGGGGACTTTTGCCCCTTGTCAGAATCTTGATCAACATCCATATAAATTCCCCTTCTCCTCTTGGCAAGGCTATCCACCTTCCTGTGAGCTAAGGCCTTGTTAGTTCCCTCGTCTTTCACATTATTCTCCTCCTTTGCATCCATCCCCTCATCCTCTTCATTAATTATAGTCCTCAGCATAATTAACCTTAGGCTTTATACTTTTACCTATCAAGCCTTTCCCAACCTTTTTCTTCTTATTTTTGCCCAAATCCTTTATAATCTTGGACACCTCCTCTTCATTATCTGAATGAAGCCCAACACAATCCTCTGTGTCAGATGGGAGATAGGAGCTTTTCATGTCCTCTAAGGACTCCACTTTATGGGCTATGTATCTACCATAGGTTTGATCCTTAAAGTGCTCATAAATCAGTAACAACAGGCCTTCATGGAAAGTTAAATTAGTATACAATTTATTTGTATATCCCATGATATTCTTATTAATAGAAAAGAAGAGGTAGTAGGGGATGGATATTTTAGTGCCATACCTAAAGTGGTTAAGGATTATAAAGTGATGGGTATGGACTCTATCATACCTATTGTCCAACATAATGTAAGAGATAATCACCCTAAGAATGAACCTCCATGGTTTTTTAATTGAAGTTGGTTCATAGTATGCTCTCATCTTCACCAAATCTTTCATCTCCTTGGCATTCTTGGCAAAGTCTTTAACAGCATTGAGAGAAACTTTCTTATCCCTAAAGAATTTGATGCCCTCGAAAGGGGATTTAATGACCTCCAAAATAACACCTTCATTAACCTAGAAATCAATACTGACGATCAAAGTAATTATTTTTTGTTTAAAGTAATTAATAATTTTTAATTTTTAATTCAAAGTAATTAATAATTATTCTTCAAGCTCTCTAAGTACCTCTATATGATAATACATCATGACATAATGGGTGACACATTAATTGAGAGTAGGCCATGAACTCAAATGCTATATTATGAGGGTCCCCTTTTGTTTCATTGTTGCTTCTCTACTAAGAACATGGCTATGGATTGTACTCTTCTACATTTTAAAGGTGTTACTACTTGGTATAAGGTTGCATGTAATGACCATTTGATAATTTGTGCTTTTGATTCTCTTTTGTATTCCTCTTCTAAGGATTCATGGGTTGTTCATGAAGATGAAACCCCTATGAAAGATCTTGGTGTTGTCCTTGATACATATGAAGGTCTAAATTATGTTTCTAACCTTAGTCTTTCTCCTATTGCAACTCTTTTTGTTTCCCCTAATTCGACTAATTCAATGCCCTTTGGAAATGAAGACCTCTATGTGCCCTCAACAACATTTTTTCAGCACCATGTTTGTGTTGACACTACTTAGCTTCTATAGCACTCTAGGTGTTATGATGGCAACTATTGTAGCAAAGTCTCCTTTGTTTGGGAGCCTAAAGATAGTATCACCAGGACAATCGCCTGATGGTGTTGGAAGAAATTTTCCTTATCTCCTTTTGTAGCATGAGTTTGACCACTTCTTTTTAGACTAAGCCTTTATGTGTTTTATATCTTCTTTGTCTTTGTTGTCTTTTAGGTTGTGCTCTTTTATGGTCTAAACTTCTACTGTCTAACCTTTATTTTATAAGGTTTTCCCCCTTGTTAGGTTGCTTTAATTATCAAAACATGTTAAGAGATTTGATGTCAATTTAATAATTTATTTTCTCTATCTCTAGCAACATATTTATGTTGTTATATGTCTAGTTGACTTTTAGAAAGGGAAAAAAAGGTAATCTATTGATTTTAACACACAAAGTTTGCTAATAGATTGCTCAAATTTGGCGATCGAATAGATTCCATCAAACTTGATTATGAGAAAAAATAGTTTACTAAATATGAAGACTACTTAGATGCACAAGACGACCTCTACTTAGATGCACAACATGACCTCTTTTGAAATAATTGAAAGGCTCTAGTTAATATGTGGGTGTTAAATATTTTAGGAAGAAGGCTAGCCTTCTGCCATCTAGGATACTGCTATAATTGTTACAAAATACTACCATGCATATTCCAACATTGATTATTCCATCACGATCACCTTGAAATTCAACTTAGCACCTTGAACAAACCATTCACTCAACAATCGCATCAATGGGAATTCAATGCTATGTATCTCTTGTTTCAAAAGAAAATTCATTAATCTCACATGGTTTTAGTGAAATTTGAAATTGGCTCTCCATCTCTTATTTAAAACATTTTATTTTTGCTTTCCCTAGGATAATTTGTTGCTATATTTTGTGGGCATGGATTCATTAGATTTGTGTCAAGATTGCTTTGTGTTGTTGATAATCTCATTGGCATTTACAAAGTGGGGTCATTTTCCTCTCCACTTTGGGTTTTCTCTTAAACTCAATATAGGAAGCCTCAACTCTCTTATTCTTGAGTTTTAGATCAATAAAATTATTGTATTTTTTATGTGGGATGATATTATGCTTGTTCCCAACTTGTATGTTTCAATTTGGCTCCCATTTAAGTGTGCTTGCAAATTCAGTATTGAAATATGAATTTGTATGTCATTATGTTGTGCTTTTATCCATGCATGAACAGAACAAGATATTTATTGGATTTATGTGGTGTTGTTCACTTGGAAACCAATGTGTTTCCTTGGAATTGCATAATTTCAAGCTTCGCTCCCAAAACTAGTATTTAGCCATGATTGGCATTTTATGAAAGTTGGGATTTATTATTTTCTTATTTATTTCAATGTAGAGTAATTATTTTATTTGTGTAATTTCTTTTGTAGGTGAGCATGTTGTGCCAAATGTCATCATTGCTTTGGAAATCAATCCTTTTGAGAGTTTATAGTTTAATGAGTTAAAATTTTGCTATACATTGAGAAATATACTTGCAATGGATTACGAAATCATTATCTTTGGCTAGGGTATCAATTAAGTGTGTTTGTTGTGTGTTTGCCTTGTTTTCAAAAAGTGACTTATTTGAAAGTATTGATATTGTATTTTGGCATATTAAAATATTGGTTTATGTTTCATATTGTGAAATCTTGTTGAGATCTTCCCCCTTGTGATATTGGCCAATTGAGTTGTGTTAATTATATCGTATGATCATTTTGGATCTACCTTCTTGGTGTAGACCAATTGAGTCAACCATATATTTGGTTGGATATATAATATATCGGGTTTAAGCATTATATTGTTGCCTTTTTTATGTGATTGTACCTTCTCCATTTGGGAAGTTTAGCCATTAGATTCTATGTTTTGAGTGGGTATGGGGGAGGGGTTCCTAACGCATCCCTAGCCCATAGGTGACTATATCACAATTTGAGGAGTTTTTAATAAGTCAAATCATAAGAAAACAAGAGATGCGATGCGTCATAGCTCCTACCTAATGCATAATGGTTGTAGAGGTGTAGATGAGTGAGAATAAGGTTAAATAGTTCTAAATTAATAATGTGAATGCATTAAGTTTTTCCTAGAAATGCACTTGAGATCTGATGGGATGGCTCATATTTTGTTGTTAAATTCTCGTCCTAGAAATGCACTTGTGATCTCATAGGATGGCTCATATTTTGTTGTTAAGTTCTCATGTTATATTATTATATCTTTGGGCATTTAAGCCCAAGAATAAGAGGCCAAAGTCCCCAATATGGCACTAAGTACTTAATATCATACTACGATCAATACATATGCTTTGGAAAAATTTGCATCTTCTACATTTACAACTTAAAATATGTGCAATGAAGAAAGATATCCATACCAATATTTGAATTATAAAATTTGAAGAAGTGATGAAGAATTTGGAGTATCACATTATATGTTTAAGCATGTTATGCATGCTATTAGAGAACCATAGGTAGTTGGAAAAACTCCCCCAACTATGTATTATTCTCATCTTGATTATCAAATGGAAGTCACACTATTTTTAATCATTAGATAGAGATAAATAACAGTATAGAACAATAACAACATAAACATATATGCAAAGGAAAAAAGGATAGATAATATAGAGGAGGAAGAGGAAGAGAGATAGAGAGTAAGATACAGTGATACCAACATAAGTTGTGTATGTGTGAGAGAGAGAGAGAGAGAGAGAATTAAATATAATTATTTTTCTTAATAAAACAAATAGTGAAAATAAAATCATGGTTATAATAAAAAATTAAAATATATTATATTTTAATTAATGAAACTAAGAATTTATTTTTTATATTAAAACTCACATTTATATAAGACAAAATGAAATGTATTGAAATATAAAAATATTTTATAAGTAAAACTACTTGTTTAATTTTACACAATTAGAGAAGGTTTACTATTTAATGTTTTGTATTTCTAAATTTTTCATAAAATTAAGTAATTTTTAATTATGAAATAATATCTATATAATTTAATATGTACATTTTTAAATAATAAATAGATGTAATACATATAAATTTGATGTTTATGAATAAATATGATGTGATAAATAAGAAATAGAATATAACTATTTAATTTTAATACATAGTTTATAAAAACTTAATAATAATTTATATATCTTTTAGAATTGAATTATTTCTTTTTTGTGGTTATTTCTTTTAGTATATTTTTTGATGTAAAGTATAATTATTAATTTAATATTAAAATATATATTTAAGTTCTAAATATATTTAAACCAAATGATAAATTGTTTGAATAAAACATATTAATAATAATAAATGATATAATTTATAAATTGTAACACTTATCAATAATACATATTTTTTTAATTTTGATTGATAAACATCCAAAGCCTAGATTAATTATTATTTGTTGAAATTAATTATTATTATATGTCAAGTGAAAGTAGATTCAAACCCAAGACCTCTGACATGAGAGGCTCGCAAATTACTATTGCGTTGTAGGCTTTTGCCTTTATCAATAATACATATTACAAACACTATTATAAAATATAATTAAAAAATAATATTTTTTAATTTTTTATATAAAAGTAAAATAATAGCAATAATTTAACTATTTTTATTAAAAATTCAAAGTTTCAAAAAGATTAGAAATTCAAATACAAAGATATAACATATTGAAATTATATTGTTATTGAGAATTAATATTGATTAGACATGTTGTGTGAGGTGGAAGATAAAATGATTGAAAAAAAAAAAAAAAAATCTTATCAGCTTGTCACAAATGTGGAAAAGATAAAGTTGTAATTAATGCATTCATTAATGCATGATGAAGTTGTTAGAAAAGATTTATATTTTTGTTGAAGAAATTTAATTTTCTCCCCCACCAAAAATAGTATGGACCAATAGAATGAATGAAAAATGTGACTTCTAAAATAATGAAAAATTAGAAAAAGATATAAGCATTTGAAATTTTATATAATCTTTTGAATTCTTTGATTTGATTGGTCAGTGTTAATGTCATATTAGCGTTGACATGAATGCATAAGTATTCCTACCATGGGCATGAACTAATGAATAGCAAAAACATGAGTATATGTTAGATGTTTGTCTTTACTAAATGAATATCTCATCAAATGCATGGATGGGTTGGCAACCAAAATGCAAGAATGACTTTGTGACCATACATGTATATATATCCAACATCTTCTTCTTTACAAAAAATTATTTACCCAAGTAAAAGATTGAATTTACTGTGAGATTGTTGTGTAAGAGATTGAATTTACTCTAAGATTGTTTCCTTTGTGTGGTTTTTTTGTTTCTTAACATAGAAGTCTGATTTAATTTTTTATTTTAATCTTAAAAATATATATATAATCGTTCTTTTTAAATATTAGAAGTTCAATCTTTCATTTACATAGATTTTACATCTAATTACTATAATGACTATTCTCCATACTATGCTCCTCCAACAACTAGAATAAGATTTTTTGTTTATAACCAAGATAGAACATAATGATTATTTGTATGTTTGCTAAGGATTGTGTAGATTAAGTTGTTGATGCATGTTTAATATTTATACCATTTCATTTCCAACACTTCACTTTCCAGCAATCTTTTATTTTTCATCTAAACTAAGAGTGGCCTTGAATAGTTTGTGGTACAAATACACGAGCATTTCAAAGAGATCTTAAACATCATGAATCATTCATTGCATAATTTAATAGTGAGGTATGTGCAGATTTGACTAAAATATACCATATCAAAGCAACAATCAAGTGTCTTTATTTTTCATCTAAATTATTTTATTGCTCCAATTTAAGTGTCAAAATCCACTTATTTCTACTAATAACATTCACTTAATTACTTATATTTACCAATGAAAGTAGTTGTATTCCTTTATATTTAAAACCTTGATAGTTAAATTATTTATTAAAACATATATTAAATCAAAATTCAAATATTTAAAACACAAGTATTAATAATAATATATTTAAGAAAAATAAAAATACAATATATCTAAATATAGAAAGTTATAAACATCAAAAAAATTATAAAATTTTAAATATACAAAATAACAAAATCTAAATATCAACTCTGTGCATAAAGTCATTGGCTCCATCCACTTGTAGAACTTATCAACAAATCATAATCCTAGCACAAAATTTAAAAGACATTGAATTAGAATAGTTAAAAATTGTTTTATAAATATCCCTACTCAAAGTAGGTGAGCTAGTAGTCTTGGAAAATCCATGTGTGATGTTTGCACAACTTTTTCATTAATTGAAAATTTCCCGATGAAAATGTGAAATTATTTAATTTTCATTGCATCAATTTTTTGGGATCAATACTTTCTCAAAATAATAATAAATGTTAGCAGATATGAGGGTTTCATAGCATGTACTTTTTACCCCTATCCACCACAAGATTGTCCTTAAATTCTTTGCTTGTTGAGTTTTCTATGATCTTGAGTTTTCCTGATCTCCATTGAAGCTTTGTCTTGCAATCAAAGGTGATGGAATTTACAAATGAGAATGCACTAGATGTGACAACTCCTGCTACAAAGGATGCAACACACCAAAGGATGAATAAAGGGCTACCAAGGGCAATAGCCTAAGGAATCTCCATAAGAAATTGTGAGGGGTCAATCATGGAGAATGTTAGAACCTGGCAAAAGATTATAGATATTTTAACAAAAAGAAATACAAAGGTGTAGTGCTAAGACTCCAAATTTGTGGCAACACATATATTTGACTAAAAATTTTGGCTATCTCTAATCTTCGCCACCTATCTTGTTATAGCTTTTCTTCTAATTTTAATTTTAGGAAAAATAGTTTAACCCCTAGGAAATTATGTTTAAGCCAACCAAAAATTTGAAATTAGCATCTCATAATTATATTTTTCTAAATCTAACCTTATTAACTTCAGGATATGGGCTTGATTAGGGAAAGAAATAAGTGGGGTAAACTAAGAACATTAGTTCCCTGTGTTATATAAGGTGGGGAGTAATAATGGTTTAAACACTAATAGAGATAATTAAATCCCTATGTATGCCATGAGCACTATCGCAAAGCTAAGGCTGACATGTGAGGGTAGTTTGCATGTGTATGGTCATGTGGTAGTGGTTCTTATTTTCCTAATGATCTCTTATGCATGAGAGAGTGATTAATATTGAGGAGTGTGATATTTTTAGGCACACCCAATAGAACTCCTTATGCTTGATTGTCTAGCACCTAAGTCTTAATAGTCTAAGTAGAACCTTCAAGTGTTGGTTGCTTGTGTATGTTTATTTATTGTATCATGGCTTATATTTCTTCATGTTGAGTGTTACTTCATGTTTTCTCTTATGTGACCATGCATGTGATTTACTTGTATTTATATGCATTAGATAGCATGAGTGCATGTCTATCTCATTTTGTATTCCTTTTGTTCTTATTTGGGTTGTGTGGTTGTCTCCATAGCAATGGACTTAAGGATATCACACAATTGAGTTATGTGGAAATCCATTACTAGGTACCAAAGTACATGTGAAGGACCAAATTCAAAGGCATTGGCATGAGTTATTTCACACTTCTATTTCTTTCTAAGTTAGTTATGTGTATATGTACTTAAATAAATGGACAATGTAATATTGTCATATGTTATTATAATTGAGTGGAGTTGGCCTCCATTTGATGTAATTGTGTGTTCTATTCAGGAAGGATGTGTATTTTAGTCTTGCATTCCAATAGGTTGAGTAGTTAAAATTTCTCTACATTTGGACCAAAGTTTATAGATCAATTTATGTGACTACATTATGATGCTTGCACTACCCCCTTTCAATTAGCACCTTCAATCCACAAGTTTGAGACTTTTGTCTTGGGATTGAGTCTTCTTGCAAATTAATGTCTACATTTGGATGACAGATTCATCTGCATTAATGTCTACATTTTTGTTGACATATCCATTTGAAGAGTGACAAATCCACTTCTTTGGACTGAAAAGGGGCATAGTGTACAAAAAATATCTATGAATTAGTATTGACAGTTGTAGAATACCACCAATGTTGTTTGACATCTTCACTTACATATTAGCATCACTACTAGAAATTTCTTGTAAGCTTGGTACTTGATTCATCTTTGGATACTAAGTTGATTTAACTCATGTTTATGATATTCCCTAGTGGTTGTATCATAATAGCTTAATGGCTTTGTGAACTATTTCATGTGATTATCTTAGGACCATTTCTATTAATGTGTAAAATGAATCTTGATAGTTTGGATTAAGAGAACTTACCTTCTAATGTCATGCTCGGGAAGCCAAGAGAAAATAACCTACTATGTTACAATGTTTACTGAACATTATTTTTAAAAAAATGTAAAACATCAAAGTAACAATGCAGAAGTAATACACTCATACACATTAATCATAGATATACAAATATAATATAGATTTCATTCCTCATTGACTCCTTCATGTTGAGTCACATTTAAGAAGTTTTATTAATTAGTTTTCATCTTAAGCACAACATCCACAATCGTACATGAATAGAACATTCATAATCTCATAAGAAAATACATAAGTACAATTGATATGATAAAGAACATCCATTGCACATGTCGTAGCATATGCAATCCAAAATACAAGTACATAAAAATACAAGATACATGATAACATATATACATCAACTAAAGAGAAGTCTCCAAGACAAGAATAAGAATTATAATGGTGCAACTACATCCATGAACAACCAATGACTAGCAATCCAAGGGGGATCCAAATGGTAAGAAGACACTACCTCCCGACCGCGTGGTCACCTAGTCAGGCTTCCAGTCCCTTTGTGTAGAAAAGATAATGAATAATCCACATATGGATAATCAAACCATAAAATGATCTTAGGCAAGGAATCTTGATCGCCAATTCTACCTCAAGGGTATATAAACTACCAAAGAAGAAAGATAGTCAAAATCAAAAGGACACTCAATCCAATACCAACACCACATACCAAGTCAACATATAGATACCATGAATTAATAAATATTACAAATCAAGAGATAAAGTCAATGAAAATTTTCCACTCCAAGTCAAAAGCCACATGTCAAAAGTACAATAAGCCACAAATTACCAACTATCATCAATAAAAGTAAATCATCAACCATAAATGATATCCAACCAATATGTAACAACCCACAATAAAAAAAATCCAACAAGAGGAACGTCAACAAGTACACTACCAGAGGCGAATATTTTTTTTTTTTAAATGAAGGGGACTTAGGCTACATACTAGAGAGTGTCATCGCATGGCCAACTACTTGAATTACCCTAGACTAGTCTCTCATTAGACCCCAGATCCTCAAGTGTTGAGTTATCCTGGACTGGTTACTCTAGACCCCAGACCCTCAACATGACACATGCAGAACCAAAATGCCCTCTCATGAAGATGAGGAAAACTAGTCATACCTCTCACTAGGTATCATCTAATTCTCATCCTTAGTCTATACAATCACTCAACACATGGGTGAGACAAAACCTCTAACTTATTTTTTTAATATTTTCTAAATATTTTAATTACTATGTTATCACTTATTACACAACTTACAATGAGTTACCCTAGTGGCCACTTTGGGCCCTACCCCCCATTACATGTCACTTCCACATAAATGCACCTAAACAACCTTCCCAAAGCTCAAAAACCATAATTATGTCCCATACAAAAAAAAACATACTGATCAAATTTGGTTCCATGACAAGCAACCCAGAAATAATATATGGTTCCCAAAACAAAAGTCATCATAAATGATCATCAAATAAATCTCATAAACATAAGCCTCAATTTTTAATCATTAAGTACATCATTACATCCAATCAAATAATAATATAAACAAATCTCAAAAGCCTCTGGTGCACATCCTAGTTTAGCCAAATATACAAGTATCATAAAATCATCATGAAACTAAACATCACAAGACTATAAATAAAATATAAAAAAACACAGAGCTTTTAGCCATATAGTTTAATTTCATGATTTTTTATATTTGTGTTGATTCATAAGGATGTGTTTGAACAATAAGGTAAGAATATACCTATTTACATTAATTGTTAAATTAAAATACTTATTTAAATGAAAAAGTATTTAAATGTCAAATTTCTTTGTCCATATAAAATGTCATGCAAGATTATCATGTTATTAATTTTGAATAATTATAAATCATAAATGATTTAATAATTAGTAAAAAATGTATATTATAAGATTTAAATATTAATATTGTAATCACCTAAAAATGGTCATCTAGACTATTAGCCCCCTTCTCGGCATTTTGGCTAATTTAGTCAATCATTTACCTGGACCAAATTGCTAATAATCAATTAATTTGATTATAACCTATAGTTTGACTATGCTATCCTAAGTTCATTATTTGATTAAAAGAAAATGCCCCCTTTTAATTAAATAAAAGACCTCATTCTTCTAAACTACTTAAAGTGCACGCATAAAGTCCTTTTTCTATTTTGCAAATTAAAAGAAAAGGCTTTGATACTTTTGTCTTATGTGGGAAGTCAACTTATATTCTATTGGTTGACTTGTGTGTGCACATGGATCACTCCTCCTTTTGAATTCAACCATTGATCATTCACCATCTTCATCTTGATCTCTACCATCCATACGACTTTGAAAGAGAGAGCTCTCTCCCTCTCAAAGGATCCATCCCCATTTGAATCTTGTTATGCTGCGGGTTTTCTGACAGGTTTCTTTAGAGCTTTGAGGAGAACTTTCATTTCTTATATTTATTATCATTCCATCACATTTAGCTTAATATCATATGGCATGTTAGCATTAGTTGCATGATTTCTTAGTTTCATTTTCTATAATCTATCTCACATAGCATAATAGCTGGGATTTGTAACACTTTCATATTGCCTAGCATAGTCGCATTTTGTATTCTCATTCTAGCTTAGTCTTCATACTAGCATTGCATCCTTGAGGAACTCATTTTAGACACTTGAATTCTTGATCTTATCTCAAACAACCTCCCATTGCATGGTTTACGAGCAAGAAGTGTATCTCTAAGGCTCAGCTAAGAGCCTCCATACTTGAATCATACATTTTTGCACTCTATGGATACGGATCTCTAAGCTGACATCCAAGCATTCTAAAATCATGAAATCATTTGGGTAGAAGGGTTTAGAGTGTGACACCTTTTGAGTGTACATTTTTGGCACCCACCATGGGGCAGAACATTTGGTTTTGTCCTCTTATTTGTTGTTTTTTGTTGCATTTTTTGCTTGCTAGCTGCACTTTTTTTTTTTTACAATTGCAGTTTTTGAGTGACATTTTTCAAGTTTTGTAAGATAGTTCTTATAACTGTAAGGTGATCATTTTTTTGGAAATTATGTCACACTATTGTACTAAAAACTAGCGCCTCATTATTGTCAGTTCTATTGCATGGCTTAGGAAGAAATATTGCACAAGAAGATTCTATCGTACGGGTATACTAAAAAGTATAGCACGATAAACTTCCAGCAAAAACTATCGCCTGACTAGAATTTTCTCATTGTTTGAGTGATTTTGTCAATCTTTAGGTTGCTTCTTGTGGCTCACTAGTTTTCACATGCTCTTAGTTGTTTTACATAAGTTCATTTGTAGATTTCATGTGGTTTAAACACTAATTTGTGGGGCTAACGGTTGTGATTGTAGGGTGTTAACTTTTGCCTAAGTTGCCTTAAAAAGAATGCATGTTAAATATTCAAATGCACAAGGGCTACTAACGGTTGTTTGCAGGGATTTCCAATGCATAAAAACCCAAATTTTCTTGTCTTTTCTTTTATTTCATGTGTGGCATCTACTAGTTGCTTTAATTTTATAGGCACATAAAACTTGTAATTGGGATTCTTTGGTAATAGGAGAGTATGCTCTTCACCCTTTTGGTGAATTAGAAATCTTGACTTACCTTGGGGTTTCAAAAGTAAGGAGATAATTGAAACTTCTTGGTGTGTTTGGGATAAATAATTGGAATAGGAGAGCATTCTCTTCACCCTTGTGGTGAATCAGAAATCTTGACTTTCAAAAGTTGTTCCACTTCTTGTTTAGTTAGAATCCTTTAGAGGGCCTGCTCTCAGACAACCTAAGAGGAATGACCAAAGTGGGGACACTCAAAATACTTGACTCTTCCAACCCACTATAAACTCAAGGCTATCAAGAATACAAAACCTTAGTAGATGTAGTGTTTATCTTTGCTTAGTGTGATCGCTTATGGAATTTCAACCATAAGGATATCAGTAGGAAAGAATGCTTAAGGTGCTCTTGTGGCTGCAAGGTCTATTACCCACCGCAAGGTGGGGTGTCCCTTAATTGGGTGCAAGAGGAACACTACAAATAGAAGCCCCTTCTAAATGCCCTAATTTTATTTTTTCGCTCAACTTCTTGGTGCAAGGATTCATCCTAGTGGACTACCCGGATCACCCCAAGATTTTACACTCACCATATGTGTTCCCTTGGTTGTGCTTATGGAACTTCTATGACAAAGCCAATATCTCTTATGGGCAACCACTTGGTGTGAGGTGAAGGCACATCAAGCGTGGGCTAAGTTGTTGAATAATGAACCATGAATCTAAAGTAGATTGCTTGGCTATTGTTTTCGAATATATTGACTAGTGTTAACATTCTTGCAAATCAGACATCTCGGTAAAATTGGTAGGAGGGTTGATTTGATATCACGTATGCTTATTGGAAAGGTTGTTTTACCCTTGTTCAATTGTTTGAGACATGTTCAAAACCCTTACTATTTTCAAACCTTGTTGTTACTAGACATAAACTAAAATCTTACACTAATTAATCTAAAAACTGCCTAGTTGTCAAATTGAAACACAAACTTTTGAGTCAAAACTGGTCTTTTTGCACAAAAATTGGCACTTTATTGCCTGTTCTCTTAAGAAATATCATGTGACACTATTTTTCAAAATTTGTTTTGTATGTTCGTTATCAAGTCTATCATCCTACTATACAAACATTTGTCATCCCACCTTGTGCAAACTATCACCTGAGAGAAAAGTATCACCTAGTTATTGTGAACTGTATCGCATGATATATTTTTCTGTCCTTCTATCGCTTGGGTTCTGAGAAAATATCACCTAAGATTATTTACTGCCAAAACAAGATCTTTGTTTCACTTTTTTTGGTTTAGGGTCTTGTTGCTTGAATCCTTCCTGGTCCTAGTCACACATCTGTATGTTAAGTGTTGTCTAAAGTTGAAAAGATGGGTTTAGTCTGTCAGATATAAGTATCAAGACACCATTGATGAATCACTTGTCAAAATGCCATTCTACTAGCTACTCGCTATTGAGCTTCTTGCTTACTCACTCAGCTTGAGTCACTAGTGCTATAAGTTCTTGAGCACTATTTGACAAGACATCTATTATACTTTGACAAGTGACAAATCTTGATTGTAAGAGCTTCAAATCTAACAAAATTTTCTTGTCCTATTAAGCAAAGACACATTCTTACATGCTGGTCACAATTAAATTCCAAGTTGGTAACAGTAGTCATTCCCCTTTTATTTTTACATAGTTAGAAACTCCACCTAGATTTCCTTATGGACAACCTTGTGTAGAAGAACTTGATTCTAGCCAAGTGTAGACAACCAACATTCAGCATAATCTATTTTAGAGTGTTGAGAATCCATTTGGAACACCTTTTGACACACCCACGAGTGAAGACACTTCAAACAACATGCATCCTAATGAGATCAAATGTCACTTAGAAGAGAAAGCATGCAAAAATAAAAGACTTATGGAAATTATCCACGCTAGGGAAAGAGTGGATCAACAAGCTGAAGCTAACCATCAATCACATAATGAGGAAACTAGAAGAGATTATTATCGTAATCCTTTTGAACACATTCCTATTGGTGGTAATCATGGTAATCACTCATCTCCAAGGACTCCTAGAGTCAATGCAAGGGCATGCCCTTCACTACCTAGACAATCACAACACAAAAGTGATGACGAGATCACTATTGAGGATGTTGTAAAATTTCAACAAGATGGACTTACCCAAAAGTTGATGCTAAAAGCTCTAGAGCAAAATGGGGATCAATATTTTTAGTATATGGCAACCAAAGGATGGAAGCTTCCCCATGATTTTGATGTGCAACAAATAATCCAAAAATGAGAGCTTACTGAGGCTAAAGTCTTGAGGGAAGAAATGCAAGAACTAAGGAAACAACTTGCACAATTGTAAACTACCAAAGAGCCAATCAAGATGTCATTTATTGAATCAATCTATGCTCCTCCATTTGATAGGAGTTTATACATGCCTCCATTTCCTAAGGATATAGAGGTTCTTAAGTATGATAAATATGATAGAAATGGTGATCCTCACAATCATGTGAGACATTTCTATGCTATTAGTATGGACTTTATGCATGAAGACTCCTATCTTATGTGTTTGTTTCCTAGAAGTCTAAGAGGGAAAGCTATGGAGTGGTTCACCAAATTAACTCCCCCTCTCAAAATGTTTAACGAGCTAGCATAATGCTTCATCCAACAATACTCTTACAACATTCAACATCCTGTGACTATATTGGACTTATGCCAAATTAAGCAAAAACAAGGAGAACTCTTTGCAACATACCTTCAACGATGGAGATCCCTATACTCTAGGTACCCTCGAAAAGTTCCTAAATTTGAGAAAATTGACATTTCTATCAACACGCTTGTACCTGAGCTATATGTTGATCTAAGAAAATAGTTGTTCACATCCTTTAATGTAATTTTTGAAAGTGCATATCGCATTGAGGATGTTTCTATCAAGAAGGGTGATATTTTTGTAAACAAAGACAAGAATAATAATGGAAATGGAAAAGACAAAGGAAAACCTTGGAATAAAAATAAGTATGTTATCAACGATGGGGTAGAGGACACTCCTAAGAACAAGGAACCTGCATTTAACCTTTCTAATGCTAAGTATGCTACAAAAAAGAAAGAAGGTTCAAAACCACAAACATTTGATAAGAGCTCTAAATTTACCAAAAAATGAAGTGTTTATACACAAATGGTTGAGCCTTATGAAGTGTTCTTGAAAACCTTAATTGCAAACAATTTGGTTACTTTACTAGACTACTCTTGTCCCTATGACCCACCCATCATACCTCCATGGTGTAGAGAGGACCACACTTGCAGTTATCATCGAAGCAAGGGTTAGAACACAAAAAATTGTTTCAAGCTCAAAGACATGATTCAAGATCTCATTAACGCTGGTAAAGTTGTCATAGATGGCCTCATTAAAAATGCTGACCACAAAGATTTTAAACAACCCTTAACAAAATATGAGAAAGGTGAAATCTCTAAAGCTTCTAAGAAGAATCATGATGCCAAAATCAGCTATGCCTATTCTAACATAGAAAACCTTATAGGCATGCTTGAGCCTGTTGAATATTTATGTATGGCAAGTCCTAGTGATGGCAACTGACCCAATTATGGTGTTGAGGATGAATGACCAAAAGTTGTCTTAAAAGTGCAACCTATTCCTCAACACCATAATGACACTAGACCTAAGGTGGTACTCTGAGTGGCTGGATCTTCCTTTTCACATAGTGAACCACTTAACGTTGTCACTAGGGGGCAATCTAAGGTTGTCCTAAAAGTTTCTCATGATCCTAAGATTGCCTCATCTTCTAAACAATCAACTACTTCTAGGATCTCTAGCTATGACCTTGTTAGCCAACTGTAATATATGCCAGCTCAATTTTCCATTTTTGAGTTATTAGAGTTATCCCCCCTAAACAAGGATATCCTTGAAAAAGTTGTACATTCTACCAACATTCCACTAATATTGATGTGGAATGATTCCAAGCTATGGTGAACCATATCTCTTCACCTCACTACCTCACTTTTTTTGAAGAAGACAACCAAGCTCTTAGTCATTCCCACAACCTTGCTCTCCATGTCAAAGTCCAAATCTTTTGTACTTGTGTTCATCGAGTCTTGATAGACAATGGTGTAGGGTTGAACATTATTTCATTTAACATGATCCAATAGTTGCGCATCTCAGAATTTTCCATCAACCCTAGGTGCAAGATCGCTATAAAAGCCTAAGATGAGTTCAAAAAGCCTTCCAAAGGTCTAATTGTACTTCCAATCAGAGTTGGTCTAGTTAAGAAGGATGTCATTTTTCAAGTCCTATACATACCACTTGCATACAATTTATTGTTGGAACGACCATGGATTCATGATATGCAAGCAGTACCTTCTACATACCATCAGTGCATTAAGTTCCCTTTTAATGGTACTGAAATAGTTGTCCTCATTAACAACTCAATTTCCATCAATACATTGTCTAGTTCTGAAACACTAGCTCCACACCATCGCTCTTCTCATGAGCTAATGCCATCCTTTACAGAGCGTGAACAAAAATTGAAAATGATGAGCCTTGACATGGGCAAATACACTCTAGACTCTATTGTCGCTCTACTGACTTCTCCTTGGTCTTATGGGAAACCATCTACCAAAAAGAAGTCTTCCACTTTTTCCATGACTCTCTTTGGAACTTTTGTACAATCCTTCATTCTACTAGAAGCAAAGAAAGAGAACAAGAAATTAAAGAGTGGATATATAGGGAAGAGGAAGATGAAGAGAAAGTCACACTGACTACTCCCATTTCTCCTAAACAATATGGTAAAGGCTATAAATTTCTTGCAAACATGGGCTATTAGGGCCACTGGTCCTTAAATGGTAATAAAAAAGCTTTAGCTGAACCTTTAAGTCATACTCAAGGTTGTGATACTCGAGACACCGCTGGCCTAGGTTTTGGGCTAGAAAATGATAAACCAACATTTGGTCGAAGAGCACCCATGTCTAGCAAATTAGAGGATGGTGATCCTCCCTTTGTTTCTACCACTTCACATGATGAGTACTTTATCCCTCTCACCTCCCTCCTTTGGGAGAAGAAATGCCAACTACCAATATTTCCACCTCTCCATAGCTGGAACAAGAAGAATTTTCCCTTGAAGACATCAATAGAAGATGGATTAGACAAAACATTGCTTATTTAATTGCTAGAGATCATATTATAGACTCTCACAAGTATGAATGGGAAAGCCTTTTGGATGCATCTTGTGATGTTGGAGTGGATGTCATTCATGCCCATGTAGCCCAACCAAATGTAGTTGAAGAGTCTAATATATGGTCAGACGAGTTTGGCTCGCCAAATGTTTTAGTGAAACACATTGGTCCCTCTAGGTCTATTCCTAATTTGGACTCCTTTTAAACATTTACTATAGACTCAACTTTGCAAGTCACCAGAGATTATACTTTTCATGTTAACCACCTTGAAGCTTCCACCTCACTCTCATTGATTCATCTTGATCTAATAGATTGCTCAATCCAAAATCAACAACCTGAAATACCATCTTTTCAAAATGACTATGAGATTTCTTGTTACCTAAACATCGTTGAATCCATCACTTCTTCCACCAAAAAACTTGCAATTAACATGATGAAATTAGATATCAAGTACCTTAGTCATAAAATCAAAAGAAAAAAACAAGTGGTCAGATTGTGAAAACCACACTGTGGCAGTATCTGACCCTCAAAAAAGTAAAAAGAAAGACATATTTAATGGTAAAAACCTCCCTGAGGCACGTGTAGATGAGGTACTTGGTAGTCTGCCTAGCTATTTTCAAGAAAAATCTTCAGTTCTCATTGAACCTACACAACCTATCAACTTGGGGATGGAAGAATCTCCTAAAATTATCCATGTGGTTCAAACACTATCCACTGAGGAAAAGTAGAATTTTTCCAAATTCTTTCAAGACAAGAAAATCAATTTCACATGGATGTACTTGGATATGCCGGGGCTTGACACACATCTTATCATGCATCATTTATCAATATCTCCTAATGTGAAACCTATCAAACAAAAACTAAGAAAGATGCATCCACATTTAGCCTTTTTGGTCAAAGTAGAGTTAGAAAAACTCTTGAGTGCAAACTTTATCAGATCCATTGATTATGCAGAAGGGATTTCCAACATTGCACCTATGTCTAAACATGATAAATCCCTCTGCATTTGTACTAATTTTAGAGATCTAAATAAAGCATGCCCCAAAGATGATTTTCCTCTATCAAACATTGATATGATAGTGGACATGACTGTGGGTTATGAAATGTATTCCCTACCAAATTAAGATTGCTCTAGTTGATCAAGAGAAGATAGATTTTACATGTGTCTAGGGTACTTTCTGCTAGAATGTCATGCCCTTTGGGCTTAAAAAAATTGGTGCTACCTATCAAAGAGAAATTACCACCATCTTCCTTGAAATGATGCATAAAAATATGGAGGACTATGTTGATGATACACTACCTAAATCAAGAAAATGAGACACACACCTTGCAGACCTTAGTCTAATTTTGGACCATATGGAACAATTTCAACTTAGGTTGAACCCAAAAAAGTATGCCTTTAGTGTCACATCTAGAAAATTTCTAGGCTACATTATCTTAGCAAAAGACATTGAGGTTGATCCTGAAAAATTCCAAGCTATCATGGAAATGCCTCCTCCAAGAACTATCAGTCAACTTAGAAGTATACAAGGACATTTGTAATCCATAAGAAGATTCATTTCTTAGTTGGTTGATAAAACTCAATCTTTCAATAAAAATTTGCATAAAGGATCTACTCATATCTAGAATGGTGAATGTCAATAAAGTCTAGACCAAATCAAAGGGTACTTGGCTAAATCTCCAATTTTGATGCCACCCATTCCAAGAAAACCTTTGATCATGTATATATCATCTATAGCTTCTTCTCTAGGAGCACTATTGGCCCAAAGTGATGAGACTAGTAAAGAATGGGCTATATATTACATCAGTCAAACTTTGGTAGCTTATGAAATGAACTACACCAATATTGAGAAAGCATATCTTACTGTGGTCTTTGCTTCTCAAAAACTCTGACATTACATGTTGGCACATACAATTCACCTGATTTTGAAAATTGATCCTTTGAAATATTTGTTGAGCAAAGTTGTGCTTACTAGTTGTCTAGCTAAATGGATGATGACTCTTTCAAAATTTGACATTTAATATGTCAAATGTAAAGCCATCAAAGGATAGGCTATAGCTGACCAATTGGTTGATTTTCCACTAGACGATACAACACCCATGCAAATTGAGTTTTTAGGCACCTCAATTATGTACATCAAGGAGAGAACTTGGAAAGTGTTCTTTGACAGTTCTCATACACAAAATGGAGTTGGAGCAAGAGTCTTGTTTATTTCCCCTCATGGTTATATGATCCCAAAATTCTACAAACTCTTATTCCCTTGCACAAATAACATTATAGAATATGAGGCATTAACAAATGGGATCAAAATGGATCTTGAATGGAGAATCATTGAATTGCACATCTATGGAGATTCTCAACTTGTTATAAACCAAGTGAACAATGACTATCAAACAAAAGATGAAAAGTTGATCTCTTACAAGAAGTTGATAGATGCTCTAAGGAACTATTTCACTTTTGTGACATTCCAGCAAATTCCTAGAGCAAAAAACATGGTTGTGGATGCTATGGCCACTTTAGCATCTATCCTTCAACTACAAGAACATGAATCATGATTTGAGTTCCTTGTGGAAGAACTACGTCATCATGCTATGATTCCCTAGATAACCAAGTGATCTACAATGTTGTAGGTCATGATTCCTCCTACTATATGGCCATCTTCTCCTACATTCATGATCAAGTTATTCCCAAAACTCTCATGCACAACCAAAAATGCTAACTCCTCCACAATGCTTCACATTACACTTTGGTCTTCGGTGACTTGTATAGGAAAAGTCTAGACAAAATGTTGCTTAGTGTTTAGAACTAGAAGAGTCCAAAAAGGCACTCGCTGAAGTCCATGATGGCATTTTTGGGGCACATTCTAGTGGCATTATACTTTCTCAAAAACTACTTAGGACAGCTTATTATTGGCCAACCATGCAAGAAGATGCCATTCATTATGCTAAGTCTTGTTAGAAATGTCAACTTCATGGAAACTTAATTCATGCTCCTAGACGTGAGTTGATACCTTCTGTAACATATTGGCCATTTTAGCAATGGGTCTTTGACATGGTCAACAAAATTCACCCAAGTTCATCTAGTGGTCACAAGTTCATCATGATAGCAACTGAGTATTTCACCAAATGGGTTGAAGTTGTGCCACTATCTACTGCTACAAGCAAATTGTTGTCCTATTTATACTAAACCACATCATTTTTTGTTATGGTATTCCTTCCTCAATTGCTACTGATAATGGAGATTAGCTCAAGAATAAGGACCTCAGACAACTATGTAATAAATTTTGAATCAAACAACATTGGTCCTTTGTCTACTACCCTCAAGGGAATGGCCAAGCTAAGGCCTCCAAGAAAACATTGTTGAAAATCCTACATCGAATGGTTCATAAGTCTAGGAAAGACTGGCACCTATAGATAAATCCAACACTTTGGGCCTATAGAACTACCATTCATACTCCTACAAGAGCTACCCCCTTTTCTCTAGTCTATGGCTCTGAGGTCATCCTCCCATTAGAAGTTGAGATATACTCCTTGTGCATCTCCTTACATGGGTTGATAACTGATGAAGACCATAGAGCTATGTGAGTATAGGAATTAGAGACTCTTAATGAACATCCTAAGGCTTCTTTTGATCACATGAGGACTTATCAAAAGAACATGTCTACTCAGTATAGCAAGAAAGTTCACCTGCATGAGTTTCAAGTTGGTGAACTTCTACTTACAGAGAATCCAAAAAATCAGCAGCATAGAGAGCAGAAGGGAAAGTTTGAACCTAATTGGTTAGGCCCATACATTATCACAACAATATTTGGGTCTGCTGCTTATCAACTATCTACTACCAAAGGGGAAGAACTTGCAAATCCTATCAATGTCCTACATCTAAAGAAGTTCTATGCTTAGAGGCTTGCAACTTAGCTATCTTGTACATACTTATTGATCCTGAAAAAATCCTAAAGAAGTGGAAAATATCCTGAAAAATGGTCATCTTAGTGAAAACTTAGCAATAGGTGTTTTGATGTATCACAAAAAAAATTTAAAAATACAAAAAAATTGAAAAAAATCTTGAAAAAAATCTACCAAGTGGTGAAAACCTGGAAATAGGCGCTACTTGAGACCCTTGCACCTATGTCTATCAGTCTCATTCACTTTGTGCCACATTTCCTAGGTTGGGATTGTTCCTTGTCCTCGTCTCAAGGGCACAGCTACTTAGCCTATTTGAAGTATCCTTGTGCATTAGGGTTTTTATTAGCATCTCACACAAAAGTGTTTCTCAACACTACCTCGAACTTGACATCAAGTGTTTCTCCACACTTTTTAGATAGTTTACCTACAGTCTCTAGTTCTCACTATAAAAATAAAGTCTTGAAGAAATAGTCAAGTGACTTACACACACGCACTTAAACATTTGAATGACTGATCTATGATGAACTTTATCTACTTTGTGTGCATTCTATGCTAAAAAAATTTCTATGTTCCCTCCCTAATAGTCTTTTGAGGATGTCATGGACTAGAAGACTCAGAGCATGGGGCATGTTTTCTTGCTTTCTACTTGTCGGAATACCTTGTTTTTCTACAATGTTTAAAGCATTCATGTTTGTCTTATTTAATACTTTGACTTACAAATGTATCATCCTTAACTATTTCTACAATACCACACTCTGGGGTTATCTTGGTGTTTATGCCCTAATATAGGTGTAATCCTACTAAATTAAAGTTAGGGAATCTAATTGCGTAGTTATCTTGATTTACATGTCTCCGATACTTAGATTGGATTTCCATGTACCTATATGATATCAGTCATATTCATATCCTCGTAGTTATACTAGTGATGATTGTATGATCTCATGATGTCCCTAGTAAACACTTAATGGTGAAATAAGATTCTAAATGTTATGTGTTTCTTGCTGGTAAACCACTTTTCATATTAGCTTGCATTTTAGTTAATTTTCTAGCTTAGTCCTACATTCTTGCGTATGGGGAGAGCTCTCTCTTCATCTTTTTTCACAGATATATTAGCTAACTACCTTCATATCTTTCTTTGCTTTCTTCTTTATCATGTCTCTTCACCTTCTTGATCTTTTGCTTCATTTCTATTATTTCTATCACAAGGGGTTAATCTAAACATCACATCCAATCTATCCAAGTGTCACATGTTTCAAAATACATAAGTTTATACCATACACATGAGAGATAAAACATCATACATGAGAGAGATACATGAGCATATACACATAAGTATCCAAGCAACACATACATGAGCAAGAACTAGAAATAGAAACATCACATGAAAACTTAAATGTTGAAACATCCATTGAAATGAGATAAGTACACAAATCTATCGATCAAATCTGGTATCTCATATGTATATCAATGTGTCACAGTACATCTACAAATATGGGATCTAGAATTCTAGATATCTATCTCAAAAATACATGGAGTATAATCAAAACTATCAAAATTGTCACAACTAGCCTATGACTAACTCCCACCCTCTATAGCTAGTGGTGGAGCCTGTCTCCTATCCGATAGCTATACCATACCCTCTAATCTACCTGTTCACTCTAAGTAGTTAGGAAGTCCCTACCTTGGTGGCACCACACCCCTATAGGTGGCATAATAGTATGTGATATGTGCTCCATGATGTGATGCCTCTCACATAGCAGCATCTCGCTCCCTGCGAAGCTCATCTCCTCATGCCTGCTCATCCATGAGTTGTTGATCCCACACTATAATGATAACTCAAGTTTCTTGTAACTCTAACTCTAAAGTATGGATCCTAGCATCACACTCATCCTCTCCCCTAGCCAATTTCTCTACTTGTGCCTCCACTCGATTTACTCTTTGCCACCTCTGTGGCACCTCCTCCTCCTCCTCCTCCACCTCCCTAGTGGCTTGTCCCACATCCTCCTCCTCCTAGCTTTGAAACCCTCTTTGACCTCCATCTATCTCATGCCTTTACTTTTGCCTCTACCTTCACCTCCTTTGTGTCCTTGTACTATGGGTAGCGCATCTAGCTCTATATACCAAGGAAATGGATGTCTTTGCATCTCATATAGATATGTTGGATCTACCCCTGCATTAGCTATATCATGGTGATAATGCCAAGGATCATGCACTAAAGCTACTATCTCTCAGATGGCTATCTTGTAATCTAGCATCGGTAACCATCCTCACACCTCATCAAAGTGGAAGCGAGCATAGGAGGTGGTCTCCACTAAAATCACTTGTCACTTTGTAAACTGCCACCATACCCAACTAATCACAAACCTCTCAATGATCTATGAGTACTAGCCTACTAGTGGTCTATTGTACCTCATATAATCTAGCTCCTAGGCATCTAAACATCTATGGTAATCTCAGTAGGGCCACCATGTAAATGTTGTCAGCTCATCAAATATCTGATGGTAATATGTGAAATCCCCACTATGAGTCTGTGGGACAAATCCTATATATCCAAAAATATAGGGCTGACTCCAATCCCATGGTTTCACTTGTGGTCAAATCACAACAATGTGCTCCCATGCCCAAATCTATGCTAGCATTATTCTACATGCCTAGGAGTGGCCCTCATGGTAAACTACCTCATGTAGCTCATGGTACATACCTGGTAGAATAGCTGGTCCCCATGCCATCCTATGAGGCCACGTAATCAGGTTTGCCACCAGTCTGCCCCAACCTAGTGGAAAGCCCTTCTGATCCCTATCAATCACCAAGGCCTTAGCAACTAGTGAACATAATAGGCTCAGTAGGGGGTAATTAGTGCCATACTCATCAATCAATCACTCCCAAATTAGATGGTGGTCCAAGATAGTAACATCCTAAAACAATTGTTGCATCACAGCTCACCCCTCTATCGGGGTCTGATCACAATACACCTGTGACATATAACCAAACTTGGCATTAGTATACCTCACATCAATATTAGAACTTGAAAAACATGATAGAGTAATCAAGCATAAAATTGACCAGATTGTTGTAACAAGGTACTCAAAGGATCTGATATACATCCTCTAAAGTGATAGAGGCCTCTCTGGTTAGTAGATGGAAAGTAGTATGCTCACTATGCCACTGCTCAGCTAGCACAGTCAACAATCCATGGTTTTTCCATATATGGGGCATCTGTATGACCCACCTCAAACCCATGCTAGATGTAGCACCAAGCTCACCATCTATCAAATGCTCCACAACACACAACCCCACCACTTTGGTGGCTCTGATAAGAAGCGCCAAAAATACTTCCTACAACCCAAAACATGTAAACATCAGTACAACATCATAAACATGATCAAAAACACAAAATTTCATGAAAAATGCTTTAAAACCAATCTGTACAATATTTCCTACTATACGCAGGTGATACATAATGTTGATAACTTTTTGTGTGATACTTTTTTGTGTAATGGTGCGATACTTTTTTTTCATACAAAATTTTGCATCGGTTTGTCTAACAAATGGGTATGTCTCATATGATATACATTCAACTACTCGTGTGATAAAAAAATTCATGTGATATATCGTGCGATATTTAACAAAGTACCCATGTGATACTTTTAAAATATCACACGATATTCTGCATTTTTACCCTTAAAACATGCAAAAAAAAGATACAAAAAGCTCATAAATGCATTAAAAAGTACAAACTTACCGATGCCCCATAGTGCTCTGGCCAGTTGTGCAATCGATTGTGCTTGAAATAGTGTCAATCGATCAAAATACTAGCTAATGACATTTTCTCTCTTCGAAGGCAATCTAAGCTCTCCAAATTCACAAAAGACAAAATGAATTTGAAAATGACACTTGGACCCCTTTTATAGGCTCCAACCTCATTTTGACATAATTTTCAAACTCCTCAAAATTTTGCAAAAATTGCACCCTTGGCTAATTTCGATGTCCTAGATCCATTTTTGGGATCAAAATTGAAATTTGAGTTCATATTGATAATAAAAATCACATTTTAAATTTCTACCTTCTTTTGAGTAGTTAGCTAACCTATTGAGGTCTAATCTTTGAATCATCATTGAGGCACCTTCATTTCCTCATCTCTTCACCATTTCTATGCTTCATGTCTAATTCAATTCATTTTTTCATATCTAAAATGACCTTTCTACTTGATTTTACCTAATTTTCATGCTTTATCCTTTGTGGTCAACTCTAGTCAAACTGGGGCATTCTATTCCCACTTCATAGTCAATATTTGATTCTAATCACCTATCTATCATCTTGGACATTTATATATCTTTATTTGCTCATATCTTGCTCATTTTTGTATTTTCCTTACCTCATTTCGATTTCAATCCTGAGGGTGCAAAATTACTCTATCATCTCTTGCTACAGCTATCTATTTCTTAGGAGCACATGTTTCATCTTTTCATTTTCTCTTGATCTATCTACTTTTCTAGGTGTTAGCATTCTTCTTGAATTCTAACATCATCATTTTCCTAGTGTTCAGTATTACCACTATCAGGTTGTACATTCAGGATTTGGTATCTCTTTCTGCATTTCGTTCTTCAAAATTAGATATCTATATCTATTGTTGCCTACTTGGCTTCTTTTTTCTTTGACATAATGTATTCCCAAATCAATCACACATTAGTCAAAGAGGGGAAAATATAATCACCTAAAAATGGTCATCTAGACTATTAGCCCCCTTCTTAGCATTTTGGCTAATTTAATTAATCACTTACCTAGACCAAATTGCTAATAATAAATAAATTGATTATAACCTATAGTTTGACTATGCTATCCTAAGTTCATTATTTGATTAAAATAAAATGTCTCCTTTTAATTAAATAAAAGACCCCATTTTTCTCACCCACTTAAAGTGCACACATTAAAAAAAATCTATTTTACAAATTAAAAGAAAAGGCTTTGAGACTTTTGTCTTTGTGGGAAGTCAACTTATATTCTATTGGTTGACTTGTGTGTGCACATGGATCACTCCTCTTTTTGAATTCAACTGTTGATCATCCACCATCTTTATCTTGATCTCTACCATTCGTATAAATTTAAAAGAGAGAGCTCTCTCCCTCTCAAAGGATCCATCCCCATTTGAATATTGTGATGTTGTAGGTTTTCTAACAGGTTTCTTTGGAGCTTTGAGGACAACTTCCATTTCTTTTCTTCATTCTGATTCCATCACATTCATCTTAAGATCATATGGCATGTTTAAATTAGTTACATGATAGCTTAGTTTCATTTTCTATAATCTAGCTCACATAGCATAATAGTTGAGATTTGTAACACTTTCATATTGCCTAACATAGTCGCATTTTTCAGTCTCATTCTAGCTAAGTCTTCATACTTGCATTGCATCCTTGAGGAACTCATTGTAGACACTTGCATTCTTGCTCTTGTCTCAAAGAACCTTTCATTGCATGGTTTACTAGCAAGAAGTGTATCTCTAAGTCTCGGCTAAGAGCCTCCATACTTGAATCATACCTTCTTGTACTCTGTGGATAAGGAGCTCTAAGCCGGCATCCAAGCATTCTAAACTCATGGAATTGTTTGGATAAAAAGGTTTACAGTGTGACACCATTTGAGTGTACAAATATCAATTTTGTTTCTAAAATATTAATTTGACTTCTATTTAAGTCCAATATTAATATTTACTTTTCCTTTAATTCATAATGCAACTACAAGTAACTCAAACTTATAATTATAATTATAATTATATAATTAATAATTTTTGTCATAATAATAAATATTCTCAACTAGATGATTATATAATTAACTCCAACATAACACCTCTTAAAAATATAATCAAAATCATAAATATTTATTTATTGACTTCCCACTTGCATTAATAAATATATAATCACTTAAATGTAACTAATAGTTTAACTAGACTTAAGATATCATCAATACTAGCATCCACTTTACAAATAAATGAGTAATATTTATTTAATTTTTAAAATTAATAAATAATAATTTTTTTCTTAAAAAATTAAATTCAAAAATTAATAAATATATTTGTTTAAAAATAAAAATAATCTTGCATGCAAAAAAAATTCACATGTCTACTTACTCTTAAATATGTAAGATTATTATATCAATTTTTAAACATACATTTATTCTTTTACACATGCATAAATATATTTATTTATATTTATCCCCTTACATGTGTAACTACATTGATTTACATACATATCTTTATCGTTGGCTTTCAATTTATTTTAATTTTATAAATGATATGCAAAGGCATTTAATCAAACTCTAAATTGGATGAATATTTATATTTACTAATTATTTTGCATGTAAGTTTTCTCGAGAACCTAAGATTTTGATTGGTTGCATGCAATATGGTTTTCACTAATTTAAAAAAATGGTTTCTAGATTTGAGTTTTGCCAAACTTTTCTACATAAGAATAGTAAATTATTTTCTCTTAATTTCTCAAAAATAATATAATCCAAAAGTAATTTCTATTTTAAATTTCACAAATAAAATCCATGCATGAATTTTAACATTTACTACAACACAACCTCACAGGCATGAAGAAGACAATCTTTTGAAGAAAATATTTGCAAGGTTCTCAAACCCCACCTCACGTTGATGCTAACAATCTGGCAACATGGTGAAAACCTTACTAAACTAAAACCCTTCAAAGCTTCCAAAATTTTTTTGCTCAAAAATTCCTCTCCATAAACCTGTTTGTGAAATAATTACCCAAAAACCTTTAATATAGAACCCTAATTCCCTTTAGAGTTTCTATTTATAAAAGCCCTAAAATATAATTATTTTATTTAATAAATCATTCCATGCATATTTAACTCATTTTTTAATTAAATAAACTCTTTATTTTATTTTCTCACTTTATTATTTTATAAAAGCACATTAAAAGTAATTATTTATTATTTTAATCAATAAAGATAATTAGAGTGCATTATTTAAATGCAACTCTAATTTTAATCAATATTAATTAAATCTTCACATTGAAATAATATTTAATATTTAAAATGTTTTTATTTAGTTTTCTAATTTAGAACTTTAAACTAAATCTTTTAAATTAAACATATATTCAAATAGTTCCAAAGAATTAAATAGTCTTATTATAATAATTTTTTTCTTTTTAAATCAAATAACATTGAATAATTCAAATATCAATGGTTAATCAAAAGACCATAAATAAGCATTTTACCAAGCAAATCACAAAGTCAAACGACATGAAATGCATAAAGAAAACTAAACTAAGTGAAACTCAAACAACATATGCACAAAAAGTCTCATGGATTTAAAAATGGTAAACAGTCATATACAAGTCCTCCTTGCAAAACAAGTATTTAAGCTATAACAGGGATTGGATCAGATCATTAACTTCTCATTCTTACCATTGAGTTATTGTGACAAGGCACACTCATCCTAGTAATTCAGGGAATTTAGTGCCTAGTACTTACAACCTGCATAAAAGATGAGCATTTATGCGTGCGCGCGTGCGCGCGCGCGCGCACGTGTGTGTGTGTGTGTGTGTGTGTGTGTGTGTGTGTGTGTGTGTGTGTGTGTGTGTGTGTGTGTGTGTGTGTGTGTGTGTGTGTGTGTGTGTGTGTGTGTGTTAGCTAATCAAGAAAATATGAGGATTCATACGTTGTCTAGATCCCAACTAGCAAGTGACTATGACTACCTCCCCTAACCACATTAGACATGATCTGTCAGACAAAAATATTAAAAAAAAATGCACACTATACATATGCAAGTATGGGGTAACTAGTATAAATAAATCATGAATACAAATAACATTAGATTTCATTGTAACAACTCATCATCATAAAGATACAATAATCACCATTTAAAGACATATCATATGGTATCATCAAGAAATAATCATATTTACATATTGAAGTATTGCATTCAAATATCACTTAAGGGTTAATGTGTTCACAATGTTGGGTGGCTATTTTGCAACTGATAGTTTTTGGTAAAATCTAGTCACAAAATAGGATGACCTATCATAGCATGTGAGATAGACTCTCTCCTACCTTAAAGGGAAGGCTCCCCCTTCTCACCATTCTTTGGATCAACTTAAAGTAAGCAAGAAGTTGAGAGGATTTTGTAAAGGTTGTTACCAATATTCTTTCCTCTTAACTTTCAAGAAATAACCCACTCACTCGTGGAGTGAATAATGGGTAGGGTGAAATCTCTAACTACACTTCTATTTAAAAGTTGAAAATGGTGATACTGATAAACCAACACTAACTCAAAGGCTAGCTGAAAGTCACTGATTTGGCTCTAAGTCTGGTTGTAATTCTATATGAATAAGCTTTACTAATAGGGCACAAAGACTTCCAAAATTAAATATATCCTAATTATTTTGTGAATCAAGAAAGAGATATAAGCTACAAATAAAGTTTATAATTTTTTATCTCTACAATTGCTCCTAGTCAAAGCTCCAGCACCAATTGATTCTTAAGTCATTTAATACTCAATTATCAAGAACACAAGATGACATGAATCAAAGATAACATATGAAAATTACAAACAAAGCTTTCAATTTGCACAAGTAACAATTGTTTTCAATCAAAGTTCAATTTCAATTGCTCCTTTGTATTCACTTTTCTTTCAAAGTAGTGCTACATAAACAAATTTTTGATGATATAATTTCTCCAGAGCTCTCTAGCATACAAATAAAAGATGGTTTTACAATGAGGGGAGCACTCCTTTATATAGGAAAAAGAGTTGGGAAAAAGATGGATGAAAAAGTGGGAGCAACTCAACCAAGTTTGACCAAGTCTAACTAGAAGAGAAATTATTGGGTTACATGCAACTCGCATTACATGTAATTACATCTTTCCATGCAATGCATCCTTTTTGATCTATAAACAAAAATAAAAATAAAATAACAATTTTAAAGATTGATCTTTAGTGCCTTGAATTTGAATATAACATTACGCACTATAGGAAGATCATAAATCTCCATTGTCTTTGATATCGCCTCTGTCCTTACTACATTTTCATATGTTGATTGCACAACCTTGGAATTTTTTGCGTGAGAATATTGCAAGTGTTTTTTCAAAGATTTATATGAAGGAAACTTGTTCATTGTGTGAGAACAAAAATCCTCAGAATCTAGACTAGCATTGATCCTAATTGTATATTTTGAAGTCATTTTGTCAAGTGCAATCAAATTGTCATGTTCATTAAGAATCTGACATCCCATTCTCTCTAAGTCACATGTGATCCTGGTTTCTCTTTCCTAAAAATTTCCAAGGGTTGCTTGCAACTTTGTTATCAATTTTCTCATTATTTCTTCTTTATAGCCTATAATTCCTTGATATTTGAAAAAAATTTAAAGGATGGGAGAATGTCACATGTAAAAATGGCATCCAAATCAAACTAAGGAACCTTATCCTAGTCATTAAGAATTTCTTTCAAATTATAAGCTTCTTGAGTAAAGGACGAAATCAAATCTTATTCCATTTCATTCATATCTTTGATACATCTTAAGGATTTTAACTATATCTGTAATAGCTTGGACTCCTTTAGAAATGACTTCACCTATTCAAGACTTGGTAGCTTCAACTAAATTTCTTTCGTTGGATGTCTAAGATGTAACAATAACATTTTGAGAAGATTGTTGCTGAATAACTTCATTCAAGCAAGCACCTTCATGCTTAAACGGAACTTTCTTTTCCACAATTCATAGCTTCTCTTTGATACATTACAAAGTGAATCTTGAGAATCTTGTAAGCAACTAAGTCATGGTTGCTTTCTAATCTCTACCTTGGTGAACTTGTAATCAAAATGAGTAAGCTCTTCAATAGGTTTGTCCACCAATGGCTCGGCAACCTCTACAAACTTGGTTTTCTCTAAATCAACAAAGATTCTTGAAACAATCTTATCTATCAAAGATTTGGATTTAGTTTTCTTTACAAGAAGGTTATCTGGAGGTACAGCAACTTTTCTTCTCTTTATTTTGATTTTACTCAACCATGTTGGCAAGCTAAAACTTTCATTTGTGAAAGCAGGTATAGTGGAGGCCATTAACATTGATCCTAATTGTATCTTCTTTGTAACCGAGAAAGATTCAATTCACACAGCTGAATTCATAGGTGTATGATGAGATAATTCTATCATGAATAGCTCAAAACCTATCAGAGATGTATCAAGTTGAGAAACTTGACCCTTTGTGAGAATTGGAAAATCTTTGAACACATATCCCAAATGTTCATATTGTTCATTTGTTAAAATGGGAAGAGTTTCTGAAACCAAAATGGAAGGTGTGAAAATAGTGGAAAATGAATTGACGTCATCATCTATCTCATCCAGAAAAGGTGCTTCGTGCATGCATGGTGTATGATGTTGTGTAGTTCTTGGGGGAGATATGATCATAACTTTCCCTTCTTATTCCTAGTCTTCTTCATTTGATTTTACCTTTGATTCTTCCTTTGACTCCTCCTTTGAATCCTTAACTAGTTTAGGGATCTAAAATGATTCAAAAGAATAAGCTCCATCTTTACCTATGATTTCAAGCAGTGAATTCCTTCCAGGAGGACCAAGACTTCCACAATCTAGACTCAATTTTAGATTGACCCTTTTTAGGCATTTAATTTTTAGCCACTTATTGGTATTTTCTAAAATGGATTTAAATCTATCAAGGGTAGGTGTACCCTTCTTCTACTTCCATTGAATTGGAAAAGGGCACCTTTTATCAATACTAACCTGATGATATTCAGGATCAAGAATATTGCCATCATCTTCAGTTTAGAAATCTGATGGGATCTCAAGCATGTTAAGATCAATGATTTTCTACAAATTTAATATTTATTAATCCATCTTCATTATATCTAATTTTTTCTACATGTCAATCCAAACATCTTCAATGCGATGAACATGTGTCAAGGTCCTCTTGATTTGAGAATTCTATTCCCTATAATTAAAGTTAAATCTAGCTTTGAATCTCTTCAAAGTCATTAGCTTTAGTTTTTCTTCCATTTTTTTTCTTATGTACAAAATTGATCATATAATTACCAATTACCAAGGGTTTGGCAGAAGAAATACCAAAACCTTGCCTATGAAAATCATGATGATCAAATTGAACTATCATGAGTTCTCTAGCTAATTCCATCAAAATGATCATGTTAGTGGCATACCTAGGTAAGGTATATGGCTCACCCTTTAGGTACCCAACCCTCAACTAAGTAAAGGTTGGAAACTAGATAAAGATACAACCATATTGGTTTACCTTTTTCCAAGCTTCGTCAGATACCCTTTTGATTGATAACTTTCCATCAAAAAGACACTAGAAATGCCCAATGAAGGCATCCTCAATGCACTTAGATTTTGATGGAAAAGGCATCTCTTGTACTTGTGTTGCAACAAAAAAAATCCAAAATGTGAACACATCATCAAAACGTATTTCCATAAAGGTTGATTCTTGATGAGCATCAAAGGTTTGAGTATGGATTAGATACTTTGTATACCCAATGAGATGATCTCAAATGAGATACATACATATATAGTGGATGAAAATGGAAAATGAAGTGAAAAATTATGAAACTAGAAAATGGAAGGAGATGGATATCTTTTAAGATGTGAAGGTGGAACGCATGGGAATGTGTATGAATCAAAACTCTTGACCTTTTTAAAAGTGACTTTGGGTTTTCAACATATCATTACATGGAAAATGGATTACATGTAAATGCAACATGTAATGAGGAATGGAAAGTGAGATGACATGTGAATGCAGATGGAGAATGAGCTTACATATAAGTACAAATGACGAATGAGATGAAATGTGTAATGATAAGAGAAGTGGAATGATATGTATTTTTCTCATGGAGGTGTAAGTTCATATGGAAGGATGGAAATATAATGTTCTTGAAGCGAAGTGAAATTTATAGTCATCTCCAAAGAAAGGTAAAGTCAAAGTACATGGGAAAACATACGCATGACATTTTTTGACCTTTTAAAAGTGACTTTGGGTTTTCAAGATGTCATTACATGGAAAATAGATTACATGTAATGAGGAATGGAAAGTGATATGACATGTGAATGTTGATGGAGAATGAGATTACATGTACATGTGGATGATGAATGGAAATACACATAGTTGCATGTGAAGAATGAGATGCAAAGTGTTGTGACATGGAAATATAAGAATGGAATGAAATGATGCTCTTGCATTAAATGGAAGGTGGAGTGAAGTGAAACATGATCAAGTTCTTGGGAAAGAACTTGCAACTTCTTAAAAATGAAGAAAAACCAAAATACAAACACACAAAATGAGAAAAAAAACTTAAAAGAAAAACATACATTTGGCAAAAGACTCATACATATCAACAAGCAAGTCACTTCAACATGCAAATTCAAATTTGGAGTTTTGGAAAAAACCAAAAACATGAAAATGAACCGTTTCATCATTTTTAAATGAAAAAATGCACTTCCCATGGCATCAAACTCAACAAGTGTAAAGCATCAAGCTAAAACATGCATAATATCAGCAAGATAAACATAGATTAATTAGCAAGAAGGAAAATATCCACTTACATGATGATTATGTGCCAAAAATGAAGAAGAAAGAATCTCCAATCTTGAAAAATTCTCAAACAAATTTGGATTTATTCAACCTTGCAAAGAAGAATTCCAATGATCACCCAATAAGGCATTTTTCATGCACAATTCCAAAAACATGCCCTAAAAATGCTCAAACTTTCAACATTTTTTTAAATGCAAGTTCTTGAAACATTTTTGGGTAAAAATGTGATTCACGTCTGCACTTTTATTAGTCATTTTTTCCATTGAGGAGCAAAAACAATTTTTTTCAACGACCAAAACATTCATTCAAAACACCAAATGCTTCTTCTTTTCCCTAAAATGTGATAAAAAATACTCCAAAAATGGAACTTTTCTAAAAAACATAGGTCCAAAAGGGCATAAAAACAACTTTTTTTGTAAGAAGATTCAATGTTTTTAGCATTAGAATACTTGGATTTCCAAAAATGACCCTAGAGGAGAAGATTTGAAGACATTTCACAAAATAATACAAGCAAAATCATGAAGAATGTGTTCTTGGAAGCCAGATGCATGAAGTTTTGTCTCAAAACTCCAAAAATAGGTTTTCGAAGGGAAAATATTGTTAAATCAAGATCTCTAATAGGACCAAGTGATATAATAATTGATGGAATATGCTAGACTCATATTTCCTTACCAATTCAATTTTGTGAGTGTGCTTTCTCTGATTGTGCAGATCTTTTTGACTCTGCATTTACTGAAGGAGGATAGGCTTGTTGTAATCAATGTCTTGCTTGCAAATATAATCACTTTGACTAAATAATGATCACAGTCTTTATTGTTGGAGTAATTTTTAAGTCTGAGAATGCCTTGTGATTGATTCCAGACTGTCGATAACTCTTGGGATATATAAGTGTGGTAATATGTCTCCATAGACACACGACTCTACATGGTCAATGGCCATGTAGGGTCATGTACCTATGTGGAAATAATACTAAGACATGAGTAATCTTAATTCAGTAGTTAAGAAACTCACCTGATAACCATTTGGTGCATAATTTCATTTATCTCTACTTATAACAAGAGCCCAATATGACAAGTAAAGTCATTTATATGTAATCAAACATGTGTGTGTGTGTGTGTGTGTGTGTGTGTGTGTGTGTGTGTGTGTGTGTGTGTGTGTGTGTGTGTGTGTGTGTGTGTGTGTGTGTGTGTGTGTGTGTGTGTGTGTGTGTGTAATTCTTATCAGTAATACAAATAATGTTCATTCAAATGCTCAGTATGACTTTGACTAATGCTATACATCAACACTCCCTCTTAGCAAGGAATAAGTGAAAAAACTTTAAGAGATATCAGTATTAAGGATATCTATACACAATACATTATCTAACTTTAACACTTTGAAATAGTGACTTGTCAAGTAATTACAATCACCATGTTATGAACACTATCATAACATCATTATGATCTCTAATTTTCCAAAACAATATCTAAAGTAATCATAATGCGTTCGTTATCAATGACTTTCAGTGTATCTAGAACAAAATTGTCATGATAATAGGCCTATCACTTGTAAGATTGTCACCTTACAAAGATTACCTTTTGAATATATATGTCTCTAAAAAATCATCATCTTTCATTACATATTTGATGCAACTATTCAACCTAAAAGCATAAACACACATAAATTGAAACTTAAGTTTAATATTCAAAAATTACACTTTGATCATATCAAGTTTACCTCTAAAATATTCTAATCTAACATTGGCAAGAGGTTCAGGAAGAATATATGTTATTTGCTCATCAATCTTGATATGCCATACCTTTGATTTAAAAACTAAATTTATAGATAACTGAATTTATCTTAGTACAACATTGCATATGTCACTTATGTATTTGAACTTTGAGAATGTATCACTCTCCCTTTGATTCCTCACTTTGGGATTCTCTTTTAAATTTGTCCACTTTATCTCTTTGTTCAACAACTTAAAATGCAAGATTTTCATCCTTTTCATACTTAACTTCTTCTAGGGCTACTTGAATTTTCTTCCATTTTGGACAAAAGTTATGAGTTTGATCAAATTTGTCACATTTGAAGTATTTTACTTTGGATCAATCTCTTTTCTTGTATGATTTTTTGAATTCCTTGTTGTCTTGATGAATTCCCTTTCTTTTTCCCTTATTATTGGAACTGGCATGAAGAGCTTGAAATTCTCCATCTTTATTTGAAATGATTCCTCTCATAATTAATCTTGAATCTTATTGAGTGCATTTATTTTTGAGTAGTTCAAACTTAGGAAGTTTAGGTTGAGAATTTAGTCCACAAGTAAATGTCTCCCAAGATAGTGGTAGTCCTTTTAGGTCTATAATACTAAGTTCTTTGTCATCTACTTCATTTCCAACGGTTGCAAGTTGATCTTTCAATTCTGAGATTCTTAGGGAATAGGACGTAATAGTTTCTCCATTATTCATCTTGGCATATAGTAGATCTTGCTTCAATGTTAGCAATTTGCTTGTGTTATTAATTTTGAAAGTATTCTTTATAATGAAAAACATCTCAAAAGCAATTTTAAGACTCGATATAGAAGAAAGAATATGATCCTTCACCAAGTCTATAATAATTTTCATGGCCTTGTTGTGCCTTTTCCATGTCATTTTATCTTGATCATTTTTAGGTATTGATTTGTTTGATTCTATGTATTCTTCTCACTGCATTTCTCTTAGTGTTATCATGACTCAAATTTTCTATGATGAAAAATTGAATGCCCCCTCAAGTCTATCCTCTAATCTTACATGTTTTACCATTTTGAATTTGAGGATAAAATTTAATATTGATAAATCTAGGTTTTAATTTTAACTATGGAAAATTATATATATACCTATTGAGATGACTCTGATACCATGTTAAATCAGGATCTCTGATAAGAACGAGTGATATAATAATTGATGAAATATGCTAGACTTGTATTTCCTTACCAATATGCTTTTGTGATTGTGCTTGCTCTAATTGTGTAGATCTTTGGGACTATGTATTCACTAAAGGAGGATGGGATTTCTATAATCAATGTCTTGCTTGCAGATATAATCTCTATTACTAAATAATGATCACAATCTTTATTTGTTGGAGTAATCGTTGAGTCTAATAATGCCTTGTGATTGATTCCAGACTGCCAATAACTCATGGGATATATAAGTGTGGTAATATCTCTCTATAGAGACATGAATCTACATGGTCAATGGCCACGTAGGTTCATGTCCCTACATGGACATAACACTAAGCCATGAGTAATCTTAATTTAGTAGTTAACAATCTCACTCGATGACCATTTGGTGCACAGTTTCATTTGTCTCTACTTATAACAAGAGTGATATGACAAGTAAAGTTATTTATAAATAATCAAAAATATATATACATATATATATATATAAACATATATGTGTGTATATATATGTATATATATGATTCTTATCAGTAATATAAACTATGTTTGTTCAAATGCTTAGTATCACTTCGACTAATGCTAATACATGTTTTTGAAAGAAAAACATGTCCTTTGCAGGTGTTTACATATATTAAAACATGCATCCAAGACCAAAACACACCTTTTAGAGGTCATTAAATTATTTAAAAACATGTAAAGGGCTCTCCCAAGATAAAAACACACCTTTTTAGTGCATATGCATGTTTTAAAAACATGTTTTTAACCCAAAAATGGGTTTACAAAATATGTTTGCATATCTTAAGTGCAAAATGCACCTTTTTGGTGGTTATATGTTTTAATTACTTGCATATGCAATCCAAGGAAAAAATGCACTTTTTGGATGCATATGCATATAACATATGTAACTCAACTTTTTAATGTCATTACATAATTAAGTTGAGTTTACATGCATTTGCATCAAAAACGAGCCTTTTAGAGGTCATATTTTCCTTATTTACATGTTGCATATAGCTTAAGTGATCAATCAGGCATATGTCAATTTAATTTTAATAAAACATTACTTAAGTGAGACATAAATTATATTTATATTATCATATTAATAATATAATATGCAAAGTTGACACTTGTAGGTGAGTTGGTTTGTGCCTTGAGGCTTACTTCCTTGAGGTCATAGGTTCAACTCCCCTTCATAGTGGAGAGTGGTTGTAGGCCAATTTCTCTTACAAGACTTTCATGTCAAGTACCTACTCCACTGGCCTAGGGTACATGATTTGACTTTTTCCCCAAAGTTTTCTATTTGGCTCAAAGAAGGAGATAGGAATTCAAAAAAAATCCATTTGTTCACTATGAAACACAGAGCCAAAAACCATATCTCTGGGCTCACTAAAGGAAGACTTCAAATCAATAATGAAAAGGAAATCTCTGATGAAATAGTTTCTTTTTTTTCGACTTTGTTTTCTTTAGAACCTGATATTGAACATTCTAAATAATTCAAGCTATTAGATGTTATTCCTTCTTTGGTCTCTGAGGAGAAAAATAAAATGTTGTGTGCTATCCCTAAGGAAGAGGAAATCTATAAAGCTATTTGTTTGTTTGAAGGAGACAAATCCCCAGGATTGGATGGTTTCCCTATGCTTTTCTTTTAGAAAGAGTGGAAAATGGTCAGAAAGGATGTTTGTGATGTTAAAGAATTTTTTGGAGCCAAAAGAATGTTAAAGGAAATAAACTCTACCTTCCTTTATCTGATTCCAAAGAAGATTGAAGTTGATTCTTTGGACCAGTTCAGACCTATTAGTCTCTATAATTTGCTTTATAAAATCATCTCAAAAGTCCTCAATTTGATATTGTTGAACATTCTTCCAATCTTGATTTATGAGCAACAAAATGATTTTATTCCTATTAGACAAATCTTTAACTCCATTATTTTTGTGCATGAAAATATTCATTCCTTGTCTCTTTTAACAATTAGGGTTTTATTATGAAATTTGATATAGCCAAAGCTTATGATAGAGTTGAATGGTCTTTTCTCCAAAAGATCCTTATGTCTTTTGGCTTTAGTGTCAATGTGATTAAGCTTGTAATGTAGATGGTTTCTACTACTTTGGTAGCTATGCTAGTCAATGGGAGCTCTACTAAAAAATTTAATCCCTGTAAAGGGCTAAGCCAAGGTGACCCCTTATCTCTAATTATTTTTACTATGATGGCTAACTGTCTAGGAAGATATATTGGGAAGATGGTTTCTAAAGGGAAAATTCAAGGTTTGAGACCCTCGTCTCATCCTCTTATCTGTTCTCACGAACAATTTGTGGATGATACAATTTTCCATAGAAAAGATGATGTTAGAGAGGTGGGGAATCTTTAAAAGGATCTTAACCTTTATCCCTCTACAACTGGATGATTGACTAATTCAAACAAGAGGTACTTATTTTTTATTAATACTACAGTTGTTAGATAGGGTAAGATTGCTAAGATTATTGGGTGCTCTATAGGATCTTTTCCATCTACATGCCTTGGATTACCTCTGGGGTTGAATCCTATGGAGAGCTTTTGGGAGGATCTTATTAAAAAATTCAATAAGAAACTGGCTAGGTGGAAAGGTAATTTATTGAGTCAAGCCGATAAAGTCTCTCTCCTCAAAGCATGTCTTTAGAGTATTCCTACATATGCTTTGAGTCTTTTTAGGATCTCAGCAAGTTGATGCTATTGACAAAATTCAAAGAAATTTCCTTTGGTTTGGAATAGAGAATAAGAAGAGAATGACCTTAATTGCTTGGGATAAGATTTGTAAACCTAAATTAAAAGGGGGTTTGGGTATAAGATCTGCAAGAAATATGAATAAAGCTTTATTAGCTATACAAGGTTGGAGAGTCTATCATGATAACAAGGAATGGAGCTCTATAAAGAAACATAAGTACCTTTATGAGGCTCCTTCATTTTTCTAATTTTCTCTCCCCTATTGAGTCCCTTCTTCATCTATAATCTAGAATGCAGTGCAGGGAGCTAAAACTATTTTAAACAAAGGATGCAAATGGAAAATTGATAATGGGAGCAAGATCATGTTTTGGGATGATGAATGGGTACTGGATCATCCTCTGATTGAATATTTTGATGATAGGACTTTTGTGGATAAGTGCAAACAAGATTTTGGTGAATATGTGGAGAATTACTAGGTTGAGAGTAAATGGGTCAATAACAGTGTCATTAATAAGGATTTTTCTAGCATCTAGCTAGCCTTGAATGTTGTTAGCCTCTACCCTCAAAAAGAAGATATTTTAGTTTGGGGGATTGAACCAAGAGGATGCTTCAAAGTCTCTTCTATATTCAAATCAAAGGATAGAGGAAATATGTATTTTTGGGCTAAAGCATGGATTAAAGGGCTTACTCCAAAAATCAATGTCTTTTTTTGGACTTTGCTTCAAAACAAAATCTTAACTCTGGATAACTTGAAAAAGAGAGGTATCTATCTGGTGAACAGGTGTTGTCTCTATAAAAAGGACTATGAAGATAAGAACCACCTTTTTTTAAACTATTGTTTTAACTAGAATGTTTGGAGCTATCTTCTCAAATATTAGAATATAGATTGGGTTTAGCACAATGACATTGATCAATGTTTTCAGGGTTGGACATGTCCTACTAAGGATGATGATATTGGTTCTCTTTGGAATATTTATCTACCTCATCTCTGTTGGGGTAGCTGGAAGGAGAGGAATAATATAAAAATTTAGAAATAAGGAGACCCCTGATTGGGTTTTAGGTCAAAATATAATCAGATCTATAAAAGAAAATTTCAAATCTTAGAGGAAAATGGTTGATAAGACTCAAATAAGTAATCCAATCAATGCTAAAGGTTCAATAACAAAACAAAAGGATCAAAGACAGAATGTTAAATGGAAATCTCCACCTATGGGTTGGATAAAAGGTAAATTTGATGGCTCTGCTAAAGGGATCCTGGGAAAAGCTAGATGTGGAGGTGTTTTGAGAGACCATTACAACAGGGTTATGGATGTTATTACTATCCCTATAGGAAATTCTACTAGTCATAAAGTAGAGATAACAGCTACTCTATTCACTATAAGGATGGCAGTGGAATCTGGTTTTCAGAATCTTTGGTTGGAAGGACACTCTCTTAACATCATTAACATGTTGAACAATAAGAGTCTAATTACCTGGACTATTGAGGGAAGTATAATGGAAATAAAAGACCTTATGAATAAATATGATAATGTCTACATCACTCATACTTTTTGGGAGGGCAACATAGTTGCTGACTGGATTACAAATCAAGCGGTCTATAGGGAAACTAAGTTGAGTTAGAAATATGATGTAAGAAAGGAAGTGGAGCTTATAGAAACTATTAATTATGATATGACACATGCTAATGAAGGAAAGATCACACAATATAGAGGAATTTATTAAGGGACATGATGGGTTTGTGACAGATTTTATGAGTATCCTTAGGTGGTACTTTTGTATACTTATGGATTTTACTTGGCATGCATGCAAGGTTAAAGGTTTCTTGGAAATCATTAATTCTTTACTCTCCTTTTTGGTGATTGTTTTTTAGTCTAGTTGTGGTACAGAGCCAAATATGAGATGGGAGGGGAACCAAGAAAGCAAGAGTTGAATAACTATAAAGAGTGGAGGGCAAATTCAAATGTTTGTCATATTTTGAAATAAGGGAAAGTCATGACTTATATAGAGAAACTTAAAGGGTATAAGCCACATATTACAAAGTCCTTCAAAAATTGGATCGAAGAAAGGGTAACATTGCATACGATCACTGTGAATTTATTGGAGGAGTTCATCACTAAGATTACGGGTCTTCCAATGGAGGGTCTCAAATTCAGCAAGGAAACTAGTATCTCAAATTTGGCCTTCAAAAAATTCCCTAAAATGGAGGAGGAGAAAAAACTAGAGAAGAATGGTGACTTTTATAATCTAAGCTAGATAAACGTAATCTGGAGGATGTTCTATCATGTATCCTTGACTCTTTTATCCTTGATGGTAGAGCTAAGAGAGTTCACAAGTTTTATTTTGTGTTCCTAAATCATTTTAGGTATAAAGATAGAATTTCTTTCCCATTCTACCTAAAGTACTCTCTGATACAAATCCTCTAAGCTTGTTTGAAGAAGTATTTTCATCCTTTGCTCCATGAGGAATTAATCCTTTTTATTGATAAGTATTATAAAAGTAAGGTTGTTAAACTCTCTACAATTTTAGAGAAAAAAGGAAAGTATCTAGTAATGAATACTCAAAGAAAAAGGTTAAAAGTGAGGAAGCCACTAGTGATAGTAAGAGTACTAAAAAGGGTCACAAGTAGGAGATTAAAAAGAAGAATGTGGAGGAAGTGACAGATTCTAAGAATTCTGTCAAGGATGACAATAAGATTGAAATGGGAGACCTTAGCTCAAACATAGAAGGTTATTTTAGAAGGGCGAGCATGTCAACTAGTAAGGAACATGTGAAGGAAAGTAAAGACAAAAAAATTGAATTAAATTTTGGGTCTGAAGCTATAAAGGATGATGAGGGGAAAGATAATGTTCTTTCTTCTCCTCCTAATACTAAATCTAGTGAGGAGAAAATGGGCATTGACATGGAAAAGAACAATGAGGGAAATGTCCTTGTTATGAAAGAGCATAGCCTGAGTAAGGAGAAGGAAGAGGAGTTTAAGGAGAAGCAAGATGCTAACACTAACATCCTAGTCAATAACACTAGCATTGACGCTGCGATTAGAACTAAAGAAGGTAACAGGGATAAGACTCACCATGAAAAGATCTCGTTTCTTCATACTGCTAAACTTAAAGCAAAGGCATCCCTACAAGTGGACTTTTAGAATTACAATGAAATCATGGTGCTCAAGAAAATAGTAGGAGTTATTCATAAAGAGTTGGACAATGAACATATTATGAGAGTCCACCTGGAGAATCTTGTTGGTAACATCCCTAACAAACTAAAGGATTATGAGCTAGAACTCCACCAACTAATTAAGGAAAGTGGGCAGAGAATGGAGCAAGACACTTCTAGTTTGTGCACTGCAATGGCCAATCTGGGCAAGAAAAGGAACCAAGAGATCATGTCTCCAAACACTACTGTGGTAAGGAGTTCAGGAGGGCCTATCAAGAGAACAAGGCAGAGTATGAGGAAAAAGATTGTTGATGCTCCTAAGGTTCCTATTTTTGCCATGATTGATATTATCCAAACTATTGCTAAAGTAGGTAAGGAAGTGGAGAAGAGCATCAAGGAATTGTTGTAGGTGTTGGTTGTGGTCGCTAGTGTGCTAGTTGTTAGTCTAGGTAGTTTTATTGGTTCTATTTTATATTTTATATCTTTCTATTTAAAATTTTAGGTTTTAGGTCCTTGTAAAACTTGGCTGTGTTTGGTTTAAACTTGCGGTTTTAGGTCCTTGTGTGCTTTTTACTTTACTCTATGTTTTAGATCCTTGTAAAACCTAGTTTGTTCTTAATGATAATCTTTTTCTTCTATTAAAGGGTTTTGGGTCCCTTCAAAACTAGTTTTTACCTTAATCTAAAACAATATAATATGCAAATTGTTAGTGTAAATAATAATTATTTACACTTTACTTAAGTTTACTTAGGATAAATGCATTATTTTATTATTTATTAGGTTAGACACCTAGGAGTTTGCATACTCATATGATTTCTCATGTTGACAACATAGGAGTAAGCAACTCTAATTTAACACATCATGTCTACATCACTGGAGTTTGCATAATCAACTGAGTTTTCATGTAGACAACATAGTTGTTCACACTCTTAATAAAGCACATGGTGTCTACAACATAATTTTACATGACACACCTTTCTAGGCTTATCCTCTCATCATTGCACTAACTCCTATGCTTAATGGAGGATAACTTATTCTTGGTGGACATGTGCTTAGTTGTGGAGCTTATCATATTTCTAACTCCTAAACATTCTAGATGCATCTTAGAGGCCTTTATATATAGGCACCTCTAGTGTACTATCATATCAATCAATTACATTGAATTGAATATCATATTGTTATTCTAATCATACTTTGTTGGTCTTTTGTGCTATTTATTGTGCTTCTTGTTCTTGGGTGAATTTTTTCCTATGGAAAATTCTTACATGGTATTAGAGCTATACCAAATTCTTACATGATATCAGACTCATAGAAGTGTCATTTCATAGCCATTGGAGACCGATCTTGCTTCACGTCTTTAAGGACACCTTGATTTAGATCTAGAGTATCTATAGATATTGGGAGCATCTAGAGCCAAAGTGGACCTCACCACTACATCTAAAACATTGATTCGGTGATTTTTGACTATAAATTTGGCTATATTAGGCCATAGTCAAATTTGAGGCCTTTTTATTTTGCAAACCGGCACCTGAAGTCTCGATTTCCAAATTCGATATGGTCATTAGATCTCTAAATTTAATTTTTAGATCTGTATATTTTATTATTTTAGTCTACAATTTCTCTACATTATTTTTTGGATCTGCATATTTTGTCCAAAAAAAATTTGGCCATCAGGCCAGTAGGAGAGATTTTTTACAGGTGAAGATTGGAGCTTGCTAGTGCCAAATAGACATTGGCATCATATTCAGAAGGTCAAAAAAACCCCAAATTGACTTTTGTTTCATCAAAATCAAACATCTAAGGTAAAACCTAGAGACATTTGATTTTTGGAGGCACGATAGTAGTAATTCAAAAATAATAATAACAGAGGTGATTTTCAAACAGCGATATCTCCCTCATACAGACTCCTTTTTGTGAGCAATTTTTTTTTTTGTTTTGGGGTAGAATTTCATGATCTACACATTGGTACAAATTGTTTGAGATCTCTATTCATAAATTTTTCTACAAGTCACCAATCCCAATTTTTACAACTTTAAATGCTCCGTATGAGCTCATCTGGACTCCAAATCAGGTTCCATTTTTTTTAAAGTGAATTTTTTTTGTCTACTTTCTAGATCTAAAATCAAATTATAGACTTTTATGGATAGAAATAATGCTTTCAAAAATAGACCCTAAATTGGCTACTGTAAATGCACTACCTATAAAGTGCCTAAATCATACATTGTGGGGGGGGGGGGGGGGGGAGAGAGGGGGGTTTCTTTGATTCTCTCTTGCATTTTGGGGGGTGCATACATACATTAATCTCATGGATTTTTTTTCACATGCCAGCGTGGAGTTAGACCCCCATTGACAAAAAGGAACTATCACAAATGAAGTTCTTTAATCATTGATCATCTACGAAGAGAGCATAAGTATTTCCTTATTTATGTTCCAACGAATTGATCTCTTCCACTAAAGAATAGCCACCTATTAACAGACTTTTGGATATCATTATATTCAGTATCAGTTCTGATTGTTGGCATGTCATTAAAAAGCTCATTAAACCTTATGATATTTGGATGGCCCTTTGGAAAGAATATGGAGATTCCGCAGTTCCTCCTTTTCTAGAAGACATTCTATTTGTAGTCACTTCAACTATGGTTCCTTCAACTCTAGATGAAATCACACCTCTTGATACTCCATTGATTCTATTGATCTAGTTCCAGCCACAGATGCTCCAGATTCAGTGCAGCAGGACATAACATGTCTTCCTACTTCAGCTTCATGGGATGACTTCCTTCTAGACATTGTAGGGCTATTTGTGGAGTCTCACATTGAAGATATGGGAGACATCATTGATGACATCAATCTTCTCTTTGTTGAGGAGAGTTCTTCACTTGTTTCGAGGGCACACTCTGACACTCAACTACTTGATCATTCTAACATGATTGTGGCTTCTTTACATTAGTTGGAAGAGGACTCATTCACTTATGAGGAGACATCTAAGTCTGTGGAGATTGTACTCCAGTTTCCTCAAACATTATATTTTCTAAGGGTTCTTCCTATTTGTTGGGGAGTGCTCTCTACTACACCTATGACACCATTTCTTCCTATAGGGAGGACCATCATTCAGCTTTCATGGTGCAGCTTCTTCTGTCATCAAGGAGCTTCTATCATGGGTGTGCATCCATCATTGAGAGGAGGTACCATTTCTTCTCTTCCTCCATCTTCCTATTTGGATTCTTCATTGTCTTTAGAGTTTGATTCATCTTCATACATGGACATGCTTCCTTATTTTCCATCTTCTTGTGGGTATTCACCAGATTAGTTCGTGGCATCTACATTCATCAAGAACTTGTTGACATCTGAGTAGACTTCAGAGGCAGTATCCATAGCATACTGCATATGGATTCCTATTCCATCTTCCAATCCATAGTGGGAAGCATACTTGCACCTATATGTGGTGTATCTTCTTCCTAAAGGGAGAAATGTTGTTTATAAGAAGTGGATTTTCTTTTGTCTTCAGATGCTCATCATTATGAGATCCTTCACTAAGGCAAGGATTTCATCGAAGGATTCTCTATTGTATATGCATGATGTATGTCATAATTGGGGGGGGGTCTTGATTACTCCATCCATTCATGCATCTTTCTTTATTGTACATATCTCTCTTTTTGGGGGAGGGTTTTTCCCATGAGGTTTTCCCTCTTTCTCTGTTTGCAAAGAGATTGCATTGCATTATATGTTTAGCATTGTATTTTTACATGGGTACCTAACATAGCCTAATAGCTAGGACCCATTATGCATTTCATCATAGCTTTTGTGAACTTAAGTGCATTCCCCTAAGTTGCACTTAAGGAGGGGTGTTAGTGTAAATAATTATTATTTACACTTTACTTAAGTTTACTTAGGATAAATACATTATTTTATTATTTATTAGGTTAGAAATCTAGGAGTTTGCATACTCATATGAGTATTCATGTTGACAACACAGGAGTAAGCAACTCTAATTTAGCACATGGTCTCTACATCACTAGAGTTTGCATAATCAACTGAGTTGTCATGTAGACAACATAGTTTTTCACACTCTTAATTAAGCACATGGTGTCTACAACATAATTTTACGTGACACACCTTTGTAGGCTTATCCTCTCATCATCGCACTAACTCCTGTGCTTAATGGAGGATAACTCATTCTTGCCGGACATGTGCTTAGTTGTGGAGCTTATCATATTGCTAACTCCTAGACATTTTAGATACATCTTAGAGCCTTTTTTATATAGGCACCTCTAGTGTACTATCATATCAATCAATTACATTGAATTGAATATCATATTCTTATTTTGATCATACTTTGTTGGTCTTTTGTGCTATTTATTGTGCTTCTTGGTCTTGGGTGAATTTTGCCCTAAGCCAAATTCTTACATGGTATACAGAGCTATACCAAATTCTTGCACAAATATCATTTAATAAGTAATATTTACTAGAGCATTTGATTTTAATATCAAAAATTAAATTGAACCATATAGTTAATATAGTCGCTTATGTGAAAAATTAAAAAGCAAACTCAACATAAAAATATAACATAAAGTGCACTATAGTTACTTTAAGTGAAAATTTAAATGATAAAATAACTTTAAAACATAACATAAAGTGAATTTAAGCTATATTTTTTTAAAAGTGAATGTCAAATTTCAAATATAAAATGGTAATTTTAATTTGTGCAGTTGCCTCAAAAAGGTCCACTTTTTGGGCACTAAATTGGCCATATCTTTTGATTGCCAACTTGAATTAAGCCCTAAGATAGATCCATTTGAAGGGAAAACCAAAAGAAATGACTTGAGCAGAACCAAAGAACTAAAAACCAATAAAAATTCACTCAAAAATGAAGAAAAGGAAGATGAAGGCCTCAAAAATCAAGTATAGACTTGACAACAAGAAAAATGAAAAAGACTTGATGAAAGTCTTTAGTAAAATTATTCATTATATCAATTGGTGTTGTTTGAAAAAGTTTCTCAGTTTTCATTCCTTATTACATGTTGCATTTACATGTAATCCATTTTTCACATAATGACATCTTGAAAACCCAAAGTTATTTTGAAAAGGTCAAAAAAATCAAGTGCATGTTTTCCCATGTACTTTGACTTTACTTTTCCTTGAAGATGACTATAAATTTCACTTCACTTTAAGGAACATTGCATTTCCATCCTTCCATATGCATTTACACCTCCATGATAAAAATACGTATCATTCCACTTCTCTTGTCATCGTGCATTTCATCTCATCCATCGTTTGCACTTACGTGTAAGATCATTCTCCATTTGCATTCACATGTCATATCACTTTCCATTCCTCATTACATGTTGCATTTACATGTAATCCATTTTTCATGTAATGACATTTTGAAAATCCAATGTCACTTTTAAAAGGGTCAAGAGTTTTCATTCACATGCATTCCCATGCATTCCACCTTCACATCTTAAAACATATCCATCTCCTTCCATTTTCCACTTTCATAATTTATCACTTCATTTTCCATTTTCATCCACTACATATGTATGATGTCTCTTTTGAGATCATCTCATTGGGTCTACAAATTATCTAATCCATACTTGAATCTTTGATGTTGATCAAGAATCAACCTTTATGGCAATATCTTGTGATGATGTGTTCACATTTTAGAATTTTTGTGTTGTAGCACAAGCACAAGAGATGCCCTCACCATCAAAATCTAAGTGCAAAATAAAATACCATTTTGATAAAGAGTTATCTCATGCAACTCCATCTCATGTCATTTCTACTCTTGACAATGTGTTAGACATAAAGATCAAACAAGATGTGGTTAATTTTTTTGCGAAGAGTAGAAGCTCCTGTTGGGCATGATATGAAATGTATCAAAAGAAGTCATATCCACTTCGTGTCTACATTTCTCATGGCTTCTATGGAACTAGAGTGTGTTCTTAGATGTGTGAATCATGTCAGCCCAAAGTCAAAGACGAACAAGGATGTTGATGGCAAAGTTATTATTAGTCTTGATCCAGAAGTTATCGTGCAAATTTTCAAAGTGTTGTATAATGCAGAATGCATAGATCTAACCAAATATTCATCTTTGGAAATGTGAAATGAGAATAATGGAGATTATCATAAGTATATGAACCTATATTAGTTGGATACTAAGAGAAACAACTTCTCAAGATGGCCAAAGACCATTCATAGATCTAATTTCAAGTAGGAGTACATAGATCTTATCATTCTTCTTGGCAGAATCCATGGCCTTAAAGATTCCACCGATTTCAATTCATGGATGTATAAGTTCATCTTCTAGATCATGGAGAATAAAGAATGTATCTTTTGGGGAGAACTAATCAACACCACACTTTGTGAGCAATTTCTTAATGTTGGGACTTCAGTTGCTTTCTACATGCATTCCTACCTTGTTTATATTGTTGTTGCTATGGGATCTTTTTCTACACTCTCAACTAAAGGAGATCGTCTTTAGATTTTGATTTGGGATTACGATCATCAAATTACTCTAACTAATAGTAAGTTCCATTAGATAAGAGTTTAGAATGTTGTAAACACTTAAAATCATCCCAAACACTATATTAATTCATTTAATATTTCCTTTGACATTATAATTATTTATTAATTAATTAATTATATTTTTCATATTCTTCTATTTATTTAATTAAATTTATTTAATTTAACTAGGTTTCATTTCCCTAATGTATTTAAATTTAATTTGAATACTTCCCCTCTAATGTATTAAATTAATTTAATGCATAGTGCTTCATAAATTCTCATTTAAATAAATTCTAATTACTCCATCCATCATGCATCTTTCTTTATTTTACATATCTCTCTTTTTGGGGGAGGGTTTTTCCCATGAGGTTTTCCCTCTTTCTCTATTTTCAGAGAGATTGCATTGCATTATATGTTTAGCATTGTATTTTTACATGGGTACCTAACATAGCCTAATAGCTAGGACCCATTATGCATTTCATCATAGCTTTTGTGAACTTAAGTGCATTCCCCTAAGTTGCTTTAAGGAGGGGTGTTAGCGTAAATAATTATTATTTACACTTTACTTAAGTTTTCTTAGGATAAATACATTATTTTATTATTTATTAGGTTAGAAACCTAAGAGTTTGCATACTCATATGAGTATTCATGTTGACAACACAGGAGTAAGCAACTCTAATTTAGCACATGGTCTCTACATCACTAGAGTTTGCATAATCAATTGAGTTGTCATGTAGACAACATAGTTGTTCACACTCTTAATTAAGCACATGGTGTCTACAACATAATTTTACGTGAAACACCTTTGTAGGCTTATCCTCTCATCATCCCACTAACTCCTGTGCTTAATGAAGGATAACTCATTCTTGGTGGACATGTGCTTAGTTGTGGAGCTTATCATATTGCTAACTCCTAGACATTTTAGATACATCTTAGAGGCTTTTTTATATAGGCACCTCTAGTGTACTAGCATATCAATCAATTACATTGAATTGAATATCATATTGTTATTTTGATCATACTTTGTTGGTCTTTTGTGCTATTTATTGTGCTTCTTGGTCTTGGGTGAATTTTTCCCTAAGCCAAATTCTTACATGGTATACAGAGCTATACCAAATTCTTACACAAATATCATTTAATAAGTAATATTTACTAGAGAATTTGATTTTAATATCAAAAATTAAATTGAACCATATAGTTAATATAGTCACTTATGTGAAAAATTAAAAAGCAAACTTGACATAAAATATAACATAAAGTGCACTATAGTTACTTTAAGTCAAAATTTAAATGATAAAATAACTTTAAAACATAACATAAAGTGAATTTAAGTTTTTTTTTTTAAAGTGAATGTCAAATTTCAAATATAAAATGGTAATTTGTGCAGTTGCCTCAAAAAGGTCCACTTTTTGGGCACTAAATTGGCCATATCTTTTGATTTCCAACTTGAATTAAGCCCTAAGATAGATCCATTTGAAGGGAAAACCAAAAGAAATGACTTGAGAAAAACCAACGAACTAAAAACCAATAAAAACTCACTCAAAAATGAAGAAAAGGAAGATGAAGGCCTCAAAAATCAAGTATAGACTTGACAACAAGAAAAATGAAAAAGACTTGATGAAAGTCTTTAGTAAAATTATTCATTATATCAATTGGTATTGTTTAATTGATCAATACAAACCAATTAAATAATTAAATAATCTTCCAAAAATCCAAAACTAGTTTGAAAAAGTTTCTCAGTTTCCATTCCTTATTACATGTTGCATTTACATGTAATCCATTTTTCGCATAATGACATCTTGAAAACCCAAAGTCACTTTGAAAAGGTCAAAAAAATCAAGTGAATGTTTTCCCATGTACTTTGACTTTACTTTTCCTTGAAGATGACTATAAATTTCACTTCACTTTAAGGCACATTGCATTTCCATCCTTCCATATGCATTTACACCTCCATGATAAAAATACGTATCATTCCACTTCTCTTGTCATCGTGCATTTCATCTCATCCATCATTTGCACTTACGTGTAAGCTCATTCTCCATTTTCATTCACATGTCATCTCACTTTCCATTCCTCATTACATGTTGCATTTACATGTAATCCATTTTTCATGTAATGACATTTTGAAAATCCAATGTCACTTTTAAAAAGGTCAAGAGTTTTCATTCACATGCATTCCCATGCGTTCCACCTTCACGTCTTAAAACATATCCATCTCCTTCCATTTTCCACTTTCATAATTTATCACTTCATTTTCCATTTTCATCCACTACATATGCATGATGTCTCTTTTGAGACCATCTCATTGGGTCTACAAAGTATCTAATCCATACTTGAATCTTTGATGTTGATCAAGAATCAACCTTTATGGCAATATCTTGTGATGATGTGTTCACATTTTAGAATTTTTGTGTTGTAGCACAAGCACAAGAGATGCCCTCACCATCAAAATCTAAGTGCAAAATAAAATACCATTTTGATAAAGAGTTAGCTCATGCAACTCCATCTCATGTCATTTCCACTCTTGACAATGTGTTAGACATAAAGATCAAACAAGATGTGGTTAATTTTTTTGCGAAGAGTAGAAGCTCCTGTTGGGCATGATATGAAATGTATCAAAAGAAGTCATATCCACTTCGTGTCTACATTTCTCGTGGCTTCTATGGAACTAGAGTGTGTTCTTAGATGTTTGAACCATGTCAACCCAAAGTCAAAGACGAACAAGGATGTTGATGGCAAAGTTATTATTAGTCTTGATCCAGAAGTTATCATGCAAATTTTCAAAGTGTCGTATAATGCAGAATGCGTAGATCTGACCAAATATTCATCTTTGGAAATGTGAAATGAGAATAAAGGAGATTATCATAAGTATATGAACCTATATTAGTTGGATACTAAGAGAAACAACTTCTCAAGATGGCCAAAGACCATTCATAGATCTAATTTCAAGTAGGAGTACATAGATCTTATCATTCTTCTTGGCAGAATCCATGGCCTTAAAGATTTCATCGATTTCAATTCATGGATGTATAATTTCATCTTCTAGATCATGGAGAATAAATAATGTATCTTTTGGGGAGAACTAATCAGCACCACACTTTGTGAGCAATTGCTTAATGTTGGGACTTCAGTTGCTTTCTACATGCATTCCTACCTTGTTTATATTGTTGTTGCTATGGGATCTTTTTCTACACTCTCAACTAAAGGAGATCGTCTTTAGATTTTGATTTGGGATTATGATCATCAAATTACTCTAACTAATAGTAAGTTCCATTACATAAGAGTTTAGGATGCTATAGACACTTAAAATCATCCCAAACACTATATTAATTCATTTAATATTTCCTTTGACATTATAATTATTTATTAATTAATTAATCATATTTTTCATATTCTTCTATTTATTTAATTAAATTTATTTAATTTAACTAGGTCTCATTTCCCTAATGTATTTAAATTTAATTTGAATACTTCCCCTCTAATGTATTAAATTTATTTAATGCATAGTGCTTCATAAATTCTCATTTAAATAAATTCTAATTTATTTAATTTCCTCGACGTTATTAAATTCTTTAATCCTATGATTAAGTAAATCTTATTTAATTTAATCCTAATCCAATCCTAAAACCTAGTCTACACCCATCGCTCTCATCCTTCTTAGCCTATCCATTAACTAATCCCACTTTATTATCCTAAACCTCTTTTAATCACCTCTTTAGCAACTAAGTGGTTTCTCACACATGTGGGAGCAACACAAGGCTCAAGGAACCTCCTTTCATTAAACTCTCCAAAAAGATACTCTTATGCCTTTGTCCCCCACTTCTTTACCCAATGTTGCTCACATGTGTCAGCACACCTTGAGCCTCTTAACCATAAAGGCACTTTTTGACTTTTGTATGGCTTTTCCTTTAGCCCATGTGTCTTCTTTGTAGCACCTATGTGGATGCCCCATAGATGCCACCTCCTCAACGCCCCCATCAAGCCTATAAATAGAGTCCTTGTCTCAAGCATTTTTTATCTCCCTCATTTTGCATGGTTATCATGCTAGTTTAGTTTTAGAGCTTTTAGAGAGTTTATGCTTAGAGCTAACCTTTGGTAGTTTTTTGCATTATTTAAGTTTCTAGATTTTGTATTGGCTTCATGGTAGCATAATAATATTAGGTTTTTTTCTTCATTGCATTTCACTTCCATTCCCATCCATGAAATCCCTTGATGATGGCTTACTCATAGCCATTATTTAAAGGCATTTCACATACATTTTTGTATAAATTCACATTTTCATATTTGCATTCATTCAATTTAGTTTGAAGGGATTCATTCTATAGTTGTGTTTGGGAGAGCACATCCACATCCTTCCAATCTAAAGCACACCAAAAAGGTCTCTTATGGGTGCCCTTTGTTTAGCTTCTTTGAGGTTGCATGATGACATTACTTTTTAGTTGTATTGAGTTGTAAAACTTAAGCATAGTGTTAGTTTTATTTTTCTTTCTTTTGTATATTTGATATACATGTGCAACTAACATTTGTTTACATGTGCTCCTGAATGGTTAGGTTTTCTTACATACATTTTGGCATGCTTGTTGGGACCCACATCCCTATTTCATTCTCAAATTTTATCAAAACCTGTAACTTATCAAAACCTATGCATTGTTGTCTTCACTAGGATGTAGTGTTGTCTACGAAGATAGTTTGTCATCTATGTGTAATCACCTAAAAATGGTCATCTAGACTATTAGCCCCCTTCTCAACATTTTGGCTAAATTAATTTAATCATTTAGCTAGACCAAATTGCTAATAATCAATTTATTTGATTATAACCTATAGTTTGACTATGCTATCCTAAGTTCACTATTTGATTAAAGGAACATGTCCCCTTTTAATTAAATAAAAGACCCCATTCTTCTAACCCACTTAAAGTGCACACATAAAGTCCTTTTTCTATTTTGCAATTAAAAGAAAAGGCTTTGTGACTTTTTTCTTATATGACAAGTCAACTTATATTCTATTGGTTGACTTGTGTGTGCACATGGATCACTCCTCTTTTCAATTTCCACCGTTGATCATCCACCATCTTCATCTTGATCTCCACCGTCCATACAACTTTAAAAGGGAGAGAGCTTTCCCCCTCAATCAATCCTCATTTTGAATATTGTTATGCTGCAAGTTTTCTAACAAGTTTCTTTGGAGCTTTGTGAAGAACTTCTATTTCTTGTCTACATTCTCTCATACCATAGCATTTTAGCTTAGATTCATGTTGCATGTTAGTTTAGCTTCTATTTTACAATAATCTATCTCACATAGCTTAATATTTGGATTATAGCACTCGCATCCATGCTTAGAATAGCTGCACTTTTCATATTTATTCTAGTTTAATCTTTAGTTGCATTGCATTCTTGAGAAACTCCTTGGGACATTTGCATTCTTGCATCTTGTCTTTGGAACCTCCCATTGCATGGTTTACTAGAAAGAAGAGTATCTCTAAGGCTCATCTGAGAGCCTTCTTATTCTTTAAATATACTCTTTTGCACTTCGTGGATAGGGATCTCTAAGCCGGCATCCAAGCATTCCGAACTCATGGAATCGTTTGGATAGAAGGGTTTAGAGTGGGACACTTTCGAGTGTACATTTTTGGCGCCCACCGTGAGGCTTGAATCAAGTTTCTAGCTCCATTTGCTTTTATATTTCATCTCTAATTTTTTACAGCAGCATATTGGATCTAATCAAGTGCTTTTTTAGAATTATCACTTGGATTTTAAGGCTAACCCATAAGTAGATTGGTTTGAAGGCCAAAAATCTAGTTGGTTTAAAGATTTGATCATATCTTTTAAACCACTTGGAGTTTGGTACTGAAATTTTTTTTTTAGGTTAAGTATGTGTTTAAAATGTCTCAGTTTTATTTTTAGAGAATTTTGAATGATTTGCAAGAGTTATGATTTTTTCTTTATTTTTCATAAAAATCCATTTTTGATCACAAATCAGCGCATTTTTCAGAAAAACTTACTTTTTTAGAAAGAGTTTTGAATTATAATGGGGGTTCTTTCTTTGTGTTTTGAATTTTGAAGTCATATTAAGGATCAAAAACTCAATTTGATAAATTTGGCCTGTTTTGACAAAATTGATCTCTAGGAAGAAAATGAAGAGATTTTTTTGAATTTCTTACATTTTTGGAAAGCTCTTTGATTTTTAGTAGGGGTCTCTTCTTTTCATTTCTATTTTTGGATCTAAAATCATAGCAAACAAGTCCAATCTTGTTGACTAGGTCAAAATCAAAGAGTAAAAATGAGAGCATTTGTGATTAACTTGCACTTTCTTTGCATGCACTTGGTTGGAAGATAAATTGAATTTTTGAAGAAACTCACCACTTTTTATTTCAGATTTTTATGTTATTTCACACTAAATTTTGGTGCTAACAAGTTGTGATTACAGGTTGCCATCTTTATGAAGAAAAAAATTGAAACATTTCATAAAAAGCACGCATGTCAAAGCTTCAAATGCACAAGGGCTACTAACAATTGTTTGCAGGGCTGCCCAAAGCATAAAAACCCAAAATTTCTTGCTTTTTTGTTTTCATGTGTGGCATTGACTAATTGTTCATTTTTCATAAGCACATAAAACTTGTGATTGGAGTCTTTTGGTAATAGGAGAGTATGCTCTTCACCCTTGTGGTGAATCGAAAATTTTGACTTGCCATTTGGTTTCAAAAGCAAGGGGTAACTAAATCTTCTTGGCGTGTTTGAGAGAAAATGATTGGAATAGGAGAGTATGCTCTTCACCCTTGTGGTGAACCAAAAATCTTGACTTCCAAAATTTGATCCACTTTGTGTAGTTAGAATCCTTTAGAGGGCCTGCTCTCGGACAACCTGAGAGGAACGACCCAAGTGGGGACAAGCTGATTACCTGGCTCTTCCAACCCACTATAAACTCAAGGCTACCAAGGACACAAAACTTTGGTAGACGTAGTGTTTGTCTTTTCCTAGTGTGATTGCTTATGGGATTTTGACCATAGGGAGATCACTAGGCAAGAATGCTTAATGTACTCTTGTGATCGCGAGATCGGTTACTCATTGCAAGGTGAGGTATCCTGTAATTGGGAGCAAGAGGAACACTATGAATGGAAGCTCGATTTAAAAACTCTAAGTTAGTCACTACCTTTTTTTAGCCGCTCAACTTCTTGGTGCAATGATCGATCCTAGTGGACTACCCGGATCACCCCAAGATTTACAGTCACCATCTATGTTCCCTTGGTTATGCTTATGGCATTTCCATGACAAATCCAATATCTCATGTGGGCAACCACTTGGTGTGAGGAAAAGGAGCATCAAGTGTGGGCCAAGTTGTTGAGTAATGAACCATGTCCTTTAGGTAGATATTGCTTGATGTGTTCTCAAATGTGGTATACCAGTGAAAATCTTTTGAACATACACATGATGATAATTCTAGGAAATTCTTTTGAGATGTCACATATGCTTGTATCATGCAAGTTTTCTTTGTCCCTTGCTTGATTGTTTGAAGAATACTCCATGTGTCACTATCTTGCTTGGAAAGAAATTTCTTTTGAACATCAAACTTGCTATGCTATCAACTATTGTCAAACTTTGTCAACCAAGTCAAAAATTCAAGTGCAAACATTTTCTTGTGTTACTTACTAAGGAGGGTTTCATCATTTGGCTATGATTTTTTATTTCTCTAGTGCTTAAACATGCTTAAAGTGGTTCTTTGGTCTTAGTGCTCTAGGTCTTTTTGTCTTCATGGTCTATGCATGCTTGCTAGTTATCCTTTTGCTAAAATGGTTGCCTTGATTTTTTGACTACACTCTTGGGTTAGAGAGTTGTTCACTTGTCACCCCGCTTGCTCTATCTATTTTTCTATTTGGGCATCTTTCCTAGCTATTGACTTGAGTCATTCATGTCGTAAGTTTCTTGGACATATTATTTGACAAGTCACTTTAATCTCTCTCTACTATCTTGGCAAGTGAACACTCTACCTCCTATATTTTCAACATCAAGTTATCCTCTAGGCTCTTTTATGCTTGGCTTTACATCTAAAACTATGGGATCTAAACCTTGTGCTACCAAAATTCAACAAAATCTAGATGATCATGATATCCTCCATGTCACTAAAGAGTTTCAAGATCTATATGCACAATACAAAGAACTAGAAGAGACAAATGATCTTTCTTACCTTCATCTCTCTAAGCGCATGATAGAAATGAAGTCTAAACTTGAGAAAAGGTTAGAGGAGAAGATTGCATCATTACATTAATCTTTCTTAAGGTCTTTACATGCATGTGAGTCACCTTCTTTGAGGTCATCCTCTTCTTCTAGGTCTACATGCTCTACTTTAAGACATCAAATGTCTTCTTCTTCTAGATCTAAAGACCTCTTTAGAGAACAAGCAAGTGATACCTCCTTTGAGCCTATGCTAAAATTTCATGATGGACCTATCTTTGACCAAGATAATGATGAAGACATGGATGCATACCATTCACATGAGAAACAAAAAAAGGACTCTAGACATAATTTTGATAGAACTTTTGCTCCCTTGGAAGATTCTTATGATGACACTTTGCAAAAACTTCTTGGCAATAAGATCATCATGTTACCTAAGTCTAGCTCATATGGAAACCCATTCTTGGATATCTATTGTGATTATCATCAACATAATGAGCATAGTACTTCAGATTGCATTGAGCTAAAACATAAAATCCAAGATCTTATTGATAATGGACTTATTGGAACCTCTAGTGACTCATGTGTTGAGGATACTTCTCTTGAGCAAGATTATGTTGATGAACCTATGTCTAGTAGTGGCTCCATTACATCTTCCACTTCTTCCAACACTCATGCATCTCCCAACACTTCAAATCTTTCCAACATGCCTCTATCAAATAAAGAACCTAATGCTTTCCACATTGACTACATGTATCCTCAAGGGCTACCTCTAAAAGAAACTCAAGCTAACCTTCACTTGGCTGCAAACCTTTTCCATGCTACTAATCATAAACATTCTCAACCTTCATGCACTACTATGCCTAATCCAAGCACTACTCCATTCACTCTTCATTCTCCCTTGTCCTTAGAAGTGGTTCCATGTCAAGAGGACTCTGAAAAAGAAAAAGCTATAAATGTCAAGAAAGATCAAGATCAAGAACCCGTTCATCTCTTTCAAGATTTTTTCATTCCATATCCTATATCTTGTCCACCTCCTAAGTATGATGAAGATATCACTTCCACTATCTCCCTTGAGCTTACTGAAAATTATGAGAAAAGTTCTCTTCCTATGCTATCCAAAGCTACTTGTCAATATCAAAGTGTCCCCTCATGTTCTACTTCTCCATATCCACTTCAAAATTTTACTCAAGCTTCAAGTGCTCCTATTAAAAATATTACTCCTGTCAAAGCTACTCATAAGTCTATTGATGGCTTTGACCATGTTGCTCACTCTAAAGATGTTGATGTCCCTTTTCACTATCCATTTGCATCTTCTAAATCTATCCTTGGCCCTTATCCATCTAAGCTAAAGTATTTAAACATTCCATCCATATTGGGGCCTTATGTTCCCCCATCTCCTACATTTTCCACCCCTAGCTCTCCCATCATACCTCAAGATCAACAAAGACACTCATCCTTGATGACTTTTCACCCATCTATACATCTAAACCATTCATATCATCCTTATTCATCCACAAATCCCAAGTCCTTTGGAAGTGAGAATAAACATAAGAATCCATTGAAAAAGAAAGATCACTATGTCCCATCTAATCAACATGTGAATGCTAAGAAGGAGAATGCACAAAAGAGACCGCAAAGTTCCACTATTAAAAAAGCTAAATCAAAGAAAATATGGGTTCCTAAACCCATTATTGAAGAAATGTGTTTTGAAGTATCGAAAGGAAAATCTAAAGCTATATGGATTCCTAAGTCTATTTTAAAAGACTTGAATATTGAAAATACTTCAAAGTTGAAATTCAAGCTTCCAAAGGCTTCCATTCCATCTTCTTCCAAAAATCTTTCTAAAAATATTCCAAAGCCTTCCACTCCACTTTTTTCCAAATCTTTTCTACCACCTCATACATCAAAATCTCAAGCTATTTCATCCATGATTCCTCCATTGTTCCAATACCCTTCAAGGTGTGTGTCAATGTTGATCTTGTCCAATATTTCAACTACCCTCATGAAATCCTCTAAATCTTACACTTACTTTCTATACATGAACTCTTATCCTCAATATATTCTTCCTACTACCATTTCTCTCTCATCACCCTATCAACATCTTTGAGCATACCTGTCTATGGTCTTGGCTTATCATGACTTATCTTTCCTATAGGAGCACTATCTACATTCAAAAAGCTTGAGCTCTTTCTAAAAATTCAAAAAAAGAAAAAAAAAATAGAAAAAATAGAAAAAATGAAAAAAAATGAAAATGTGCCTTGGTGAAAATCACTTCTTGTGGCATCTTGGTAGCAAAATTAAAGAGAAATAAATCCATCCTATGGTGAAAACTACTTCTTGTGTCACCTTGGATAAGTACCATGATGAAAACCTGGCAAACAAGAATCATGCATAATTCTTCCATTATCCATCTATCCCTTCTTCTCTCTTTGATCTTGACAATGTTGAGCTATCTTTGCATATTGGCTATCTTATCCACCAAATTTTCTATTGTGCTCTCCCATTCACTCATAGCCTCTATCTTGAGCTTTATTCTTATTGCTCTATCCCATTGCTATACTATCTAGTTGACCCCTTGGTCTTGATCATAATAAATGAAACATGGTTCTCATAGGTCTCTTGACCTGGCTACTCTTTTGGACTACATGCTTTCATGCTATCTTACTCATTAGCTTCCATCGCTTATCTTATATGCTATCGCACTTGTTGGCTTCACCGCTTATCCTACACGCTATATTTCTCATTACTTCCATTGCTTATCCAAAACATGCTTCATATGACTATTTCACCTCTTTCCCTAGCTTGGGTACTCTTGAGGAGTCAGTCCTTGAGGATCACTTTCACTTGCTTCATACTCTTTTTTCATCCATCTTTGCTTATCCACTAGCTCGTTGCTCCATCATATCCTATACCTTGCTAGACATTGGGAGAAAATGATGTGATCTTGCTTGAGAACTAGTGATATCTAAAACCTTCTAAAAAATCCTAAAAATCAGAAAATGTCCTGAAAAAATGATCATCTTAGTGAAAACCTAGTAATAGTGCTTTGATGTATCACCAAAAAAATCAAAATTAAAAAATACAAAAAAATTGAAAAAAAGTCCTGAAAAACTCTGTCAAGTGGTGAAAACTTGGAAACAAGCACTACTTGAGACCCTTGCACCTATGTCTATCTGTCTCAATCATCCACTTTGCTACACATTTCCTGGCTTGGAATTGTTTCTTTTCCTCATCTCGGGGGCATAGCTACTTATCCTTTTGAGGTATTTGTGTGCATTAGGGTTTCTTTGACAACTCACAAAACAATGTTTCTCATTACTACCCCCACCCACTTTGACATCAAGTGTTTTTCAACACTTTTCAGATAGTTTACCTATGATTTCTGATGTCGCAATATTTCTCACTATCAGAATCAAGTCTTGAAGAAATGGCCAAGTGACTTACACACACACACTTTAACACTTAAATGACTAAGCTATACTAACCTTTATCTACTTTGTGTGCTGTCTATGATGATTTCTTTGCCATGTGTTCCCTCCCTAATAGTCTTTCGAGGATGTCATTGACAAGAAGACTGGGGGCATGGGACATATTTTCTTGATTTCTGCTTGTGGGTATACTTTGTTTGTCCATAGTGTTGTAAGCATTTATGCTTGTCCTATTCAACATTTTGACTTACAAATGTATCATCCTTGATTGTTCCGCAAGATCGCACTTGGGGTTTATCTTGATGCTTATGCCTTGATACAGGTGTAATCTTGCTAAATTAAACGTAGGGAATCTAATCACGTAGTTATCTTGACTTACATGTCTATGATACTTAGATTGAATTTCCACATACCTATCTAATATAGATCATATTCATATCCTCATAGTTATACTAGTGATGGTTGTATGATCTCATGATGTCCCTAATAAATGCTCAATGATGAAATTAAGAGTCTAAATGTTATGTGCTTCTTGCTGGTAAACCACTTTGCATATTAGCTTGCATTTTAGGTCCATTTTCTAGCTTAATCTTGCATTCTTGCATATGGGGAGAGCTCTCTCTTCATCTTTTTGTGGACATATCAGCTAACTCCTTTCATATATTTCTTTATTTTCTTCTTGTTCATGTCTTTTCACCTTCTTAATCTTTCACTTCATCTCTTTTCTATCTTATCATCACATTATATAAATTTTTGACCTCTTAAATAATTTCAACATCCTGGATTCATTTTTGAGATCAAAATCCAAATTCGAGTTCATCTTGATGGTCAAAATTGTCTTTTAAAATTCTACTTTCTTCTGAGCAGTTAGCTGACCTTTTGAGGTCTAAATCTTTGAATTATTGCTGGGGCATCTTCATTTCTTCATATCTTCATCATTTCTATGTTTCATATCTACTTATATTCACCTTTTCACATCTAAATCCTCTTTGTACTCGATTTGACTTAATTTTTATGCTATATCCTTCAAGGTCAACTCTAGTCAAACTGGGGCATTTTATCAGTTTCTTATAGTCATTCTTGGGTTCTAATCATCTATCTGTCATCTTGGACATTGCTCTATTCTAATTTTCTCATGTCTAGCTAGTTTTTGCATCCCCTTACCTCATTTCCATTTCGATCCCGAGGGGGCAGAAATACTCTATTGCTAATTGTTACAACTATCTATTTCTTAGGAGCATTTGTTTGACCTTATCACTTGCTCTCGGTCTATTCTCTTTGCTAGAAGAAATACTCTATTGCTAATTGTTACAACTATCTATTTCTTAGGAGCATTTGTTTGACCTTATCACTTGCTCTTGGTCTATTCACTTTGCTAGATGTTAGAATTCTTTTCAGATCCTAACATCATCTTCCTAATGTTCAGTACTACTGCTATCAGGCTGTGCATTCAGGACTTGCTATCCATTTCTGCATTTCATTCTTTGGAATCAGATATCTATATCTATCACCGCCTACTTGGCTTTCTATTTTCTTTGACATAATGTGTTCCCAGATCGATCATGCATTAGTCAAAGAGGGGCAAATGTAATCACCTAAAAATGGTCATCTAGACTATTAGCCCCCTTCTCAGCATTTTGGCTAAATTAATTTAATCATTTAACTAGACCAAATTGCTAATAATCAATTTATTTGATTATAACCTATAGTTTGACTATGCTATCCTAAGTTCACTAGTTGATTAAAAGAACATGTCCCCTTTTAATTAAATAAAAGACCCCATTCTTCTAACCCACTTAAAGTGCACACATAAAGTCCTTTTTCTATTTTGCAATTAAAAGAAAAGGCTTTGTAACTTTTGTCTTATATGACAAGTCAACTTATATTCTATTGGTTGACTTGTGTGTGCACATGGATCACTCCTCTTTTCAATTTCCACCATTGATCATCCACCATCTTCATCTTGATCTCCACCATCCGTACAACTTTTAAAAAGAGAGAGTTTTCACCCTCAATCAATCCTTATTTTGAATATTGTTATGCTGCAAGTTTTCTAATAGGTTTCTTTGGAGCTTTGTGGAGAACTTCTATTTCTTGTCTACATTCTCTCATACCATAGCATTTTAGCTTAGATTCATGTTGCATGTTAGTTTAGCTTCTATTTTGCAATAATCTATCTCACATAGCTTAATATTTGGATTGTAAGACTCTCATCCATGCTTAGAATAGCTGCACTTTTCATATTTATTCTAGTTTAATCTTTAGATGCATTGCATTCTTGAGGAACTCCTTGGGACATTTGCATTCTTGCATCTTGTCTTTCGAACCTCCCATTGCATGGTTTACTAGCAAGAAGAGTATCTCTAAGGCTCATCTGAGAGCCTTCTTATTCTTGAAATATACTCTCTTGCACTCCGTGGATAGGGAGCTCTAAGCCGGCATCTAAGCATTCTGAACTCATGGAATCATTTGGATAGAAGGGTTTAGAGTGGGACACTTTCGAGTGTACACTATGTAGATTAGTGTCTCTGCTTACTAGCGTCTCCACTCTCTTTTTTTTTTAAACTGAATCATCTTGCAACCTCACATGTTCTACTGTCAATGATATGTTTTAACGTCTCCAAACATTAGTTTTTCATCTCCATAGTTTACCAATTTTTTGTCTACATTGTGGGTAGGTAAAAAGTACTTGTTTTATCAACCTATTGTCTTTGACATTTAGCGTGAACTATCATCTTTATTTTTGGTATTTTTGAACTGAACCCTAAGCATCATTAGACTATCATCTTCACTAGATAATACTTCTAGAACTCTAATGTCTGCATTTTTTTTTTTTGATAAGTTTCACTAATACATTTGGCATCGATTTGTGACAACTATGTGTCGCAATTATGATAGAAATGTGTCATCACTGTGACAATAATAGACGTCATTGTTTTTTAGTCACAAATTATGACGTCTATCTTATACTATCGCAATTATGATGCCTATCCGTCACTATGCAACCACTTTATTGTGACATCAACACTGTCACAATTCTTGTGGTTGGCATCGCAATTATGACGGAAACCCCAAAAATTATGACAATAGTTGTCATCGTAGCTACAACAACCCCATCACAATTCTTGTGATAGACGTCACAATTGCAACGGACACCCAGGCAATTGCGACAGTAGATGGCATCACCACTACAGAAACCCCGTTGCAATGCAAGTGGTGGACGTTGCAATTCCAACGGATACAAAGTAAAAAAAAAAAAAAAAAAATTCCTCAGTTATATTCAGTTGTCAATACCTAACCATGTTGACCACCCCTGTCAATCACCTGTTAATACAGTTATTTTTCCATATAGGCAAGGATTGCTAGGCTAGATTGAATTGAGAAAGAAGGCACTAAAAACACATTACAAGAAGAGTTGGAGTGCAAGATTGATAACATAAGACAAAAAGTGGAGTTATTTGTAGTCTTATCCAACTCACGACTTAGAGTTATTACAATTAGATCCTTCTTCTTCCTCACACACTTTTCACTCATCTCATCATAGTTTTATCCCTTGGGATAGAATCCTCCATCATCATCCTTTTTATTACCACATGTTCATTCCTTTTCATTTTTCAAAAGTCTTTAGATCTCAATAAATACTTTGCATCATAGATTATATGTTATCTCATCTTTAAAAGGTCTTAGAACTCATCTTGCACTTTGTAATTCCTATCACATCATCTTGCATACCACCCTTAGGTGCATCATCATTTCATGCCACCCACCACACATCAAAACAAAAATAAAATGAAGAAGAAAGACATGGATCTAAATCCTAGTATTGGTGTGGAAAGCACAAAACTTAGTCCATAGATTGTCCTAGTGATATCTGAGCCACCTTGCTAATAGATGAATGAATTGAGACCTATTGCATCAATCTTAGAGGTTTTCATGAACCAAATGAGAAACAAAATCCTTATCAATGTCATTATTTCCACTTGGCCCATGGGGATTACCACAACCAAAAGGGAAGGTGACAACCCTCCCAAGTAAAAATCCTTTCATGCTAATATTCCAAGCACAACAACAACCCCCAACCCTTCCATGAACAAATCATTTTTTGCCCTTTACCGATTATTTTTCCATGCCTCTCCTAGAAAGAAACCAACACATGCTACCATAGCAACAACCACAAATGGAAGAAGTCCCTTATATGAATTACTTTGTGCCATTTAATACCCAAGTACCATCTTATGTAGGAGCACATTCATTCTATGTTGGGTGAAATGTGGCTTCCTAAACCATTTCACTAACATATCAACCCCCACAACCATAATAAATGTAATCACAACATCAACATATACAAACACAATCAAAAGGTCACCCACTTATAAAATAATAAAACAACTATCCTCCATAGAAACATCCACAATACTAGAAGCAATTCACCCTACAAGTGCAACATTATGTCCACCCACCACTTCAATAACTTCCAACCCCTATCTAGGTAACAAGGAAATCAACATTTCACCAACTATAATACTCACATCCATACTCACCTACTGCACCAAATACATACCATGCATTGAGGGCATCAATATTGGGGGCACCAACTACAACACTTGTAAACCTAGAGTGGCAAGAGATGAAGAGCATCCTCAAAGAACTAAAGGATAGAATAGATTCTAAAGCCTTCAAGTTTGAAAGTGTATACCCATATCCATTCAACAAGGTTGTAACAATGGCATGCTTCCCCAAATACTTTTAAATCCAAAAATTTGACAATTTCAAGGGGAAGGGGGATCTAGTCACACATGAAAGAATTTAACATGCATTTCTAGGAGGTGGTCTAAAATGGCATTTTTCTTATATGCCTCTTCCCAAAAATCCTTGGGGGACTTACCCTTAAGTGATTCTATTACATACCCTATGGGATTGTAAATACATTTACATAACTTTTAAAAGTCTGTGTTGCACAATATGCTCACCATGTTAAAACATAACTAACAATAATGGATTTAGCCTACACAAAATAGAAAAGAGGTGAAAGAACCATTGACTTCTTACATAAATGTAAAACCCTCACAACATGAATATCTCACACCTTACTAGAATGACACCTTATCAAGATGTTCATCAGCAACACACACCCTAAGCTCATACATCATATGTACATTAGCTACTTGTAAATGTAAAAAGACATCAAAGAGAAAGGCATGGGCATAGATCAAGGACTTATTGACAATGGAGTCATAAATATATATAAGGAAAACACATAAGAGTGGGGTCACTCAAATGATAAAACATGATACTAGAAAAAGAAAGATTAATTGATGGATCCATAGATAAATGACATGTCAATGTGGTTATCGTAATGCCTAACACATCAAACCCACCTTATCAACAAATATTCTAGCAGAAAAAACCTATAAAAAATAAACCATGATTTATCAACAACCATATCAAGAACCTCAACAACAAAAATATCAAAAGAGGTGCATATATCATTCCACCAAGAACCAACAAATCAAATGAATTCCATAATATTTGTACTTGCGTAAAGGCCATGTATCCATAATAAGCCAAATAGAGTCTATACTCCCTTAGAGGAACCACTTGATGTCATTTTTTACAAATTCATCAAAGACAACCTCATTATCTATCTGTAGACCCAAACATTAGACATTAGTCAACCTAAGGCCACATGGTACAATGAAAATGACTTTTGTGGTTTTCACTGTGTTAAAGGACATCACACCATCAAGTGTATAAAAGTTAGGAAATATGTGAAAAACCTCATAGATTGCAAATAAATAATAGTGGGGGATTATAAATTTGGTCAACAAATTATAATAAATTAAATCAAATATAAGATTCCTAAATGGGTCAATACCTGTCCATACTGAGCCAACAGTAGCAGATCAGAAACGCAAATCCCATGTTAGTTTTCCTTTTTCAATTTCTTCAATTTCTAATGTTTTACATTTCTAGAGAGATTTTAAATGTATGTTAATTAGATATTCAATCATAACATTTTTGAAATAGAAATGTCATTCTAAATATGAGATTTTCCATATTTGGGTTTATATGTATCTAACCAGACTCCTACTAAATATCATTGATAAGGTCAACCTCTTTATGGACTCTTTTGATTTTTCATTTCTTCCTAATCAACTAGCAATTTGGGTACTTATTATCTTCAATCCATCTTCATACCAAATTTATCTTCAACCTCCTTCAGAAATATAGAACTATGCATCATGAGTGATCAAACCTTTAATTAGATTTTGGTACTCCCCTGTAATCTCTCTAATCACTTTCAAATGGGCTATTCTAGATGTTGGTATTAGAAATAGCATGGATAGACTAATCCAATGCCCAAATATTACCAATTAACACTGCTCAAATAAGAATCAGATTCAATTAAGTCTTACATAGATTTGAAATTACTTGTGAAGAAACTCTGAAGCCCCCCTTCTGAAGAAATTACTTGCTGCCCATCTTTGACTCGTTGTGGTAAAATGCTCTATGCAATACATCCTGCAATGCAATGAAAACCTGTGGGTGAAATTAAAATTCTTAGTTAGGCACAAGAAAATGAGTTACAATGATTACCCAATGTCTAAAATCATCAATCCCTTCACCTTAGCTAACATGTCAATTCTTACCCCAAACTCTTTCTCGCCAATGTCTATTTATGCATAGATCGATATGCCATGACGCTGTATGCTTCCTCAAGAGGAAAGAAATATTCCACATGGAAAAAAAACCAACCAAGTTTTATAAAGGGAGCCCTGAAAAAACAAATAATCTTAGTGTTCATTTCAAAAGCTCACCATCCCTTCGAAAAGCCACCCCCTCTAGATTTTGACCTCCCTGTACCCAGCTGGAGAACTGCTCTGCGGATGGACAACCATGTTTACATTTATAAAAATTAATTATAAAATTTTTAAGATTGAAACAACATATAATCATTTTTTTGTATGGGTTGAATATGATGATATCAACATATTCTAATACTAAAGTTGTTTGTCAACAACTATATAGCTAACCTAAAAACCTACGTGAATACTAAATAACCTGAATTCATGCATTGTTGCAACTTACATCATATAAGACAAAGGATCTATTATATGGTAGGACTCAACCTATGCATCATGGAAAAAATTATGCTACTTCATAAACAAGATGATGTGAAGCATTTGCATGACATAACATGTCCAATGGCTTGTGCTAGTTATTTACCACTAGTTTATGTGTGCAAGGCCTTTGATACCAATGGTACAAAAGGTTTAACTCTATAATTATAACTTCTCATATATCAATCACCATTGGACTTGGCATTAATGTAATGCATATGAAAATTTCCATGCTTAAAATTTTATAAAATATCCAAAATAAAAATAGAAACAGTAATAAGCTAAAAAGATAACGAAAACATTGATATTTATGTATATATCCACATTTGATTTTTTATGTAGATAAATGCCGACATCATGCAAGGTCAGCTTGGATGATGGGAAAGCCTCTCTCTGACATGAACTACACTATAAATGAATGTATATTCATGGACATGTATTTCCCTCTAGTTAGGGGGTCAAAGACCCCAAAGAGAAGCATCATGCATCCCATAAAATTACAATATTGTGATGTTGAGAGTAAGCCAATGCTAGTCAGAGAATGATAATAACCATCAGGTGTTAACTATAAGAATAGGGAGCTCTTCTAGGAGGTTTTCAATAGTCACATTCTTATCCTCATAATTCTTAAGGAAAAGAATCTTAGTAAATGAATTCAATGTAGAGTTTCTATTCCACTTGAGTAGTCCCATTACATTCAACATTATATATAAATTATAATCCCATAGTATCTCTTTTGCCCAAGTACCTTAAGTGTAGCAAAAGTGATCCTTTAAGACAACTTTATTTCTAAGCTACAATTATATTTAATCGAGGCAAAGCTTTAACAATTCAATTTTTTATTGGTTTTTCCATATCCTATAATATTGTCAAAACAAAAAAAGACAACATAATCAAAGATGTTAAAAATTATGTAAAAATTATTAGATCATAAATCCACATAGCTTGGAAGTTCTATAGTTTTTTAAGTATATGGATGATTTTATTGGTATAGCTTTGAAACATACCCATCCTATGGCCATGACAGGATCAGAATACTTGCACACCCAACGGACCATCACAGTTCCTATAGCCATGCTTTGAGCTATGAGAAGCATCCACCACTCTCCACTGCCCCAAAGAGATGAGATATTTTGCTCCAAAACTGCATTTTGAGATGCCACTATTTCAAAAATATCAATACCATGAAGTGCGGGAACCTACCAATGAAACAAGTTAAAAATTGGATGGATCTGAATAAGTATAGATAGAAGTTAAATGGTCTACATAGTTTATGCTTTTAGATCTATTGTTATGTTCTTTAAGGTTCATCAATCTGTGTGATGATATTAACTACCTTGCTAAATAACTAATTTCCATGACTCCTAAAATATTGTGTAAAGCAACAATGTGAAAAACCAGATACAGTGGAGTGATAGCATCATTTTATTTCAGAATCAGCTCATTATTGCAAAATGATGTCTTACTAAAGAAAGCATAGAATGAACCACCTTTTGTGCTTCAAGAATGATAAATAGCTTCACTATTCTGTAGCCTTTTTAACATTTCTAACTCCTTAACAATCCCTATAGAATAGTTGAGAATGTTAACAGCTACATTCTTTTATATAGTGCATGAGAAAAATATTAGATGATGACACATGGAACAGTTTTCTTGCTATCCATTTGTATCCTCTACTACTAAATGAATTCATAGTCTGAAATAGAGTTTAACAACAATGTCACTAACCCAATTGAATTTGGGTAGATATCATCAAGTTTCTAAATATGATAGTGCTATTCGCATATCTCAAAATTCCTTTTTAGCCTAATGATATTGGATGGAGAGCTCATAGCTAACATCAGATCTAGTGGCACTCAAATAAGGCTTCTCACATATTGCAAAAACTGTTGGAGAATATTAAATTAATGTAGGCTAATTTTTAGTTTATAGTTTAGATTAATAAAAAATTGAATAAATTGTTAGTTGCTCGGAAGTTAATTTCTTGTAAGGGAGTTTTGGTAGTCATATGGAAAATAATGGTTTTACATAGCCAATGCACATCATTATAAAATCAATCCATTTGAATCAATGGTTTGACCACATTCTATCTATCTTGACTCTACCATTTTTAAGATGGTATCAGAGATTTTATGGTATAAGATTTGTGAAGAAGAAATGAAGACTCCTCGCAAAGAAGTGTGGTATGTTATACATTCTTTCTTTTCAAATGGCATTTTGCTATTTCAATTATATAGTCACAGTAAAACTACCACCTATTTTTCATTTCTCAACAAAAATTTAAACTTCAAAATGTCTCAAAAAAAGGATGAAGAGTAAATTATAAATGCACAAATGGTTTAGAAAAGTAACCAGAAGTTTGTGAGTAGACTTAACAGAAGTTCAATGTGAATTGGTGTTTTTTGACTTCGAGAAAGATTTGGAGGACCAATTTAAAATAAAATAGAGCTTTAATTATTTTTTATCTTGCATTTAAAGAGTAATAATTACTCTTATGTGCTAGTGAACATGAGACCAAGAAGATTCAATTGATACATTTTGGTTTGGTTTGCATCATTATTGATTTTTTCTCTAAAGGAAATAATATGATAGATACATTTATATATGAATGTGGAGGATATTCTTGAAGCACAGACTAGCACTGAATAGGCATGAAGATTATGCTCAGAAAGGAGGAAACAAAAACATGAAAATGTGCTAGATTTTTCTTCATCATATCGTGTAACTTTCAACCTTTCATTTGCATAATTTATTGCCATCTGTTTCAAAGAAATAAATATCTTGAAGATAGTATGAGATACAAGTGGTTTGAGATAAAGAATTAGAAAATCAAGTGGTTTTCTATTGAAAAGTAAGAATTTAAGGTAGGGTTGCAATCTTCTTCAGAAACAAAAGTGTGAATGGCTTTAAAAAAATTATGTTAAAGATATACCTAAACTAGATGAAAATATTGTTATAAAGGTAATGGTATATGATCATTTGTGAAGTTGTGGAAGGGAGTTATCACAAATTTAAATAATACTATACCAGCTAATAGAGGTTTATTCACTTTTGAGGTCTCTTATCAGATCTTTTGTCAAAATCCAAAATTTCAATATAACAAGTTTGTAATGGGTGCATTCTCATTATCGCTACACAAGGAAGGATAACAGATGCTAAAGTTAACTAAAACCATGGTATCAAATAATTACATGAAAGGATGTGATTTTGTTTCAAGTTGCAACCTCTCATATTCATGTCTCTTCAACACTATTAAAGGTATATCATTTACTCCTTCAAAGGCATTGATCAAGATCATTTTATATACATCATAGACTAAGCACTCCAAGAGCCTTATAGCTACCAAAAAGGTGGAATTATTTAACCATTGGCAAGAGACAAAGATCACATGTGCATCTAGCATCAACAAGAGATGGCATCATAATAAGTTATCACATGAACAGGAGAGACAAGGATTAGGAACAGCAACACATTATATCGTATTGCAGATCATTACAATAGCGGTTATACTTGAAATCCATCCAATCCATGAAAGAATGACTCACAGACTCATCAAGCAATGATATTACTAAATCAGATTGTAAATTTTAATTTTCTATTTGTTAAGTGTTATAAATTTCAGCCACAATTTTACTGTCATCCCTAAGTAGTTTAAATTCCTTCTCGAATGCCTTATATAAATTTTACTATTTATCTGTGTGCATTTGATGTTTCGATACAATGAACTAAATGTGATGACACTAAATACAAATTTATGTCAATTAGTATTTTATTATTTTATGAATATCCATGACTTGATATCTTGTTAGTCTAAATCTTTTCCATAGGTCCTCCTATTCGAATAATTTATAAATAAGATTGGTAAAATTGATTGTGTTTTGCAAATCATATACAGGCAATATTTTAATTATTTCTCATGACTTGAATTATGATCTTTTGATTCTGACATTGTCTAACTACAATCTATTAGTATGAGGTGGATGTTGGTCAGTCTTTTTCCCCTCTCGCTTATTGAGTTAGGCATCATCTGGAAAAGGGAGGCTGATCATGATAGTGAGGAAATTGTACTGTAAATTTTAAGAACTTGTACACATGCATCAATTGTAAGTTGATTGTATGATAATGCAGGGTAGACACTCAAAGGTTTTCTCAAGTGTCATCACAAGTATCTGTACTCTCATTGCCTTTCTATTGTTGCATGAGATCCAATGAAACATAGGGACTCATTGTTTCCCTAGTTAATTATAATAATCATATCATTGGTGATAACACAGTCCCAAGACAGTGCTGAGATCCAAGGATGCAATAAAAAAGCTACAAGTTTAGAACTTCATGACAGTTCAAAGCATGAAGCCTTAGATACATAGGACAACAGTCTAAACATAGGACAAAATAGAGAAATATTTAGTATCTTATTAAGCTTCACTTTGTTTCGAGAATAGTTTAATATTCTCTACTAAACAGGGCCAACCATGTGAAGGTGGAAGCTCATTTGGCCCCACCCCCCTCCCCCTAACATCACTCTACATTCCCCATTAACATCTAACATTAGTTCATTCTTTCAACCATTAATAAAATGTAACATTCAATCAATATCACATGATAACATTCATTAACACATTAGATTCGTTAACATGCAACATTCATCAATATTCTGCATTAACACATAATTCATGAACATTCATTAGCACATAATTAAATTCATTGAGACATAAAATTTAGTCATTATCAATTAAGGTATGTAGATGACAATAATTTCTTTTTTTTCTTTCTATTTCTTTTTTCTATGTAAGCTCTAAGAGGAGCATCAATGTCATCATCAATTCCCCCCTCATCAATTGTTCTGTTCTCTGTTCTTGATGATCTCAAATTCCTATGTTGTTGCAAAGGGGGGTCCTCTGCAATAGAATATAAAAGAGTTAAATTAAAAATAATTAATTATAATTGTTACAAGTATTTAATTATTTTAAATAACATAATTGCGGCACTCTTTACTTGATCTGACCACATCATTTTGTCTGGACTCAACGTCAACACGCTCATGAACATCGACCCTTCGATCCTCTATAGCTGCTATACAAAATGTTACGTTAATCCAAACACCAATTGCAATTACATATAAAAAAATTAATAGCAAATGTATACCTCCACCACTGGGATGCACATCATGCGAACCTTCAACATCCACAAGTTGTGTAGAAAGATTGTCAGGCTGCATTCCAACATCCTACCAATTGTTATCATTGCTTGCTTAAAATAGATATACTCACTTTATATTGAAACTTAACATCAAATAGACTAATTGGTAAAGTGTTCAATTTGAAATAAATTTCATTTAGCTTATTTACCTATGGCTCAGATGCATCATTATTAGAACCTTCCACACTGATTTCAGCTCTAGCCGTTCAGCCACGGCTCTATAGCCTTGTTGGAAGCCAATTCTCTTATCCTCTTCTGTGAGGCATCTCTTGAACTCTGAGCCCTACATTTTTGTGTGTTATGGTGAATTTTACTTGCATTATTTCATCAACCAATGGAGGGTAGTTAAAATATCAAAAGGAAATGGTAAATAGTTAGCAAGGTTTCCAACCCTTATTACACCTTATTTTGGTCATGTTGGAGTTGTTCTAAACTGTCTTTGGTGTTTGGGAGTCCTAGAGAATCCAATTGCACTCTTGGTTGGGTGTGTAGAATAAAGGTCAAGTGTTGCAATCTGCCCTGTGATTGGTAATAGCAAGTTTTCTTAGACCTGATTTGTTTTGGGTTGTGTTGATGTTTTTTTTGGTTTCCATTTATGTTAGAGGGTTGGAGTTGTCCAAAACACTTGGTGTCAAGGTTGGGTGTATGAGGCCTTGAATGGTACAAGGGAGAAGTAACTAGGCAGCCTTATGTGATGGGTTGGGTCCATGAATTAAAGGAGCAGTTGTAATAGCAGATTAGTTCTTTGTTTGAAGGTGAATCAAGCCTTGAATGTTCTTGTGGAGAATAGAGGACTGGGGTGATAACTTGAATTTCTTAGTTGTTCCAAGGTGCTAGGATTTTTTTGGTGCTTCTAAAGCATCTTACTCTGCATCATATATTGGTGTGGAGGAACACTGAGATCAAAGTTGAGGATCAGGAGCATAGACAAGCTAGTCTATCCTAGCATTTCCCATCACATTATATAAAAAATTTGATACAATTTTTCATTTACTAATACTTACAACTCGTGCTTGAAGTTTCAAAAAACCACCAGAGCCAAGCTTGTGTGTCCCCTTCTTTTCTAGTCTTGCCTTTGTTGCCTTTGATGTGTTAGGCAATCTATGAAAAGTTTGAAATTGTTAGATAGTATAAATATAGAGGTTAATGAGTACATAATTACATTCTCAATGGTATCACATACCTTGTTGTACTCTCTACTGGTGTAATATTATTTTTCTTGTCAGCCTTATACTTTCCATCCAAAATCAGAGCTTGCCACTCAGCCTCAGGAACATAGGGCAGATGCTCGTACCTGGGGTTATCTCATAAATTTTTTATGTACTGGTCCCTAATATACTTCAAACATAAAATAGCTTTTTCAAGGAGCTTTTTTCTCTCAAATGCACGAGGTCCAAATAGTTGGGTCATGCTCTCTATAAGATCATCCTTCAACAGTTTGTCTTGGTTATTCCACCTTTTAAGTAAAAAAAAACATGTTAGACTCATAAATGAAATGAAGCTACCTTTAATATAGTTCAAGAAATGTATGAAAAGGAAAACTATTCTAGCAATGATATGAAATCAAAATAGTGGTTTGGGGTTTTAGTTAGGATATGATGTTCCACTAGGTATGCAGGGTGGGCCCGAATATTCGCAAACAATCATCACCAAGTTTTCTTCAAAAAACATCATTCCCAACAAAACAATCATGGGATCATTAGTCAATGAAGAGTGATCAAAAACTAAATTACTATTATATCACTATAGAATAATAATAACTTTAAAGTACCTAGAACTTTGGCTACTTTTAATGGAATGCCTTCATCGTTGCTAATGATCAATATGACATCATTCACCATTCTTGTACTAGGAACATAGGAACATCCAAGAAATGATGTTGCAACTCCTATTGCAAAAAATTTCATAAGTTTCATAAGTCTTTATCACGAAGTATAAAAGAACAAATGATAATTGATGTTAAAAAGTTGTAAAAAAAAACTATTTCTTGCTATCATAAGAGAAAAAGAGGAATTTGTGTACCAGTAGATGGTGCAACAGTCGATGCCTGTAAGCTGTGTGTTGTCAACTCAACAGTCGGAAAGAGATTTGTGGTTTTCCTGGATGGAGGCGGCGTCATCATAAGATTCAATTGATTTGAAGCTAAATAATAAAATTGTTAGAGCATGCATAAATATAGAACGCATGGACTAGCATGGACAAGATTGTTAGAGCATTAAAAAAAAGGATTGTTCGAGCATGTATTGTCAATGATTATGATCATTCCTATATATATTCAGTGGAAAACACAAGCGGGGAATGGAACATGTGATCTACCTGAACCACCTACAACACCCTCATCATGGGAATAGGGCTCGAAATCATGCAAAAAACTCTGTAAAGACAACGCATCCATATTTTAATTAATGCCATAAAAGAGCATAACATAAAAACCATTATTGAACTCTTATTATAATTAAAAAATTCATTAATACTTACTTTTAAGGTTTCAGAGGTGTGCAACAATTCAGATCCCCTATCTTTTATTTCCTGAGTAGTAGGCTTTATGGTTGCCAAACATATAATTTCTTTGCCAATTTTCTTTAGCATGTTTTTAATCGAACCGATCGGGTCATCGATCTCTGCTAAATCAATATAGAAAGGATCCTCCTCAGGGGGAGGTGGGGGGGGTTGTTGATCAGGGACTATAGGTTCCTTTCCCTCCCTCCGACCACTGGCCCTCTGTGACAAAAATAGTATTAGTATTATCAAAATTACTCCAAAACAATGAAGAAAACAACATTGAAAAAATAGCATTTTGCTTCTATCTAGTTTGTACAATTACAATGAGTTTTACCTACACATGTGTAGATGAGCCGAGAACATCGCCAGCATCCCCTCCGGGCGATTGCTCCATATTGTGCCCCTGTGTCAAAGATCAAGTATAAAATTGTTAGCCAAAAATTTATTGACTAAATGGTATGTTGGAGTCATTGATTAGAAGTTGGTTTAATAGTATGTACCACCCCCATGATAGTAGCCTCATTTGTATCTATGTTGTTCAAATTGTAATCAATAAGAAGCTCTTCCCCTGCATGTATTAATTTTATCGCACAGATGAATACACGATTTCTCTCGCAGGCCTCAAATATGCAGTTGGGTTGCTTTATAGTTGACCCAGGTTGTGTACTATTTATAAAACCCACAATATTCTTTATTGCTTTTGGCCTTCCATCAATGTATATAGCCACACTTTTACTTTGATTATTGTCTAGTTATTGTATATAATTTGCTGAGAGGGCATACCTATGCATACTTTTTTTATATTGAACAATATGCATCCAACTTTTGTAATCGTAACATGGTCCAACATACTCCATCAATTCAAAAACTTTGTTGTAAGACACCTTTATTCCATCCATAGAAACTAGGCCCAAACCATGTAATGATGATGGTGCTATGTGATATATCCTCTCGTTAACAAAAAAATCAGTGTTTATTGGAGGAAGTTCCTTGGGTACCCAATGTTTCTGTAGATGTTGGTACCTCAAGGGCACCTCGATGTCACCTTCCATCTTATCATCATAAGAACATGACCCCCCTTGAGCAAGGAAAATTTTCATGCATTTATTGAATTTCCTTCTAGTCCTTTGACCTCTAGTTAATCTCCATGTTCTAGATAAACTGCATGTCTCACTTTCCTCTTCTATTCCTATATTTTCCTCACTCAAGGAAGACACTTCCGAAAAATACCTATTTGCTAGTACCTGAAAATGGGAGAGATCTTATAAGACATCAATCTTACTATTGATAAGTGTATTAAATAGATTGTCTATAAGGAGTATTGACTTATACCTGTCGATCCATGAGACTGTGCGGGATGCTCCTGAAAGGGGTTTAGTTTCCTGCAAATGTAATTCAATTATCATGAGCATAATCACATCATAATCATAATCACATCCATAATAATCATCCCATAAAAATTAAAAACATTAAAAGGTACACAATATAACACTTAAATCAGGCTCACATTATAAGCCTACTAGGGAAGTAGGCCTAGTGAAGGGCTAAAACTAGGTTTTTGTATTAGCTGATGAGTTGAGGGCTTAGTCACCTTGGGGACATGCTATTTGAAGTTGTTTGATGTGTGTGGAGGTGGAGGAAACACCTAGTTAAGGTGATGTCAAGTTTGGCACCTATTGAGGCATTGTGAGCATTTGATAGTTTATTGATTAGATTGCTTGGATGAATCCATTGGATGGATTGAGGGACATTCATGGGATTATTCCAAAGATGTAGAGCCTAAGGTGCCATAAGGATTTGGTGTGCACTCTGATAGGTTATGGAGTTGGCTTGGATCAAGGAGAGGGATCTGATGAAGATGCTTGGTTGGTGTTGTGAGAACACTATGGAAGTCCCTCTTGTTATGAATGATTGCAAGTCCACCTAGGTTCTCTGCATCACCTATAGAGGCAACAAATTGGGTAAGAACTTATATTATGTTTTCCCTATGAATTTTATTCTAGGTACAACTCCCTTTTATAGATATTTATTGAATTCCCTTTTCTAAACTAAACACTTACAAATGCTTTTGACCTGAAAGAAAATAAGGCTCAATACATTCACACATCAATATGTGTTTTAAATAGTTTTATTTAATTAATTTAGATTAAAAGTTAATTTAGATTAGCAGTATTCTATTTGTAGTTGAAACTTGTAGCTTTTAAATAGATAATGAATAAACTATGTAACCATAAAAGACAAATATATTTCTATCAAGAAATGAATATTAAATAGATTAAGGATTGATGGCATACCTCTAAATTTCATCATCATCATCATCATCCTCCTCGTCGTCGTCATCATCATCATCATCATCATCATCATCATCTTCATCATCATCATCATCATCATCATCATCATGATCCTCGCCATCGTCATCGTCGTCATCATCGGCATCATTTTCGTCATCGTTGTCATCATCAACATCATCATCATCAACATCAACATCATCTTCTTCATCATCATCAGTAGTAGCAGCATTGTCATCATCTTCTTCTTCTTCTTCATGAAAATTTATGTCAGGAACATCATCCAATAACTGTCGATCGTGATCACCATCTACATCATCTTCTACTTCTTTGGTATCTTCTTCTTCCATCACATTATACTTTATTGGCCTTCCTCTTAGTTCATGTCTAACAAAAAATGACCAACCCAATTTATGTGGAACCTTTGAGTAAAATACCTGCTCACATTGGCTTGGAAGAACATAGGGCTCATCCCCAACTGGCTCAAATGACCTTGTATTAACCACTGTAAATCCATTATCATGTTCAATAATAGTTCTATCAGGATCATTTGGATTAAGTCGTAGCCTATACCATTTGACAACGAAGAGTACTAATTTGAAGGAACTAAAGTCACACTCAAGTATATCATCCAAAATACCATAGTATCAATTTTCAAACTCTCGAGGATGTAAGTCATTTCTAGATGAAATATTAGTCACTTGAAAGACTACAGTTATTCTTGAATCATGAGTTTTCTTCATGTCATCCAACACTTTGACGCAAAATTTTTGACCATTACAGAACATAGCCTTGTGGTGTTTAACGTGCAATAATATGTGAAACATGTCAAAGTTGATAAACATATGGGTGATTAATAAATTTGTACATACCTAAAAATCTCTTGAACCACATGCTAAATCTATTTCCCTTTGTGTAACATTGGAATCTCCATTACGATGAGCTTCTTTAACCAATGAAGATACACCTTCCCATGTTAATGTGTGACCAGAAAATTCAATCCATACTGTCATCCAATCAAGATTGTTTGCAATATACAAATGTAGTCCATCCAACTCTTGAGCACCTGTACAAAAAAAAAATAGACAACTTGCAATCGATTTATTTTGAAGATTAAGAAATAATTTATTACAATAACATCTTATAATTTATTACCTCTCACTTTCCTCAATGTACCTTTCCCCATCAAGTACTCCCCTTCTAATTTTTTAAAAGGCTCGAGATCCCAAATGCGATCTACATGGATATTTGATGCAAACTTAAGAAGATATTCAGTAATGTACACCATAGTCTAGTATACCATATATCCCTCTACCATAGAACCCTCAAGATGTGCTCTTTGTAGAACCAAAGCCTTCAAAGATTTCAAGTGCCTCTCAACCATCCACATTGACCTAGTGTGTACAGGTCCACACAATTCAATCTCCTCAACTAGGTGTATGAGGTAGTGTTCTTGTGCATTGAAAAAAGTTGGAGGTAGACACTTTTGCATTTCGCACAGTAAATGAGGAATTCTTCTCTTCCAATAGTTTATATCTTCTTTATGGATTTCTTTAGATGACAACCACCTGCATTAAGAGATTCAAGTCACAAAAAATATATAGATACGAGACTTTACAAAATAATATACAATAGATTACATAGCAAGAAAAAAAAATTGTGAATATAATAAATATATACAACAAATTGAATAGATATTACTGCTTACCTCATATATTTTCCAAGATCATATATCACTTGTTTGATGTTATTGTTGAAGTGCTCTGGGAGAGATAGAGGAAGCACGTACTGTAGTAATTATAAACCAATCATTTCATTATTTTCTAACATAACATAATGAATAGTACAGGTAGTTTATGAATATATTGTAAATACAGAAGAACATAACTTACCTTGATGAAAGTATGCCAATCATGCATTTTGAGCCCTGGCCCAAATTCACTTTTTTTTTATATGAGATTGTTTATGTTCACAGCAAATCTTGTGGGAAATCAAATTTTTCGTATGACTTCTTTTATGGCATCACTTTGCTGCTCTATTAATAACCAAGGAAGGGCACTTATATTAATCTAATCTCTGTTGCTATTTGAGTGAATGAAATTCTTCAATGCATGATTGGATTCATGAATGTCATTACAAATTTTGACAATTTTTTCTTTGTCACGCCTTCCATCCAATATTTTCCACAATGTCTCTGTTATATTCTTTCCAATATGCATAGTATCAAACAAATGCACAATTTGTAAGTGCTCGTAGTAGGGCAACCTACTAAATTCTCTAGGATAGCTTTTTAGTCCCTTTGGAAGGTTGTCAGTACTACCTCGACGACCTTGATGATCATCAATTACATGAATAGTAAACAAAAATCACAATAGAAATATATAAATTAAAAACATAAACCATTAGGTGGAACGGCATTACCTCGACGATTAATTCTATTATATTCCAACTTCCATAGGCGAGGTGTCATTCTTCATGGCTTTGACGTAGTCCCTTCTTTCCCATTGAAAAGATGTTTTTTTGTACTTCAATACTTATGATTCCTGTGGAGGAAGTGTCTACACTCATCAAACACCTGCTTTCCTAAACTTTTTGAATGACAAGATTTCATCTTTGGACCACAAACTGGACATGCAATTTTTCCCTTTGTTTGAAGACCTACAAGATAATGATATAATTGGATTATTAAATATGTTGATTTTTATAATTATGATTATCGTGTGCAACTTGAATTCACTATAACATACCACAAAAATGTGTTAGCCCTGGGGCATCATGTATTGTCCATGCAAGTATTGCATGGAATTGAAATTGTCTTTGTCCTATTGGTCTAGACACATCATACATAGTGACACCGTTCTATAACTCCACCAACTCGTTGATAAGAGGCTTAATATATACATTCATATCTTTTACTTGATATTTACCTACTTGAATGAACAGTAACATTACATAATTATTGTCACCGTTTTACTGCAAGATTTGTAAGTACATGTAAATTAATAACTATCAAATGATAAGATACCTGGAACAATCATTGCCAATATAATGTGCTCCTCTTTATTGGCATCCATGGAGGAATGTTATTGTTGATAACAAAAATAGGCCACACCAAGTAAACAGATCTCATCTCTCCAAATGGATTGACACCGTCTACTGCCAATGAAAGCCTAAGATTATGAGGTTCTTCTTTGAAGTGTTGCCACTTTTCCTCTATGTGCATAAATGCCGAACCATTCATAGGGATTCAAATAATGTCATCTCAACTTCTATTACATGCATGATAATCCATAAATTGAGCCAAGCTACTACACCTGAATAATTGTCGCATCCGTGGAATAATGGGGATGTAACGAAGAACCTTTTGAGGCACCTTTTTTGTTAGTCGATCTGTTTGATATCTACTCGTATGACATACAGGGCATTGTGTTGTAAATTCATGTTCTTTATAATATATAATATGATCATTGGGACAAGCATGTATTGCTTCATACTCCATTCCAATATCTTTCATAACAACAGATAATTCTCGATATGAGCAAGGTAGAATATTTGATGGTGGTAACAGAACTCGCCTGTCAATCTATAGCAAAAAATATAAGTTGTTAATATAAAAAATATTAGTGGTACATTATTCACCCTTTGTTAACTATAAAGACATATATGACATACCTTAACATACGTGACATTGTTATATTGGATAAACCATTCATAACCTTCAAGTTCAACAATAACAATACAGCAGAAAGAATAGTTGTTTGGGAGTCTTTGTATAGGGGCTCGTATGCCTTCTCAAGTAGAGGTACATCGAGGCTATCATCATCATCATCATGATCAGATACACTTGGACTAAATGTGCCATGGATCAATGTATTTATACAATCATCTTCAATTGTGTTTTCTGGCGCATGATCATCATCTTCCATGGGATCATTATCTTCACCTTGGATATTCGTACCTCCATGTTCCTCCACTTTGAAAACCATATTCTTTGAATTGTTGTGGTTCATATCATGTACTTCCCTAGGGAGATCAACCTATATAAAATTGATTAACATAAATAAACCATGATAATCAACTCATCATCAAGTGATCTCATATGTTTATAAATTGTTAAAATGATATAATGAACAACTTACCAGTGGATGATAGTCATGCCCCCTTTAATGTGACCATTCTCCCTACAATGTCTCTTAACTGTTTTGATTAGCAGTCTTCTACAGTTTAAGCCCTTACAAATTTTGCAAGGACAATAACATTTTCCATCAACTTTTCTTTTCAAGTTAGACCACAATCTAGAGATTGTCTCCCTATTTTGTTCTTCACTTATATTATCTGACATGATTGTTCTTCGCAGGAAGCAAAAATCAAGCTATGAAAACTTTGGTCTACAACTTTCACAAACTAAGTAAAATTGTCAAAAGTACAAAAATCTTCTTAGACCTAGCTAAATACTTTAATATTTTAAAAATACTTTCTTTGACTTTATTCCTAAGACATTTAACCCAATCACCTTTTATAACATTCAGTCAATTGCTCTAGGAAAATTTGTGGATAAGATTATTTGTAAAACTTTGACCAACTGCCTGAAGGTCTTATTTCAAGAGACCTTACAACATTAAGCAACTAAAAGAAATTTCAAAACATATAAGCTAAAATTCTAGTTAAAATATACATTAGATTAAAAAATATACAATTTTCATACTCGGGCGCACGGCTATAACTCATACAATGGCCTTCTTGCTTAGCTGTAGAAGCTCTCTAGCAATCAAATTATACAAGCTACAAGGCCTAACAGCAATTTCAAAACATATAAGCAACAAGGCAAGACATATTACATGGCATGTCAAAAGGAACAAAATTTACAAGCTTTAGCTAGACATATTAAATGACATCAGAGTGCTAGAGAGATCACAATTATATGAGTCAAACATAGTCATGAAAAAGCACATAAATTAGTTATTATATGCAATTAAAAGATATATAGTTAGATAGGGACATCCATAGGGCATATTGAAAATGGAACAATGAGATCTGGTGGGGGTGAAATAGGTGGCCAAACATACTACAGAATTCAATGTGGATTGTGGAAGCTTGCTATCTTTAATTAGAAATATACTTATGAGCTCTACATTCATTTACTTTTTTCAAAGTTTACCTCAATTATATTTTATTCAATTTTTTTGCATATATGCATCCAATTAATTATTTGGACATCTTGCAACAAAACAAAAGTTTAGTTTACATAAGATGACTTGTGTTCAATGGATTGATATGCATTTAGATTATTGGTATATGATTTATTTTCTAAGGAGAGATCAAGGGTTTTTCTATTCATCATTTTATGGCAATCCTAAATAAGGATAACTATGACCCTTGACAAAAAAGTTGCTTTATCTTTTGTATTATCTTTATAGACTTATACCAAAACCAACTATACCTAGGACACAATCAACATGGGGAACTAATATCAACCATTTTGTAAGACTAATTAATTCCAATGTTGATTCAGACATTGTGTGCTGTATTAGATCTTCATTACCCATTCACGCTTGAACCATAAATCTCTCCATTCCCAAATAATCTTGGTCCAAATTGCCTCATTCCTAATCATCTAGTGAATTAGGCATTATATTGATGGCTTTTCCTCTAATATTTTTTAGATCTCATTTGAGATTTCCTTTGACATAAGTTTATGGAGTTGCAGTGTGATAGAAAATTGCCTTTAATAGCCCTTCCTTGATATTATTCATTTTCTAAAGCTTGATTGTTCCATTTCTATCAAGTGTTCACAAAAAACAACATATTTACCTTTATCTTTAGACATCTTATCATCAACATGCTACCCAAAAAACAATTATACTAAACACTAATGCTGTAAGAGAATTTCAAGTCGTTAGCTAGTATTGGTTACAAAATATTTGTTTTGATTCTTTAAATAATACCAAATTATATTAGAAATTAAAGTTCACACTATGTAACAAGTATTTAGTTATATATTATGAAGTGATGTGTCATTTGGAAGTAATCATATGACCCATCATCCTCTATAAGTATTAGATGTAAAACAAAGGAAGGATACAATTTTTTCATACAATCCATATATAATTCCTACAAATTTCTGCATACAAAAATATCATGTTCTCTTGATATATTATTAGTTTCATTGGCAGACTAGAAATTGAAAAAAGCTTGTGGATATTGAATCATTGAATAAAATTTTATATGCAATCTTGGGGTTGAATTGTAGTGGTTCGATCATTAGTAATGAGTGTCATCGTTGCATTTTCATTTCCAACATAACTAGTAAGCATATTCATTTTATTTATTTGCATAAAGCTTTAGAGTCGGAAATATTATAGAGTTTTGTCCTTTATAATTTTTTTAAAAAATTTGTAAACAACTTTAACTATCAGATAAATGGATTGGCTCATTTATAGCATTTTAAACTTGATTATCATAGATATAGTAAAATATTTAATTGTTTACGTATCTGTGTCTAGTTTGTCTCCACTACATAGGAGTTAAAGTGCAATCTAGACTAGTTTGAAATTGCATATATATTTGATCTGTTGCATCATGATTATCAAATTGTTTATAGTTGAAGTGCGTAGAATTTTATAAAGTTGTACGTTATAAACTTATAATATTGACTCTATTGCCCTTTTAATTCTGGCACTGGTCTTTATATTACTCATGATTCATAATCTATATGCTGGCAATTATTTCATATCTTTCCTTTGAAGAATTAGTACATTTATTTCAATAATTCATAATTTTCCTTATTTTAAATACTCTCACATTCATATAATCATTTATTTTGTTTTCAATTCAGAATCTACAAGTTTGAAGCTTTTACTTTTTGAAGTCATCATTGAAGTTGCAAAGTTGGCATTATTTCAACAATTTTCACATTTTTGTATAAATTGAAAGTTTTCTATATTTCTTGCCATCTAGGAAACTTTTGTTGCATTCATATTCAAATTAATTTTCTATAAAAATCTTGGACCTAAGTGTAGTGTTTTGTTCAGGATTAGGTGCACCTGCCTTGACTTTATAGAGCCAGAAGTGGAGGGGATTTGGATTACATTGATCAGTCCCATCATGTCGGCCCTTTACCAGTTGAAATCCCAGCATTGAGTTCGCAAGGTTCATAGGATTCCAATCTGTGGTTTTGGGAGCTAACATACTCCTCAATAATCATTTGCAACAATTGTGCCCTGATGTTTTACATGCATTCACAATATGATATCAAAGAGGTTGAATACTCGTGTACCTTAATAGAAAGAAAGTGATTCTTATTTTTGTTATGTTTTAAATTGCCACCAATGCTGATACCAGCCTGAGTGAAGAATCTTATACAAAAATAGACATTAGAAGCATACAATTATCAACATACTACGGGCATCAATGCCTAATGAGGTCTATAGGATGCAAGAAAGTGCCAAAAAAAAAATTACATTTCTCACTCGTAAGATGGACTTTAAGCTTTAAAGAGAGACTCTTGTGGAAAGGGGTCTGAGCAGCAATCTAGACTCATTGACTGCACTCTAACAACAACCACTGCCAAAGGATTAAATATGGCAGGGTAATAGTCTGGACCTACTCAATTCTAAGGCTAGTACATCGTGCTTTGTTCTCACACCATGAGTCTAATTGAACTTACTATTTCTTTTCCCTTGGAATGAAAAAATTTGAACCATAAAAATGAATAGTTCTTCACAAATAAAGGATTAAAAATGGCAGGGTGATAGTCTGGACATACTCAATTCTAACGCTAGTAAATCGTGTTTTGTGCTCATGCTATGAGCCTAATTGAACTTACTATTTCTTTTCCCTTGGAATGAAAAATGTTGAACCATAAAAATGAATAGTTCTTCACACATTCAAGAGAAATTTCGCTAGAAAAAATATCATTTTAAACTTGTAAGAATAAAAAATGAACAAGAAAATTTGCAGCTACATCAACACAACTACATGGGGCTTTATGTGGCCTATCACCTATATAACATCTATTTGAAGAGTAACACCAGCAATATTTTCTATCTACAGAATGCGGGCATTATTTTTTCTTCAAGAGTTTGGTGTTCTGTGAGTATCATTAGAGTACCAAGCTTTAGGGGAACCTGCTGGTTAAATGTTATTAGAGACTCAACAACCCATCCTGTCAGAAGGTAACCTACCCAGTCAGTATACTGGAAGAATATCTCTTTTCTAAATGGAGCTAGACCTCTCTAATTCTACTTATGTCTAGAGCTCATAGGTTTTAAATTAAAGATTTCAGAAGCTACTAATTTAGAGTTCCACGGGAAGGAAGAAAAAATACACAAGCTCTGAACTAAATATCCATAAAATCAAGTGCAAGTGATAGTAATTTGAATATAGATATTGTACTCAAAATTAAAGATGAGCACTTGTTTTTTTAAAACCAAGATAATTACTATTTCACCCTATATATGCAGTACACCGATTGATTCAAGTTAATTCACAGTTGGCGATAATGCTTCTCAAGGGAGAGTTTTAAATCAATTACTTTCTTTCACGCTATGGCCATAATACTCTAAGTATACATTGGAGAAAAGAAATGCATCTATGATGCCAATTTAATTAAAGAACCCATCCTAACAGAGTCATAAGAGAATCTCTTAATTGAGTACACCAATGCTGCTAAAATCGGTTTACTACTATATACTCTAATCTAGTTCATGAGAGAAATCTTATGTTAATCCTTCTCTCAAACTATACAATTGGTATACCTCCATTTTCAATGGGGTTAGAGACAATTTCTTTCCTTGGTACAATGATATGTTGAATTCTAGCAGAGTGTCATTTTATATAACCACACTGGTTTTACTGTTTCTTCTCCAAAAAATTATTGCTGAAGAGTGTGGGGTATTAAAGAAATGGGGCAATAGCAATAACTAGATCAAACTTAGTGTGTTTCCAACAAGAACAATTAAAATATATTCCAGCACATTCAACCACCCACGGTATTCTTCTCCCTCTACATTTTTGCTATCAAAAGTATGAGCTAAAGTTTGAAGCTATCTATATGGAAACAAACTTCAACAGAATAAAACAAATGTTATACTTGAAAAATTAGTTGAAAAAAGATGTATGAGAATTACTTTTAAAATAAAATTTGGGCAAATTAGAAAAATGACAAAATTGTAAATATTGAATATTCTAATATTTCATTATTAAAACTAGACAAGTGAAAATGTCAAATTTGAGATCTAGACTATGTCCAAAATATCAAAAAGATTACAATAGGTAGCATTTAATCAATTTGACTAGAGATGTCTGACCTGAGATAAGTTTTTGAAAAGAATCAATACAAATCTAAGTCGATTTCTAGGGCATTAAAAGAAGCCAAAAGATGAAACAAGGGAAGTGTGGATACTCACAAAATAATACAAGACCTACAGAGCAAAACTGAGCAAAACCTATGGGGGGTTGGCCTGGGAGGCTTTCCACTCTGTTTGCTTATTTAGCGGCTCCATTGCTCCCCTTTACCAGCAAAACCAAAGCCAACTCAGTTCGAAAATGGCCTCGCCTCAAACTTTCCCTAAATCATCCATCCATCCATCAACATTGCATCTGGTAGCAGAACGGATTCTAATGTTGTATAACAAATGAGCAACATTTCCTTTTTTTTCTCTTATATCTCATTAGCGTCGCAATTGTGATGTCGTCAGGCTATAATTGAAAAAAAAAAAGGCCAAAAACACATTACATTTGCCTGTCGTCGCAAACTGACCCCTAATGTATTAGTGTTTGGCAGCTCTGAGACTAATATTTCATTTGTGATTGTAAAACTATTAGTGAAAAACAAATCATACTACTCTATGTTCTATCATCTGCAAGTTTCGGCATCTGTGCTTTCCTATCGTCTGTGCTTGGTGTCTATCGTGTCCAACTTTTGACAGATTGACTCATTTTTTTAATGCCTAACTCATTGTTTGATTGATATACAAGAATTTATAATCTGATTTTTATCGCAGGAGACAAGTTTTGGGGAAAAAAAAATTAGTGATTTTAATCACTTGACGATTTGTAGTAATTTTAATCACTTAAGGATTTATAGTGATTTTAATCACTTTGAGATTTATAGTGATTTTAATCACTTGTAGGATTTAAAATGGTAAATAAACTTGTATGAACTAATCATTTTTCCTTGGAATGCATGTTGCAACTAATATCTAAAAGTCAAATGTACTCTTGAATGCATTAAGGTAACATTACACGCACTCTTGAATGATTTAAGAAAATTCACACACATTTCATTGAAATGAATGATGTTCAAACACAATCTTGAACACCTTTATGAATGAATAACTTTTTTCATTGGAATGCATGTGTAGAGTAATCAAACACAATCTTGAGTGCCTTAAGAAAATTGACATGCTTTCATTGGAATGAATGGTTAGATAGAAAATACACTCTTGAATGACTAAGGGACAAAGAAGCTTGCTCTGAAACATTTGGACTTGGTGCTTTAAATGAATTCACTCAATTTTGAATGACTTAAGGGAATTTGTTTATTTTCATCATTTTGTTTATGTTGAAGATGATCGATTTACTTTATGTTGACAAATTCTCACTTTTATTATGTTGACGACATTGTCAAGTTGGAAAGAACAATGCATGCTTAAACACGAGTGTCTTCAAAAGTAGATAGAAAATATAAGCTTCATTGGAAAAAATAAGTGTCTTTAAAACCCCAAGGCCACTTCTGTATTCTCTCCTCTCACGCCTTCAGGTGATATTGAGTGCACAAGAAATAAGTGAGTCTTGTTTTTATTTTTAGGGGGGTTTCTTGAGGATTTCATCACCCCTTGGGACAATCTCAACTCTAGCATCCTGGTGGAGTATAAATATTGAGAGGTGAATCAAAAGACACCTCTCTTGGAAGCAAAATTTTGTCACTCTTGGCTAAGCCCCAAATAACTTTATACCTTCAGGAAGTGAAGGTGGAGATTTAGGTTACTGTCTCCTCCCGACTGTGTGGCACTATTTTCTTTCATCTATAGATTTGAGTCTCACGTACCTTGTGTATATCGAGAATGCCCTCTAGATAATCTTTGTACATCCTAGTAGCAGCCTTATTAGGGGTTTTTGATGTGTTTAGTGTGCTTGATTATTTAAACATCCAAAACCAATACCAAACATCAAACAAGTCCAAAAATGAGTGAAATGGTTGTAAGTGGGTCCTCTTGACCTACGGTTACTTTCATAAGTTCTTATATTTGGTCTAGCATTTGAAATTTATTGGGTCTTTTAGTCACAAGCTTATTTGCAAAAAAAGTGTGCTTGGTCTTGTAACTAGGTTTATTTTGTTCCTGCCATGACCAACAAAGTCAAACCTAAGAAGGTAAAATTATCCAAACCATTTTCCTACAAGAAAAGGAAAAACCTAGCACCTAGCGATAAAAAAATTTTAATACACTATCAAAGACATCAAGAAAGAGGAAGTTGAACAAGACTGTTATGATAGAATCTTATACAATGGTAAACTTTGAAATTGGTATGCTTTCCCTAGAGTGAACCCAAGATTTTTTGTTTCCAATAAGAGAAGATTGAGTTATTCGCATAGTAACCATATCACCCCCATTTTCCACATCAATCCATTTTCAAAATTTATACTCTTCCATTTGCAAAATTTCCTCTAGAGAGCTTGATCATTTGAACCTTAATCTTTTGGCCTAAGAACATCTTAGTTACAAAACTTTTGAGATTACAACACTAGACCTTTATCCTCAAGAAAGCATTTATCATAGTTGCACTCACTCATTTGGGATCACAAGTCCATCTCCAAATAGCAAGTAAACTATTCAGTGTCCTATCTTGCCCAAAGATCACTTGTCCATCTTTGGTAGGAGAAAGATACTTTTATCCTATATCATGCTTGGTTTGTGAAATCAACAAGGTATTTTATTTACGTTTAGATTGGTGGCCCTTTTATCATATAAGGTTTAGTTGCTCTCTCACATTTCCTATTTTCTTCCACAATCTTCCACCCATTGGTTTGGTCACAATTATATGGTACAAACACGATCGAGTAGACTCACATTTAACCCTATGTCTCATTTATTGGAATCACTAAGACAATAGGAGATGGAGAATCCTTTTCCTCCATGGTTGGTCTCATTGGGGAACACATTTTCCCCTAGTATGAACTTTGGTATGCCTAGCTCAACATCCACACAAGAACCAAAGAATCCTTTTCAAAACACCACTCTAGGGAGTAATTCACATGATGATGAAGAAGTGTACCAAGATGAAGACCCCATTGACAATAATGGTATCCCAAGTGATGTCCAAACATTTCTTAAAGATCTGTACAATTTGAAAATGTTGAAAAAATCTATTAGGGAAAACAAGACAGAGATCTTCCTAAACCTGGTTAAAGATGGTGTTAATGTCCCTACGAGTTTTGATGAGAGCACTTTGTTTAGACAAATTACCAAGGATGGTGCTCCCGTGTTGCCAACTTCAAACATAGCCCAAACATCTGGCAAGGAAAAAGAACATGTCGTGAGAACTAGTTCCATACCTACATTAAGTGCTTCAACACAAGCTATGCTCCAATAAAGTGTGGAACATATTCAACAAATCATTAGTGCTATGGCCAACACTACTACACATGCTAGTATTCTACAATCAACCTTGATAGGTCCAACTATAGGATGCTTGAACATTGGGCAAGCACCTATACAATAAATGGAAATCCTGACACAACCAATATATTCCTCTACAAATGCCAAAAAGTATGATGAAAATGTATGTGCTAATTCCAATGATTGCATATCAATACATTGGCCAAAGTGGTGCACCGCCACCTCCACCACCTCATAATACATTTGGGAATCCATACAACTTTGGAAGTGGGTTCATTAATTCCCAAAAATCAAAAATGCAACCAAACCAAGATCTATCCCAGCAGTTGCATGAACTTTGAAATTTGGTCCACAACATAAACAACAAAGGGGTGAAGGACTTCTCTTTTGAGGAAATTTTTCCCTTTCCATTTGATAGATCCATTAACATGATACCATTTCCACCAAAATTTGAGATTCCTAAATTTGATAAATACACAGGAGTAACATGTCTCATCACACATCTCAAGGAATTTTTTGTCTTATGTCAAGAAGTGGCCTATAGTGAGGATTATCTTAAGAGGCTCTTCACATGAAGTCTTAGGGGCCCCGCACTTGAGTGGCTAATGAACTTACCCAAAGGTTTCATCACTTCCTTCAATGATTTAACAAGAAAATTTGTAGCACAATATTGTTACAACATTGAACATCATGCCTCATTGAGTGATTTGTGCAACATGAAACAACGAAGTGGTGAAACATTTGCCAACTTTTTACAATGGTGAAGGCATCTTGCTGATCACATGCCATACAAAATTGAGGATTCCCACCTTGTGGGTATATTTATCAAGAATTTGATACTAGAGATGTCTTTCCAAATGAAGATGGCCAATCCTAAGGATGTTGCCACATTAGTCAAGAAAGGCAAGAATATTGAAAATGGACTCTTAGACAAGGGTTCCATTAAACATTATAGCTCTTCATCCTTAAACAACAACACAAACAACAATAGAAAACCCAAATTTTGGTCCAAAAACAAAGGTGTTACCCACGATGGTGTCACTGATGTCAAAAGTGTACAAAACCTTCAAGGTGGAAACAACAACAATTTGAACCATGACAATTAGAATCAAAATCAAAACAACAATCAGAACAACCAACAATCTCACAATCAAACATAATTCTTTCCCCGCAATAATAACAATAACAACTACAATCATAATTATGATCACAATCAAAAATTCAATAGCTTTCCTGAACCCTTGGATGCCCTATTCCAAAAGCTAGTAGATCACAATTTGATGGTATTTCCCAACACATGGCCTTTTGACAAAAATCAACTTAAATCAAAATGGTATAGGGAAAATGAATATTGTAAATACCATTGCATCAAAGGACATGACACAGACAAATATATGAAACTCAAAGTCTTCATTCAAAATCTTGTCAATGATGGAGAAATTGAGATAGAAGGAGGACCACCCTCTAAGAATGCTAAACTGAAGATATTTCAAAAGTTATTTCCCGACCACAACAATGACAATAACAACAATATGAACAATGTTAACCGAGCTTCCATGTCTACCATGCTACGTTATGATTATTCTACTAACCACATATTAGGATTTGATTCCTTGTGTGGTAAAATAGAAACAAATGATATATGTGGTTTTGGCTCCATGTGTGGCCACATTGAAGAAGTGGACACTCATATAAATACCCTTGTCCCACAAGCAACTAATTGTGATGCAACCACTTAGCAGGGAAGAATTGTGTTGCAATCTGCTACTCCCAATCTCACTAATCCATCAGTTCCACATGCGCCTATTGCACCATCCACTTTACAAAGACCCACTTCTCACTATGACGTATTATCCTAGTTAGGGAAGACTCCTACACAGATATCCCTTCTAGAGCTTCTCACCACCTCACCTATCCACAAGGAAATTCTGGAGACTGTCCTTTTAGAGTCTCGTGTTCCTAAAAACATTAATGCATCGCAATTCACCACCATGATTCAAAATCTTTCCACACAACAACACCTTTTCTTCAAAAACAAGGATTTCCAAGGTCCTAATCAACACCACAATTTTTCACTCCACATTGAAGTCCTTATACAATGACATAATATAAATGAGTCCTTATATATAATGGATCTTGTTTGAACCTTAGTACATTGAAGATGATCTATTTCTTGGGGCTTCTAGAAGACCTCCTAGATATCAATAAAAGGATAACAATAAAAGCATATGATGAAAGAAAAAGAGAATCAAAAGGAGTTATTATGCTACCACTAAAGGTTGGGCCAACTATAATAAATATTGAATGTCATGTCCTAGATTTAGACTTGCCATATAACATCTTGCTTGGTCAACCTTGGATACATATAGTCAAAGCGGTACCATCTACATATCATCAATGCTTGAAATTTTCCCACTAGGGAAGAGAGGTCACGATTCAAGGTGATCCTTTACCTTTTTCTTTTTGTAAGAGATTGAAGGGTGCCCCCACAAATTTTTGTCTTGTTAGTGAGTTTGCTAATATTATACCTAGATCTCTCACAATAATAGAATCACCTTCTACAATAGAGTTATCCAATATTGATCCTAGCTTCTATAAAGGAAAAGAGAAGGTTGAAGATATTAAGGTTAATACTACAATGAAGAAGGTTACTTTTGCTAACCAACAAATGGGAGAGTATAAGTTTAAAAATGCCTTGTGTGTTAGACAATTGCCACTCACCCCTTGATCCTTTGGAAAACCTTCCCATATACCACCTTCTACAAATAAGGATACTATGCATGTAAATAAGACAACATTCGAACATTGGGTTCACTTAGTGATGAACACATGGAATCTAATATCTTAGATTTGCTATAGTTTGACCAAAAAGATGAGCTTGTGGAATTCCCTAAAGATAAGTATGTTAAGGCTCCTCCCATCATTGAAAAAATGGGATATCATAGCACTGGCCTTGGACCTAAAGAAGATGGAATCAGACAACCCCTTGAGGCTAATAGTTGTGGTTTGGGCTCCATTAAACCCAAGGTGTCCTTTGTTGACAACTATTGTATGGTTGAAATTGATTCTGAGACTGAGGAGGAAGAATTCTTTGAAATCCCCTTCTAATATATTGAAGATGACTTAGATAATTATGTCCACACCATTACTATAGTCGACCTTTCATCTACCGACTTACCCCTCACCAACCCTGATATGATAGATTGGGACCTTCAAGACACACCACCAACTCTTGATATATATTACTCGAACGAAGCAGTGATTGCATTGTTTGGCCTTAAGAATCTCCAAGATTATGAACATGATATCCAATACAATAAGGAAGCCTACTTTGGTAGCCAAGTCAACTTTTAGTAGCAAAAGTGAAAAAGAAAATAAAAATAAAAAAATAGAGGAAACATCCTCTAGTGAAAACTCTTTTGGAGGACTTTTGGATGAGGAAAAAGACAAAATAAAGGATGCAACTTCTGGTGAAAACCTCCTAGAGGTGCTAGAAGAGGGAGAGACTGACTTTCCATTCAGATTTTTACCACTAGAAAATTCATCTATATTGAATGAGGACACAATTGCAGTTAACTTGGGCATGGTAGATAATCCACAAATCACCTACATTGCAGCTACCCTAAGTTCCAAAGAAAAAATAGTGATGACTGAATTCTTAGAAAAAGGCAAAATCAAATTTGCATGGACATATAAAGACATGCCTAGTTTAGACACAAAATTTTGGTTGTGCATCACTTAGCAGTAGATCCAAAGATTAAACCTGTGAAACAAAAGCTGCACAAGAAACATCCTAAGGTAGCACCTTTGGTCAAAGTAGAACTACAGAAAATGCTAGAGGCAAAATTCATCTGACCTATTGATTATCCTAAGTGAGTTTCCAACATTGCTCATATAGGACAAGCATCTGGGGGGATCCACATCTGTTTAGATTTTGAGATTTAAATCTCGCATATCCTAAGGATGATTTTTCACTTCCTAACATAGACATCATAGTGGATTTGACTGTCGGACATGAAATGTTGTCTTTAATGGATGGTTTCTCCAGTTACAATCAGATCAAAATTGCAGAAGAAGATCAACATAAAATGGTATTTACTACCCCATCGGGAACCTTTTTTTACCAAGTCATTTCTTTTGGCTTGAAGAATGTCAATGCCACCTATCAATGTGCAATGACTACAATCTTCCATGATCTTCTACATGTCATAATGGAGGACTATGTTGATGACATTCTAGGAAAGTCTAAGACACGTGATTCCCACATTAATGTGCTCACTGCCATTTTTGAAAGGTTGGAGAAATATAAAGTGCGCCTTAATCCAAATAGGTGTGTCTTTGGGGTCAAATCAGGAAAGTTGTTAGGTTACATAGTGTCAAGAAGAGGCATTGAGGTAGATCTTTCCAAAGTGAAAGCCATCATAGAAATGCCTCCACCTACTACATTGAAACAACTCCATAGTTTTCAAGGAAGGTTACAGTCCATCAAACGGTATGTGTCCCAGTTAGTAGATAAGGTTCATCCACTCCAACATTTGCTTCGAAAAGACACTAAGTTTCAATGGGATTGCCTATGTCAGAAAGAATTTGAGTAAGTTAAAGTATACTTGGCTAATCCACCAATTCTAGTCCCTCAAATTATAGGACGGCCATTGATTCTATACATTTTTGCCACTTCAGTTGCCCTAAGTTTTCTTTTGGCACAACTAAATGATAAAGGTAATGAGCAAGCCATCTACTATCTTAGTCAACCATTAATTGGCTATGAGTTGAACTACATTGCTATTGAGTGAGCTTGTTAGGCAGCAGTCTTTTGTACACAGAAACTATGCCATTATATGCTTAATCATACTACACATCTCATTGCCAAGATAGATCCACTCAAATATTTTCTATCAAAAGCTTCCCTTATCGTTCGAGCTGCAAAATGGGTCTTGATTTTAAGTGAATTTGACATTTTCTATAAAGATTGCAAGGCCATTAAGGGACAAGTAATTTCAGACTAGCTTGGTGAAGCTCCTCTTTAAGGGGATCATCCTATTATAGCATGTTTTTTAGATGACACAATTATGACTATTACCCCTAATACACAATGAAAACTATATTTTGATGGTTCCTACACACAAAAGGGATTAGGGGCAAGAATTTTGTTTGTTACACTGCCAGGAGACCTTATTCCTAAGTCCTATAAAATTTCATTTCCTTGCAAAAACAACATAGCTGAGTATGAAGGATTAGTAACAGGGCTCAATCAAGTTATTAGATGGAATATTAAGAGCTTACTTGTCTATGGAGACTCTCAATTGGTCATTAGGAAAGTCACAGATGAATACCAAACAAAGGATGAAAAGTTGTTGCCATATCACTGGATAGTTGAAGATCTTAAACAACACTTCACTGAGATAGTCTTTCAGCAGATACCAAGGACTAATAAAAAAGTAGCAGATACTATGACCACCATTGCCTCCATGATCACCATGCGTAAGTATAGCCCTAAGTGAGTTTCTTGTTGAGAATATTTTTCTTCCTGCTTATGAAAAACCTAAATCAGAGCTGGTGTGTGAGATTGTCAATCTTGAGTCTCCATGGTACTCTGACATTTTTTCCTACCTTCGTCACAAAATGATTTCGATAGCCCTTTCCACAAACCAAAGAAAAACCTTCATCCATCACACTGCCTGATATACTATCCTAGGTGATACACTTTTTTGAAAACACTTCGATAGAACCCTCCTCCAATGTCTTAGTTCAAATGAAGCCAGAATAGCGTTAGAAGAGGTTCACCAAGGAATTTGTGGTGCCCATTCCAATGGCCTTACGCTAGTAAAAAAGCTTCTCAGAACAGGTTACTATTGGCCTACTATGGAAGTGGATGCCTATCATCTTGTGGAAAGATGTGTTCCTTATCAGCAACATGGAGATTTGATACACACTCCTGCCCAAGACCTTCAGCCCACCATCACAACATGGCCCTTTTCCCACTGGGGTTCGATCTTGTTGGTCAAATATACCCAAATTCTACAAATGGCCACAAGTATATTATTGCCTCCATCGAGTACTTCACAAAGTGGATCAAGGCTATTCCTTTAACCTACAACATCAAAAAATAGGTTTCAAAGTTCCTCTTGAACTACATTATCTGGTGTTTCAATATCCTCAAGACATCATGACTGATAATGGAACTCCTTTAAAAAATTAGGAGGTTGCCACACTGTATAATAAATTTAGAATCACCCAGTTTTCCATCAAATACTTCCACCAAGGCAATGGCCAAGCTGAAGCTGCCAATAAAACCATTTTAAAAATCCTAAAGAAAATCGATGATGCAGCTGACCATGACTGGCACCTCGAAATTAATCTCGCCCTTTGGGCCTACCGCACCTCCATCTGTACCCCCATAGGAACCACTCTACTTTCCCTTGTTAATGGTTCTGAGGTTGTTTTACCCATCAAAAATGAGCTCCCTTCCCTCAGAATCTCTCTTAAGAATATGATGTCTGAAGAAGAATATTGAGTTGCTCGCTTGCAAGAGCTGCAACTCCTCAATGAAAGATGCCTCAATGCCCTAAACCATCTCTACGTGTATCAAAATTGCCTTCAACTCCAGTTTCACAAAAAAGTCATACCTCGGCAATTTGATGTGGGTGACTTAGTTTTGCAACATAACATGAGGAACTCCATAACTGTGAAAAGAAAGGAAATTTTGAAGCTAATTGGCTTGGCCCATTTATCATTACAGCCAAATATGGTTCTGGGCCATATCAAATTGCCACTTCAGAGGGAGATCCGCTCCTTCAACCTATAAATATCAAACATCTCAAGCGATTCTATGCTTGACTTCTACAATTCCTGTACAGTGTTGTTATAACTCCACAAAACTCCAAAAAAGTTAGAAAAACAAAAAAACTCCAAAAACATTTGTAAAATGTTCCTGAAGAAAAGACTAAAAAAAAAGAGGAAAAAGTTTCTGAAAAAATTTTGTAAAAGTCCATTATCTATAAGGCTCATCTCCCTTCACCAAATTTATCCCCATTTCATCCCATCTTTGTGTAGAAGTCCTCTCTAACTTGCGCTTTTCATGCATCCAATAAAAGACGTCTTGTCTACGAGGCATCCATTCACTTCCATCTTTCAAAAGACCTCTAGTTCACGAGGCATTTTCTCATCGAGTGTTTATTCTCATCCTATTACACTGAGCTTTTTTCCACAACAGTGACTGCAACAAAAACCTAAACAAAATCATCAATTGAAATTTAATGATTTGAGAACTAGTTCTTTTTACAGCCCTTGCCAACAAACATTGGTGACAACAATATCAGACAAACAAACTTTCATTGAATGAATCCTTCCTATACATGGCATCACAAACTTCACCTTTGGGACTTAAATGTTATTGGCAGGAACTGTGGACTGAATGACTACTTGGTCATGCGGTCTCTTTTTGGTTGATTTCATTTTGTGTGTTAGTAGTAGCCTTTTATGGCATACCTTGATTTTCCATATTTTGGTATCACTTGAATGGCTCTAACTACACGTGCCATTTGAGGAATGATCTATTTTTGATGATTTAGTACATGAATTTCAATTACGAGTTATGGTTATGCATTGCTCACTAGGGGCAACGGGTTAGCACACTTTCCACCAAATATCCTTAAAAAGACTTTGGGTGTGCCTAGACCTCTCCAAGGCATATATGAAATTTGTTCCATCATGACTATAAAAACTACATCTACGACCCTAAAGTATCTATTGTGTTAAGAGTCTAGTCCACACAAATGACCCTTGTCATCTATGCTTCTATAGCATATGGTGCATAACTCCTTTTGCAAAATCAAACTAGAGTATGCTCTCCCATATAAACACAGTTGAATCCCTCAGTATCATGTAGGTAGGATTCATGTAGTATAGCATTTCATTGCGTCCTGCTTGAGACAAAGGTTCTATTTATTCCCCCCTCCTATGCTAAGCCACTTGATTCCTACGAGTGAAATGTTTGACACATGTTCATTCATTAGGTTAATTCATATTACATTTCCATAGTTCATATTTACATTTTAAGTTTGCATCATTTCATTTTGCATTCATGATTAATGTCTTTTTTTGTTACTGACATTTTCATTTAGGATACATTCATTGTCATATTAGTACATTCATTGCATTAAACATTTCATTTATTATTAGATCCCATTATTCATTACATTAATCCATTAGGTATACACATTATAACCATTACATTTAGTAACATATACATCATGATACATCTCACAAAGCATATAGTAAATCCATACATGTAAAATAACAAAATGCATACATCCCATATATTGCCATAGGACCTGCATCATCCACACATTAGTCATCATATATACACCGTAGGAAACATAACATCATACACATCTTGCATCATAATGTCAGTAACAACATCATAAACATTACATGCATAAGAGACAATCATCCATATACATATAGGATCATCGAATCATGTCGTATATATCAAAAAATAAATGTCCATATACAGTTCGTATACAAAAAAATCATGTAGTACATCATGCATAATGCATCATCAAAAACTCATTGCATCTGCATCACTATGTCAAAACTAATCACTGTAAAAATCATGGAGCTGGTTGTGAAGGCTCAACCCCTCTTGTACCCCCTCCTCGTGGAGACCTGCTCTGCCCAACTGAGGGTTCTGATCTCTGGTGACCCCCTATGGTCCATGAGCTAGATGCCTCCTAAAAATTTGGCTGACGTTGATCTATCAGCATGGCATCATGATACATAGACCTATAGTAGGCCACCTCTCGCACAACTCGTACCTCATGTCAGTGTGCATTCATGACCTCCTACATCACCATCATCATACCCCTACCTTGTACCATCTTTTGGGTTATCTCGCTGACTGCAATACTCGTCCACCTGCCTCTGTTGAGTCTCCCTCTCTACCCATAGGGTGGCCACCTCCTACCATAGATTGTATATCTCAGCTAGCTCATCCATCTAAACCTGCATGGTAAATTCACTAAACTCACCTACATCAATCCTAGCCTGCAGCGTTGTCAAGACCTCCTAAAGATTATCTACCCTCACTCGCTCCACCTGTAGCTCAACCTGTAGCCAAGCAACCTCTATCTGGAGGCTGTCTCGCTCAACCCTGACTGTGGCCGTATCATCCGACTGAGGTGGCCCCTGTCCCTGTGGCCCTTGCACCTATAGCCCTGGCTATGGCCCCTATCCTAATGGTGGCCCCACTAGTATTGGTCCTCTCCTCTAACGGACTATGCGCCCTCGAGGACCCTATTGTGCTCCCTACCCTAACAGTGGCACCACTACTACCTATCCCCCATCTCTTGACCTGTCTCCCTTGCCCTATGCCTACTTTTCTTTTGGTGGCACTCCTGGTACTGTGAGTCACACTGGCTAATGGGCCACCCACCACTGTGTGTATGCAGGTGTCATCCTTGCGTCTCCTCGATCATGTCTGTACACCTAGGGCACTGGCTACATACCCCTCCATGACATCTTGGCCAATCTCAGAGTGGTCCCATATAATCTGCCATACTCTCGGGATACCACAAGATATAGAAATCTATCAAACACAGCATCTAGAACCCACCCAACCTGTCGCTGCACCCTAGAGGGCATATACCACATCACAATATGAACAGGTCGACCAATCAGCCAATAGTTTGTCTGTGTATATGGGAGGTAGAGCTGATCCTCACTATCATCCTCTCCCCATGCTGGTAGTGTAGCCCCCCATTGCTCACTGCCATCGTATAGCATCCAGTCAAACATGATGATCTCATCCAGACATCTCCTCCAAAAGCCGATTGACTTGATCAAGGTGTACTGGATTAGTGGCCTATATCGACATGCATACGACTCACCAGGTTGTCGAGTCTCGCGCCTTGTAATAGGTCGTGTCACACCTATGTGCTCTCATGACCACACCATCAGCAATGTCAATCTTGGGCCTATAGTCCACTGTGTCCTGTAAGCACATATGTGTAGATCATAGTATAACTCAGCCAAGATAGTTTGACCCCAACAAAAGACCGCGTCGTTATCCTGTAAAAGAGTGCTCAGCACTTGTGTCCAGCCGATTGGAAACCCATGCCCAACATGGTCCAGCACCATCCTCCATATTAGTGAGGCTAGATAGAGAGCAAGTCATGGCAACCTCTACTCTAATGCCTCCCTCCATATCAACCATGATCTTTGGATCGGTAGCCTCTATCATCGGCACCCAAAGCATTCTCGTAGATAGGGATCTGCACGCTCTAGTACATACTCCGAATATCTCTCGCGGATTGGCACTTAGAGAATCCACTACACATCAAGAAAAGTCATTGGCACCTCTCCAATAGGCAGATGGAAGCTCAAGGTAGGTGTATGCCACCACTGTGTCAGTGCTGAAAGATGCGCTGAGTGCACTCTCAGATTAGGCCACTCATGGACATGCTCCAAACTGCATAATCTCACCTGACCCCCTCTGCGTCTGTGAGTGTCTCTCCTAGCACTATTGTAGCAGGGTAGTGCTCCCGTGATCAAAATGTCATTGTCACCATCTGCAACATAGACATGCAATGGTCAATATATCATTTATATCCCTGCACTTTTTTTTGCTTATCTAAGCATGGGGCATCCTACCTTGTTCACCGGCCCCGGTCATTCCGTCGCCTGATTTTATCGATTCATCCAGATCTGCGAAGATGCCAATCCACGTGGACATGGAACGGTGAAGATGCCAATCCACTTAGACGTAGATCAACAGAGATGAAAAGCTGCAAAGATGCCGATCTGGCATCTCTGTCAGTTGCGTAGATGTCAGTTTTCCCGCTGACGGATACTAAGATGTCATCTTTGGAGACGACGACACAAAGATCGTCGCCTCCGACCCCGTATCCACACCTGATTTTTCCCCCCTTTGGTGTCTACATAGATGACCGGATGAAACCTGTCATCTTCGAAGAGGATAGGAGGCATCTTGTCGTCTCTGCAGCACCCTAAACCCGGTTTTGTCGCCTGTGAAGATGACGAAGCAAAGTAATGTCATCTCTGCCCTAACCCTGTTTTCTACCCATTTAAAGCGCAATAAATGCTAAAATTAAATGTGTCATCCAAAATTTGACAAGTAGGGATAGTCGACTTACTGGTGGACCCATGTCAGCTGACCTCTAGTGCTCCCGGACGCACTCTCCCAGTTGTAGTCTCTCGATCGGATCCATCATTCACTCTAGTTCTATGCTTTATAGTGTGTAAATGACTCTTCCATGTGCCCCTAGGAGACTTATATAGGCCCTTCGAGGTCCCCTTTTGAGCTTGTACCCTTTCCTTGACTATGTCGACCCCTATTTATCTCCAAGTCATACAAAATGCTCATCTATGTCTTTTTCCTACCCTTTTTTTCTTCTAGAGTCTTTTTCGCGAAAATTGTGCAAAAATTATTTTTTGCCCTATTTTCACAAGGGGGCACCCTCCTCCCCTATCGTCGTCATGACACAACTCTTAGGACTCCTATCCTCTCTGGGGCAACCTATATTTTCTTTTATTTGTTATAATGTCATTCTGACATTACATCAAAGAGGGACAAAATGTAGACACTTAAAATTGTTCCAAACACTATATTAATTCATTTAATATTTCATTTGATATTATAATTATTAATTTATTAATTAATTATATTTGTCATATTCTTCTACTTAACTAAATTTATTTAATCAAATAGGTTCGTTTTCGTAATGTATTTAAATTTAATTTGAATACTCCCCCTCTAATGTATTAAATTTATTTAATGCATAGTGCTTCGTAAATCTCCAATTAAATAAATTACAATTTAATGAATTCCCTCCAATTTATTAAATTCTTTAATCATGTGATTAAGTTAAATCTTATTTAATTTAATCATAATCTCATCCTAAAACCTAGTCTACACCCATCACTCTCATCCTTCTAAATCTATCCATTAACTAATCCCACTTTATTATCCTAAACCTCTTTTAATCACCTCTTTAGCAACTAAGTGGTTGCTCACACATTTGTGAGCAACACAAGGCTAGAGGAGCCACCTTTCATTAAACTCTCCAAAAAGTACTCTTACACCTTTGTCCCCCACTCCTTTCCCCAATGTTGCTCACACGTGTGAGCACACCTTGAGCCTCTCAACCATAAAGGCTACTTTTGACTTTTGCATGGCTTTTCCTTTAGCCCATGTGTCTCCTTTGTGGCACCTATGTGGATGCCCCATAGATGTCACCTCTTCAAGGCCCCCATCAAGCCTATAAATAAAGCCCTTGTCTCAAGTATTTTTGATTTCTCTCATTTTGCATTATTATCATGCTAGTTTAGTTTTAGAGCTTTTAGAGATTTTATGCTTAGAGCTAACCTTTGGTAGTTGTTTGAATCGTTTAAATTTCTAGGTTTGCATTAGCTTCATGGTAGCATAATGTTATTAGGTTGCTTTCTTCATTGCACTTCACTTCCATTCACATCCATGGAATCCCTTGAGGACGGCTTACTTATAGTCATTGTTTGAAGGCATTTCACATACATTTTAGTATAACTTCACATTTGCATATTTGCATTCATTCAATTCAATTTGAAGGAATTCATTCTATAGTTGTGTTTCGGAGAGGACATCCACGTCCCTCCAATCTAAAGCAAACCAACAAGGCCTCTTATGGGGCCCTTTGTTGAGCTGCTTTGAGATTGCATGAGGACATTTCTTTTCAATTGTATTAAGTTGTAAAACTCAAGTATAGTGTTAGTTGTATTTTGTTTTCTTTTGGAAATTTTATATATATATGCAACTAATGTTTGCTTGTTCATGCGTACTCCTAATAGGTTAGGTTTTCTTGCATACAGATGCCTTCTCTAGACATTTCCGATGTCTTTTTGATAGACAGTTCCGATGAAGCTTAGAAAAAGGTAAACCAATATGGTTCTATCTTTATCCAATTTCCAACCTTTACTTGAAGGTTGGGTAGTTTAAGGGTGAGCCATATACCTTACCTAAGTATGCTACTGACAAGATCATTTTGATGGAATTAGCCAAACATCTCGTGGATGTTCAATTTGATCAACATACTTTGCATAGGCCAGGCTTTGATATTTCCTCCACCAAACCCCTCGTAATTGGTAATCATATGATCAAAACAATATGAAAGCAGAACTATAGCTGATCACTTTGAAGAGATTGAAACCCATATTTGACTTTGATTACAGGGAAATGACTTCTCAAATCAAGAGGGTCTTCACACATGTTCACCACATTGAAGATGTTTGGATTGACATGCGAACGGAATTAGATATAATGAAAATGGAGTACTACAGATTAACTTTGCAGCAAATCATTGCTCTTAACATGCCTAAGATCCCATCAGATTTCCAAATCGAAGATGATGGCAATATTCTTATTATGCGAAGAAGTCTCATAAATTCAAGTTGAAGGGTGAAAAGGGATCTAAATCATCTCAAATCCTTGAACCAATTCAAGAGTCAGAGGAAGAATCGGAAGTTGAATCAGACAAAGAAGATGAGGAAGAAGGGGAAGTTGTGATCATATCTCCCCCAAGACCTACACAAACTCATGCACCATCCATGCATGAAAGACATTTTCTGCATGCATGAAGCACATTTTCTAGATGAGATAGATGATGATGTCAATTCATTTTCCATTGTTTTCACACCTTCCATTCTGGTTTTAGCAACTCCTCCCATTTTAAGAAATGAACAATATGAACATTTGGGAAGTGTGTTCAAAGATTTTCCAACTCTCACAGAGGGTCAAGTTTCTCAACTTGATACATCTCTAACATGTTTTGAGTTATTCATGACATAATCCTCTCATCATGTGAGTTATTCATGACAAAATCCTCTCATCATGCACCTACGAATTTAGTTGTGCAAACTAAATCTTGCTCGGTTATAATAGAGATACAATTAAGATCAATGTTAATGGTCTCCACTATCCCTACTTCCACAGATGAAAATTTCAGCTTGCCTGCATGGTTGAGTAGAATCACAATGAAGAGAAGGAAAATCGTACCTCCAAATAACATTCGTGACAAGAAAACTAAATCCAAATCTTTGAAAGATAAGATTGTTTCAAGAATCTTAGTTGATTCAGAGAAAACCAAGTTTGTAGAGGTTGTCAAGCCACTGGTGGACAAATCTGTTGAAGAGTTTACTCATCTTGATTACAAGTTCACCAAGGTAGAGATCGGAAAGCAATCATGACTTAGTCGCTTACAAGATGCTCAAGATGCACTTACCAATGTATCGAAAAGCAACCATGAATTGTGGAAAAAGAAAAATCAGCTCAAGGATGAACTTGCTCACTTGAATGAAGTAATTTGGCAACAATCTTCTAAAAATGTTGTTACCTCTCAGACATCCAAGGAAAAAAAGTTAGTTGAAGCTGCCAAGTCTTGGATAAGAGAAGCCATTTCTAAAAGAGACCAAGCTATTACAAATACAGTTAAAATCCTTAGACGTATCAAAGATATGAATGAAATGGAACAAGATTTGATTTCCTCCTTCACTCGAGAAGCTGATGATTTGAAAGAAATTTGTAATGACTGGGATGAGATTGCTAAGTCTAATTTGGATGCCATGGTTACATGTGACATCCTCCCATCCTTTGAAATGTTCTTTAGATATTAGAGACTTGTAGGCTATAAAGAAGAAACACACAAGCAGCCCTTGGAGATTGTCAGGCAATAGAAACCAGGATCACATGTGACTTAGAGAAAATTGGATGTCAAATTCTTGATGAACGTGGTAATCTGATTGCGCGTGAGGGAATGACTTTAGAATATACAATAAGGATCAATGTTGATATAGATTCTGAGGATTTGAATTCTCATACAATGAACAAGTTTTCTTCGTATAAATCTTTGGCAAAACACTTGCAATATTCTCATGCAGCAAATTCCAAGGTTGTGCAATCAGCATATGCAAATGCAATTAAGGATAGAGACGATATCAAAGACAATGGAGATTTCTAATCTCTCTACAATGTGTGATGTTATCATCAAATTCAAGGCTCTAAAGAATAATCTTTTTTATTGTTTTTTTGTTTTTGTTTGTGTTTATAGTTCAAAGAGGATGCATTGCATAGAAATATGTAATTTCATGTAATGCGAGTTACATTTGTAGTTGCATGTAACCAAATAATTTCCCTTCTATTAGACTTGGTCAAAGTTAGTTGAGTTGCTCCCACTTTTTCCTCCATCTTTTTCTCAACTCCTTTGCCTATATAAAAGAGTGACCCCTCATAAAATCATCTTTTATTTGTATGCAAGACAGCTTAGGAGAAACTGTGCCAATAGAACTTTGTTTGTATAACACCATTGGATAGAAAACTGAATACAAAGGAGCACTTGAAACTAGACTTTGATTGAGTGCAATTGTTACATTTGTGAATTGGAAGTTTTATCTATAATTTGAATGTCATATTTGATTCATGTAATCTTGTGTTATTCATAATTGAGTATAAAATGAGTTAAGAATCAACTGGAGCCAGTGCTTTACCTAGGAGCAATTGTAGAGATGTATAATTAAAAGCTTTGTTTGTAACTTATATCTCTTTCTTAATTAACAAAAGAATTAGTCTTTACTTTTACAAGTCTTTGTGCCCTATTAGGAAAGCTTATTCATACAAAATAACGATCGAACTTAGAGCCAAATCAATACACTTTCAACTAGCTTTTGAGTTAGTGTTGGTTTATCGATATCACCGTTTCAAACTTTTAGATAAAGTGCGATTAGAAATTTCACCCTGCCCATTATTCACTCCCCGAGTAAGTGGATTCTTTCTTAAAAGTTAAGAGGAAAGAATATTAGTAACACCCTTTACAAAAATCTCTCAACTTTTTGCTTACCTTGAGTTGATCCAAAAAAAACAAGTAGAAAGGGGAGCCTTCCCTTCAAAAGTAAGAGAGACTTTGTCTCACACATTGTGACTAGTCATCCTATTTTGCAACAAGATTTTACCCAAGTTTTCAGTTGCAAAATATCCACCCAACACACGAGATTCAAATAGAGTTTGACAGAGAATACACAATGATAGCAAAAAGGGACAAGTATCACATACCTAGTCTACTCCACACCTTCCCATGAAACATATACCACCATCATTATGGTTTAAAAAAAGGTGATGCTATCAAGGAGAAGAGAATCATGTAAAAACAATAAAAACATTTTAAATATTTTGCATGTGGTAATATAAGCTATCAATAGGAGTTGATGGGATAGGAAAAGATCAAATCAAAAAAAAAGGAGTGGGAAGAACAAAAGCCTATGGAGGTTCAAAAACATTGGTTTACCAAAAGGTTCAAAGAAACAAGTTAAACCTCAATGGTTCCTAAAAGCGTCTAGAAGTATAGATCTAGGTCTAATAAAATAATTTCATAATCAATACAAATCATACCTAAGAAAATAAAATGGGTTTTGTAGGACATGCAACAATAAATGCTCAAGTGAAAGAGGGATATAGGAGATCAGTTAGCTATTTCATGTTTTCCTCAATTGATGCAATCAAATCAACGTAGGTCAAGCATTAAACCTAAGACTATGAAGGTGTGCCTTTCATTGAGATACTCGATTCTAATGTTCTACTAGTTCGGAAAATATTGTGTTTGAGATACAATATTGACCACTTTCTACAATTATATCATATCCATGCATGAGTGAGCATGCGTGTACATGCAAATGTATATGCGTTTTGAAAATCCCCAGCAACAAAAAATATACTGAATACATGCCTTAATTATAGTAATGATAACTGCATATGTCAATTAAGGATGTCTAGTAACTAGTAACCGCGAATAGTGTTGATCTGTAGCCAACTATTTAAGTGCTTTAATATTTTAGCAATCAGTTTTGACAGATTGGTAAGCCTCGGATACTGAAAAGTAGACAGTTAATTGTTTTGTAACCAAAGCTCAACGGATATCCTAAACCCTGCCTCATCTAATAACCCTTAACATGTCTCCACCTCAAAAGACAAATATTTCAATATGGGGACTGAGTCAGTTTGGGTTCTTATCAACTGCTCAGTGTAAAAATACGGTGACTTCGCTATTCTCTTTTGCTTTAACCTTTTTTATAAATTGTGAAATTTTATTTCTAAGAAACTACACTGCTTCCTTGAAGCGGTGGTCTCTCTTTTGGTACTGAAGCTTCTGGACCTTGTTTGATCCTTTTTGTCATGTTATTTGTAATGATGTATTTATTCACTATATCACTATTAAAAAAATGAATTCAAAAAAATCGCAAAAAGCTCGAACTTATCCCAAAAAAAAATTGCAATACATTTATCAAGTATCCTGTGTTTGATGTTGTGTAAAGTAATTCAGTTTTCATCTGCCAACTAACTTTAGTGTTCAACTGTAGATAACTTCCCCCACCTGTCTTCTTGTGAATTTTCACAATCAACTCTGTTTATTGGCATCAGATACTAAGAAAGTCATATGCACAGCTGACTTAAATAAATATATTCAAACCAAAGAGCTTTAGCCCAAATTCTTTTTCTCTGCAATGTGTCTATCTTAAAAATACTGTGTTCTAACTTATAAATATATTTAAACGAAAAGAACTTCAACCAAAATCTTTAACTCTGCAACGCATCTAAAACTTATATACTTGAATCAAATAATAAAATATGTTCCATTTTTTCACAATCGTCAACCTTCTGTTTCAGTGTCTTCATATACAAGGAGACAGTCACATAGGGATTAGGGTTTTCAAAAAGTAATTCAAACTATAAACATTCCCAAAAATCTTAACCCCTGCCACATCCAACATTTATATTTAGCTGCACCCAAACTCTTACTTTTGTAAGATTGTGTTTATACAATCCTTATTTTGGAAGAGTTTATCTACCTCTTTCAGTTAATGCCAGGTTTGAAATGTTGCTAACATTTATGTAATTCGCTATCTACAATAACGAACCTTTTAAAAAAATGTTAATTAACAGAATGCTGCAAAGGCCAATATTGGGCATAGCACTATGCCATAAGATGCAACGGAGAATAGCCAACCACACACTCCATGACATGAAAACATGTAGCCTGAATTTCATGTCTACTTTTCATGCACAAGAATTACTGACCCGCATCATAGTCACACAAAAAAGGATTGACTGTTCAAATAATCATATCAATTATATGATTGATACATTACTGTTCATTCTCTCCTCTTTCTAAAAAGATGCACAATGCCGGGGACTACTGATTGCAAAAGCATTCTTACAAAACAGGCAATTTCCAGCAGATTAATATAAAAATAACATACATGAAAAGCAGATCATGTATACAAAGCCAAGAACTCCTGATTGCAAAAGCATTTTTACAAAACAGGCAGATTCCGGCAGATCAATAGATACATTAATTATATGAAAAGCAATTCATGCAAAACATTGTCCTTCTGACCAAGGTTCCCTGGTAAATATAATTACATCCCAAGCAATATATGACATGCTTCTCAAAGGCATTGAGTAGTGATGAACTAGTGTTAGTTACAATTTCATTTTAGCCCTGGAAATAGTAAGCAAGCTTCCAAAGAGCAACCCTTTTACATGGCTGAATGCATTTGCTCACCTTTTATTTGCTTTTCTCTTTTGCCCACACGAAGCTCCTTGTGATAGATCTAAAAAACAAGAGCTCGTAAGAAGAGAAAAAGAAGACAACAACCTGCAGTATCAAAGGAAGACTTGAATATAAAATCATTACAAGTTACTAATAATTTAACAATCGCATACATTATCAAGAAGGGTCGATTTTTTACTGTGTCAAAGTACAAAGAGAAAAAGAAGACAACAACCTGCAGTATCAAAGGAAGACTTGAATATAAAATCATTACAAGTTACTAATAATTTAACAATTGCATACATTATCAAGAAGGGTCGATTTTTTACTGTGTCAAAGTACAAAGTTTTATCAAGGACTCAACCGTGTGGCTTTTGAGTCAGTCCTATTGGCCAATAATTCATGAGACTGACTCGAAAACTATGCAGCTGAGTTCCAATAAAACATCATATCTGAGTTTTTAAACTAGAGCTTGAACACCATCTAAATGACCTCTTCAACAACCTGTATGAGCCTGAGAGGTCACACATTCAAATCTAGTAAGAGGTAGGGTCTGTTGTAAGCCTCACCTAGTGATATCTTAAGTAAATGGAAATTAAATCCTTTTGCCAACTTCCACATGGACTCCACTCTCATTCAACAAATTGGTCTCTCCTTTGGCATTGACCTAGAAATTACCTTTTAACTTTGCCTTCAATTATATAACTCCTAAAATACATCAGTGAAGAGGTATACAATATGCTTTATGTTTTGAATTTATATTTGTATGCACTCATTGTTACCCGTCACATTTACTCTCTATGTCAATTAACACCAGCCAATTTGCTTGAAGTTTGACTTCCATTCAAGCATGACAGCTATGCCATGCTTTAAATTTTAAATCTGTTTTGGTCAATTGGATAATGGACACAGGTGAGATAAGGTAAGCTTCAACTGCTACATTTACTAGTTCAACATGTGTTAGAGTCAATGTAGAGAGTGCAACAAATTTAACAACTGTTAAACCACCCCTGCCACAAAATCATTAAGATGGTGTCTCCATAGACTGAAAGAGGATACTCGGACCTGATTCTCAAGGTATTTTATCAACACACACACACACGCAGTTATGCTAGACAAGTAAGTTTAGATATATGAACCCCCAGGACACTTAAACCTTTTTTTGTCCATGGCATAAGGACTTAAAGACTGGTTGAATATACCTCCTGGTAATATTAATTGCAAAGAAGACTTTGACCTATATATACTTGATCATCTCTAAACTTGCAATATAACTTATGAAGTTATAAGTCATGACTCATTACCAATTCTGAGAACTGTTTACAAAATAACTAAGGGATAGTGTATTTGGGTACTTCTAGTCATTTTTAAACTTGCAATATAACAATTCTAAATATTGATTACAAAATGACCAAAAGAATACTTATATGGTGAATTTGAGCTCCCCTAGATTTTGTTGGGACCTTTGTTTCTGTAAGAGATCTTTGAGAAAAAAAAAATCTCAAGTGCCTTAAGTTATTGGATTTCCCTTAATGACACCGTGTACAGAATTACCCCATTTGCCCGCTCAATTCTTTCAATGAGCTCGTCAATCCGAGGGATGGGATATCGATTCTTTATGGCCCTCTTATTAAGCATCTAGTAATCAATACACATCCTAAGTTTACCATCCTTTTTCTTCACCAAGACAACTAATGAAGAAACGGGAGACTTACTCAGCCTGATGTGTTCCCACAGCAAGCAACTCTTGTATAGTTTTCTCAATCTCATCATTAAGCTGCTTCAAGTGTCAATAAAGTGTATTCATAATGGGCTTAGTACCCTCCTCCAACTCTATGATGTGCTCAATCCCTCTACAATCTCTAAACACTTTGTGGAGTGTTTAATCCTCAACTGTTGAATTTCAGGGTAGTAGGCAGGCTTATATGTACTATCCAATTTAGGCAGCATTTTCCACTATGCTGCCCATTCAATCATATCCTCATTACGGACTAAACACTACATATTCCTCAACGAAATCTGCTTAAGGTCATTGTTCCTAATAGCCTTATGGACTTGTGCTTTTTCATCCTTGATAAATCCCATCTCCATCCTCTCTGTGTTGATGTAGATGTCCTCGAGTGTATGCAACCAAGCCATGCCAAGAACCATATTTGTATTACCCTTACCCACCACAAAAATCCGCCTTAAATGCATAAGTATTCTGGAACTCTGAAATTATCTTGTTACACCAAAGGGTGTAACCATCTACCATCTTAACTCTAAGTCCCTCAAAATCCTTAGTCTGAATCCCCCTCCTGGCAACCAAATGTGAATCAATGAAGTTATGCATAGCACCTGCATCAAAGAGTGCAATCACACATTGCCCTGTCAAGAGTCCATGCAACCTGAAAGTTCCTTCCTTTCTCATGCTAGAAAGGTAGGCACAACCTTGAGGTTAAAATCATCTACCTCATCGTCATCATCACCTATAGCTCTATGTGCATTTAATCATAATCAGTTGGTGGTCTTGTAAAATCAGATTTATCCTCATCGTCATAGAACCACTCCATCATCTTATTCTTTCCCTTAGGCTTCATAGGGCAATCATTGTTAACATCATAGGGTCCCCTACAATAGAAACACAATTTTCTCCTCCTTAAATCATTCAAAGTTTCTTGATCTAAGGGGACTATCCTATCATGAGATGAAGCAGAAGGCTTCAAAGCAAACTTGTCTCGCGGTGTGGATGACTCAAGATTACTAGTCTTCTTCATAGCCTCATGTAAAGCAAGTGGATCCAAGGACTTAACCCATCGAGTGGCTCAACCAATCCCTCAATGAAGAGCATAACTCTCCTCTATTCAACAATATCATATACAATCGTTGAAAGCCTCTCGAACTCACTAATGAAGGCCTCAAGGCCACCCATTTGCCTCAAGTAAGAAAACCCCCAAAAATATAACTCGAGATCCTTATCAAAATGCTCTATCAATCTATCCATGAACTACTAATAAACAACTATCTGATCATGATGTAAGGAAACGAATCCATGGTACCACCAATCATGAATTACTCCATCCAAATGTAGCACAACAAATATAATGGTGTCCTCCTTAGTCATGGGACACAGTGCTAAGTATATATCGAGCTTATGTACCCAAGCTCGACTTGTCACCTTGCCATTGCCATCAAATTGGGCTAAGGTCATCTTGCTAGCTTCCTTGTGCAAGTTTGATTGTCTAGGCCTCTATCTCTTAGGTGCAAGCCTACCTTTAGTATGCCCCCGCTTCTAGTCAAGAATCTATCAAAGTTAATATTCTACTTGATGGCTTGCAGAAGACCATCCCGCTCAACAAAATGTGACACAACATCGTCCACAAAAGGTGCGGCCTCAATCTTAGTATTGACTACGTTAGCCTCAAGTCTCAAAAAACTAGGCCACTACAACCTATCATATTCACCAATATAACCAATCCTATCAATCTTGTCCTAACCCGATCCTTTGCTCTAATTCTATCTCCAACTCTAGACCTGTCATCAACTTGAGACCTATGTGAACTAACAAAATCATCTCGAGAACCTCTCTCCCTACTCCGCCCTCTAAGGAGTGCAATACGTTGCAGTGCGTCAAATAGTTGTCGCAACACATCAACAACATGATGCTGACCAACTGCCAGATCTCTAGAAGTCTCTTTGGTCTCTCTGTCAATGTCAGAACCAGTGCCAGCATCTATATACCCTATATCTCTTGAAGCACCTACACCCCTTTCACCAATACTACCAAAGTGAATCTCTAATTCTCCATCACCATGTAGAGAAGTTTGACCTTTGCGAGTCTAATGTCTACCCGGAATAAACCTTTGAGCCATGTTGTAACCCAATTCCCTGCAAAGTAGCAAGAAACTATCTGGTACCACTGTAAGAGCCATGTTGGCTCACTCTAGCAAGCTAAAAGATATGTTTTTGGTTTTTGTTTTCTTTACAATTTTTTTTGTTTATGTGACGAGTTTTTTTTGAATTTTTTCAATAAGTGTAAAATGTTGAAAAGAAATTGACAGGAAATACCAATAATGACTTTGCAAAAGACCACTAATTTAAATGTAACTCAACTCTTGTAATGTCCCCTTTAGGGACATTAGGAATTTTAAAGTTAATTTCATATAATATTGAATTGGGTTATGAGAATTTAAAGCAAATTTATAAAATGGGTCAATTTAATATATTATAAAGGGGGGTGGGGGCGGGTTATAAGGTAACAAAAGAAGAAGAGGACGAAAAGACAGAGAAATGGAAACTAAAGAGTCACAGCTTGATGCTTAAAAGAAGGGAGACTCATTTTTGGGTATGTGCTTGGTTTACGATTCAAATTTCAGTTTTTCTCTTGAGAGAGTTATTCGGAAAGCTTCAACTTTCATCCAACTTGAGGACGTAAACCCTTGTGCCAATAGACAGTGGACGCAAACCCATCGTCCGTGGAGACATTACACCAAGTGTCTCACATGTACTTACAGGTTCTTTTCTTGGTATTCCAATCTAAATGCAAAATCGTGTTTAAGATTGGATTTTTGAATGCTAGTCATTGTATTGCTGATGTATAATGCAATAACATATTCTAAGGTATTTTATGAGAATTTACTGGTTTATATTGTTGGTTTATAATGCATCTTCATATGTTAAAGTTCTAAAAATTATTTTGAAAAAAAATCAAGCAAATACCCATTTGGGATATTACAGTGGTATCATGGCTTTGATCTTGCCATACTGTGGAGTTTGTGCAAAAATAAATATTAAGGTAAAGTTCCAATATTGGGCTGTGTGATTTTGTTCACTTCACAGTAAGGACTATAGTCTTGGAGATAATCATTTAAATGCAAACCGATTTATTCAAACTGCGGGAGAGTATTATCTGGCTAGAGCTTAGTTTGGCAATGTTAATTTATACACAGATATTATATTTTTCAAGGTAGTGGGACCTTGGTGTATGAATCATTATTTTCACTAGATAGTAGTTTCCAAGAGAAAAAGAAACGACACAATTTCAACTTGCAGGTGTTCTGAAGGAGATATTTTATTGTTTCTCCAAAGTAAAATTTACACTATAATATATGGTGCGAAAGGTGGTTCATAGCATTTGTGAAAGAAAAATAATAATAATAATTAGATTAGTCTGAACAAGTGATATTGGTGAATGCCACAATTGTTAAATAGCAAGTTTGGCATACATATATATTCTACTTGTCAAGGGTTTAAAACCATTCGCATTTGTGAACCAGTCCATGCAGAACTTGGGGTTGAATTGAAATATGGAACTTCTGAAGAGTATTGATCAATTTTGTGAATCACTAAAGCATTTTCTATTTGTTGCAAACATTGACATGCATACTGTGTGTCGGGTATTCATATTGAGAGCCTTTGAGATAAATGGTCGAGTAGTGTTAAAAGCTTCACATTGATTAAACATTTATTTCTGCAACATGGTTAAGTATTGAATGCTGCAAGTGAGCTCCAAAGACGGTGAGGAATTTTCAAATCTTGTAGAAGATAACAGTTTATGGGGTGAATAAGTTGTGTTACCATGACTAGCTTCCTATGATACTTGGAAGTTGGTGTTGATTACAGAGGTAGAGTCTCTTAGCAAAGGAAAGGACTCAGTAGGAATGAATAGTATTTTGAATGCTATAGCGATCAAATACCATCATCGAGTGAGTGCCTAGACTGTTCTAGTAAATACAGGGTGATAGTGATGTTCCTTGCTCTGTAGCAAAGATCTCCATCCACCAAGAATACAAACTGTGTTTGAGCTGATAGCAAGAAGACAATTTTTTTGGTGGCTGCCTATTTCCAGGAATATAATCAAAATCACATGCGAAGCCATCACAGAGAGGAAAAATGTTGGATGTGAATTGTAGAAGGGAATAACCAACATTGGGTAAATGTATGAGAGCCAAATCTTTTTCTAGGCATCTCTATAAGAGGCACACAACACCAAAATACTTATCTTCGTGGGGCACAAGAATTCATCGGATGCTCTAAAGAACTTGTGAAAATCAAATCACAGAGAGTTGGTCGCAGGAGTAATGAGAATGGGAGTTCATTTGCAGAGAATGATTGCAGCCATTACAAGTATTTTTTTTAATATTTGCAGACATGTCATTAGAACAGAAACTCCTTGACCGTTACATCAGCCACCTAGAACTACTGTCACTAGTTTCTCCTACATGTTACGGGCAAATATTTGAGGTTAATAGTATATTTGGCAAAGGTATTGGAACTGCGTTATTCCCAAGTTCGGGTGTTTTGGCAAAACATGTTTTTCTGGGGAGTGGTAGTAGGCTTCACTATTAAACCAATGCTAGCGGTCTGATATGGATAGGAGAGTTTGAAATCATTGTCACTGAGCTAATAGAGATAGAATTGACAAAGCATATCTTTTGCAACTATTTGGAGTTCCCTCGCAGTGACGGATTTGAAGAAGGGTGTCTGGGTTGCCTAACACATTCGAACATCATCACCAAACCGGTAAGAATTTCCTTGCTAGAGCATTTCTGTAGCATTGTGCGTGGTGTACAACATCAGATTTAGCGGGACATTGTTACCTGGAAACAATGGACGAGGTGTACTCAATGTGTGAGTTATCACTTGGAACTGTGGTTATGGTCAGAAATGTTAGAGTGCTCTATTGGGCACAACAAAGCAATTGCTTCTTAATAGTTGGTTGTGCAACAGGTCGGGTATCAGATTTATTTCATCAGAGTCTGATGTTTTCAGGTTTCAAATTGAATATTGTAGCCAAAAAGGTCAGATTGAGAAACTTGTTTTGACAAAATCATTTGTCTTGCTTAGAAAAAATTGTGCAATTGTGTAGTCTATTGCAATTCAATTAAAGACTGAGTAGTCTATTGCAATTCAATTAAAGACTGAGGATAGATATTTTGAATTTTAATACCCAATTGCTTCCGGGCAAAGAGTCGAAGCCTACAAGCTAGCAGGAATAAATCTGAAAAACCACAATTACCCCTTCATAACAAAGTGTTTGACAAAATGCATCGAAGGGGAAAACCAGTGAAAAGTCTATTCAGCCTTGAGCAGCGTTGCTAAAGGTCTCTGCACATCGGTTTTCTACATTTTGAAAGAGCATTTATCTTGATAATTTGGGGAAAAGACTAGGGGTACCTAGCTATGGGAAGATTACAGGCTCTGAGAGATATTAGGAAAGATGTTATTAAGTTACAGCAGCAATTAGCGCAGAATTTCCCACCTGAAGCAAGAACTGAAGTACTCAGCATGTATGGTGAGTACAATAAACTTCCTCCACAAGCTCAAAAAGAATTACCCTTCATTGATTACATGGATTTCCATCAAAAACTTCAAAACAAGACTAATATGGCAAAAAAGAAGCCTTTTGAATTGGTCCGGGATCTCCTTGAAAAATATAGGTGCAAAAATTTCTCTCAGTTTTCGGCAGACCAAAATCAGCTTATAGGTGATTTTGAAAAAGAAGGGCAGTCTACCACTAATTCACAGCATTCTCATGATCATGTAGATGATGTTAAACATGGTACAGATTTATTCATTGATACTATGAAGGTAGAGGTCTCTTGTAGGGCTGCCGACACTAGTACTCTTGATGGGCATTTTGATAACACTTTGAAAAAAATTGTCCGATCACCCAATGATAAGGACTAACATCTTTTCTGAGCATTGATGCTGATTTTGATTCAGATCTACAGATCTCTACATATGATATGGATATGTATGATGAAACACTTTCTCCCACCTCATATGCATTCGACTTATCTCATACACCTACAAGTTCACCTCATTCGGAGAGTCAAATGATAGTAACTGAACGTAATATTATTGCAGCTTTATCACACTTTGATGACATTTATGGGATGTTTGAAAAACCCCTTTGGAAGGAACAGATGGAGGGGAAACAAGGGGGAGTTAAAGAGGAATTTCCATAGCTATTAATAAGAAAGGAAGAGCTGAAAACTATGAAATCAGATTACCTACACCTTCTTTCAAATCATGATCACCTCTTTGACCTTGCACAAATTTATTCGGAAGCGTTAAGGAAGAAGGAAGCAGAAGTTGATGTATGTACATATGAGCTCAGGAATGCCAAGAACACCCTTAAGGCTACTGTAGTGGCATTTCATGAAGCAGAAAATCAGAAATCAGATTTGACATGCTCTAATTCAACCCAACATTCAGATATGACCATTGAGGAGGTTTTCGGTGATGATGTCATGAGGGTTGATCGGGTTGAGCAAGATTCATGCACTTCCAGTGGGAAGACTGTACTATATGATGAGTCAGTGACAGTGGTTGAGGTTATGCAGTGTGACTATACAGTGGGGAGTGCTCGTCACTTTTCATTTGATCCACATGGAGAGGATTTGATGAGACATAGGTGCAGGTTGACTCAAAGATTGTATAATCCATTCTGGGATGAAGGTTTGCCATCTTCGAAAGATGGTATTAGAGGATGCAAGTATTTGAATCGGATGGTGATAGGAGATTACTTACACGGGCCCCAGTCAGTTTTTCACTATAGTGATACTTATCCGTATGGATCACTTACTTCTATCTCACAGGGGTGTGGTGCAGAAATAGGTTTACAGGGTGATTATGATGTCGATTGCCACCAACTAGATTACTTGCAGAGACAGCACATCCACAGGGGTCTCACATCTATAGTTATGAAGTTGCAAATACCTTCATTGGTTTGTATCTCCTTATGGACGATGAATGTGAGTTGTTTTCTTTCGAACCCAAGTATTAACAGAATTCGCAATATAGCTTGGTTGGGTTTCACTAATGGGCTTCACCAATCCTAGCATGGTGAAGATGAAATCAAAGTTGTGCAACAAGAGTTTGATGATCCTCTGGGATATGTTTTGATTTTGATGAATCCCTCTTGTGTGCAGAATTTGGATAGTTGGTGTGATGTATGTTCTTACACAACTGAGGGAGGCAAGACAAGATGGTTTTCTGAGTTGCTCTCTTTTGAGATGTTTACTCTTGCGACACCTAGAATTGGATTACTCCACAATTTCCAGCAAGGTGCTATCGTTTATGAGGTAATTTGGCACATATTTTACTCTTCAGGGGTATAGGGATTACAGGAGCTAGTGGATGATATTAGGGACATCATGCAAGTTTTTTAGGATCCAAGGATAAGATTGGTAGACTGATCGCATCATTATTGTTGGTTTCGCAGTTTGGCATATCTTGATTATATAATTACTAGTACGAGCTATGAAGTGCCTTGCAGATGGATATGGGACCCCGGTATTGGCTTATGGACTCATGATTGCTTGAGGACAAGCAATCTCAAGGAGGGAGGATTGTATTGTCCCCTTTAGGGACACTAGGAATTCTAAAGTTAATTACATATAATATTAAATTTGACTTCTGAGAATTTAAAGCAAATTTATAAAATGGGTTAGTTTAATATTATAAAGGGGGGGTTATAAGGTGACACAAGAAGAAGAGGACGAAAAGACAGAGAAGTGGAAAGTCACAGCTTCATGCTTAAAAGAAGGGAGACTCATTTTTGGGTATATGTTTGGTTTATGATTTAGATTTCAGTTTCTCTCTTGAGAGAGTTATTTGAAAGCTTTAGCTTTCATCTAGCTTGAGGACGTAAATTATCGTGCTAGTAGACAGTGGGCGCAAACCCATTGTCCATGGAGACGTCACACCAGTTGTCTCACATGTGCTTACATGTTCTTTTCTTAGTATTCCAATCTGACTGTAAAATTGTTTTTAAGATTGGATTTTTTAATGCTAGTTATTGTATTGCTGATGTATAATGTAATAACATATTCTAAGGTATTTTATGAGAATCTACTGATTTATATTGCTGGTTTATAATGCATCTTCATATGTTTGTGTTCTGAAAATTATTTTGAGAAAAAATGGGGCAAATATCATTTGGGATATTACAACTCTGCAATTATAGTTCAGAACTTAGGAAAATTACAATGTAAATTGAGGACCTGTGTATGGCACATTGTAAATGATGATATTGCAGCAGTGGTATCCTGCCAATTTTACACTTTAGTTACTGCGCCAACAAATGTAGATAGCAACTGATGATGGGAAACGCTGCCAGGTTAAGAGTGCCACTCGCAGCTCCCAGACCATGCCATGGGACTGTAAGAAACCACGCCCAACAGAAGTGTTTGTAATATCAGAGACAAATGTCTATATGGAGTTGTGCAAACAGACCAAAGAGTGCATTTACCGCTTCAAACTCCCAATCATTCTCGGTATATCTTGGACGCAGGTCCTCAATGATTGATTGCAGCCTGATAATCTCTGATCGCAGTCCTTACCGATGTTCACAATTTCAAGAAATATAATAGCTGCTCAAGATAGCAAATGCTGCATACCAAGAGATGATCGCATAGGCACTTGGAATACAAATTTCAGATATTTCCAATGCCAAGGCTCCAATTCCAACGAGAACTGTAAAACTCTTAACCCTCACATATGGATAACAATTTGCAGAATAAGACCAATACTCAATTCCCCATACAGCGGCAGAGAATTGAGTGTACAATCCAACTTCAGAATACTTAATCCAATTTGCTATACAACAGCACCAAATTGATTCTCAAATCAAGAGGAATCAATCCTCGAGAAAAAACCACAACTTCAAACCCTCACAAGACAGTATTAAAAGCAGTAGACAATGAGATGAATAATTCTTCCCATGGAGTCATATTATAATTCAATTGTACAATCTAGCTTCTCCACTACACTTCTCACTTACGAGGCTTCTCACTCACAATTTCAAATTATAACATGAAATAAGATAAAGCCCTTTAATAATTAATGCTTCACTAATAACTTTGTTATATGAGCTCCATAAATATGCTCAATCCACTGTTGGTGAAGACCAACTACCTGTGCCTCCACTGCACTGCTAAATATATCAATCACCCCAAATTAGACTTACTAAAAATAGCAAGTCTACCACAGAGACCCTCAAAACTCATTGTCAGCTCATGAGGATTGCAATGAACTGACCAATCCTGGCTATGGGAACCAGCTAAAAATGGGGACATTAACCTATAATTGTGGCAAAAAATTCTGCCAAATGGTGAAGTGATGAGTTAACATGTACATCTAGTCCGCCAAACACTCGATTTTGTAAGGCCACAAGCATACAGCTGTTACAGACTGTTCTAGGATGCACACTGCAAACCTTTGCTGAAACTAAATGTATTTACATAGCACTTAGCAATGAGGAGCTCTGACAGGAATATGGGTTAAGAAGGTATGCACAATGACCACCTACGTCGTTTCACTATGCAACAGCTATGCAAGTCTTGCAATTTTACTTTTCAGCAACCCTGAACAATTATTATGTTCAAATTTCATATTCAAAAGAGGTAGTTATAATAATTTGTTAAACAAATCTGATATAGAGATGAATCATGAAATTGTTTTACAATTTTGTATTTCCATATTAGAAACAACCTTTGCAACCAATTGACATAAGCGAGCCAAAGGAAGGGTTAAGACAGTAAATGAAAACAATAACTAAATCCTGGCTTTGTCAAAAGACTTCCCAAATTCTTAACAAACATACTTGATTCGAATTTCAAATCCTAAAGCAATACACACCAAAAACACCAGGATCCTGTGCAGCTGCTTAGCTAATTTCCTTTAGCATGCACTGTGCAGACTTTCGAAGAGTTGTGTAAATTTGATCTTGATAAGTCAAAAGAGGGAAGAAAAAAAGTGCAGACATGTGGCACATTTGTAGTTAAGTACTCATTGCATAATTATAATCCCCCTTGTTCATTCACAGCTGAAACTTCAATGCTAACATGCTGTTTAACAAGAAGATTCCAAATTATGCATTTTAGTATTTTACTAAAAAATGGAATAGGATCATGTCTGCCTCTAAATTTTAAGTAGAATGGAGCTGCATGGGACCATGCTGTTAAAGTCAAACTGAAACCATGTCTTCACCTAAAATCTCTCTGTGATGAATTTTTTATTTTCATTCTTTATTTATGCACATTTGTTCTCCAGATTTAAGATCATTTTGTTTAAAATTAGTTGATTTCCATCGTGCATGATGCTGTCCTTAAATCAATAGATGTAGCTTCAAAATATAGAAAATCAACCAACCAAATTGATGTCCGATTTGTGGTTAGAAAATAAGAGATCGGGTCTGAGTACAGGCAGTGACCTGCTCTCATATGTGGACCTACTCAAAACATATGGCCTTAGTGTGTTCTAGAGAATAAGCTACAAAACAAAACATGCTTAAAGTTTCCCAATCAATAAGTACTATCCCTTTAATTTGCAGTGGTAATGTTTTACCTGTTTTTTTCCCATCTCCACAAATCTCTGCTGCAATTTCAGCTGCTGTAATAGGTTTGTGAATCTGGACAAATAGAGCACACTGGATGATCAGTCATTTAACATAAATAGACATGAGTAAACTATAATTCTTAAAGCAACATCCACAACATAGTGACAGAAATACAATTTTATGTGAAATGTGCACAGAAACAGACAAACTATATATAGAGGAACAACTTACAGCATTCGCAACAGGGAACCAATGGAAACAGCAATTAAAGGTGTCACTTTCTGAAGGCATGCAATCATGATTCCAGTAAGTTATATTCTCAAAAGACGCAGTTGCATTCCAAGCATCAACTCCCTCTTTTTCTAAATTAGGAGCTATAGTAGAATCATTATGGTCCTCGGGTTTCATTTTTTCCAAGACAAATCCTTCAGATTGTCATGCATTCATTCAAAGGTATTATCAATGCTGTAGTCACATATACTGCACTAAAAACATACATAATACATACATAGAACCAATAAAGTAACTAAAAGGAAGATACTCTAAAAAATAATGAGGAAAGTAGAACATTAGGTTTGGAATTCTATGCAAAATCGAAAATAACTCCAAAATCAATCTGAAAAGTCAAAGGAATGTTTTGAATGAAATATTCAACTGAACAACCTAATGTATTAGAAAACAATTAGGTTTTTGCAAATTCCACTCAATGGGTTCAATGAATATAAGATTCTTATACATCGTATAGGATAGTAAAAAACTTTTATGGAGAGAAATTAATTATTGATTGTATCTCTATATTATTATTATCTCATGTCACTGCATTAGTATGTAAAATCGTAAAGATAAGAACAATAACAAATACTTGTTCCCAAACTGTAATCTGCAACAACATAATGTTATCTTTACACATTTCCATAAAACACATAAAAGGTCCAAAAAAGCATTTCATATTTGGTTCTTCATATTTCAATTAATTTACTAATCCTCATGTATGTCAACAGATACAACTTGTCAGTTTGGATCAGAAGCTCACAAGAAAGACAGTTAGAAGAACGTACAAAGTCAATCATCCAGTCAACCCTGCAGCTGCCACTTAAGTTCACTGAGAGTATGTACATGTAGTCTTGGACACAGATGAGACAGTAAAAAATATACCACACAAATAAGTAATAACCTTCATAATATTTGTCATCTTTCGTACTTAGAAATAATAAATATCTAAATCTTAGATGCATATCTTTTTTTGACAATTGACATGTTGATGACAATGACAATAATATTGTGATTGTATATATAAGCTACAAAATTAAGTTTCTGATAAGATAAACATAATGGTTCTCTGGGCAGCCAAAGAACCAGGAGGTAGCTCTCTATTGAGATGGAGAACTGAAAGAGCAACTCCTGGGAAATGCATAACATAGAATCCCCTTCATTTAAACAGGAGAACTCAGAAGATGAACAAGACGTTTAACACCCATAAGCAAATCAAACAACAGCTAAACTGAAACATGAGAAACATTTTTAAAACTATCCAAGAAAATTGCAAATTCCATTGATGGAAGCCCATTATAAAATTCTTCAGAAGATTTTCAGAATGAGCTTTTTTAAGAATGTACCTGTTGTGTTGTAAAAAACACACGCCCCATTGCAATACCCCATCTTTTTGCTTTCTAGCTTAGAGTTTAGTTAAGTCTTTAGGTTGCTGTAGATGGGTTGGATCCAAAACAGACTAGTTGAAGTTTGCAATGAGGAAGTTTTCTGAGGATTGTATGTCAATTGCACAATCCAGGTTTAAGAAGGATCTCCTTTAGAAAATCTGCCTCTAGATTCATGCCCCCTTTCAATCTCTATATAAGTTGATATGACAATAATTTGCTAGGTAAGCATGCAGTTGGAAAGATGAGAATTGCAAAGGTTGGAAATTGGAGCGTGATTCAATTGTACTCCATGCAACTGTTGAGGTGACTCGTATGTGGGTTGCTCACCGTGTTGGTTCCCAAAACCGCAGATTGGAATCCTATGAGCCTTACCTGCTCGATGCTGGGATATCCAATTGGTTGAGGCCAACTTGACAAAACTGAACAACACAGTCCAAGTTCCCTGCACTTCTAGCTTTGCAAAACCGAGGCGGGTGTACCTGATCCTGGACAATAGCCTTGTATCCAAGATCCTTATAGCAGATTGGTTAGAGCACAAACATAGCAAAAGCTTTCAAAATGGCAAGAATTATTGAAAACTTCAAACTTTGTGATTTGTGAATAAATGATTGTATAAATGTAATAATGTTTTAAATAAAGAATAATTATAGATTAATGCAACAGATGAATATATTATTTCTTCAACGGAAAGAAATTAAACAGTTGCCAGCATATGGATTATGAATTAAGAGCAAAAGACTAGTGCTTAATTAAATGGGCAATAGAGTCAATATTATTAGTTGAAACGTACAATTTTATAAAGTTCAATATATTTAACTATAAACAATTCTAATAATTCTGACGCAACAAACCAATTATGTAAACGCAATTTAAACTAGTCTAAAATGCACTTTAATTCTTGCAGAGACAAATTAGACATAAATACGGAAACAATTAAATATTCCACGATATCTATGTTTATCAAATTTAAAATGCCATAACAACCCAGTCCACTTATCCCAATATTAAAATATTTATAGAAGATAAATAAAAAACATTTACAAAGGACACAACTTAATCATAAGTTAGAACTCCAAAATTTAAAATAAATAATAATGCTAAGAATAAAATCACAATAAAGACATTCCTTACAGATGATCCATATCCAGATCGCACAAAATTCACCCACTAACTCAAATCCACAAGCTTAGTTCAAAAATCCATTTCTTCGACAATGAAAAAAAAAACTATAATACATCATAAAGTATAAAACAAGTAAAAATTAAAAATATCAATATGTCTCTCCTCGATTGATTTTACATGTCATATTTATAAGTGTTGAAAGGTGCTCATAAAACATCACACCAGTTCATGACAAATAACCACCAATATAAAATCTTAATATAATCTCGATGGTTTAATAATTCTTGGCCTTGTATCTTATCGGGCTCTTAAAGAAAATTAATCAATTGTTTCATATAGTTTAATTCCCAATGCACAAATTTGTGGTGATATTCTAGCCAAGACTATAGTTAGTGGGAGGAAATAATTTCTTCCTTCTAAGGCGAAGTGCTTTCCTGACATGGTGAAACCCATAGAAACTTGGACATTCGGCTCTTTCCTTCCGCACAGCACACAGACCTTTGAAGAAGATGAATATTTTATAACTTCTCCCGTGAGCGTTTTCCTCTGGACACAATCTTCTCATTCCTTTGGACGATTTCTTTGTCCAGATCGCAATACTCAGACTAAACATGGATTCCCGATCTTAAAGCTACCGTGGTTATGACTCGAAGCAGGTGTGCCCTCCTTATCGTGATGGGTTCCTTCATCCGCATACACATTACATGAACCTGTAACAACACAAAAAAAATTGTTAGGATTTATTGAATGAATCCGCAAGTGAGAACAAGTGACTCAATCCCTAATGCTCCCAAAAAAGCATTTGACTGGAATAGCATGTGTTGGATGTAATTTTCGAAAAATAAATAATGATTTTGGGACATGATTGATAACTCCTATTAGTGCACGAGATGGCATTTTAAGGTGTGGTCTCTAATAACAACCAAAAGGCTCTACCAACAGCCTTTGCATTGTCTGCAATTCATCAAAAACTGCATCAACCTTTGCAATACCAGAAACTGAGAGGCGTAATTGATAAGACGTGCGTTGGGAAGGCATCTGTGTCCCATTCCTGTGCTCAATATCCAACTTCTTAACACTCTTTGTACGATCAGTCCACTGACAGATCCCAGCCTGCTCTGGTTTCCATGTCTCCCTTAATGCACGATACTTGAGGACGAGTAGAAGCTCCCTAAATCTAAGAGACATTTTTTTCTGTGATAGCATATCCTCCAGCTGTTGCTTACTTTTATTTTTGTCTTCTACACTATCCTCCTCAGAATGCACTTGTTTGCACTTACCAATAGAGACCATGCTAGTGGCAGCTTCACATTCAGAATCAAGAAGAAGACTAGCAAATGTTTGGGTAGCATGCTTCTCCAATTCCAAATTTTGATCATACAAATCTCTCCAACACTTATCATTATCCTTTTTACTTAGAGCTTCATAGATGCTTCCCAGTTGGACTTCACCATTCATCAGAAAGCTCTTAGAATTAATACTGGAGTGGTTAACTTCTGCTGTCCTGTCTAGCTCAGAAAATGATGTTGTTGATAATGACCTTTCATTAAGGTTGCTGCCATGCAAATTGCATTGATTAGCTTCCACCAGGTCATCATCTTCTTCAGAGGTAACTAAAGTTGTACACAAAGAACAAGATGGATAGCAAGCTTTGGATGATACATGCATCTTGGAATCCCCCTTGGATGGTACAGCAACTTCACACAACGAAGTTTCACAAATTCCAAAAAACGGTCTTTCTTTTTGTTCATCCATTGCTGCATTTTCTCGCACCCTCATCTCAAAAGCATGCAGAACTTCTCCTCCACCTTCCTTATGTTTTATGGTATGCGGTGGATGTTGAACTTGAACAGCTTCTGATATTCTAGGGTCAGAAATTTCATGGTCATTTTCTACAAATAGATGATCTACAGGGTGAACCTCAAACTTTGCTAGCTCCTTTTCGTCTAGGCATCAACAACACCAACTTGTCATATTTTGCTTACTTATCAAGATAAAAAATGGAAACCAGAAATTTTAGGCTCCATAACACCGTACAGAGGAGTACAGGTGAGTCCATCGTCAATGTGTCCACCGTACATTGAGACACTATAACTGACACACTGTACAGATGTCTTGTATGAGGTGAGTACGTGATTATTGGATGGCTTGAGTAGGGTAATAGTGCGGTGTATGAGGATCACACGATTGTGGTACGAGGAACAAGTGGTGGTGTTAATGATGAAATGTAGGATTGATTATAACATTAAGAGCCTGTGAAAAATCCGTTGTGGATTATATGTACCTTTGTTTATTGTAATACAAAGAAGGCACTCGAGTCTTTCAATGGCAAGTTCTTTCCCAAAAGGGTTTCTCGTCTAAATTTGGTTTCCTGTATGCACAATTTTTTCTATGTTCTTGTTTCTTCTGCCTATCTCAATATTTTGAAGTAGATTCAAAATTTTAATTATTTCCCCTGCAAATTTGGCACTAGGAAGGTGTTTCCGCACTGAAACTTTCCTTACAAGTGGTATCATAGCCAAACCAATTTGTGTTAACATTTGGTTGGTCGTTTGTGTCAATTTGGTTCTCGCGAGGTTTCGCAAAGTGTTCATCTGTAAATTGAGATGGCAGGTACATCAGGGAGAATAGACATCAAAAAGTTCAATGGCACAAACTTTGAGTTGTGGAAACTTGAAGATATGTTGGTTGACCAAGATCTGTGGACCACTATGTCTGGCAACAAACCTTCAGGCCTGAAACAAGAAGATTGGGATATGGCGAATCAATAGGCCAAAGGACTGATAAGGTTGGGCCTTGCAGATTATGTTCTATTGAATGACCATGAAGAGAGAACTGCACGTTCTTTGTGAAAGAAGATGGAGAAGATGGGAGATATTTATAGAGGAAAATCCTTGGTAAACAAGCTCTTCTTGAGAAAGAAGTTGTGCTCTCTCAAGATGGACAGAGGAACGACTATGGCAGATCATCTAAATGCGTTCTATATGGTGATCACACAACTAAAATCTGTTGGTGTGTCCATTAATGAAGAAAAGCATTGTATGTTATTGCTAAGTTCTTTGCCTAATTCGTGGGACCACCTTGTGATGGTCATGAGAAGTACCACCACCCAATTTAAAATGGATGAAGTAGTTGTTGCACTTATATCAAAGGAGATGCGACGGAAATCTTCTAAGGTGGTCAAAGAGGCTCTCACCGTTTAAGACAAATCGAAGGACAAAAGCAAGGACATTAAGTCTGAATATACTGGAAAGAAGTTTAAAGTGAACTACTGGAATTGCAAGCAAACTAGTCACATCTGAAAGGATTGCAAAGAGGAGGAGAAGAAGAAAATGAAGAGTTATAGAGATTTGGAGTCTTCTCAAATGATGATGAAGATGCTAGCAATGTCGCTTTGGCTAATTGATCATTTGATGATGACTGGTTAGATTTAATCAATCTTCATGTGTAAGATATTTGTCACGATGCCATTTGTGACTCAACACCACAATTCAGTGGGAGTGCTTGGTAATGATGTAGATTCTTTTGTTAAGGAATGATCTTCATTAGTATTGCAGATGTTGCAACGTCGGGATCTTTTCACATCTGTTGAATTACTATTTGAAGATGTTTATCTTCATGTGACTGAAGGTGTTGACATCTTGAAGGCTCAAAAGCTCTTTGATAAAGGTGTGAATTATGTTTCCATTTGACATGTTATGGTATGTTCAAATGAAGCATGCTATCTCTTTAGTTGAGATGGCTAAGATCATGTTGTCATGTTTATGTTCCTGAGGCCATGGTAGGAACTTCTACATTGATCTTGGTTTAGTTTCTTTGTATTGAGTATATTGATCACTTTTTGAATACTTCGAGATATTGTTATGTTGCTATTGGACTTAGGCATAGCTTGATCAATTACAGGTGCTTATGGATACTAAGAGACAGTGGTGATGTTGTTTCCTCTTGCGATTAGAGATGTGTATGTTCAAATGGTTGATCATTTCAAAAGGAAGTCCAAGAGGCATTCACTTGATATGGACTTGAGAGGAGAGTGTTCTTAGTTGAGTCTTGGTTGGAGACTTGGATATCTTGATAAGCATTATCATTCCCTAAGCTCGGTTTGAGCAACGAGACAGTGTTTTATTTGAAAGGTATTGCCTAATGTTCCTTTCGGGTGTATTATGTTTATCTTTCATGATTATGGATCTTGAGCTATGATGTTAGCTAGTTCTGAAAGATTCATTTGAGAAATTGTAGGCATTGGTCATTTCCTAATACATTTACAATTGTTGACATTGGGAGATGAATTATTGGAAATAATATCAATTTGATCTTCTTGTGAGAAGCTTACATCCTTGATCCATGTGTTATGAGTTTTCGATGTTGCTATGGTTTCTTGTGCAGTTCTACAAAAGAGATCGTATTGACATTGTTGGCATCTAGAAGTGTACTTAGAAGAACATGGTACATTTGATTTGAAGTGTTTATATCTTTGGCCTTAGTCAGTTTCTACATGTTCAGTTTTACCTACAATGGTTTGAGATTGGCTAGAAATTTGTGATCATTGTTTTATGATCATGCACATCATGTGGGAGATGGCATTGTGGTTCCTGTATCCTATTCTATTTCTAGTGATTGAGAACATGGGAGAATTGTAGAGGCTTGTTTGAGAATATTTATGATTGCAAGTCACTGGTGTATTGTGGATGTTCTTGATGCTACAAGTTTGTTGTTGCACTTCTTTGATGTTGTCGAATGGATTCATATTAGACAAACATTAGTTGTGAAGTAGAAGCTTCTTAGTGTATATGTGGCAAATATTGCTTTGAGGTTTGAGACTGTATATTACAATTGTATATGTAGTTGATTTTGAATTCATGTTGAATACCATGAAGGTATCAAAATGAACACAGCTAAGTTTGAGTGGCGCACATGGTTATGTTAAGTAACTCTGTGGCTATGAGTATGTACTTTGTCAAGTGGGAGATTATTGAGGTGACTCATACATGGGCTTCTTGTCATTCAGTGGAGTACGACAGAGACACTATACTTGAGGCTTCGTACATATGTCTTGTATGAAGTGAGTATGTGATTACCAGAAGTCTTACGTACGGTAATCGTGCAATGTATGGGGCTCACACAAGAGTGGCATGAGCAACAAGCGGTGGTGGTAATGGCAAAATGTCGAGTTGATTGTAACACAATCTGAGCCTGTAGCATGTGAAAAATCCATTGTGGATTATATGCAACTTTGTTTACTATAATATAAAGAAGGTACTAGGGTTTTTTTGTGGTGGGTTTTTTCCCAAAAGGATTTCCCACATAAATTTGGTTTCCTGTGTGTCCTGTGTGCATGGTTTTTTCTACGTTCTTGTTTATTCTGCCTATCTCAATATTCTGAAGTAAATTCGAACTCTTATTATTTCCTCTACAAATTTGGCATTAGGAAAGCATTTCGGCACAGTTCCTTACAGCGCCAATTTAAACAAATCCGTTCCTTATAATCTTTCCAACAAACGCCGGTCAAAAAGATAGAGTATAATACCACAATAACTTCCTGGGATTGACAGAGTAGTTCCAGCTAATTTCCTTCCTCTGAAAGAAGCTTCCTTCAACTCAAGCTCATCCACGACCACACCTGCAACTCCAATCCCCAAGAACACAAATCATCATCCAATTAACTAAAATAAAACTTTTAAAATATTTGAAGAAAGATTCACAACCCGCATTACCCATTTAAACCATTTAAAACTTTTAAAAAGCAGCCCAAACCCCACCAAGGTTAGGGTTTCATTAGTACATCAAGAAGTAAAATTTAGCTTGTAAATAGATAGACAGAAAATGCGGAGAAACTGAGAAAGAGAAGTTGCCTGTGATCTTGGGCCTGAAGTAATCAGAAACAGGGCATTGGCCATTGTATTTGATGACACAGGGAAGCTGGTGTACTTTGTCAGTTATATCCAGACACCCATCAGATATTCTGATGCTTCCACTCACTCCACTGCAAGATACAGAAAAGCCATTCTCTGTAACGCCGTCCATTAGGTGTGTGTGAAGTCAATGCGAGTAACGTTCTCCAGGGAATAAAAATCAGATGATAAGCTTGTTCGCCACAGTACAGGGAACCTCGTCCGATGCGCGAGCGGGAGAATGAGATCATTGTTAATTTGCTTTTCAATTTAAATGAGAAGCGAGAATAGTTGAGCTCGCTTCTTGTGCACGCTTTGAATATTTGGTCTTTTGGTCGCCTTCAATATTCCTAAAGTTATAAGAATGGTTGAGTTCGCTTCGGGCCCGTTTGGTTGCTGGAATACAACCGGAATAGGAATAGGAAATTAGAATATGATTTGTATTCTTTGTTTGGTGTGTGGAATAGGAATCGGGAATAGGAATACGTATTTTCATTTTAGTCTCAAAATGCGCTTTTGTCCATTTCAAAAAATACTTGTAATTGGAATTGCTATTCTTACATTCATTTTAGCTTTCTCAAATTTGATTAAATTTTCAAATCTGGTTTGACTTGAGGTGAGCGCTGGAACTTTGTTTTCTAAATTTTCAAATATTTCAGCAATTTTCCAATGGCGCCGATTGCATCTTCAGAAATATTTTTAAATGGCGCTGATTGCAAGTTAACCCTATTCCAATTTAAGCTTGCATAACCAAACAAGGGATAAACAAGATTGGATTGCATTTTTCCAATTCCTATTCTTCATTCTCCATTTTCATTCAAATTTTCTATTCTAATTCTCAATTCCTACGCTTGCAACCAAACGGGCCCTTCATTTGCAAGCTTTGAATAAAAGGAAGTTTAGGCCAGTTTGAATGGATGAGAGATTATAATAATGTCTATAAGGAGAAGGAAAGTAGCATTCTTAAATAAGGGAGAGGAAGTAGTAGTCGTGAGGGCTAACTTTGTCAACATGTAGTCACTACGTGGGATGTCGTAAGACCTTTTTTTTTTTTTAATGTAAAATGGACATTGAACTACCTACAACTAAGGTTTGAAGGTGTGACTCATCACGCAACTCGTTAAAATAGTGCACCTAGTGAAATGTGTCTAAAAAATGGCTTTTTGGACATTCAACCAAAACTTAATCTAAAAATCTCTACTAATTGAATTTTAAATTATCATTTGTTATTAATAGAATATTGTATAACTATATGAAATGTAACGTATATGCAACTTAAATAGACCAAATAGTTATTATTAATCATAAATATTTGTTATATATAACTTTTATAAATAACACAAAAAGACAAATAGGGGAGAGGACCCAATACTTGAACGGGTTCCAATGGTTGTGATAGAAATTGTGTACTTTATACCTACACTTGCTAACTTAATGTCCAATTTTTTTGACAACATTGCACCAATACTTGTGACTTTAAAGTTGTTAGTACAATGATGATTACCAAAAAATGAATGAAAATGTACCCTTTGATCTAAAAAGTAACCAATGATGTGATGCCACATCAGTTGTTAAACTATGGGTGCCCTTTATGCACGACCATTGGTCTCACTTTTTTTTTGGGTTGTTTTGGACAACTTGGCAAAAAGCATGCTGATGTGGCATCATAACGAGTGACGTGGACTTGAAACTTTAGTTATAAGTAGACGACTCACCAAGTAAGCTGCTGTAAAAAATTGGGAGCGATTTGAAATTTTTACGTAAGGTTTTGATAAGCGCGAAGTTAGGGTGTTCAAGTACCAGGTCCTCTCCCCTAGTTCAACACAAAAAAATTATTTGTTGTTATAAAAATAACACATTATTATATAAAATACAACATATATCCAACATGAAGTGATCATTAGTTGAACATTAATCTTTTTTTACAATCTCACACATTTCATAAGAAAATACAAGGCATTTATTGGTATTCACCTTTTATATTTGTGATGATACATATTATTGATATGGTTTACTTTATGTATATACATTGCTACCCCAATAGTTGTACATATAAGAATAGTATGTGTACACTAAGATATCAATGTTTATTTAAGTGAGCATATTATGTTTTGAGTGACACACATATATTAGATAGCTATGATATTTTGTTTGAGACAAAAAGTTATTTATTTCACTCATTAATAAATTTTTATTTTTATTTTCTATAACATTTATAAGTTTTCATTTGTTCAAGTGTTGGTATATTTTTTTATCTACATTTGGATTTTTATATATTTACAAATAGATCAATTAATTACAATATATAGTAAAGATGTGTTGGAAGATTGGACTCTATGTTCACGATAGGGTGATCGACTATTACACCCCCTCAACTATTGGGTCCTCTCCCCTAATTATATATTTTTTAATAAATTTTTTTTAATGGAGAGTTTTGATTTGCAAGGCAATCTAACGGGGCACACACTCTACGAGCTACCAACTAGCAAAAGCTACCATATAGACGATTTAGGAACCTAATACAGGTCTGCTCGTGTTAGAAATCTCTTTAACTTAGAGCCAAGAACTGAGGACATCCATGCCGTCAAAATCCCCTAAGGCACAATCTCGAACTTATGATATCGGAACTTTGCACTTAGCAATACTTGATCCCTGGTAGGCTCTTTGTGAGTCATTCAACTTCACCAGTAGACTAAGGGCCCATTAACAATAGTAGTATTTTTAAATTAGTAGTTTTTTTTTTAATATCAAAATTTTTAAACAAATTATAATCTTTGATTTTAATCAATTCTAGTGTAGATTTTAATCACTAAGTTTGCATTTTTGTCTAGCTTCTTTTTTTCAAATTCATAGTTTAATGTAATGTCCCCATTTTAGCAGTTGACCAAGTGTGTGTGCGTTAGCCTTGTTCTACATGGTCCTGAGGGCTAACGAAGGGTTTAATGGGATCTTGGAGTGTTTTGGCCTAGTCATTTCTAGTTTGGGCCAAAACGAAGTTGATTTACTCAGTTTCAGGCATACTTACTATTTTTAGTAAGTCGGCAGGACACAGTGCAGGTCAATTTTGGTGATTGGTTTCGATACTCCTCGGTGAGAGCTTTCCGATGAGCTATCACTCGCATTATTCGGAGTCCGATTGCTAATACATTTTAATGCCTAAAGTTTTATTAAAGTAACGTCTAATTTAATTGTAAAATATTAAAGTGTTACTTTAATATTTATTTTATGCTGATGTGTACCCAAGGGAGACATAAGGGGTATTTTAATATATGTTTTATATTACATATCTTTTATCCCACATGGCCCATATGAGTTGAGCGGACCCGTGGTAATAGAATAAAAGGAAGCATCTGTGGCTTCATTAGACAGGTTGAATATGAGAAGAAATTGGTGTGTGAGTTGCAGCTTTGTTCTTGGCATTGGAGGACGTCTATCCTCTCTTGTAACATTCTAGACGTCATTCCCTTGGGGTTTGGCCTTTGGAATTCTTTCTTATTGGCTTCATTATCAGGCAGTTTAGTTGCATTTTCGACTACAGGCAGATTTGATATTTTGCTCATATCTTCTTCACTACTTGTCCGACGCTTATGCCGCTTGGAGGGAATGGTATTATGAAGGTAGTGGACTGATTGGAGGACAAAGCATTGTAGTAGCAAGTTCGTAAGCATGGGCTGGAGTATTATGACAATATTGCTGAAGTAATTAGTGAGTTGATAAATCTGTCATGTATTTGGTTTTATGAATTCTGAAAATAACATTTTATTAGCAGCAGTTCATTTCCACTTTGCATATTATTGTAGTTTCTTTCTTGTTTATGTTGTATGATACCAATTCCATGCATGAAACACAACAAACAAATAAACGTTTGATTTCCAGAGTTATAAGGGGTTTTAAGAAGTTGAATGCAAACTGTTTGACATAATTCCTTTCAGCAATTTGGTTTAGTTTTTTGGGACATCCAAGGGTGTCCATTACATTTAAACTAAACTATATGTCTTTAAAATATCTATATAACCAAATTTGATATTATTGTATGTCAAGCATTCCACCATAAGATGACATTTAGTCTCAAACACCTCCATGTTTCTCACTCTTCTTTCTATATCATCCATCTACTTGTTTCTCACTTCAAATGGTGAGACTTAGTTTTAAGTTAGGTTATAAGCATTTTTGCTTTTCATTTAATATTTGCTCCTATATATGTTTTTTCCTCGTGATTTGTTGTGAGTTAAGTTCTTTGACATGGTATAATTTGTATTCATCTATTTTGCTCAACCATGTGATACTCCTATTTTTTTCATACAAACTTATTTACTTCTTAATTGCTAATTAAATACTACTAAATGTTAAAATCTCATTTTTCATCCATTTGTCATTTTGCATCATCCATGTGCTATGTATCCTATCTAGTATTTCCTTCATAACTAAGTTATGCTAGCAATGATTTTTTATATGTTGAGTTTTCTTTAGGTAACTCATAGTAGGACCACTTTTGAAGTTTATGATGGAAGGGTGCCTATCTCTTCCAACAAGATCTCATAAGGTATTGTTGCTTTAATTTTGAGGTTGTTTCTACCAATAAGTTCATTTGTCTTCACAATAGAGTGTGGGCTTGGAATTTATTTTGTCTAAATAATTTTTTCTTCACTTTTATGTAGTATGCACTCATAGTTTATTTTTCTATTATATTTATTAAACTCTTTTATGCCTATTTCATGGATGTGTTAGTTTCAAGGGTATTGGATTTATAACTATGAAATTATGTCATGACTTGGATTACACGTATATCAATAAATAATTACTTAGTTGATTATATTTCACATGTTTATTGATGATTATGATTACTAGTGCATTAATGATGCTTTAATGATGATTATTTCATATTTGTAATGATGCATAATTTTATCTAAGCATTTGATGTTTGACTTATAATTATTATGGTACTTACCCCATACTTGCATGTATATGGTGCATGTGTCTGTTTTATCTTTATGTTTGTCATGTTTGATGTGGTTAAGGGAGGGAATCGTAGTCACCTACTAGTTGAGATCTACACAATGTACCACTCCCTGCCATTGCTTGTTTAGTTTAGATATATTTATATACATGTACATGCACATCTTTTATGCAGAATGTAGGTATCGAGCATCGACTTCCCTAAATTGTCAGGATAAGCGTGAATATCACAATAACTCAATGGTAAGAATGGGGAGATAATATTCAGGTCCAATCCTAGCCATAGCCTAAATACTTGTCTTGTAAAGAGGACTCGTAATTGACTTTCCACCCTTTTTAAAACCCACGAGTTTTTTTTTTTTTATGTTGTTTGATTTTGAGTTTTGGTATGTGTAAGAATTTGCCTTAGGACAAGATTCACCCAAGATTGTAGAACTCGAACACAAGCACAATTGTAGACCAAAAAAGTATGATCAATATATCATAGCATGTCTTGATACATCACTATGTTCAGATTAGATGATTGTACACACAAAAAATGCCTGTATATAAGGCCTCTTAGGAAGAACCTAGAATGTTTCTAGAAAGAACCGGGAAATAAAATAAGCATGACAACTAAGCACACATCTTATCCATCATTCTAGATGAAAGGATAAAAATGACAAAGTGTATCTCAAATGGAGATGTTGTAGACACCATGTGCTTAATTAGTGTGCTAACTCCTATGTTGTAGACACCATGTGCATAAAAGAGGTGTGAAGTCCTCTGTTGTCAACATGACAACTCACAAGAGTGCACATACTCCTAGGTGACTAATAAATAAATATTAAAAGAATGCATTAACCTAAGTAAACTTAAGTAAGTGTAAATAGTGAATAATTATTTACACCAACACCCCCCCTTAAGTGCAACTTAGGGGAATGTCCTTAAGCTTACAAAAACTAGGATGAAATGCATAATGGGTCCTGGCTACTAGGCCATGTTAGATACCCATGTACATAATAAAATACAATGCAATCTCTCATAAAGCAGAGAAAGAGGGAAAACCTCATGGGAAAAACCCTCCCCTAAAAAGAGAGATGAAAAGACAAGATGTATGGATGGATGGAGTAACCAAAACCCCCCCATTACGACATACATCAAGTATATACAAAAGAGAAGTGGAAGGACAAAACCCCTTAAGAGGAAAAAGTCCCCCCTATAAAAGAGAAGAAGAAGAAGACAAGGTAGTCCCCCTCCCCAAAATGTAGTATGTCGATCAGTGATAAATGCTCCAATGTAGAAGCTGATCCATGACCATTGAATGATGTTCCTCCCCTTTGGAAGAAACAATGGTAGAGGTGCAGATGAGATGCTTCACCTGGGTGTAAAAAGAATCTCTATGATGAACGGTGTCTTTGAAACCTGTTCAAGTGTCCCTATGTCGATACTGATGGTGACTCCTTCCAAAACTGTTGAGAAGAAGTGCAAATCTAGCAAAGATTGATATAGAACTTGTTTCAAAGAACAATCTGTCTCCTCAAATGATAAAGAGACCTCTTGCAACTGGTGTACATAAGGATCCACAATCACACCAACATGTAAAGATTGATCACGTAGAGAATGAACATGAGGGTTAGAGTGAGCCCTCGCAACAACTATAGAAGGATTGTCCTCATCAAAGAGAAGCGGGATATCATCAAAGAAGTCCTCCAAGTCTGCGATGTGTGACTCCACAAACAAACTTGAAATGTTAGTCAAGAAGTCATCACTTGAGGTAGGAACTAGAAGACAAAGTGTACCTTGTTGTGCTAAAGTACATAAATCTGTCATTGCGGCAATAGAGGAAGAATTCACCTAAAAAAGAAGACAAATATCATCAATAGTGTCTCCCACATCTTCAATGTGAGACTCCATGAACAACTATGCAATCTCTGATAGGAAGTTGTCGCATGAAGGTAAAGTAGGAAGACATGAATGAGCTTATTGCATCAGATCTGAAGCATCTGTGGCTGGAACAGGATCAGTAGGAGCAATAGGAGCATCTGGAGGTGTGATCTTATCTAGAGTGGATGTAGTTGCAACTGGAGGTAAAAGATCTTTTGGGAATGGAGGAATGTGTGGATCTTCATATGTCTCCCAAAGATGGATCCAAATATCATATAAATATTTTGACTTCAAGTCATCAAGTGAATCCATAACCTCCATATCCATAAATATAAAGAGTGATCGATAAAGGATGGAACACGTGTTCTCATCAAATAAAAGTCCTCTTGCACATGGTAGTGCATTATGCTGACTAAGATATGGGATAACCAATTGACTCCATTCCTGATAGTTATCTGGTGTCAAGGTAATTAAATCTTCCTCTTCCATGATGGACTAATGTAACCCCCACAGATGCAAAACAAATCAAAGAACCCCTCCCCACTTGGTAACCACTTGCCAATTTAGGGCCTATTTTTGAAAGTAGTATTTCTATCCAAAGAACCTATAATCTAATTTCAGATTTGGAAAGTAGACCAAAAAAATGCACTTTCAAAAAAAATGGAACCTAATTATGTGTCTAGATGAGCTCGTACTAAGCATTTGAAATGGAAAAAATCAGAAGTTGTGAGTTGCAGAAAAATTTAGGAATAGAGATCTCAAACCACCTGCACCAATGTGTAAATCACGAAATTCTACCCCAAAATAAAACAAATTGCTCACAAAAAGAAGTTCGTATGAGGGAGATATCGTTGTTTGAAAATTGATATTGCTATTATTTTTTCTAAATCACTATTGTCACGCCTCCAAAAATGAGATGGCTCTAGATTTTGCCTTAGATGTCCGATTTGGATGAAACAAAATCTGATTTGGAGTTTTTTTGACCTTCTAAATGTGATGCAAATACCGATTTGCACCAGCAAGCACCAATTTTCATCTGCAAAAAATCTCTCCTGTGGCCCGATGGCCAAAAAATTTCCCTAAAAAAATAATGCAGATCCGAAAAAAATGTAGAGATGCAGATGAAAAAAAATGTAGATCTAAAAATTAAATGTGCAGATCTAAAATGATCATACCAATTTCACAAATCGGGCCTTTGGGTTGCCAGTTTGCAAAAAAAAATTGCCTCACGATCAACTTTGGCCTAGGGTAGGCAACTTTATAGCCGATTTTCACTGAATCAGTGTTCCAGACATAATGGTGAGGTCAAATCTAGCTCTAGACATTCCCAATGACTGTGATACTCCACATTCGGGCTAAGGTGCTAAAGCAAGAATGGTCTCGAACAGCTATGTGAAGAGAATTTCTCCAAGAGCTCTGATACCTTGTAAGAATTTGCCTTAGGGCAAGATTCACCCAAGATCATAGAACTCGAACACAAGCACAACTGCAAACCAAAAAAGTATGATCAATATATCATAGCATGTCCTGATACATCACTATGTTTAGATTAGATGATTGTACAGACTAGGAGTGCCTGTCTATAAAGGCCTCTTAGGAAACACCTAGAATGTCTCTAGAAAGAACTAGGAGATAAGATAAGCATGACAACTAAGCACATGTCTTATCCATCATTCTAGATGAGAGGATAAAAATGACAAGGTGTATCTCAAGTGGAGATGTCATAGACACCATGTGCTTAATTAGTGTACTAACTCCTATGTTGTAGAAACCATGTACATAAAAGAGGTGCAAATTTCTGTGTTGTTAACATGACAACTCACAAGAGTGCACATACTCTTAGGTGACTAATAAATAAATATTAAAATAATGCATTAACCTAAGTAAACTTAAGTAAGTGTAAATAGTGAATAATTATTTACACCAACACCCTCCCTTAAGTGTGACTTAGGGGAATGCCTTTAAGCTTACGAAAACTAGGATGAAATGCATAATGGGTCTCAGCTACTATGCCATGTTAGGTACCCATGTACATAATGAAAAGCAATGCAATCTCTGATAAAACAGAGAAAGAGGGAAAACCTCATAGGAAAAACCCTCCCCTAAAAAGAGAGATGAAAAGATAAGATGCATAGATGGATGGAGTAATCAAAACCCTCCCATTACGACATACATCAAGTATATACAAAAGAGAAGTGGAAGGACAAAACCCCTTAAGAGGAAAAAGTCCCCCCCATAAAAGAGAAGAAGAAGGAGACAAGGTAGTCCCCCTCCTCGAAATATAGTGTGTTGATTAGTGAGAAATGCTCCAATGTAGAAGCTAATCCATGACCGTTGAATGATGTTCCTCCCCTTTGGAAGAAAAAATGGTAGAGTTACAGATGAGATGTTTCCCCTAGGTGTAGAAAGAATCTCTACGATGAACGGTGTCTCTGAAACCTGTTCAAGTGTCCCTGTGTCGATACTGATGGTGGCTCCTTCTAAAATTGTTGAGAAGAAGTGCAGATCTAGCAAGGATTGATGTAGAAGTTATTTCAAAGAACAATTTGTCTCCTCAAATGATAAAGAGACTTCCTACAACTGTTGTACATAAGGATCCACAATCACACCAACCTGTAAAGATTGATCATGTAGAGAATGGACATGAGGGTCAAAGTGAGCCCTCACAACAACTATAGAAGGATCATCCTCATCAAAGAGAAGTGGGATATCATCAAAGAAGTCCTCCAAGTTTGCGATGTGTGACTCCACGAACAAACCTGAAATGTTAATCAACAAGTCATCACGAAGACAAAGTGCACCCTGTTGTGTTGAAGTACATGAATATGTTACTATGGCAACAGAGGAAGAATTCACTTAAAAAAGAAGACAAATATCATCAATAGTGTCTCCCACATCTTCAATGTGAGACTCCATGAACAATTGTGCAATGTCTAGTAGGAAGTCATCACATGAAGGTAAAGTAGGAAGACATGAATGGGCCTATTGCATTGAATCCAAAGCATCTATGGCTGGAATAGGATCAGTAGGAGCAAGAGGAGCATCTGGAGGTGTGTTCTCATTTGGAGAGGATACAACTACAATTGAAGGTAAAAGATCTTTTGGGAATGGAGGAATATGTGGACCTCCATACGTCTTCCAAAGATGGATCCAAATATCATATAAATCTTTTGACTTCAAGTCATCAAGTGAATCCATAACCTCCATATCCATAAATAGAAAGAGTGCACAATAAAGGATGGAACATGTTTTCTCATCGTATAAAAGTCCTTTCGCATATGGTAGTGCATTATGCTGACTAAGATATGAGATAATCAATTAACTCCATTCCTGATAGTTATCTAGTGTCAAGGTAATTAAATCTTCCTCTTCCATGATGGACTAATGTAACCCCCAAAGATGCAAAATAAATCAAAGAACCCTCCCTAATGTAAGATTTAGGCACTTGGTAGCCACTTGCCAATTTAGGGCCTATTTCTAAAAGTAGTCTTTCTGTCCATAGAACCTATAATCTGATTGCAGATCTGGAAAGTAGACAAAAAAAATAGAACCTGATTATGTGTCCAGATGAGCCCGTACTAAGCATTTGAAGTGGCAAAATTTGAGATTTGCAAGTTGCAAAAAAATTCAGAAATAGAGATCTCAAACCATCTGCACTAATGTGTAGATCATGAAATTCTACCCCAAAACAAAAAAATTGCTCGCAAAAAGGAGTCCGTATGAGGGAGATATCATTTTTTGAAAATCGTTGTTGTTGTTATTTTTTCTGAATTGCTGTCATCGCGCCTCAAAAAATGAAATGGCTCTAGATTTTGCCTCAAATGTTCGATTTAGATGAAACAAAATTTGATTTGGGGGTTTTTTGACCTTCTAAATGTGATGCAAATATCTTATCTACACCAGAAAGCACCAATCTTCACTTGCAAAAAATCTCTTCTATGGCCTGATGGCCAAAAAATTTTCAGAAAAAATAATGTAGCTCCGAAAAAAATGTAGAGATGTAGATGAAAAAAAATGTAGATTTGAAAATTAAATGTATAGATCTAAAATGATCATACCAATTTCAAAAATCAGGCCTCTGGGTTGTCGGTTTGCAAAAAAAATTGCCTCACGATCGACTTTGGCCTAGGGTAGGCAACTTTATAGCTGATTTTCACCAAATTAGTGTTTCAAATGAAATGGTGAGGTTAGATCTGGCTCTAAACATTCCCAATGACTACGATACTATGAATTCAGGCAGAGGTGTTAAAGTAAGAATAGTCTCGAACAACTATTTGAAGAGAAATTCTTGAAGAGCTCTGATACCATGTAAGAATTTGCCTTATGACAAGATTGACCCAAAATCGTAGAACTTGAACACAAGCACAACTGCAAACCAAAAAAGTATGATCAATATATCATAGCATGTCCTGATACATCACTATGTTCAGATTAGATGATTATATACACTAGAAGTGCCTGTATATAAAAGCCTCTCAGGAAGCACCCAGAATGTCTCTAGAAAGAACCTGGAGATAAGATGAGTATGACAAGTAAGCACACGTCTTATCCATCATTCTAGATGAGAGGATAAGAATGACAAGGTGTATCTCAAGTGGAGATGTTGTAGACACCATATGTTTAATTAGTGGGCTAACTCCTGTGTTGTAGACACCATGTGCATAAAAGAGGTGCAAATTCTTGTGTTGTCAACATAACAACTCACAAGAGTGCACATACTCCTAGGTGACTAATAAATAAATATTAAAATAATGCATTAACCTAAGTAAACTTAAGTAAGTGTAAATAGTGAATAATTATTTGCATAAGTGTAAATAGTGAATAATTATTTGCACCAACAATATGTTTTGGTAATGTTGCTTTTATGTGAATTTCAATATGTGATTTATTTGGTAAATGATTTAATTATAATATTTAAGTTAATCATATAATATTAAGAACTATTAAATATTATTTGATTAAAAAAGAAAATATTAAAGCATGAGAATATTTAATAATTAAAAAATTAATTAAATATGTGTTTTAATTTAGAAGTCTAAATTTAGAAAATTGGTTAAAGAGAATAGAATATGATGATATTTAATTAATTATTAATTAAATATGTACTTTAGTTTAAAAGATTTAATTTAAAAGTCTAACTTAAAGAGTTGGACAAAAAGAGAATTAAAATATTAAAATATTAAAAATTTAATATTGCTTTCTTATAATTATTTATTTAATAATAATTAAATTAGAGTTGCAGTTGGACAATGAACTTTGATTATTATTATTAATTTAAATAATAAACTATACTCTAATTAGTGCTTGCATTAATTAATAAGTGGAGGAAAAGAAAATATAAAAGAATATTCTAATTAAAAAGTTCTTTAAATGTGCGTGAAAGAATTAAATTTAAAAGATTTGATTAAAGTTATCATTTAGGTGTATTTATATTTATTTAATTTAATAATAATTTATTTAGGAGTTTTATTTTTAATAAAATCTAAATAATATTATTAGTTAAATTAATAAATATTATATTTAAAATGCATGATTTAATAAGGGAGAGAAAGATTTAATTTATTTTACTTAAATTGCATAAAGTGTGTGCATGAAAATTAAAATATAGTAATTAAAGACAAATGATTTTTGCATGATTGCATGATCAAAGCCTTGATTTGGGGGGAAAATTCTTTATTAAGGAAATTAGAGCTCATTTTGCAAAGACACAGATTTTGGGGAGCAAAAATTCAAAATTGGATCAAAAGAATTGTTGAAAGTTTCAGAGAGTTTGGATTTGTATGCATTCACAGATTGTTTCAAAATTTAGCTATGGTTTTGAGGTAGGGTTTGAAAACTTATTGTAGAATTTTATTGAAATATTTGTCTACTTTGTGTCTTTCTGAGTGTTTGCATATTACTTATTAATTTACTGTATCGGTTGTCGAATAAAAAATTATGTTGTAGATTTTGAAAAAGGAAAACTTATTAATCAAGAAAACTTGATTGAGGAAAATAATAGAAAAACTGTAGAAAATTATTATGACTATATTCTTTTAAACTCCTTTTTAATATAGAGAAAATTCAATTATAAAAAAATTGGAAGAAAACAATAAATCGAAGAGTGAAGGTTTCAACTTTAAATTTCTTATTAGAACTATGTGATTATCATGAGTTTTCCAAATATAGATGAATCTTATTTTTATATCTAAAATAATTTAATTATAATATTTATTTGGAAAGCATAAGATTAATTGAGATAAAAACATGTTGTAACTAAACTTATGCATGCATGTGAAAATAAATATGCTAAAAATAGAAAGTTAGGTACAGTATGGTTGCATGCATGTGAAAATAAATATGCTAAAAATAAAAAGCTAAGTATAGTATGGTTACATGCATGTAAAAATAAATATACTAAAAATATAAATGCACATGAAAACTAATATGCTAAAAATAGAAAACTAAGTATAGTAAGGTTATATGCATGTGAAAACAAATATGCTAAAAATAGAAAATCAAGTATAGTATGGTTGCATGATTTGAGAGATCAAAGACATGCAAAAATACTAATTGCATGTGTATTTTTATTTTACATAATTTAATTTTTAGATTTATTTATTTAAAAAAATTAATTAATTACAAAATAAATAAATAAATAAATAAATAATTTAAAATTATTTATTAATTTTTAAAAATTTAAATAAATATTATTTATTTAGTTAAAGTGAATGTTAGTAATATTAGTGATTCTTTAAGTCTAATTAAACTCTTAGTTGCATATAAATAATTTAATATTTAGTAATACAAGAGGGAAGTTAATAGATAAATATTTATAATTTTATTATATTTTAAGAGAAGTTGTGGTAGAGTTCACTTTATAATCATTTAGTTAATAACTATTTGACTTTATGAGAGAAATTATAAATAATTAAATTAAATTTACAATTTTATCTCTAGTTGCATTATGAATTAAAAATAATAATAATAATAATATTAGACTTTAATAAAAGTCGTATTAATATTTTAAAAATTGAATTTAATATCAATATTTAAATATAATAATATACATCTATGTTATTAATTAAATTATTTATAATTTAAGATTATTTAAATCAATAACATGGTAATATTGTATGATATTTTATATGTACAAAAAGATTGGATATTTAAATACTTATTATTTTAAATAAGTATATCAACATAACAATTTATATTAACATATATATTCTTACTTTATTTCTAAACACATTCTTATGACCCAAACTAAACAAGAGAAATTGGTTGATTTGAATCATGTGACTGAAAACTATGTGTTATCAAATATTCTATTTATAGTCTTGTGATGTTTATTTTCATGATGGTTTTTCCTTTGTGGGTTGTTTAGTTGGCCAAGTTAGGTTGTGAATTAGAGGCGATTTTTGAGATTTTCTTTATGATTATTTGACTAGATGTCATGATGAACTTTTTGTTTTTGAGTGCTTGTATAAACTAAGGATGAGATGGAGATGATACCTTGAGAGGTATGACTAGTTTTCTCATCATCATGAGAGGGTATTCTGGTTCTGCATAGAGTCACTAGGGGGCTGGGGTCTTGAAAGACTGTTAGGGTAACTCTAGAGTTGGCTCATGTGATGACACTCCATATTATGTAGTTTGAGTTTCCTTTATGGTTTTTTTTATATTTGTCTCTAGTGGTGTACTTGTTGGATATTACTTTTGATGGTATTTTTATTGTGAGTTGTTACTCATTGATTGGATGTCATTTATTGTTGACAGTTGACTTTATTTAATGATCGATTATTCATCAGTGGTGTTTTCATTGTTGGAGTTAGTGATTGGTAGTTTACTTTTATTAATGACAGTTGTTATCTATTGGTCTTTGTGTTTGTGACACTTGACATTGTTTTCAAGGTGGTTGTATATTTTTGGTCTTGGTTTTTGTATGTTGACTTAGTATGAGTGTCCTTTCAATTTTTATTATCTCTTATTCTTGAGTAGTTTGTGTTACCCTTGAGGTAGATTTGGCTATCGAGATTCCATGCCTAGGATTATTTTATGATTTGATTATCTATGTGCAGATTGTACATTATCCCTTCTACATAGTGGGAGTGGGAGCCTGATTAGGTGACCATGCAATCGGGAGGTAGTGTATTCTTACCATTTGGGTCCCCCTCTGATTGACAATTGTTGGATGCTCTTTGATACAGTTGTTACATTATCATTCTTTCTCTTATCTTGAAGACTTCTATTCATTTGATGTATCTATGTACCATGTGTTTTGAGATCCCATGGGATATTGTATTATATATTGATGTACTTGTATCTATTTTCACATACCCTGTGACATGTGCAATGGATGTTATTCATCAGATGCACTTTCATATTATTAGTTGTACTTATGCATTTTCTCATATGATTATGTATGTGTTTATTCATTTTATGATTAGGGACATTGTAGTTGAGACTTAAACTTATTAATAAAACTTTCTTAAATGTGACTCAATGTGACAAAATCGTTGAGCAATTGAAACTGTATTTATAATTGATTATGTGTTCTTGATGTGTATGTATATATTGCTTCCGCATTATTTTTACTTTGATGTTGTTTAAACTAAAAATAAATAAAAGTTCAATAAATTTTGTAACATATTAGGTTTATTTCTTTTGGGTTCCTGAGCGAGTCATTACATTTTACATATATATGAGAGTGACAATTGATTAAGTTGTATGTACTAAATAGCATACTTGTATTGTTAAATTAAAAAATATGTAAAATAAGTTGAGAGGTATCAAATTTTAAGCTATCTAATATTCATAGGTATAAATAAATCATTCAATTTTGTATTGAGGAAAATGAGAAGATTATAAATAAGCAAAAGTTAAGGTTACTAAAAATATGAAACTTACAAGTTTTATATGTGTAATTATACATGAAATGCCTAGGATCCAATATTTTTTGCAGTATAAAGGTTGAAATTTTGGCAATATAATTATCATTCTTTTAGATTATCAGTAACCAAACAATTATGCAATTAATTTGTCTTACTAATAATTAATACAATGTATATTGAAATGTATTAATAATTATGTGTATTTGTTAATTAATTTTACTGATAATTATTGTAAATGTATAATAATTGTGTGTATTTGATTCAAATAGAGGATTGGGGTTCCAATAGGTTCAAATACATTTAAAGTTAAGATTCTATTAGGATTAGCGTTTAGGCTTTAGATAGGATTAATCACAATAGGTTTATTCTTAGGGTTAGGCTATCATAATGTTTCATTTACATTTATATTTGGGTTAGGTTAAATTCTTCAAAATCATTTAGTTTATTAATTTAGAATAAATATTTGGTTTAGGGATATGGCTATGTTATCTCTTGAAATTGCACCCCTTTCAAGTTCAACAAACTTGATATCTCAAGGAAACATTGAAACACTCTTAAGTTATGGGTAACTTAAGATTTGGAGTGAATCTCCAAATAAGGTCAGCTCCTACCTGGTTTACACAACTTAGTTTAGATGCATGAATATTTCATTAACTCATTAGATGACACAATCACCAAGAAGGAAAACATAACTTGTCACAAGTGGCACTTGCACATTTAAATAACACAATCAATAACCTACATAGGCAAACCATTTGTAGAAAGTTAGGAAAATTGTAAGACAAAAGCTACAAGGAAAAAATGTCGCCACATGTTCCTAAAATCATTGTACCATGGGTCACTTTATGAAGTGTAACATTAAATCTTTAACCCTTTCAATTTTGCACTTCTAAATAATATTAATAAATTAATTATAAGGATATCACTTAATAATATTACCTTTGCATTATGATTATGAAAAAGTGAAAAGAGAAAACAATAAAATAAGCGTTAAAGAACAACACTTATCATATCCTTAGGGACCCACAACATACATATACAATTCATATAAAAATCCCATTGAAAAGCATAATGGGCGGGCTTGAAGGGTTCTAGAAAATAGGATAATAGGATGTATTTCAACCTAATGCACTTAAACACACTCATTTTACATTTTGGCTTATGGAAAATTCATAAAATATGAGAGTTTGGAACCCTAGCCAATATGAGGGAGCTTGAACTGGTGCAATTTGTTAAATTTTAAGGTTTGGAACCTGTTATTGCATGTCATTACATTTTCTTCTTCTATGGAACCCACTTGGTGAGCATATTTTCCATTGTACTTCTTTCATTCTCATTGAATAAACTTTGTTTGCTTTTTTAACTATGGCTTTTTCCAAAATTGGGTGATTTGTATGTTGATTTGAAAAGGAACTTGCAAAAATTTGAAGTATTACTTTGATCGATTCATTGTGAAGGTCATTTTTGTACACTTGATTTGTGTCACACTCTAAACCATTCTATCCAAACGATTCCATGAGTTGGAATGCTTGGATGCCGGCTTAGAGCTCCCTATCCACGGAGTGCAAGGAGTTAGTATTTCAGCATGAAGGCTCTCAGCCAAGCCTTAGAAATGTACTTCTTGCTAGTAAACCATGCAACGGGAGGTTCTTTGAGACACGAGCAAGAGTGCAAATATCTTCAAGGAATCCCTCAAGAATGCAATGCAAGTATGGAAACTAAGCTAAGATGATAATGCAAAATGCAGCTATACTAAGCATGTATGAGATTGTTACAAAACCAAATATTTAAACTATGTGAGATTATTGCAAGAAATCAAAGTTAAACTAAAATGCAACTATGCTAAGAATGCCATATGATCTTATGCTAGTGTGATGGAATGAGAGAATGAGACAAGAAATGAGAAGTTCTCCACAAAGCTCCAAAGAAACCTGTTAGAAAACCTGCAGCATAACAATATTCAAAATGAGGATGGATGCTTTGAGGGGGAAAGCTCTCTCCCTTTTAAAGATGTACGGACGGTGGAGATCAAGATGAAGATGGTGGATGATCAACGGTTGAATTCGAAAATAGGAGTGATCCATGTGCACACACAAGTCAACCAATATAATATAAGTTGACTTGTCATATAAGACAAAAGTCTCACAAGCCTTTTCTTTTAATTGTAAAATAGAAAAAGGACTTTATGTGTGCACTTTAAGTGGGTTAGAAGAATGGGGTGTTTTATTTAATTAAAAGGGGACATGTTCTTTTAATCAAATAATGAACTTAGGATAGCATAGTCAAACTATAGGTTATAATCAAATAAATTGATTATTAGCAATTTGGTCTAGATAAATGATTAAATTAATTTAGCCAAAATGCTGAGAAGGGGGCTAATAGTCTAGATGACCATTTTTAGGTGATTACATTTGCCCCTCTTTGAATAATGCGTGATCGATCTGGGAACACATTACGTCAAAGAAAATCGAAGCCAAGTAGGCGATGATAGATATAGATATCTGATTCCAAAGAATGAAATACAGAAATAGATAGCAAGTCCTAAATGCACAGCCTAATAGCGGTAGTACTGAACATTAAGAAGATGATGTTAGGATCCAAAAAGAATTCTAACATCTAGCAAAGTGAATAGATCGAGAGCAAGTGATAAGGTCAAACAAATGCTCCTAAGAAATAGATAGCTGTAATAATCAGCAATAGAGTATTTCTGCCCCCTTGGGATCGGAATTGAAATGAGGCAAGAGGAAGCAGAAACTAGCTAGACATGAGAAAATTGAGGTATAGCAATGTCTGATATGACAGATAAATGATTAGAACCCAGGAATGACTATAAGAAACTGATGAAATGCCCCAGTTTGACTAGAGTTGACCTTGAAGGATATAGCATAAAAATTAGGTCGAAACGAGTAGAAAGGTGATTTTAGACATGAAACAGTGAATTGAAGTAGATATGAAGTATGGAAACGATGAAGACATGAAGAAATGAAGATGCCCCAGTGATGATTCGAAGATTAGACCTCAAAAGGTCAGCTAACTGCTCAAAAGAAAGTAGAATTTTAAAAGACAATTTTGACCATCAAGATGAACTCGAATTTGGATTTCGATCTCGAAAATGAATCTAGGACGTTGAAATTATTTAAGAGGTCAAAACTTTATATAATGTGATGATAAGATAGAAAAGAGATGAAGTGAAAGATTAAGAAGGTGAAAAGACATGAACAAGAAGAAAGTAAAGAAATATATGAAAGGAGTTAGCTGATACGTCCACAAAAAGATGAAGAGAGAGCTCTCCCCATATGCAAGAATGCAAGACTAAGCTATAAGACGAACCTAAAATGCAAGCTAATATGCAAAGTGGTTTACCGACAAGAAGCGCATAACATTTAGACTCTTAATTTCATCATTGAGCATTTATTAGGGACATCATGAGATCATACAACCATCACTAGTATAACTATGAGGATATGAATATGATCGATATCAAATAGGTATGTGGAAATCCAATCTAAGCATCAGAGACATGTAAGTCAAGATAACTACGTGATTAGATTCCCTAAGTTTAGTTTAGCAAGATTACACCTATATCAAGGCATAAGTGCCAGGATAAACCCCAAGTGCAGTCTTGCGAAACAGTCAAGGATGATACATTTGTAAGTCAACGTGTTGAATAGGACTAGCATAAATGCTTACAACACTATAGAAAAACAAAAGTATACCCACAAGCAGAAATCAAGAAAATATGTCCCATGCCCCCAGTCTTCTAGTCAATGACATCCTCGAAAGACTATTAGGGAGGGAACACATGGCAAAGAAATCATCATAGACAACACACAAAGTAGATAAAGATCAGCATAGCTCAATCATTTAAGTGTTAAAGTGGGTGTGTGCAAGTCACTTGGCCATTTCTTCAAGACTTGATTCTGATAGTGAGAAATATCGCGACATCAGAGACCGTAGGTAAACTATCTGTAAAGTGTTGAAAAACACTTGATGTCAAAGTGGGGGAAGTGTTGAGAAACACTATTTTGTGAGTTGTCCAATAAACCCTAATGCACAAGAATACCTCAATAGGCTAAGTAGCTATGCCCCCAAGATGAGGACAAGAAACAATTCCAAGCTAGGAAATGTGTAGCGAAGTGGATGATTGAGATAGATAGACATAGGTGCGAGGGTTTCAAGTAGCGCCTGTTTCCAGGTTTTCACCACTTGACAGATTTTTTCAAGACTTTTTTCAATTTTTTTTGTATTTTTGTATTTTTTTGAATATTTTTTTGGTGATACATCAAAGTGTCTATTGCTAGGTTTTCACTAAGATGATCATTTTTTCAGGACATTTTCTGATTTTTAGGATTTTTTTCAGGATCATATATGATTTTTTTTGGAATTTTTAGAAGGTTTTAGAGATCACTAGTTCTCGAGCAAGATCACATCATTTTCTCCCAATGTCTAGCAAGGTATAAGATATGATGGAGCAACAAGCCAGTGGATAAGCAATAATGCATAAGAAAGGAATGTGAAGCAAGTGAAAGTGATCCTCAAGAACTGACTCCTCAAGAGTACCCAAGCTAGGGAAAGATAGCCATATAAAGTAGGTTTTGGATAAGAAATGGAAGAAATGAGCAAGATAGCATGTAGGATAAGCGGTGAAGCCAACAAGTGTGATAGCATATAAGATAAGCGATGGAAGCCAATGAGTAAGATAGCATGTAGGATAAGCAGTGGAAGCCAATGAGAGAGATAGCATGAAAGCGTGCAATCCAAGAGAGCAGACATGTCAAGAGGCCTATGAGAACCATGTTTCATTTATTATGATCAAGACCAAGGGGTCAACTAGATAGTATAGCAATGGGATAGAGCAATAAAAATAAAGCTCAAGATGGAGGCTATGAGTGAATGGGAGAGCACAATAGAAAATCTGGTGGATAAGACAACCAATATGCAAAGATAGCTCAACATTGTCAAGATCAAAGAGAGAAGAGGGGATAGATGGATGGTGGAAGAATTACACATGACGCCTGTTTGCTAGGTTTTCATCATGGTACTTATCCAAGGTGCCACAAGAAGTAGTTTTCACCATAGGATGAATTTATTTGTCTTTACTTTTGCTACCAAGGTGCCACAAGAAGTGGTTTTCACCAAGGCACATTTTCATTTTTTTTCTTTTTTCTTTTTTTTTTAATTTTTAATTTTTTTCGAATTTTTAGAAAGAGCTCAAGTTTTTTGAATTTAGATAGTGCTCCTATAGAAAAGATAAGTCATGATAAGCCAAGACCATAGGAAGGTATGCTCAAAGATGTTGATAGGGTGATGAAAGAGAAATGGTAGTAGGAAGAGTATATGGAGGATAAGAATTCATGTATAGAAAGGAGGTGTAAGCTTTAGAGGATTTCATGTGGGTAGCTAAAATATTGGACAAGATCAACATTGACACACGCCTTGAAGGGTATTGGAACAATGGAGGAATCATGGATGAAATAGCTTGAGGTTTAGATGTATGAGGTGGTAGAAGAGATTTGGAAAAAAGTGGAGTGGAAGGCTTTGGAATATTTTTAGAAAGATTTTTGGAAGAAGATGGAATGGAAGCCTTTGGAAGCTTGAATGTCAACTTTGAAATATTTTCAATATTCAAGTCTTTTAAAAGAGACTTGGGAATCCACATAGCTTTAGATTTTCCTTTGGATACTTCAAAACACATTTCTTCAATAATGGGTTTAGGAACCCATATTTTCTTTGATTTAGCTTTTTTAATAGTGGACCTTTATGGTAGTACAACTTGATAGTGGTAGTACTGAACACTAGAAAAAGATGATGTCAGAATTCAAGAAGAATGCTAACACTTAGCAAAGTAGATAGATTGAGAACAAGTGATAAGGTCAAACAAATGCTCCTAAGCAGTGATAGAGTATTTCTGCCCCCTCGGGATCAAAATAGAAATGAGGTAAGGGGATGCAAAAATCAGCTAGACATGAGAAAATTAGAATATAGTAATGTCCAAGATGACAGATAAATGATTAGAACCCAAGAATGACTATATAAAAAAAATTGATAAAATGCCCCAGTTTGACTAGAGTTGACCTTGAAGGATATAGCATAAAAATAAGGTTGAAATGAGTAGAAAGGTGATTTTAGACATGAAATAGTGAATTTAAGTAGATATGAAGTATGGAAATGATGAAGACATGAAGAAATGAAGATGCCCCAGTGATGATTCAGAGATTAGACCTCAAAAGGTCAGCTAACTGCTCAGAAGAAAGTAGAATTTTAAAAGACAATTTTGACCATCAAGATGAACTCGAATTTGGATTTCGATCTCGAAAATGAATCTAGGACGTCAAAATTATTTAAGAGGTCAAAACTTTATATAATGTGATGACAAGATAGAAAAGAGATGAAGCGAAAGATTAAGAAGGTGAAAAGACATGAACAAGAAGAAAGTAAAGAAATATATGAAAGGAGTTAGCTGATATGTCCACAAAAAGATGAAGAAAGAGAGGTCTCCCCATATGCAAGAATGCAAGACGAAGCTAGAAAATGAACCTAAAATGCAAGCTAATATGCAAAGTGGTTTACCAGCAAGAAGCACATAACATTTAGACTCTTAATTTCATCATTGAGCATTTATTAGGGACATCATGAGATCATACAACCACCACTAGTATAACTATGAGGATATGAATATGATCAATATTAGATAGGTATGTGGAAATCCAATCTAAGCATCAAAGACATGTAAGTCAAGATAACTACATGATTAGATTCCCTAAGTTTAATTTAGCAAGATTACACCTATATCAAGGCATAAGCGGCAGGATAAACCCTGAGTGCAGTCTTGCAAAACAGTCAAGGATGATACATTTGTAAGTCAACGTGTTGAATAGGACTAGCATAAATGCTTACAACACTATAGAAAAACAAAAGTATACCCACAAGCAGAAATCAAGAAAATATGTCCCATGCCCCCAGTCTTCTAGTCAATGACATCCTCGAAAGACTATTAGGGAGGGAACACATGGCAAAGAAATCATCATAGACAACACACAAAGTAGATAAAGATCAGCATAGCTCAGTCATTTAAGTGTTAAAGTGGGTGTGTGCAAGTCACTTGGCCATTTCTTAAAGACTTGATTCTGATAGTGAGAAATATTGCGACATCGGAGACCGTAGGTAAACTATCTGAAGTGTTGAAAAACACTTGATGTCAAAGTGGGGGAAGTGTTGAGAAACACTATTTTGTGAGTTGTCCAAGAAACCCTAATGCACAAGAATACCTCAATAGGCTAAGTAGCTATGCCCCCAAGATGAAGACAAGAAACAATTCCAAGCTAGGAAATGTGTAGCGAAGTGGATGATTGAGATAGATAGACATAGGTGCGAGGGTTTCAAGTAGCGCCTGTTTCCAGGTTTTCACCACTTGACAGATTTTTTCAAGACTTTTTTCATTTTTTTTTGTATTTTTGTATTTTTGATTTTTTTGGTGATACATCAAAGTGCCTATTGCTAGGTTTTCACTAAGAAGATCTTTTTTTCAGGACATTTTCTGATTTTTAAGATTTTTTCAGCATCATATATGATTTTTTGGATTTTTTGGAAATAATTTAGAGATCACTAGTTATCAAGCAAGATCACATCACTTTCTCCCAATGTTTAGCAAGGTATAGGACATGATGGAGAAACAAGCCGATGGATAAGCAAAGATGCATAAGAAAGGAATGTGGAGCAAGTGAAAGTAATCCTCAAGGACTGACTCCTCAAGAGTACCCAAGCTAGGGAAAGAGGTGAAATAGTCATATGAAGCATGTTTTGGATAAGCAATGGAAGTAATGAGAAAGATAGTGTGTAGGATAAGCGGTGAAGCCAACAAGTGCCATAGCATCTAAGATAAGTGATGGAAGCTAATGAGTAAGATAGCATGAAAGATAAGCAGTGAAGCCAACAAGTGAGATAGCATGAAGCATGTAGTCCAAAAGAGTAGACATGTCAAGAGACCTATGAGAACCATGTTTCATTTATTATGATCAAGATCAAGGGGTCAACTAGATAGTATAGCAATGGGATAGAGCAATAAGAATAAAGCTCAAGATAGAGGCTATGAGTGAATGGGAGAACACAATAGAAAATCTTGTGGATAAGATAGCTAATATGCAAAGATAGCTCAACATTGTCAAGATCAAAGAGAGAAGAGGGGATAGATGGATGATGGAAGAATTATGCATGACGCCTGTTTGCCAAGTTTTCATCATGGTACTTATCCAAAGTGCCACAAGAAGTAGTTTTCACCATAGGATAAATTTATTTCTCTTTACTTTTGCTACCAAGGTGCCACAAGAAGTGGTTTTCACCAAGGCATGTTTTCATTTTTTTCCTTTTTTCTTTTTTCTTTTTTCTTTTTTTTTTTTCCTTCTTTTTTGATTTTTTAGAAAGAGTTGAAGCTATTTGAATGTAGATAATGATCCTATAGAAAAGATAAGTCATGATAAGCCAAGACCATAGAAAGGTATGCTCAAAGATATTGATAGGGTGATGAAAGGGAAATGCTAGTAGGAAGAATATATGGAGGATAATAGTTCATGTATAGAAAGTAAGTGTAAGCTTTAGAGGATTTCATGAGGGTAGTTGAAATATTGGACAAGATCAACATTGACACACACCTTGAAGGGTATTGGAACAATGGAGGAATCATGGATGAAATAGCTTGAGATTTAGATGTTTGAGGTGGTAGAAGAGATTTGGAAAAAAGTGGAGCGGAAGGCTTTGGAATATTTTAAAGAAGATTTTTGGAAGAAGATGGAATGGAAGCCTTTGGAAGCTTGAATGTCAACTTTGAAGTATTTTCAAAATTCAAATCTTTTAAAAGAGACTTGGGAATCCATATAGCTTTAGATTAAGCTAGAATGAAATGTAAAGTGTAGCTATGCTAAAACATGTACGAGATTGTTACAAAACCAAATATTTAAACTATGTGAGATTATTGCAAGAAATCAAACTTAAACTAAAATGCAAATATGCTAAGAATGCCATATGATCTTATGCTAATGTGATGGAATGAGAGAATGAGACAAGAAATGAGAAGTTCTCCACAAAGCTCCAAAGAAACCTGTTAGAAAACCTGCAGCATAACAATATTCAAAATGAGGATGGATGCTTTGAGGGGGAAAGCTCTCTCCCTTTTAAAGATGTACGGACGGTGGAGATCAAGATGAAGATGGTGGATGATCAACGGTTGAATTCGAAAATAGGAGTGATCCATGTGTACACACAAGTCAACCAATAGAATATAAGTTGACTTGTCATATAAGACAAAAGTCTCACAAGCCTTTTCTTTTAATTGTAAAATAGAAAAAGGACTTTATGTGTGCACTTTAAGTGGGTTAGAAGAATGGGGTGTTTTATTTAATTAAAAGGGGACATGTTCTTTTAATCAAATAATGAACTTAGGATAGCATAGTCAAACTATAGGTTATAATCAAATAAATTGATTATTAGCAATTTGGTCTAGATAAATGATTAAATTAATTTAGCCAAAATGCTGAGAAGGGGGCTAATAGTCTAGATGACCATTTTTAGGTGATTAAAATTTTGATGTGATTTCTACCTTTATTATTTTGATCTCCAGAATAGTCACTATTCTGATTACTTTTAAGAAATGTTGGATATTGAATAACTAATTCTTGCACTTGAAAATATTTGAAGCTTTACTTACAAATTCCTCCTGTAGATTTTGTCTTCTAGATTTCCTTCCATTTTAAATGGCATTTATTGTACAAAACATGGTTCAATTTGTAAATGAATCTTTTATTCCATCTCTCATAAATCTATGGTTTCCCTCTTCTTCTCAACATGTCATCTGATATCTCTTTGGAAGAGGTCACACATTTATTAGTTTTATACTACAAATTTATGAAGAACATTTATGGGTTTATTTTGTCATTGAAAGGTGACATTTCCACTTTGTAAATATGAAACCAACTATAGGGTTTCACTAAATATGAAAGGCTCTTCAAATCTTCTTACTAGTTTTCTATTTTTTATGGCCACCATGAATAAAACTAAAGATCTTAATTCTCCCTTTTGTTATTTGAATTCATTTCTTTGCAAAAATCTCATTTATGGAGAGGGTTTATTTTCAACATTTGTTATTGTGGCTTTATTACAAAGGCTTTACTAGAAAACTATTTGGGTAACTACTAAATCTCTTCTTCTTTTCATCATTTTAATCCTTACCCTATTGTCTTTCAACCATTTTCTTTATATCTCCCTATACAAAGATTTTTTGTAGAGTTTCTATAAAGAAAATATGACATTTGTCAAAGTTTGTCATTGAAAAGTGGGGTTTTTCCATTTACTCTTTCTCATCGTGTGTTTACTCATCATTTATAGAGGGTTAGAGATAGGAGCTTCCATGTGAGGTATAAGTGTTCATGAAGGTTTAAATTAAATTCTTTATTTTCCTTTTATGACAACATGACCCTTAAAATAAACCATTGCAGTCATGGGCTAACTTTCAACAAGAGGGTTTCTTCTCTCTTTGATAATTTGAATATAGATGAACATACCCTTGCTAAACTATACACACTCATAAGGATGAAAATTACTTTATTTATGTAACATTAGTTTTCTCTGTAATAATTTCACATTTTCCATGTTTTCAATCCTACATTCTTCCGTTTGAACTTAACATAGTTAGAGTTGAGATTTTAGATCATTGTGATTGTGATACTTTTTTCACAACTTATTGTCCAATAATTATCATGAGACGATATCATAACAACATTGTTAATTAGTTTCTTGAGCATTATCTTTCTATTTGAAAACCACTATTATATTTTCTATTTAAGTTCATTTAGGACTGTAGTGTTCACTAGATTTTCTTTTACCTTTATGGATCTTCAACATTCTTTGATTAAACCATCATTTGCTCCTTATCCTATTGAATTTGACCTTAATTACATAGATGTGCATATTAATGTTTTGTTTCTTTAACTTCTGGATACCGTTGTAATCACCCAAAAATGATCATCTAGACTCTTAGCCCTCTTTCTAGCATTTTTGCATAATTTATCCATCACTTATTTTTGATCAAATCTTCAAAATCCATTTATTCGATTATAAGCTATGGTTTGACCACTTTATCCCAAGTCTCTTATTTTATTAAAAGAACTTCCTTCGTTTTAATTAAATAAAAAGTCTCACTTCCCACTTATTCTAAGTGTGCTCACATAAAGCATTATTCCTATTTTTAAAATAAGAGGAAAAGGCATTTTTGTCTATACTTGAATGCACAACTTTCTAGGTGAGAGGAATCTATTATTTTTTAAATAACTTTAATTCTCCTCCACACATCTTTTGCCTCTTAAAATCAATAGTTGATCTTGATTAGGTAAGATTCTTGTGCACATGGCCACTCAAAATGCATTCTCCTCCCTTGATTATGCCTCTCTTGCCTCTTAATCTCCATTGTCCATTTTTTTTTAAACGAGAGGGCTTTCTCCTCATTCTAAAATCTTAGACTCTTATGCTAACATTATGCTGCAAGATTTCTAGGTGCTTTTGGAGCTTTGAAAACTTGGAGCATTCTTGCATTATGGAATTTTAGCTTAGCCTTTTTTTATGCTCATAGTTTAGCTCACATATCTTAAGTAGGAAGGCTTGTAACTCTTCATATTTTATTAGCTTATCTTTTATCTTGTATTTCATGTTAGTATAGCTTACATTGCATTTCACTTGCATTGTGGTTCTTGGATGCTAGCACTCTTGCTCTCATCTTTGAATCTCTCGTTCTATGGTGCACCTTGCAAGGGTTGCATAGCTTGGTTCATTTGAGAGTCACCATCTCATAGTCTTTTCACATCATAGATAGAGAGCTATTAGCCACCTTTTGAGATGCTCTCTTTTACGAACATTCTCAAGAATAATGGTTTATAGAAGTGTGACACATTTTTATACACACATTTTTTGGCACCCACCATGTGGTTTGAATCAAGTTTCTAGCTCCATTTGCTTTCATTTTAGTTTTGTTTATCATTTTTTATTTTTATAGCAGCATATTGGATCTAATCAAGTGATTTTGTTGGGTTCTCACTTTAGTTTTTAAGGCTAACCATTGTGTAGATTGGTTTGAAGGCCAAAACCCTAGGTTTTTACAAATTTGATCATATCTTATAAACTACTTGGAGTTTAGATCTAAATTTGTTTTGAAAGTTAGGGATTCATCCAAGATGTCTCAGTCCAATTTTTTGATTGTTTTGAGTTGATTTACGTTATTTTTGATTTTTTCTTTATTTTTCATAAAATGTTGTTTATGTTGAAATCAAAACTTTTTTTACAAAAACTTACATTTTTTGAAAGGTCTTTAAATTACGTAGGGGGTTAGTTATTTGTGTTTTGAATTTAGAGGTTATATTAGAGTTTAATAACTCAATTTGAAAAAAAGTAGTCTATATTGAGAAAATGTGTCCCTAGGGCATAATTGAAGAGATATTGCTTTATTTCTTGCATTTTTGGAAAGCTCTCTAGTTTTTAGCAAGGGTCTCTTCTTTTTATTTAAGTTTTTTGATCCAAAAAAATAGAAAAAAAATCAGATCTTGTTGACTAGGTTAAGACTAAAAAGTATAAAAGATAACATTTGTGATTAGTTTGCACCTTTTTTGCATATGCTTGATTCAAGGACAACTTGGATTTTTTAAGCATCTAACCACTTTGTGTTGCAAGTATTACTTGTTTTTTATGCTCTAACCTTATTTTTTTGTAGGGGTTTCACGTTTGCTTGCCAAAACAAAACAAAATAATGCTTGTCAAAGATAAAAGGGCTACTAACGTGTTTGTAGGGGTGCCCTAGCTAAAAAAACCAAAAAAAAAAAATCATTTTTAATTTCATGCTTTCATGTGTCTATTGTGCTTACCAAGTTTAATTTAGATTTCATTTTTGTATAGGTACATAATTACTTGCTTTACTAAAGCTTGTCACTTGGTAGGAGAGTATGTTCTTCACCTTTAGGCAAATCATAAATCTTAAACCATTTGATATGCCAAGGTGGAGTAAGGGGTACATGAACCTACTTGGTGTTTCTTGAGGAATCATTAGGAGCTTGGATTGCATTGGTGCAAACCCTTGTAACCTAGGTTCTTGGTGTTATTTGAATCTTTGTTTAGTCTAGAATCCTTTAGCCAGTCTGCTCTTAAGAGATCAAGAGGAACGACCCAAGTGGGGACAAGAGAACCTGAGTCTTCCAACCCACCATAAACTCAAGACTATCAAGGACACAAAACCTGTTGGAATAATTTAGAATAACTGAGAGGGGGTGGATTAGTTATCCAAGGTCCAAATGTACAGATAAAACTTTTCAATACTCAACAAATACATGTGCATGCATTGATTAGATCATCCAATATCTCAAACCCTTTTATATTATTGTCCTAGGTCAAATGAACTTTGTAGAAATGTAAACATGAAATACCACAAGTTCAATCACACAATTTTGACACAAAGATTTAACGTGGAAACCCAATTTGGAAAATTACCACCAAGAACATGTTACCAATTTTCACTCTTTTGAAGTGAGCTTTGTGAGGAGAAAACCCTATTAGAGGTTACAATACACATTGTTAAAGGTGACCTTGATTAAATGATTTCAATCACCCTATTAAAAGTAAGCCTTGTTAGAAGACTTCATAACATTCCATTAGAATGTCACTTGGTTAAAGGATTTACTCATGACTGTTAGGTCAACCTTAATCAAAAGGATTTATCTAGACTGATACAATTGCTAGAAAGTAATAGTAGGACTTGATCTGATAACAAAACAACTCACATGCAAATTTTAGATCTCTCATTCATCTCTCCATTCTACTTGACATTCATTCCCCTTTGTCTCTGATTGCTTGTTTACCCTTCAAGCCTTTACCTCCTTAAGCCTTATTGCTTAGTATGCCAACTATAGTTTCATTCCTTTGGCCACTATATGAAGTAACACCTCTAGACTACTTCTTTTTCTCATTCACACTTTTCTTTTGGCCTTGTATCTCCTTAAATAGAGAATTTTGATCTTTTGTCACTTATCCACAATCATCCATCTTAGGGTTAGGTTAGACTAATCAAATCCTCCATTCTTTCCTTTATGTTCCCTCTAGAAACTTCTCTTACAATCCTCTTCAAATTCTTCTTCAAATCATTTATCTTGAATTTTGTGCCACAAGCTCATCATACTTATGTTCAACATGCTTTACATAATTCAATAAATCAACTTTGTCGACTCAGATTCGTCAAATTTTTGTTCAAACTCTTTATGTTGTCACTCGACAATAACATGTTATCACTTGACAATAATTGACTTCTGATGCTTAGTCAACACTAGGTTGCTTGACATGAACTAAGTTCTAGTAGGTCAATACTATCATTTTTGACGCTCAACACATACTAACCTTTGCTTGGCTCAGTCATAACCATCTTTCTACTTGGCCTGAACTAAGTGCTCAGCTTACACTATTTGCTCGATCAGGCTTGACAGACACATACTTTTTGATTAGTCTTCTTCTTGTCTTTTCTTAAGTATCCTTTCATTGTAGCCTTAAGTAGATAAATAATACACTATATCATCAAAGTCTTACTTGGTCTTAGTGCTCCTTTTATACACCATATAACTCAACCTTTCTCTAGGTACTCTTGTTATCCTTTATTTTCAAATCATCTTCATCAATCAATCAAATGATAGCATTCTGACCAAAGTTAGCAATTTTCTTACTAGCAAGTAGTAGGTTTGACATCAGTGATAAAATAATGATTGTTCCCATAATAGGTTTCATACTACACCAATCTTCTTTTTCAATAATCTCCCTCTTTGGCATTGATGGAAAACCAATACCAACAATAATACCAAAAAGAAACTTAATACCTTTTACTGAAATATCTCCCTCTATCAATATGTATCCTTCCTCTGTATAGGTTATTGTTTGCTTTGAAATCTCTCTTCTTCTTTAGATAAACTCTCTCTTCAAGATATTAAGTGTAAACTCTTCCTCTTTTTTTGATAAAACTCTCCCTCTTTGACAACAATGCCAAAGACTTGTCATCTATTCATGTATATATCTACAATTCAAGCTTCCTTGATAAGGTTCTCCCTTTATCACCTTGATTGTGATTATAAATCTTTTGTTTGAGTTCCTCCCCTACTTTAGGTAGTTCCTAAAGTAATATCCACTGCATCAAGTTGTAAACTATGTCATTCAACTTGGTTGGTGCACGGCACTACTATTACTTCATTAACCAGCTTAAGATAGGGGTATCACCCCTAGCTTACCTTTAAGATATTCGTGTGCATCCTTAGGTAAAGCATTTGTGAATATATTAGTTATATGTTCCTTTGTATTCACATATTTCATTCTCACTTCTTTGTCTTGAACCAATTCTCTCAAATAATGATATTTGATTGCAATGTACTCTATCTTTGTATGCATCACATGATTCTTAGATATGTTTATAGCACTCGTATTGTCATAGTAGATTACCACAGTTTAAGTGATTTCTTCCTTCATTTCTTTGAGTAATTGTTTGATCCATACCACATTTGTACAATTCACTACAACAACCACATATTCAGCTTTAGCAGTAGATTGTGAAATACAATTATGTTTCTTGCTAGTCCAGGAAACCAATCTTTTTTCTAAGAAAAATGCTCCACCACTTGTGCTTTTCCCGTCATCATAGTTTCCAGTCCAATTAGCATTTGTATAGGCTCTCAAGTCAAACTTGTCATTCTTCTTGTAATATAGACCATAGTCTTTTTGTACCTTTTAAGTATCTCATAATCCTTTTAACAACCATTAAGTGATTCTCCTTAGGATTTGCAAAAAATCTTGCAACAATCCTAACAGCCAATGCAATATCAAGTATGTTATGAACTACATATTGCAATTTTTCAATCATAGACTAGTACAATGTTTGATTTACCTCAACAGAATCATCAGTTTTGGATAGTTTATGTAGTTTATGTCCTATCACCATGGGAGTACTAACTGGTCTTGAATCTTCCATACCAAAAGTCTTTAAGATTTCCTTTACATGGACTAAGTAATGTAAATACCAAATTTCATATGATATACTTGTAATCCAACAAAGAACTTTATTTCTCCAAAAATAGACATTTCAAATTCTTTCATCATTTCATTTGCAAATGTCTTACATAATGCATTTTTTCCTCCAAATGTGATATCATCAACAAATAATTTAGCTAGTAAAATTCCTTTACCTCCTATCTTCAAATATAGATTGTTGTTGTCATTAGTCTTCTCAAAACCAATCTTCATAAGATAATTATGCAATCTTTCATACCATGCTCCAGGAGGTTGCTTTAAACCATATAAAAATTTGTGGACTCTACACACCATATTTTTATTGTTTGGATCAAAAAATCCTTCATATTGTTCAATCTAAACCTCCTCTTCCAGTATACCATTCATACATGTTGACTTAACATCCATTTGATAAACTTTGAATCCTTTATAAGTAGAATAAACAAGTAGAGCTCCTTCTCCTTCCAATCTTGCAACTGGGGCAAATGCCTCTTCATAGTCAATTCACTCTTCTTGTTCATAACCTTTGCAAACTAACCTTGCCTTATTCCTTGTTACTTCACCATTCTCATCTAATTTTTTCTTGTATACCCACTTTGTTCCAATAACATTCTTGTCCTCTAGTCTCAATACTAGTGTCCAAGTTTTGTTCTTCTCAATCTGATCAGTTTCTTCATTCATGGCTTGAATCTAGTCTTCATTCTCTAGTGCATCCTTCACTGGTTTAGTTTCATGTATGCTTAACAAACACGTTTCATTTCTTAATATATTCCTTGTAATTGGTCCATCTTCTTTTTCTCCAATTATTTGTTTAGCAGGATGATATTTTCTGACATATTTTGATAGTCTTGGCTTTGTTCTTCTTTCTTCAACAATAGGTCATTAATGAAGTTCAATCTCAGGTTCATTGTGTACTTCTCTATCAAGTAACTCAACATTCATTTCCTGTAAACTAATCTCAGCATCAGAATGTACCTTAGCTTCTGACAATAACTTGACATCCATAATATGTGACTCGAAAGTCATTGATTCTTGTTGATTAGCAGCTTGGTTCTCAGAATCATCAGCATTAGCAAACATGCCTTCATAGTACTACATAAAGGTTTTGTAATTCTCAAGTTTCTTCTTTTGTTCATCTTCATGTATTTCCATATATTCATCAGTTTTTACATTTGCACTTTCCATAACATTGTTAAAGTTAGTATCTAAAAACATATAAGCTTTACTTATTGTGGAATATCCTAGGAATATACCTTCTTCACTTTTTACATCAAGTTTTCCATTTATGTTGTCCTTTAGAATGTAACACTTGCTTCCAAATACTTTAAGATATTTGACATTAGGTGAGTATCCATAACATAATTCAAAAGGTGTGAAATGTGTACCTTTCTTGACTTGTACTCAGTTCAAAGTATAGACAATTGTACTAACAATTTATCTCCAGTATTTCAAAGCAACATTCTTCTTCATCATTAGTGTTCTAGAAAAATCCATCACATATATGTTTCTCCTTTTAGCTATCCCATTTTGTGGAGGGGTCTTTGGTGCAGAAGTTTGTCTTTTGATTCCTCTGTCATTGCAGAAATTGTTGAATTCATTTGACGTAAACTCTCCACCTCTGTCACATTTCAAATATTTCAAGCTTTTACTAGTTTCCTTTTCAACTTTTTCCAGATACCACTTAAACATTTGAAAAGCATCAATTTTTTCTCTAAAAAAATCACTGTCATCATTCTAGAGTAATCATCAACAAATAGAATAAAATACTTGTCACCTTTGTATCTTTACATGTCAATTGGTTCACATAGATCAGTATGAATTAATTCTAAAATTTCTTTTGAAGTATGAGTCTTACTCTTAAAACTAGACTTTGTCATCTTGCCTAACTAACATTGTTTGCAAATCACATTATTAGGTTTCTTTAGTTTTTGAAAACCTCTGACTCTTTTCATCTTATTGATACTAACTAAGTTGTCAAAATTTACATGACATAATCTTTTGTGCCATAGCCACACATCATCAGATTGTACAATAAAACATGTTGCTTTAGTCATGTCAAGATAAAATAGATTACCTCTTATATGATCACCATTTCTAATGAGTTCTACATCAACATCATAGATCTTAGCCTTCTTGTGTTTAAATTCAACCTTGCATCGTGAACTACTCAATCAGGACACACTCAATAGATTATAGTTAAGTCCTTTCACATAGTAAGTATTGTCACACATGATCTTGTTTGTCAATCTTATTGATCCTTTACCTTTTACTGGACAAGGTACATAATTACCAAATCTAACACTATTTCCATTATAATGCTCAAGGGTTATAAACTTACTTTTGTCACCAGTCATGTGATGAGAACATCCACTATCAATGATACATCTGTCACTTTTGGTTACATAAGATACTAATGCAATTGCCTCATCTTCACTTAAATAATATTTCATAGCAACATAGACAACTTCTTCATCATGATCATCTGATTCATCATTAGACTTTTCTTCAACAATGTAGCAAGCTTTATTTCCCTTGTATTTATAGTCTTTATTACTCTTGGTTGGTCAGCTAAATACCTTAGTAATAAAGGATTGGACATCCTTCTACATTGACTCCATGACTAGATAGAATCATGTATTTTCTTAAGAATAACATACTGACTTCATTTTATTTTTCAACTCGGGAGCATAAGCTTGAGAGGGTGGTTGCAAAGTATATGCTCTGATTCCTCTTTAAGTTATTACAACTACAACAAGAAATGAATGCTGAAGGAAATTAAGCTAAGAACTAAAATGACATTTGCCTTAAAGCTTAGAATAATGTTGTGAACAAAAAATCTACTTAAACACCTATGCTACAAGAATAGTTCAATGATTCTCTTATCAATGGCTGGAGGAACAACAAAAGTCTACTTTGCAAGGGAAGAAACTAAGAAAGGAAATATATTCTAACAAACTAGTTCACTCACCAAGTGGGCCCCCTTAGATGAGTGAATAGAAAATAATCAAGTCTAAAGGTGGAAACTTGAACTCTATATTCTATTCATTCATAATAAGAAATTACATTTGAAGACAAGATTCTACTCTATTAAAACAATCTACTCTATTTTCTTCTAGTCAAACCAGGAAAAGATCAAAATCTCAGAATCTCCTTTTCAAGGTTACATAAAAAATTATTTAAAGGAAATCTTAACAACTTCCTACTCCTATGATCACTCAATCAATGAGGATTAATTATGGATCATAAAGTCTACAACATAAACACTTATAACTACATTTTAACTCCCCCAAAAATATAGCAGGTTGAGGAAGCTATCTTCGTGTGCCATCATAGTAGAATTTGGACCATGACCTGCTTATACGATGATTCATTAATCATCTTGTTGGCTTTGGCTTCAGTGCTGAAATGTTATCTTTAACATGCACGACAACACCTATAAAACATTAAACACAACAACTTCTACATACATGCATTCATTTCATCATCAATGTTAGAAAAGGTATAATGTTAGATTATCACTCTTGCAAATCCTACGGCTGCAGGAAGGAACCTACCCAAACATAGCATAGATGAGGAAATATTTACCAACATGTAATATCCTTCATTAAACCATAAAAAAACATAGATTTAAGTAAACACAACATATTGCAGTTATGAGATTTCCACAATCCATGAATTATGCAATTGTTTTTCTAGGCCAAGATTGTGTAGAAAGTTTTTAATCATCAACTTTTTGGATCATACTCCATGATCCATCATCAGGATGAGAGAGTGTAAGAATTTCTAACACTCTTACACTCTTACATGATCCATCATCAATGTCTCAGACATTATTACACTCTCATCTTGATGATGGATCATGGAGTATGATTTGAAATGTTGATGATTAAAAACTTCCTACACAATCTTGCCCTAGAAAAATAGTTGCGTAAAACACATCATAGCTGATCAATCTATACTTCAATATTCATGTCTTAACATATTGATAGCATATTCATAAAACATAAGTTTCTTTTTCTTAAACCATAGAGTCGTAAACTATTTCTTGCAAGATAACTGTTAAAAACAAAATAAAAAAGTTCTCAAAATAATGGCCTTTTAGAGGCTCATCATTCCCCCCAGTTGAACTATTGTTGGCCTCTAGCAATCATGAAGTTCAAAATCCTGGTGCACTCTCTAGTTGCTAGGTGTCCTTTCACCTAACTCATTCCTCACGTAGTTGAAGTAACCATAATTTGACTTGAGCCTCTTCTAGCGTTGAGCTTCAACACTCATGTCATGATCTTCTGCATTGTCATTTTCTACTAGTAGTGGTTGTAGGAGGATTGGAGGCTGATACCTTAGTGGCAACCAATTTTTGCACTGATTTTTTCCCCAAGTCAAAATACCAAGGAATCCTTATTGTACCAAGAGTTAGATTTTGTGGAGAGTGAGGTTCTCTTATTTTTAAATCATGTGGCATTCTAACCCATCGCTACCTTGAGGCAACAATTGATGTTTCTACATTTTGAGATAAATGTTGTTCCTAGTCTGTAAAACCCTACTCTCTGACTGTACTCACCTTACCAAGTCCTGTAGGGTTGCCCAAAATAGAAACCCAATCCAGATATGTTCATCTAGAATATTGGACTTCTAGCCTCATGAACAAAAGTGTTGTCATCTCACTTTCCTTGTAGGGTGTAGCTTGATGTTCTCTGCTTATTTCATTTTTCATCCATGACATTATTTACCTTAACTGCACATCCCCTACATATAGAACCAAGCTCCATTCAGTGTCATTAGGCACCACCAGATTGTGAAGATATAATTCACATAGTAAATTTTTCAAGGCCATAGGAACAAATCGAAATGCATTATAAAATTCATATAGGGTAAAGACAGAGGGGTTAAGACCTTCTACAATTCTAGTTAACTTACAATTTGCAAATTTCTCTTTAAGAAATAGGGCATATACTAGTGATAGTGACCTGCATTCCATTAATTTAGGAATCAATCCTGTAATTTTCTCAATTCTTCTCTTTAGAACTTAATTATGATCTACAGTTTGTTTCAACTAGCAGTTCTTCTCATTAAGAACATGCTTTAATTTCTTTTTCTCCAAATTCCATTAAGCTCTTTCCCATAATAGTTGTTGAAACAAACTAACTCCTAGAGACAAAGGGGTGGATAAATCTGGTGGCAGCAATGGCTCATGATGAAAGAGGTCTATCCATTTAAGCTCCAATTAATGAGTTTTGTTGACATTCTATGGTGTGGAACACCCACTTTTTCTTGTGGCAACAACTATTTCCTCTTTTTCCTCCTTACTAGATTCTGTGAGTGTTGCAACTAATGTAACCAACCCTTCTTGATCTAGTTTTTCCAATACTTCTTGAAATTTCAACTCTAAATTCTAGATAATTTTCTTAAATAAGTTCTATGGAATTTTCACTAGTGTCTTACATAGTAGAGTTTTCTTCAAATTCCTGAGACATTTCAATCTCCTTATATTCCTTATTGCTATCAATAAGGACATAATTAATACTACACTCTCCTTCAAGTGGCAGATTCTGAGTTTTGTCCTCATTTTCACTAGCTTCATACACTTCAAGAGTAATTATGGGAATAGAGGCCTCTGGAACCCTACTCTCATATAGTCTTGCACTTTTCCTCATGGGTGGTGTTGACAGTACGGGGAACTCTTCCATTTCTACCTACTTATAGGTGTTTCTATCATGAGCACTTCAGGAGGTTTTTGTAGGTCTTCCTCCTCTTGAGAGTGCAAGGGTTCATTAGGGTTACTCTCCTCAACTGATTGCTCTAGATTTTTTGCTTTAGGTTCCAAATTTTTTCCTTTATCCTTCTCAACAGAGGGCCTATTTTTAACAGATGATGGGGCTTTAGGAGCACTAACAGTTTCTACCTCTTTTGTTTTCTTGTTTCTAACACTGGAAGGTTTATCCTTATAAATCTATTTCTTAGTTGGCTTAAGACTAGAGGGAGAGGCTTCAGGAGTATTCTTAGATATAGGGACAAATTTACAAAATCCTATAGATGTTCTTTCCCTTCATCCTACTCCTTGGCCTCTAGGGTCGACCAACCTAGGTTCTACCTCTTTCATCTACAAGAATTCCTCCCATCATCCAATTGCTTGTTTATTTAACTCTCTTTCTACAATTAACTTTATTAGACCATGATGAGAGACCAACTAATCACTAACTAACTATACCAGAGAGGCTTGTTTCTTAATAATATTGAATAAAAAGTTAGGAAGGTTTACCTGTCTGTAATCATGTCGCAGGTGAGCCAACAACTTGAAATGCAAAGCATGCAGATATTTGTATCATCCTTGACACATGAAATTTCAAATGATAAATGTAGTAGGTTGAATAAAATCCATTGGCAAGGATAGCCTCAAAGTTCCTTACTTCTTATCAATGTCCAATGGTGGGTCCTAGTGTATGCTAAATTGTGCCCTAGCTGTCTTTCAATCAAAATTTTTCTCCCAATTTTTGCCCTCCTGGGGCAACCCAGTGACTTCTGCTATTACTTCCTCTGAGAACTCAAATCTCAGACCTTTAACCACTAAAACTCCATCTCTTAAGGTGGTCATAAATTAAAGGGATACTTTTTCATTAAAACTTCTCAAATGAATGCAATAATCCAACCATCCCCTTCTCTTAAACATTTCACAGCTGGTTGCATCTCCCAAAAGAACTTGATGATCAATAGGCTCATTCCTTTGTATACCCCCACCCATGGTTGATTACAACTAAATTATAGAAAAAATTCTAATGTTCAAAACTTAGAAAATCAATGCTTACAACACTGACTCTGGTTTTTCATAAAAATGGTTGTACTTGAGAAGTTAAATGCACCATATCTCATACTATCCCTTTGCATCAAATTTCATGATTTTCACACATGTACTAGTTTTTCACCCAAACACGTTACAAAACATCATTAGAAGTTTAAAAAACCACTTTTAATGTCCTTAATTATAGAATGGCGTAATCACAGAAAGACAAGTTACTAGCATGTGATATTAAATATGTACTTCTAGTCATCCCAATGCACTTTGAAGGTACATGCGATTTGAAAAATGCTTTAAAAATAATCATTTAAATATTCTCCTCCCCCCAACTAAATGAAGGCATGGGTCCCACTAGGCCAGGATAAGCAAGAGTGAATAAACATAAACAATACCAAATCATAACAAAGCTTGAATAGAATAAAATGCATGCAGAGTTGTGCAGAAGGTACTTGGTAACTATTGCAGGAAAGATGTTGTAAAATGATCATCAAAATTGATACAGTGATGAGATGGAATGATAAGATGGAAGAGAGAAAAGTGGAAGTGGAATGGATGCAAAGAAAGTACTTCAAAAAGAAGTGTTTGTTATGAATATCTTGATCGGAGACAAGAACTAGTAGGAGTCAGGGTAGAAGACCTACACTCAGCGGCTATAAGAATGACAATATCCTCATTGCGCTTGAATTGTTGTAGGAACTCTTCATGGCTAGCAGGTTTATGGTAAAGCTTGAGGCAATGCCCATTGACAAGCAGTTTGAAACAAATAAGATCAATGGTAGATAACTAAACTACACTGTTTGGAAATACAACAACAATCTCATATGGTCCTAATCAGTGTGTTTGGAACTTTCCTAGATGATGTTGGTATCTTGAGTCATAAAAGAGTACCCAATCACCTACAATAAACATTTTTTGTTGATAAACTTATCTTGCCACTATTTCCGTTGGTGTTGAATGAGCTCAGTATATTTAGTGCAAATTTCCTCCATTCATCATGATTGTTTAAACTCAAGATTCTATCCTGTTGGGCAATATTGAGTTCTATCCTGAGCTCCAAGGAAATCTTCAATGTTTTTTTTTGAACTCAATAGGTATTACGACTGACTTACCATAAACAAGCTCAAATGGAGTAAAACCAATTATGGATTTCTAGGTAGTTCTGTAAGCCCAGAGAGCTTCAGGGAGGCATGTTGCCCAATCCTTCTTATGAAGTGCTACATTCTTAGTGAGATTAGATTCTATCTCCCTATTAGTAACTTAAGCTTAACCATTAGCCCAGGGATTATAAGGTGATGATTTACCATGCCTAATGGTATACTCCTTCATAAGAGCAGTTATCAAATTTGATGTAAATTGAGTCCCTTAATCAGATGTCAATTGCCTAGGAACACCAAACCATGTAAAAATGGATTCATATATTTTTTTTACCACATTGATATCTCTTGGGTGTTTCATGGGTTTAGCTTCTACCCATTTGGTGACATAGTTAGTGCACACCAGAATATAGGATTTTCCTTGTGAAGTAGGCTCAATGGGTCCTACAAAGTCAATCCCCCATTTGTTAAAGGATGTGACAACTACATGAGGTTTTAGGGGCATTTCATCTATCATAGTGGGTCTTGCCATTCTTTGACACTTTGCTTATTTCTTTGTATATTTGGCTACATCCTTGTGCAGGCTTGGCCAATAATACCTAATTGTTAAGATTTTGAAGGCTATTCTTTTGGCTGCAAAGTTACCTCCACAGGGTTCATCATGACAGGCCTTCAGGACATCATATGTTTCATCTTCTCTTAGACACCTACGCATGATTGATCAGGATCGGTATAGAACATAAACCTAGCAATCCATGAATAATTAAAGCTCTTCTCTATTAGTAGTTTCTAGCTTGGGAAGAGAAATATACTGGCATTTTTCCTGTGGTGAGGTAATTAGCAATATCTGCATACCAATGGTTTTTTGCGGTTAACAGAAAAAGATGCTCATCGAGAAAACTATCATCAATGTTTGCAAGATCATTAGGGAGATGCAACTGAGAGATAAATTCAGCTACCACATTGGCCCTACCAAGTTTATCAACTATGGTGATGTTAAATTCTTGCAGGAATAACCATCTAGCCAATCTTCCTAAAATTGCAGGTTTGTTCACCAAATATTTTATAGTAGAATGGTCAGTGTGAACAAATATCTCATATCCAGTGATGTAATGCCTAAATTTATTAAGAGCATAAATGACCATAAGTAATTCCTTTTCAGTGACTGTGTAATTAAATTCTACACCTTGCAAATTCTTACTGATGAAATAAATAACATGTTCAACAGAGTCTACTTTTTGTCCTAGTACAACATTGATAGCATAGTCTGAGGCATCCATATGAATGTGAAAGGTAATCCCCAATTGGGTCCTCTCAAAATAGGCACTGTAGTAAGAATTTCCTTAAGTTGTAGGAAGGATGCTACACAGTCATTACTCCAAACAAATTCAGAGTCCTTTTTGAGAAGGTTGTAGAGAGGTGTTGCAAGTTGACTAAATTTTTTAATAAATCTTCTGTAATATCCAACATGTCCCAAAAAAATTTGTACATCCTTCTACTTCTCTAGTGTTGTCAAGGTATTGATAACTTCAATCTTTGTTGGATCTATATGGATGCCCTTTGATGAAATGAAATGGGCTAGGACTACCCCTTCCTCCATCATCATAATTTTTTTTTCACTATTTAAAGATAGGTTATAGTCCTAACATCTTTTAAATACTATTTCTAAATTTTCTTTTGCTTCTTTAAAAGTAACACCATAAACAGTGAAGTCATCCATATAGATTTCCATACAATCAGCAGAATTATCTAAAAAAATACTGATGACAACTCATTGGAATGTAGCTGGGGCTTTGCACAAGCCAAAAGGTAATACTGAATAGGCAAATGTTCCCCATGGGCAGGTAAAAGTTATTTTCTCTTAATCTTCTGGGGCTATTTAAATTTGATTGTAACCACTGAAACCATCTAGAAAAGAATAATACTTTTTACCAGATAGGTTGTCAAGGACTTGGTCTACAAATGGTAATGGAAAATGGTCCTTAGTGGCTGAATTAACCTCTCTATTATCTAAAAGAACTTTCCATTTTCCTTCCTTCCTGGATACTATGAACAAGAGTGAAACCCACTCACTATCAGAGCTGGGGTATATAAAACTAGCACTTAAGAGCTTTTGCAATTGATTCTTAACATTATCTTTTAAGACAAGATTAACTCTCCTTTGAGGCTATCTAACAGGTTTGAAGTTAGGACTGATATAAATCTTGTGAGTGTAGAGCATAGGATCTAATCCTTTCATGTCCATGTAATCCCAAACAAATGCATTCTAATTTTCTTGTAGTAATTGCAACATAGCTTCTTGTTGGGAGTGTGATAAGGCATTGTTTACATTTAGTTCCTTACCTAGACCAATTTCCATCTTAATAACCTTATTTGCCATGAATTATTGAGCAATGGGGGAAGAATTCATCTCATGAGCTAATATGGGGTAATTGTAAAGCTTCTGAATGATTGAATGAATTTAAAGTTGTACAATGGTTTCTAAAATGCATTCAACTTGAGGACACATTGAAGATTGTGTTCCATATTCATTCAAAATAATGGATGAAATTATTTCATCTTCTTCTCGATCAACTATAAATGATTCTCTTCCTATCATCATTGATTGATGGATGGAGTTGGCTTCGAGATCATTATCACCCAAGTCTGGCCAAACTACTTGGTCATCTAGTAACAATGGTTGAGCAGGAGAGTATAAAGTCAGGTTCTTGGTATGAATTCCATTGGATATTGTCATCTTCCCATATCAGTAAGATATATAAGAACCTACAGTGGCTAACCATGGCCTTCCTAGGATTAAAGGATATCCTCCCATATTAGTTTTTGGGGAGAGAACAACAAAATCAACCAGATACTCCCAGGAATTTAGGGTGACTATAACATCTTTTATCATCCCATCTAGTTTAATGGTGGAACTATCAACAAGTTGAAGGATGGTGGGTGTTTCTCTGAGGCCAAAAATATGCAATTGAGACAATACCTCTTTTGTCATGACATTAATAGATGCTCCTAGGTCAACCAAAGCATTTTGAGCTTGGATGCCATGAATAATAACTATAACTACAAGACTCCTAGGGTTAGAGTATTTGGGCACAACTAATTTCTCCAGCATTAAGTCAGGCAACTATCCTAGGACATGAATGGTTTTTGAATCTTTCCTCTTCCTTCCTAGTTGCTTACTACATGCTTTCATAATAGCTTTAGTATAGGCAGGGACTTCTTTACTAGCATCCAACAATGGTATTTTTACTGTCATATGTTTCAATTGATTAAGCAAATCAATGACTACATGGTTCTCCTTGGACGAGCCTTGTTCTATTAACCTATGGGGAAATGGAGGTTCTTTGGATATAGGAGAGGTATGCTAATTTTATTCATCTGTATGCTTAATCAGAGGATCCTCAACTTTAGTTATTATAGGTTCTTGGGGTGTAGGAAGAGTGGTGCCTGATCTTAGGAGAATATCATTCAATGAGATGGCATAGCTTTGTTGTTGAGTTTTTTGTTTAGTATTGTTTAGGTTTGGGTTAGGTTGAACTGCTAGTTGGGTTTGCTTGGAAGGAGTATTAGTGGCTGCAAGAGGAGGCATTAGAGCTTACTACTGAGTTGGTGTCAATATGGTTGGTTGACTAGATTGGGGACTCCAATTTTGAGGTTGCTGCCAACCCTATTGGGATTGTTGCCAACTATGATTTCCACTAAAACCAATATTTTGAATTTTTTTCCATTATTATTATGATAATTTTGAAGAGAATCTTGTGGCATACCTTGTCTTTGAGCCCATGGCCTCCTTTGAGTGACATAGAGTATCTCTCCATTTTCATCAATGGCTTTGAACTCGTTTGGCATTGGTTGTGTCTCCATACTTGCAATAGAATTACATCTATAATGTGGACAATATTCAGTCAACATGGCATTAGCTTCACCTTTCTTCCTTTGGGCTTGCATGGTATCCAACTAAGTGGATACATCATTAATGATATCTTGCTTGAAGTTTGATAGCAAATTAGATAACACCATCTTAGATACCCCTGAACTGCCATTAGACTTGTGTAGTAGGTTTCTAAGTCCCCTACCCTTCTTCACAGTAGCTCTGGAATAGTTCATGCATATACTCTATATCTGAGTCCAAGTCTTTTGAGTAATTTCTTCTCCTACCATAAGGTCTAGAGCTTTAATGCTTCCTTCATTTACACCTCTCAGAAAAAGATGTTTCTTTGACTCCTCATTCAATTGATGCTGTGTGTTATGCTGCAGGTTAAACATAAACTAGGAAACATAGTCTTCTAATGTTTCATCATCTTTTTGGGACATTTTAAAAATGTCATCTACCTTTAAATCCTAACCCTTGTAGTATTCTGTATACTTTGTGAGAAAGACATTGCTCATTGTAGGCCAATCTACTACAACATTGGCACCCAACCCCATGAACCATCTCAGAGCAGCTTCTTTAAGGGTAGAAGGAAACAACTTTAATTTGTGAATATTACTTGTATAGTCATAGCTTCTACATAGTATGTCAAACTCAAAAAGAAAGGTTTCAAGGTCTTCAGTGATCAAGCCATAAAACTTGGGAAGTGCAGTAGCAGGTATATTTTTAAAATTTTGGTTACCTTACTAAGGAGGGATAAGAAAGGGAAATGTTGGTTGAGGCTGAGCCATTCTTAGAGGAGGTATTATTAACAGTGCTTGAGATATGACAAGAGCAAGTGGGTTATCTTGGTATTCAGGTTCAATAAAGAGATCATTTAGGAGCAATGATTCATCAGAGGATGAGGATATTGTTCTTGAGTAGTAGTGAATGGATTTTCAAAAGGCTCTTCTTCATTCTTGCTATGAGGTTTTTTAGGTTCAAGATTAAAAATGTCTTCCTAAATGTTACAGGGAAGAAATCTCCCAAAGGGGTCTCTTCTTATATGCATGCAAAAATGAAAAATCTAATCTAACATAATGACTTTAGGGTTGAATTAGATTGACACCTTCCCCAAAAGTGGTGCCAAAAATGGTCAGTCAACTCAGTACCTTAACAATAAAGGATTGGACATCCTTTTACATTGACTCCATGACTAGACAGAATCATCTATTTTCCTAAGAATAACATATTGACTTCATTTTATTTGTCAACTTGGGAGCGTAAGCTTGAGAGGGTGGCTGAAAAGTATATGCTATGATTCCTTTTTAAGTCATTATAACTATAATAGGAAAGGAATGCTGAAGGAAATTAAGCTAAGAATTGAAATGACATTTTCCTTAAAGCTTAGAGTAATGTTGTGAATAATAAATCTACTTAAATGCCTATGTTGTAGGAATAGTTCAAAGATTTTGTTATCAATGGTTGCAGGAACAATAGAAATCTGCTTTGTAAGGGAATAAACTAAGAAAGGAAATCTATTCTAACAAAGTAGTTCACTCACCGAGTGGGCCCCCTTGGATGAGTGAATAGAAAACAATCAAGTCTTGAGGTGGAAACTTGAACTTTTTATTCTATTCATTCATAATAAGAAATTACATTTGAAGACAAGATTCTACTCTACTAAAACAATCTACTCTATTTCCTTCTGGTCAAACTAGGAAAAGATTAAAATCTCACAATCTCCTTTTCAAGGCTACATCATAAATTATTTAAAGGAAAGCTAAACAACTTCCTACTCCTATGATCACTCCATCACCAAGGATTAATTACAGATCATAAAGTCTACAATAGAAAAACTTATAACTACGTTTTAACTACCCCAGAAATATAGTAGGTTGAGAAAGCTATCTTTGTGTGCCATCATAATAGAATTTGCACCATGAATTTCTTATATGATGATTCATCAATCATCTTGTTGGCTTTGGCTTCAACACTAAAATTCTATCTTTAATACGTGTGACAACACCTGTAAAACATATAACACAACAACTTCTATGTATACGCATTCATTTCATCATCAATGTTAGAAAAGGTATAATGTTTAGATTATCACTCTTGCAAATCCTACAACTGTAGGAAGGAACCTACCCAAACATAGCATAGATGAGGAAATATTTACCAGCATGTAATATACTTCATTAAACCATAAAAAAACCATAGATTTAAGAAAACACAACATTTCTGATCAATCTATACTTCAATCTTCATGTCTTAACATATAGATAACATATTCATAAAACATAAGTTCTTTTGCTTAAACCATAGAGTCATAAACTATTTCTTGCAAGATAACTGTTAAAGAAAAGATAAAAAGTTCTCAAAATAATGGCCTTTTAGAGGCTCATTAGCTCTCATATTTTCTACTTCTATATTTGTTTCATTTTTTGTTGTTTGTCTTCTTAGGACATCTTGTTGCAATATGACCAACTTCATTACAATTAAAACATATAATGGGTAACTTACCTTTGTATTTTCCTTTGCCTCTATGAAATCTCCTAGCCAACAATGCTTCCAGTTCTTCTAGATCTTCATCATATATTTCACTATCACTAGCAACATGTTTGACCTTTTTCTTTCTCTTATCTTTAGGTTCTTTGAGTGTTAGTTTAGCTTTGAAAGAAGAGTCAATATTCTCAAATTTGAAATTATCAAAATTTAAAAGTTCAAAAGTAGTGAATCTACCAACTAGTCCTTCAAGGGTCACATCACTACCAGGAGTATACCTCAATTCTTGTATAGAAGAGACTCTAATAGCATAGATAGGTGACAAGGTTCTTAATGCTTTGTTGATCACAATTTCATGTTCAATCTTTCCATTAGATCCTATAATTGCATTTACAACATCTTTGATTCTTCCACAATACTGAACTATAGTTTACCTTCTTGCATTTTCATATCATCAAATTTTCCTCTTAGACTTGATGCCTTAGCTCTCAACACATTCTTGTCTCCTCCATAGATTTTTTGTAGAGCATCCCACATTTCTTTAGCATTAACACATTCTTTGCTGTCATCAAACTCTGAATAGCTTAGGGTAGATGCAATCGCCGACATTGCCTGATTGCATTCTTTCTTTTCTTTTAATTGTTGAGTAGTAAGGGCTCTAACAACTTCAACATATTCAGTGGTCACATTTGACTAGAGATTTTCTCCTAGATATAGCTTCATCAAACTTTGCCATGCAGGCAAATTTTCCTTGTTTAGCTTGGGAAACTCCTTCTTGTACATCTTGATCTTTAGCTTCAAGTACCTTCAAACTCTTTCCTCACAAGTACCAAGCGCTTTGATACCAATTATTGGAATAATTTAGAATAACTAAGAGGAAGGGGGGGGGGGGGGTTGGTGAATCAATAACATGCTACCAATTTTCACTGTTCTGAAGTGAGCTCTGTGAGGAGAAAACCCTGTAAAAGGTTACAATGCACACTGTTAAGCATGAACTTGATTAAAGGATTTCAATCACCCTATGAAAAGTGAGCCTTGTTAAAGGAATTTAGAACATTCCATTAGAATCTCACTCGATTAAAGGTTTTACTCATGATTGTTAGGTCAACCTTAATCCAAAGGATTTATCCAGACTGATACAATTGCTAGAAAGTAATAATAGGACTTCATCTGATAACAAAAAAACTCACTTGAAAATTTAAAATCTCTCATTCAGCTCTCCATTCTACTTGGTATTCATTCCCCTTTGTATTTGATTACTTATTCACCCTTCAACCCTTCACCTCCTTAAGCCTTCTTGCTTAGTATGTCAATTGCAGGGTCATTCCTTTGACCACCATATGAAGGGTGCAAGAGCACACATAGGCTAACCTCCTTAGATTAGATGTTTTTGGCTTGTACTTGACTCTAGCCAAGTCAAGGATTTTGATTTTTTTAAAACCTTAGGAGTTCATTGCTATGTGTGCTAAGTGACTTAGTCATTAGGATTAAGGTCACTAATTTAGCCATTTTTAGTAGTTTTTTTAATTTCTTAGTGTTATAATCTCAAAGTGGGATTTGAGTCTTCAATGTGTCTCAAGCACCTAAAGATTGTTAGGAAGATGCCTCAAGGTCATTTATGGTCTTGTATCCTTTAAATGTTGGAGGTTAGTAGTCCTAAGAAATAGGATGATGGCAATTAGGAAAGATGACAAATGTTTTCAAGAAGTTGTCATGACGATATTTGCAATTATTGCAAATGTTGCATGCAACTCAGTTACTTTGGATTCTCTTATGGATAGGGAGTGGGAGATTGGCCAATAGGCCCTAGAATCATGGAGATGACATCAAATATTACCTAAGACTTGAATCTTTAGGTAAGGAGTTATCATTGTAATAGTTTGTGAATATTGAATACAACTCTGCAATACTATTTCAAAAAAGAACGCAAGCTTTTGTGGTGACAGTGCCTTGAAATGGATTGAAAGTCTTGATATAGTGGTTGATTAGTGTTCTTTTATTAGTCATAAGAGTTTTTAATTTGATAGGAAAGTTGATTAGTGCAGTTCTTGTGTGTTGAATAAATTGTATTTGTTCTAGAGTCCTTACTGGTCCTATTCTGAGCAGTTAGTGTATTCATGGCTCCCCCATGAAATCTAGCCATGGGAAACACCTAAGGATGGATGGATATGTTCCAGGATTCATTAATGTAAATATTTTTAAGGTTAGGAGTCATGAAATTTTGAAGAGTTATTTTTACTACTAAGCCCTAGGCAAGCATACATAGCCCAGTTAGAGGTTTAGGATAGAAGAAAGAGAAGATTTCTTGCAGGGTAGAGAGATTTTGTACAACATAAGTACAATTCCAAGTAGGACTTCATCATATCCTAACATGCTATGAGGATTGGGTATATACCAATCCATTAGACCAAGGTTTGATCAAGTTCCATACTAGGATATAGTTAGTCCTAGAAAATAGGTCTTTTAGCCCTATTTGTCCTAGTTTGTAGGAAGACAGTGTATGGAGGCTTCCAAATCCCAAAAAGTGTAGAATATTTTGTAAAAGAAAAAAAGGATATCCAAATCCCTAATTTCTTTCATAACTTGTTTGAAGAATTTTGGAAGGAAGGGACAAAAACCTCTACTAAAAGGCTATAAGGAAATAGGCCTAATTAGGCCATTTCATGTTGAAACCTTGAACTTGGTGGAAAAGGGGCTTGAAGACCCAATCAAATGGATTCAAATTTGAATTTTTGGAATTTTTTCATGATGATGGAGACCCCTGCAATTAAAAGTGGAGTTTATCTAGAATTGGCACTTAGAGCTTTCTAAGTGAAGTTGTAGGATTGAACTATCTTAAAGGTGTTAGTCTTTTAAGGTGTAGCACAAAGGTTACAAACTCTTAGAGAAGACTTAGGGTTGGTTTTAGTTAATCATCTAAGCCAATCAAGACCTAGAGGAGACTAGGCTCCTAGAGGAGTCAAGCTAGGTCTCTTGGTTGTAGTGCAAGCAAGCCTTGGAACACTCACATCATATTGATATCAAAGCCTATTTTGATCAGGCTTGTGGTTAATGTTGTAGCCTATTGAATCAGTGGAAGAAAATACACCAATTTTATCAATAGAAGACCAAAAAATAGTGACTAATGCTAAGTTAGCCAAGAAGATTGAGGAAAAAGAAGAAGATAATAAGTTGCCAAGGGAAAGACTAGCTCAAATGGAATAGCTCTTGGGTGAAGTCCAAGATAAAGCTAATAAGGTCAAGGAAAAAATTAACAAAAAGGAAGAAAAAGAAGTAAGGGAGAAGGAATTAGAGTTGGAGGAGGAAGCACCAACACCTGATGCTTTTCATCCAAAAGAGCCATTCTTAAGGCACTAAATGCTTTGAGTGGCAAAGCTTTGGAGGGTGTACCACTATTTAGTGGACAAATGGATCCAGATTCAGTCATGGATTGGATAGACATCATTGAGAACCATTTTGAATGTGATTGTATCTCTAAGGCACAAAAGGTTATGGTGACCAAGTCTAGGCTAAGAGGTTCAATTCTTGAAAAGGATGGAAAAGGTCCTATAGTTACATGGAAGGGCATGGTAACCAAAGTGAAGTAGACCTACCTCCTCATGATTGTCAAGTTCAACTTCATAGGAGAAGACACAATCTTAGATAAAAGGATTTATATGTCCAAGAATACAATGAGGAGTTTTAAAAGCTATGCTTGAGATCAAAGGCAGTGGAAGATGAAAGCATCAAGCTTGCAAGGTACTTGAATGGCTTTAAGTGGTTTATTCAAGAAGAGAGGAGTCTAGTGAACTTCAAAACCATTCAATAATGCTATCAAATGGTCTTGAAGATAGAAGAGAAAAGTAAAAGGAAACAAGAAACCTCCAAGGGAAAACATAAATGTAAGGATAGTAGAGGGAAAAGAGGTGGCTATGATGGAAGAAATTCTGAATCAAGGACTCAAGGAGACATAAAATTTAGTGAGCAACAAGAAAGGAAGTTCAAATAGAGGTGGTAGATGAAGAAGCTCTAAGTCTAGAGGAAGGAATGGTGGACAAAGAGGAAGAGGCAACTACTTTGCCAATATGAAGTGCTACCATTACAATCAAATGGGGCACCTTGCCTATAGATGTCCAAAGAAAGGTCATTCTTCACAAGGAGGTGACAAGAGAACTAACCTAGTCCAAGATGAATCTAATGCAATAGAGAAACATGTTGAAGTACCATTGAATTTAGAGGAAGGATAAAATCTTATGATAAGGAGAACTTTGATCAAGGAGTCGGTGAAGGAAGAGCCAAGCCAAAGGAGGTCTATGTTTAGGATTAAGTGCAAAATGATGGTGAAAGTATGTAGGGTCATCATTGACTCAGGCTCTACTGACAATATTGTGTTAGACGAAGTACTCAGCAAGCTAATGTTGACAAGGATACCCCACATCAATTCTTACAAGGTCACTTGGCTCACTAAAGGCCAACATGTGTTAGTGAATGAACAAGTATGGGTGGAGTTATCCATTAGAAGGTATGCAAAAAAAGTTTTGTGTGATGTGTTACCTATGGATGCATGCCATTTTCTCCTAGGTAGACCATTGCAATTTGACTGCCAAGACATACATGATGGAGGAAATAATTCTTATTTTTTCAAGAAGGACAATATGACCTTCAAAATACAATCAATATTAGAGGATGTTGAGGTGAAGACAATAGGTTCAAATGTACTTATGGTTGGTGAGAAAGAGTTATAGAAGAGAGGGAAGGATTTTCCTTTGCATCAGTGTTAAGGCCAAGAGAAGTAGATGAAAGCAAAGCAACCAAGAAACTAGAGTTACCTAAGGAGATAGAAAGCATGTTACAGACTTATGAAGGCATAGTTAGTAATGGAAAACCATAAACCTTACCCCCTAGCTATAAGTCATAGGATAGACCTCATACCTAGAGATACCCTTCCCAACAAAGAAGCCTACAAGATGACCCCTCAAAAAAATGAGGAAATTTCTACACAAATACAAGAACTCCTAAACCAAGGTCTTATTAGGAAGAGCATTAGCCCATGTGTTTTACCCACCATCCTAGCACCTAAGAAAGGAGGAACTTGGAGTCTTTGTATAGATTTAAGAGATATAAATAGGATAACCAATAAGTATAGGTTCCCTATCCCTAGGATTGAAGACCTAGTGTATTGTCTAAGTGAAGCCAAGTACTATAGCAAGATAGAATTAAAAAGTGACCACCACCAAACAAGAATACATGAGGGAGATGAGTGGAAAGCAACCTTCAAAACCAATGAAGGTTTGTATGAATGGATTGTCATCACATTTGGGTTATCTAATGTCCCTTGGACATTCATGGGGCTCATGAATGAAGTCCTCAAAGATTACATTGGCAAATTTGTAGTGGTATATCTTCATGGTATACTGATTTATAGCAAGACAAAAGGTGAGCATCTCCAACACCTTGATATGGTTTTCAAGAAGTTGCATGATGAGAAGTTGATGATCAACTTGGAGAAGTGTTAGTTCATCCAGACAAAAGTGGTGTACCTTGGGTTTGTTCTAACTCATGGAAAACTAAAAATGGACAAGAGTAAAGTGGAAGCCATCCTCAATTTTCCTACTCCAAGGACAACAATAGAGGTAAGAAGTTTTCATGGCCTTGCTCAATATTATAGGAAATTCATAATGCAATTTAGTGTAATTTGTGCTCCTATGCTAGATACCATTAAAGGAGGCATTAAGAATAAGTTTATATGGAATGAACAAGCTAACAAAAGCTTTGAGTTGTTAAAGGAAAGATTGATACACAACCTATTTTATTTTTTCCAAGCTTTGAGAAGCTATTCACCATATAGTGTGATGCAAGCAATGTGGTTGTTGGAGTTGTTCTAAGCCAAGAGGGTAGACTAGTGGCTTTTCATTCAGAAAAGTTAAGTGAAGCCAAGAAAAAGTACTCTTCTTATGACCTTGAAATGTATGCATTGGTCCAAGTTCTAAGGAAATGGAGGCACTACTTGCTTCCCCAGGAATTAATAGTGTATTAAGACAACCAAGCACTTAGTTTCTCTGAATTCACAAGAAAAGTTGAGTCACAAGCGCATGAAGTGGGTTGAGTACTTACAAACTTATACTTTTAATATCAAGCACAAGAAAGGTGTCTTCAATAAAGTGGTTGATGCATTGTCTAGAAGAGCTCCCACGATCCAATAAATTCAATTGAAGAACATGGGGATAGATCACTTCAAGGATCTATATGCAGATGATGAAGATTTTGTAGAAATTTATAAGGTATGTGCTAAATACAAGAATAATTTTCATAGTAGGTATGTTGAATATACTTTGAAAAGTGATCTCTTGTTTAAAGGGAATCAATTATGTGTTCCTAGAGGCTCCATTAGAGAGAATTTGACACAAGAAAAATATAATGGCACTTTGAGTGGTCACTTTGGGATCACTAAGACCCAAGAACTTGTTCAAAGGTTCTATTATTGGCCAAGGATGAATATTGATGTTAGGAGGTATGTGGAAAGTTGTGTTGTATGTCAAAAGGCCAAGGGAACTTCTTCAAATGTAGGTCTTTATCAACCACCGCCTATTCCTACTAGGCCATGGGAATGCTTGAGTATAGATTTTGTGGTTGGGTTACCCAAGACAAGGAAAGACATGGATAATGTTTATGTGGTTGTGGATAGATTCAGTAAGATGGCTCACTTTGTGCCATGCAAGACCACTATTAATGCTAGTCAAATAGCCTCTCTCTTCTTAAAAGAGATAGTGTGAATCCGGGGGTTACCTATCAGCATTGTGTCAAATAGAGACACTAAATTCATGAGTCATTTCTAGAAGACTCTTTGGAAAAGGTTAGGCACTAACGTGTCCTCTCAATTGACCTACCATCCCCAAATTGATAGTTAGATTGAGGTCATCAATAGAATCCTTGGAAATATACCAAGGTGCTTGACCAAAGAGTATGGTCAACAATGGGATTAGTTGATTGGGAAAGTTGAATATGCCTACAAGGACACTATAAATAGGTCTACAAGAAAGAGTCCCTTTGAAATAGTCTATGGACTACATACTATAGGAGCATATGAACTAAGAGATTTGAAGGATGAGGTGAAGGGAAGTGGATATGCTGATGACTTTGCATATGCTATGTAGGAGATACATGATACAGTGAGGAAGACCTTGATAGAGAACACCATGAAACATAAAACCAAGGTGGATGAGAGTAGAAGAATAATTCAGTTCAATGTGGGTGACTTGTTTATGGTACATATTAACAAATCAAGACTTAAAAAGGGAGTTCCTCACAAGTTGTAGATGAAGTGGATAGGTCCCTATCTTATCTTGGATAAGTATGGTGATAATGCATTCAGAATTGAGCTACTGGAAGATAGTGGATGGTGTCCTATCTTTAACATTGCAGACTTAGTCCATTACAAAGGAACACAATAAGATATGGATCAAAGTCTTTATGAAGTGATCAGGAATGTGGAAGATCTACAATTACCTACTGCTATAGTCACAGGAGATTATAGTGTATTGGACATGAGAGCGTACAAATAGACTAGAACCAAAGCCCACAAGGAACACTTGATAAAGAAGCATGGTCAAACTGATGCAGATGGAGTATGGATAAAGGAATCAGAGTTCAAGAAGATGGGGATTGATCCAAGCATCATCAATCCAAGGGTGGATTGAACTTTTGTTTTTGGGAGGTGGTGCAAGAGCACACCTAGGCTAACCTCTTTAGATTAGATGTTTTTGGCTTGTACTTGACTCTAGCCAAGTTTAGGATGTTGATTTGTTTTAAGACTTTAGGAGGTCATTGCTATGTGGGCTAAGTGAGTTAGTCATTAGGACTAAGGTCACTAATTTAGCCATTGTTAGTAGTTTTTAGTTTCTTAGTGTTAGAAGGTCAAAGTGGGATTTGAGTCTTGAATGTGTCTTAAGCACATAAAGGTTGTTAAGAAGATGCCTCAATGTCATTTATGGTCTTGGATCCTTGAAATTTTGGAGGTTATTAGTCATAAGAAATAGGATGATGGTAATTAGGAAAGATTTTGAATGTTGTCAAAAAGTTGTCATGGCAACATTTGCAATTATTGCAAATGTTACATGCAACTCAATTACTTTGGATTACCTTATGGATAAGGAGTGGGAGATCAGTCAACATGCCCTAGAATCATGGAGATGGCATCAAATTTTACCTAAGACTTAAATTTTGAGGTAAGGAGTTATCATTGTATTAGTTTGTGAATATTGAATACAACTCTATAATATTGTTTCAAAAAACAACTCGAGCTTTTGTGGTGATAGTACCTTGGAATGGATTGGAAGTCTCAATCTGGTGGTTTATTAGTGTTCTTTGATTAGTTCTAAGAGTTTTTCATTTGATAGGAAAGTTTATTAGAGTAGTTCTTGTGTGTTGAATAAATTGTATTTGTTCTAGAGTCCTTACTTGTCCTGTTTTGACTAGTCAGTGAATTCATGGCTCCCCCATGAAATATAGCCATGTGAAACACCTAAGGATGGATGGATATGTTAGGGGAGTCATTAGTGTAAATTTTTTAGGATTAGGATTCATGAAATTTTGAAGAGCTATTTTTACTACTAAGCCTTAGGCAAGTAGACATAGCCTGGTTTGAGGTTTAGGATAGAAGAAAGAGAAGATTTCTTGCAGGGTAGAGAGGTGTTGTACGACATAAGTACTTGGCATATATTTCTAGGTAGGATTTCATCATATCCTAACATGATATGAGGATTTGGAATATTCCAATCCATTAGATCAAGGTTTGAGTAAGTTTCATACTAGGATACAATCAGTCCTAAAAAATAGGTCTTTTAGAGTGAAGGTGTAGGATTGAACTATCTTAAAGGTGTTAGTCTTTCAAGGTGTAGCATAAAGGTTAAGAACTCTTAGAGAAGAATTAGGGTTAGTTTTAGTTAATCGTCTAAGCCAATCAAGACCTAGAGGAGACAAGGTTCCTAGAAGAGACAAGCTAGGTCTCTTGATTGCAGTGCAAGCAAGCCTTGGAACATTCACATCAATAAAGAAACACCTCCAGACTCCTTCTCTTTCTCACTCATACTTTTTTTCTAGCCTTGTATCTCCTTAAATAGATAATTTTTATCTTTTTTTGCTTAGCCACAATTGTCCATATTAGGGTTAGGTTAGATTCATCAAATCCTCCCTTCTTTCCATTATGTTCCCTCTAGAAACTTCTCTTACAATCCTCTTCAAATTTGTCTTCAAACCATTTATCTTGAATTTTGTGACACCATCTCATCATACATATCTTCAACATGCTTCACATTGAAATCAACTTTGCTATCTTAGATTCAATAAATCTTCATTCAAATTCTTTATGTTGTCACTCAACAATAATTGACTTTTGATGCTTGGTCAACACTAGGTTGCTCAGTATGGACTAACTCTTGCTTGGTCAATGCTACCATTTCTAATGCTTGACACATACTAACCTTTTCTCGGCTCGGTCATAACTATCTTTCTACTTGATCTGAACTAAGTGCTCAGCTTACATTGTTTACTTGGTTAGGCCTTGCAGATACATACTTTTTGCTTAGCCTTCTTCTTGTCTTTTCTTAAGTATCCTTTCATTGTAGGCTTAAGTAGATAAAAAATACACTATATCATAAAAGTATTACTTGGTCTTAGTGCTCCTTTTACACACCATATATCTCAACCTTTCTCTAGGTACTCTTGTTATCCTTTCTTTTCAAATCCTCTTCATGAATCAATCAAATGATAGCATTCTAACCAAAGTTAGTAATTATCTTATTAGCAAGTAGTAGGTTTGACATCAATGAAAAAATAGTGATTGTTCCCATAATAGGTTTCATACTACAAGAATCTTCTTTTTCAAGAAAACCTTGGTCAACATAGTACTTATCTTCATCTAGTGGAAGTACTTGTGGGATTGCGACCATAGGGAAATCACTATGTGAGAATGCTTAAGGTACCTTTGTGCCCGTGAGGTCTGTTACTTATCATATGATAAGGTGTCTCATATCAGGAGTAAGAGGAGTGCTATGAATGAAACCCCTTACTAAGAACCTAGGATAGAGGCTACCCTTATTTTCTGCTTAATATCTTGGTGCAAGGATCAATCCTAGTGGACTACCCAAATCACCCCAAGATTTAAATCATCATATGTGTTCCTTTAGATGTGGGTAACCCATCTATGAAAAAGCTAATATCCATTGTGGGAAACCACTTTGTGTGAGGCAAGGGAGCATCAAGTTGTGGGCCAAGGTATTGAGTAATGAACTGTGTCCTTTAGGTAGATATTGCTTGATGTGTTCTTGAGTGTTCCAGACTCGTGGAAATCTTTTGAACATACACATGATGGTAGTTCTAGGGATTTAATTTTTAGACCTCACATATGCTTATATCATGCAAGGTTTCTTTTTCCCTTGCTTTATTGCTTGAAGACTACTCCATGCTTCACTATCTTGCTTAGAAAAAACTTACTTTTGAACATCAAACTTTCTATGCTATTAAATTTTGTCAAACTTTGTCAACCAAGTCAAAACAACAAGTGAAAACATTTTCTTATGTTTCTTGCTAAGGGAAGTTTCATCATTTGACTTTGCCTTGATATGTCTCTAGTTCTATTTCTTGAACTTGCTTAAAGTGGTTCTTTGTTCTAGCTTCTCTTGGTCTTTTCTACTTTCTCAATCTATTTCTACTTGCTAGGACCCTCTTTTACTGAAATGGTTACCTTGGTCTTTTGACTACACTCTTTGATTGGAAAATTCATTCACTTGTCATCTCTCATGCTTTATCTACTTTTCTAGTTGGTCTTCTTGCCTAGCTCTTGACTTGAGTCACTAGTGTCATAAGCTTCTTGAACACTTTCCTTGACAAATCACTATTAGAATATATAGTCCACCAATATAACTAAGAGGGAGGGCGGGGGGTGAATTAGTTATCCAACTAATATCACAATTATAAACCTTATTAAATTTAAACCATATGAGCAATATTATAAAAAAACACAACAAGATGCTTATGCACAATAACACCAGATATGTTAACTGGGGAAACCTTGATCAAAGGGAAAACTATGGTGGGGATGGTACCCACAAGATGATGTCCTAATATAAATATTCCTTGTTAGAGGATGGACCCTATTAGGAGTCTATAACAACATTCAACACATATCAGTCCCTATTAGAAGACCTTGAATCCTCGTTAGGTGATTCCAACCCTATTAGGAGTTGTGGAAGACAGTTGGACCCACTGCCAAAATAGCTTCAAGGTCAAGATCAAAGAACCCAATGTCCAAATGATCTATGTATTATTCCTTGTAGAATAATAAAAATGAATGGTACTTCCTTCTTTTGTCCTATCAACCAAGCCTCTGCTCCTTTTGATCTTGTAACCAGATCACAAAACTCACATCCAGTAATCCCTTGGATCACTTACTTGCATTCAGTAAACACTCTACTCCTTTTCACAATTTGAACTTCATACAATGATCACTGTAATCACCTAAAAATGGTCATCTAGACTATTTGCCCCTTCTCAACATTTTAGCTAATTTAATTTAATCATTTACCTAGACCAAATTGCTAATAATCAATTTATTTGATCATAATCTATAGTTTGACTATGCTATCCTAAGTTCATTATTTGATTATTCTTGCACTCCGTGGATAGGGAGCTCTAAGCTGGCATCCAAACATTCCAACTCATGGAATTGTTTGGATAGAATGGTTTAGAGTGTGACACAAATCAAATGTACAATCACAAACTTTAAAAACAAGGAAAAAATCTTTCCTTTATGACATATCTTCAAAATAATTCCTTGACTCGGCCTTGCAGCTTTCTCAATTAATTATAATAAGATAATTTATTAATTACAATTATAATATTACTATTAGCTCATAGTCTATACAAAACTTGACATGTGCGATACTAGGGCTTGCACATTTATTGACATCATCATTTGACTATCCTCTATCAATATTTGATCATGCATCTTCTAATTACATCTCAAATAAAAGATGTAATACAAACATCATAAATTGCTTTCTAAGCACTCTATCTCTGAATTGCTCTCTATAAATCAAGTACAACTTTCGTACATCTTTGACTTATGTGTTGTGCATTGAACCACATCATCATTACACTGTACTAAACATGTCCATGACTACGCATCACCAAACAAGCAAAACTTTGTTTGTACAACTAAGGTTTCTCTTCACTACTCTAGCAGTCTTCACATACTCACTGTTGTGTTGACATCAATGATGTACACGGTCATGAATGCAACATGTCAATACTCTCTAATGCTTAGGATACTCCCCCAAAGTAGTAACATCAACATTCATGCTAACAATCTCCCCCTTTGACATTGATGGCAACATAGATGAAAAATATCTAAGTTCCAAGAATACCAAAATAGTACTATGTTGTTGTTGTTGTTATTGTTCTCATCTTCTCAAATCCTTTTCATCAATAAAATTTTAAATCCTCTAGAACACTACTCTGTTGTTTGTTTTGTTTTAAAGATTGCCAATAGTTGTTCACAGTAAACATATCACAATACATATCTCCCCCATAGAGATATTCCTCCTTTGTTCTTACATGAATCTTTCTAAATATCCCTAATAACTATCTCTCCCTCATTCATTTACACATCTCCCCTATATATACTTAGGAGATGTTTTTCATGTATATTCTCTCCCCCATTGACATCAATGAAAAAGTCCTCATTATGTCAATTTATTACTCCAAGTATTTAACCAAGTGAAGTGTCCAAAGACATTGTTAAAGACCAAATACCAAGAGTCCTTAATGACTCAGCTCATTACAAATACCCCCCATATAGGAAGCATCAACATTCAATCCAGTCTAACAATAGTTCTTTGTACCACTGTACTAATGCATTTACTGCATCATCTACTCAAATGTAGGCAAGGGCATAACCCTAAGCATACTTCTCAAGTACTCAAATGTATCTTTAGGTAAATGCTTCGTAAAGATATCTGTAATCTAATCTTTAGTACTCACATACTCTAATCTGATTTCCTTTTTTGTTGCTTTCTCTCTCAAGGCATGATACTTAATAGATATATGCTTAGTCTTGGAATGTAATACAAAATTATTAGACATACTCACTGTACTTGTATTATCAGAGTGAATGACAATAGGTTCTACAAACTCAATTCTAATATCCTTCAACATTTTTTTCATCCACATCACCTGATTACAATTATTAGCTACTACAACATACTCTACCTTAACTGTACTCTGAGAAACACAATCTTGTTTCTTTCTTAACCAAGAAACCAATCTTTGTCTAAGGAAAAATCTCCACCATTGGTGCTCTTTTTGTCATCCATACTACTTGCCCAATCCACATCAGTATATGCACATAGAGTGAAATCACTCAATCTATCATACCAAATTCCATAGTCAGACATTCCTTTCAAATATTTGAATATCCCCTTTACTACTACATAATGATACTCCTTAGGATCAGCTTGAAATCTAGCTACAATCCAAATGCATTTGCTATATTTGGTCTAGTGTGAGTCAGATACTGTAAACCTCCAATCATGGATCTATACTTTTTTTGCTCAACTGTAGGTGTCTTATCCTTGCTAGATAACTTGTGACTAGTTATTGTAGGTGTACCAAGATGCTTACAACAATCCAGTTCAAATATCTTCAACAAGTCCTTCAAGTACTTAGCTTGTGAGATGAAAATACCATCATTGTTCTACACAATCTGCAATCCTAGGAAAAACTTCATTTCTCTTATCATGCTCATTTCAAACTCATTCTTTACTTCTTCAGGAAATTTATCACTTGATATTACTATTATCAACAAATTATTCTCAATTTCTTTCAAACACAAGTTACTATCTATAGTACCTTTAGCAAATCCAAGTTTTTCCAAATAGTTGTCCAACCTTGCATACCAGGTTTGAGGTGCTTGCTTCAGACAATATAGAGATTTCTTTAGTTTGTACACCATATATTTATTTTCTATCAAAGGGAATCCTTCAAGCTTCTCAATATATACCTCTTCTTCAAGTTCTCCACTTAGGAAGGCTGATTTAACATCCATCTAATATACTTTGAACTTCTTATTTATTGCATAAGCCAAGGAAATTCTTACTACTTCCATTCTAGCTACAGGGGCATATGTCTCCTCATAGTCTATGCCTTCTTACTATGAATATCCCTTGCATACAAGTCTAACCTTGTTCCTCACAACTTCACCTTTCTCATTCATCTTGTTTCTGAATACCCATTTGGTTCCTATCACATTCTTGTCTTTAGGTCTAAGAACTAACTTCGATGTTTCATTCTTCACAATATGATCTAATTCTTCTTTCATTGCTTGAATCAAATGATCATCTTTACATGCTTTATCTACACTTTTAGGTTTAACTTGAGAAGTCAAAATATCTCTTCATTAAGTCTATTTCTTGTCATTACACCTTTGTCTCTGCTTCTAATTATCTACTCTAAAGGGTGATTCTTTGTCAGATTCCTACTTGGGGTAGGAGTTGATATCTCAACTCTTATCTCATCTCTAAGTTTAGACCTTTGCTCTCTTCTTTCGTCAATAATTAGCACATCATTTCGTAGATCATTGTTAGTCTCAAATAAAACTTCAACATTTTGTCTAACAATTCTAGAACTATCTTCTTCTTCATTAAAATTGTAATCTAACATCTTTTCCTTAGTTCCAAACTTTTCATCAATCTTTGCACACTCAACTATTATCTTAGTTCTATGCTTAAAACATATGTAAGATTTTATTTCCAATGAATAGCCAAGAAACATACCTTCATCACTTCTTGGATCAAACTTACGAACATCATTATCTTTCTTAATATAACACTTTCTTCCAAATATTCTGAAATACTTAACTAATGGTGAATGACCAAACCATAATTCATAAGGTGTCTTGCTCATACCTTTTCTCATTTATACTCTATTCCTACACTATTGTATTAACTACTTCCCTCTAAAATGTCTTGGATACATCATTCTCAAACAACATCACTCATGTTTGCTCTGCTACTGATCTGTTTCTTCTTTTTGCAATCCCATTTTGTTTAGGTGTCCTAGGTGAAGATATTTACCTTTTGGTTCCATTCTCTTCACAAAACATGTTAAACTCTCTTGAAGTGAATTCTCCTCCTCTATCTAATCTCAAACACATTATCTTAACTCAAAATTCATTCTCAACTCTATTCTTAAATATCTTAAACTTCTCTCAAAAGATTCAGACTTCTCTTTACGAAATGCTACCCACATCATTCTAGTGAAATCATCAACAAAAATAATGAAATACCTTTCACCATAGAATCATCTTCTTCTCAAGGGACCACTGAGATCTGTGTGAGCAATCTCCATCTTCTTTGTGGTAGTGAATTTCTTGCTAGGAAAAGATACCTTCTTTTGCTTAGCCAAAATACATTCTTTGCAAACCACATTAGTAGGCTTTATTATCTTAGGCAAATATTTTATTGCAAATGTGCTACTAACCTTTACAATATTATCAAAGTTTACATGACAAAATATCCTATGCCATAGCCAACTATTATCCACTTTAGCAACCAAAAAAGTCATTTCAGTCGAATTCAACTGAAATGCATTACCTCTAGACCTAGTTCCAGTTTCAATCATCTTACCATCCTTATCCTTGATAGTGCAAGTCTTTTCTATGAATTTCAATTGATATCCTTCATCCACCAACTGTCCAACACTCAACAAATTATGCTTCAATCCATCAACAAAATAAACATCATCAGTGTTAGTTCTTCCATCTAATGTAATGGATCTGATCCCTATAATATGGCAAGTTGCATTGTTACTAAATCTAACAATACCTCCATTATAGTTTCTGAATTTAACAAACTTATTCATATCACCAATCATGTGATGTGAAAAACCACTGTCTATTATCCAATCAAATTTCTTTTCAACTTGGAAAACTAGAGCCTTTTCTTCTCTAATTTCTCTATCAAGACCATCTTCCTTAATAGCTATAAATCCTAGCTCGTCATCAATTTCACTTTGACATTTTTCATCAGACTCTTCATCTTCATTAGCATACAAACAATTTCTATCTCTCCTAGGCTTAAACTTTCCCTTATACTTTTTCTCTCTTTTAGGAAATTAGATGCATAACAACCAAACTCATTACATGTCCAACATTTAAAGATATTCTCACCATATTTTTCTCTTCTCACAAGAAGTGTTATACCTTCCTTAATCTTCTTGTCTTCATTAGATATCGTTCTATTGCTTCTAGAAAAATCTCCATGTGTGCTTGTGCTTCTAGATAAGCTTGGCCAAACATTCAAGGCACTAAAAGTTGTCTCTCAATTTTTCAGATTGTCTCAGATCCACTTCTACCAGTTCCAATATTCCAAGCAACATTTCCTTGGTAAACTTCTTAGTGCAAGTTATTGATAGTTGAATCATCTGAGTAACTTTCTTAAATGGTGGTGTCAAAGTTTTCAATATCTTCCACACAACCTCATCTTCTTTCTTTGTTGAACCATGTGACTTGATTCTTATAACAATCTTTGATATCCTACCAATATATTTTCTTATAGATTCATCTTCCATCATTTTAGCATCTTGAAATGCACATATCCAATTCTGCAATCTTACTCTCTTTGTATGTGTCTCACCTTCAAAAATAGATTCTAATGCTTTCCAAATTCAATGAGATATTTAAAGTGAATTTACCTTACTGTATTCATTCTATGGAAGAGCTAATAGTAGAGATTCTCTAGCTCTCATGTTGCAGATGAAAAAACCTCTTTTTGTTTCACTACATTCTTCAATCTTCTCTTCTTCACAATCATCTTTTGACTCTTTGTCAAGATCTAATAACCCAAACCTATGCACAATAGATGAGTCTTCATCTTCTTCTTCCAACTATCATAGTTGTCCCCATCAAATCTAGGACTATCCTTTTTGAAAATATTCACCATCGATCTCCCCAAGCTATTAAGATTATCCTTCAAGAACCTGATGCTCTGATACCAATTGTTAGAATGTATTGTCCACCAATATAACTGAGAAGAGGGGGGTGAATCATTTATCCAACTAATATCACAATTATCAACCTTATTAAACTTTAACCACATGAGAAATATAATCAGAAACCACAACAAGATACTCATGCACAATAACACTAGATATGTTAACTAGGAAAACCTTGATCAGAGGGAAAACCCTGGTGGGGATGGTACCCACAAGATGATGTACTAATATAAATATTCCTTGTTAGAGGATGAACCTTTTTAAGAGTCTATAACAACATTCAATACACATCAGTCCCTATTATGAGACTTTGAATCCCTATTAGGAGTTTCCAACCCTGTTAGGAGTTGTCGAAGATAGTTGGACCCACTACCCAAACAACTTCAAGGGAAAGATCAATGAACCCACTTCCCAAAATATCTCTATATTATTCTTTGTAGAATAATATAAATGAATAGTACTCCCTTCTTCTATCCTATCAATCGAGCCTCTACTCCTTTTGATCTTGTAACCAAATCAAAACTCACATCTAATAATCCTTTGGATCACTTACTCACATTCAGTAAATACTCTGCTCCTTTTCACACTTCACACTTTATACAATGATCACACGCTTTACAAACAAGGAAAACATCTTTCCTTTATAACATATCTTGAAAATAATTCCTTGAGTTGGCCTTGAGGCTTTCTTAATTAATTATAATAAGATAATTAATTAATTACAATTACAATAGCACTATCAGCTCACAATCTATACAAAACTTCACACATGCGATACTAAGGCTTGCGCATCCACTGATGTCATCATTTGATTGTCATCTATCACTATTTGACCACACATCTTCTAATTACATCTCAGATTAAAGATATAATACAAATATAAAAAATTGTTTTCTAAGTACTTTATCTTTGAATTGCTCTCTGTAAATCAAGTACAACTTTTGTACATCTTCGAATTACATGTTGTGTATTAAACGATGTCATTAGGACATTATACTAAATATGTCCATGATTGTGCATCACTAGAGAAGGAAAAATTTGTCCGTACAACTAATATCTCTCTCTTCTACTCTAATAGTCTTCACAAACTTACTACTATGTTGACAACAATGATAAACACATTCATGAATGCAACATGTTAATACTCTCCAATGCTTAGGGTACTTCCCAAAAGTAGTATCATTAGCATTCATGCTAACAATCACTCATTCATTTCTACCTCTCTTTTATAAGTGAAAACTCTACCTCTCTAGTTTGGACACCAAGTTATCTTGTATCACCTTATTAGCTTCCTCCAGTCTCCTTCATGTTTGATTTTTTGTCTATAACTACGGGCTTCAAACATTGTGTTACCAAATCTCAACCAAGTCTAGATGATCATGACCTCCTCCATGCCACTAAAGAGTTTCAAGACCTATGGATTGAATATAAAGAACTAGAAGAGACAAATGATCCTACTTACCTTCATTTCACTAAACGCATAATGGGAATGAACTCTAAATTTGAAAAAATGGTAGAGGAGAAGATTGCATCATTACATAAATCTTCCTTAAGGCCTTTACATTCATGGGAGTCCACTTCTTTAAGGTCATCCTCTTCTTCTAGGACTATGTATTCCACTCCAAGACATCAATTGTCTTCATCTTCTAGATCCAAAGACCTCTTTAGAGAGAAATCAAATGATATCTCCTTTGAGCCTATGCCAAAATTTCATGATAAACCTATCTTTGACTAATGTTATGAAGACATGGATGCATCCTATTCACTTGAGAAACAACAAGAAGAGCCTAGACATAAATTTGATAGAACTTTTACTCCCTCGGAGTATTCTTATGATGACATTTTGCAAACACTTCTTGACATTAAGCTCATCACATTGCCTAAGTCTAGCTCATATGGAAACCCATTCTTGGTATATATTGTGCTTATCATTGACATAATGAGCATAGTAGTTTAGATTGTGTTGAGCTAAAACATAATGTCCAAGATCTTAGTAATGATGGAATTATTGATACCTCTAATGACTCATGTGATGAGGATACTTCTCTTGAGCAAGATCATATTGATGAGCCTATGTCTAGTGATATTTTCCTTGACACCCCTACTTCTTCCAATACTCATGAACCTCTTAAAACCTCAAATCTTTCCAAAATACCTCCATCAAACAAATAACCTAATGATTTTTGTATTGACTATGCATACCCTCAAGGGCTACCTCTAAAATAAACTCAAGGTAACCTTCACTTGTGTACAAATTTTTTCCATGCTACTATGACTAAAGATTCTCAACCTTCATGTGCTACTATTCCTACTCTGCATACTACTCCATTCCCTCTTTATGACCCTTTGTACTTAGAAGTGGCTCCATTTCAAGAGGACCCTCAAAAAGATAAAGCTATAAAGAAAGATCAAGATCAAGCATCCTCTCATCTCTTTCAAGACGTCACTCTTTCATATCCTATATCTTACCCAACTCCTAAGTATGATGAACACATCACTTCCACTACTTCCATTGAGCTTATTGATGATCAATAAAAAATACTACATCTATGCTTTCAAAAGAAATATTTCAAGATCAAAGTGTCTCCTCATGTTATACTTCTCCATATTCCCTTAAAACTATGCTCAGGCTTCAAATGCTCCTATCAAAGCTACTCATGAGTCTATTGTTGGCCTTGGAACATTTCTCACTCTAAAGATGTTGATATTCCTACTCATTATCCATTTGCATCTCCTAAATCTATCCTTGGTCCTTATCCATCTAAGCTAAATCCTTTCAACCTTCCATCCATATTGAGACCTTATGTTCCTTCATCTCCTAAATTTTTCAGTCCTAGCTCTCCCATTATGACTCAAGGTCAACAAATATACTCATCCTTGATGAATCTTCATTCATGTATGCATATAAACTAGTCATATCAACCTTATTTGTCCATAAATCCCAAGTCTTTTGGAAGAAATTTGGATGATCAACATAAGAAATACAAGAATCTATTGAAAAATGATGATCATTATTTCCCATCTAATTGACATGTGAATGCTAAGAAAGAAAAATCATTTAAGAGACCGCAAAGGTCTACTACCCAAAGAGCTAAATCAAAGAAAATATGGGTTCCTAAATCCATCGTTGAAGAAATGCATTCTAAAACATCAAAAGGAAAAGAGAAATCTAAAGCTATATGGATTCCCAAGTCTCTCTTGAAAGACTTGAATATTGAACATAAATCTAAGTTGAGATTCAAGCTTCTTGAGGCTTCCACTCTATTTTCTTCCAAACATCTTCCTCAAAAGCTTTCGAAGGCTTTCACTCCATCTTCTTCTAAAATTATCCTACCACCTCATACATCTAAACCTGAATCTATTTCCTCCATGATTCCTCCATCATTCCAAAACCCTCTAAGGTGTGTGTCAATGTTGGTCTTCCCCACTTTGACACCTACCCTTATGCAATATTTTCAAAGCTACACTTACCTACTATCCATACTCCTAAAATCCTTTCAACGTATGAACTCCTATCCTCCATATGATTTTTCCTACTACTATCTCTCTTGTTTCACCATATTAGTTTCTTTGAGCATACCTTCATATGGTCTTAGTTTATCACGACCCATCTTTCCTATAGGAGCACTATCCAAATTGAAAAAGCTTGAACTCTCTCAAAAAATTCAAAAAAATCAAAATAAATAAATAAATAAATCTTGCCAAGCGGTGAAAACTTGGAAACAGATGCTACTTGAGACCCTTATACTCATGTCTATCAACATATCACTTTGTGCTTTGAGCTTAATCAATTTTACTTCATATGTCCTTTTGGTATTCCTAGTTTGGAGTTGATCCTAGTCTAGGTCTAAGGGGCATGGTAGTCTTTTGCTTTATCTAAGGTCTCTTTGTTTGTGTTGGTGTTTCTTTGGCAGCTCTTGAAAATATTTATTTCCAACACTCCCCTTGACATCAAGTGTTTCTCAACACTTATCAGATACTTTAGATATAGTCTAGGATGTTATGATACTTATCATTAGTAGACTCGAGTCCTACAAGAGACAATCATGTGACTTCCACACATACACTTAAACTAATAACTAGCTAAGACTTGTTGGCTTTATTTCTCTTTGTGTGTTGTCTATGATGATTTCTTTGTTGAGTGTTTCCTCCCTAATAGTTTCTCGATGATGTCATGGACTAGAGAATTGGGGGCATGGGGCATGTTTTCCTTTGATTTCTATCAATGAGTATTCTCTTTGATTTTATCTTAGGTGTCTTAAGAAATTTTCTTGGTCCCATGGACATTTAGGATCAATTCAAAGACCACATCCTTGTTTGTTCTACAACTGCATGCTTATGGCTATCTTGACATTTTGTGTCTCGATACAAGAAAAATCTTTCTACATCAAACCAAGGGAGTCTAACCACACTATCATCTTGACCTTTATGTCTTTGATGCATAGGTTGGGTTCCCACACTCCTATCCAATATAGATCATATTCATATCTTCATAGGTCATCCTAGTGATGATTTTATGATCTTTCAATGTCCCTAATAAGGCTCGATGATAAAAACTAGGACCTACTTATATAACCCTTGTAATTGCACCCATTTCATACTAGCTTGCATTTTAGGGTTCATTTTAGCTTAGCTATGCACTTTAAATTTTTTATAGAGTCTTCTTTATCTTTCATGAACATGTTAGTTAACTGTATTCATCTTCTCTTGCTTCTTCTTGATCATATCTTGTCATCTTCTCTTAGCTTTTGATCACCTCTTTGTTATCCTATCATCAAAAGGGCTAATCTTTTCATCACATCTATCTACCCTTTTGGCCCTCTTAACCCTTTTGACCTAATTTTTGAACTCCTTGGATTTGTGAAAAAATTATACCCCTACCTAATTTCGATGTCCTAGATCCAGTTTCGAGATTGAAATCAAAATCTAAGTTCATCTTGCTATTCAAAATGACATTTTAACATTCTTCCTTTTTCTATGTATTTTTCTGATTATTTAGGCTTACTCTTTAAATATTGTTGGGGCAATTATCATTTCTTCATTTCTTCTCTCTTCTTCTCTTCTCTCTCATTTAATTTCATCTTTCTTCTCACTTTGACTTACTTCTGATGCCATATCTTTCTTAGTCAAACTTAGTGAAAATAGGGCATATATTCACTATTTAGTGGTCACTCTTTGGTATTAATTGCATATCTATCAACATGGACCTTAATTCATATCAATTTGATAATATTTCATTCATTTATGCATCTCCTCTATCTCATTTTGATATTGATCCTGAGGGGTAGGAATATTCTATCATTATTGCAAATTGCTTTCCTACTATGGCTATCTATTTCTTAGGAGCATATGCTTGAACCTTCCACTTGGTCTTGATCTATGTACTTTCTTTTCTTGACATATTAGTGCTTTTCTTAAGTATTGATGTTGTCAATCTCTCTCCTAATATTCAATCCTATTACTAACAGGCTGTGCATTCAAGATTTGCTATCTCTCTATACTTCATTCTTCAGAGTTAGATTTTTTCTGCTACTTTCTTGGCTTCTTCATTCTTTTATGTAATGTATTCCCAAATCGATCACACATTAGTCAAATAGGGGCAAATTTAATCAACCAAAAATGGTCATTTAGACTATTAGTCCCCTTTCTAGCATTTTTGCATAATTTATCCATCACTTATCCTTGACCAAGTCTTTAAATTCTATTTATTCAATTATAATATATGGTTTCACCACTTTATCCCAAGTCTCTTATTTAATTAAAATAACTTGCTCCCTTTTAATTAAATATAAAATCCCACTTCCCACTTATCTTAAGTGTGCACACATAAAGCATTATTCTTATTTTAAGAATAAGAGGAAAAGACATTTTTGTCTATACATGAATGCACAACTTTCTAGGTGAGAGGAATATTTTATTTTTAAAATAATCTTAATTCTCCTCCACACATCTTTTTCCTCTTAAATTCAATCGTTGATCTTGATTAGGTAATATTCTTGTGCACATGGACCACTCAAGATGCATTCTCCTCCCTTGATTATGCCTCTTTTGCCTCTTAATCTCTACTATCCATTTTTCTTTAAAAGGGAGGGCTCTCTCCTCATTCTAAAATCTTAGGCTCTCATGCTAACATTATGTTGTAGGATTTCTAGGTGCTTTTAGAGCTTTGAAGTCTTGGAGAATTCTCGCATTATCGTATTTTAGCTTAGTCTTTCTTTATTCTCATAGTTTAGCTCACGTAGCTTAAGTAGGAAGGATTGTAACTCTTCATATTTTATCAGCTTAGCTTGCATCTTTAATTTCATGTTAGTATAGTTTGCACTTAATCTCACTTGCATTGTGGTTCTTGGATGCTAGCACTCTTGCTCTCATATTTGAATCTCTCATTCTATGGTGCACATTGCAATGATTGCATAGCTTGGTTCATTTGAGAGCCACCATCTCATAGTACTTTAATATCATAGATAGAGAGTTATAAGCCCCTATTGAGATGCTATCTTCCATGGGAATTCTTAATAATAATGGTTTATAGAAGTGAAAAACATTTTTGTACACACAACCGTTACCTTGAATTGAATAAATCCACTTTATTTCGATAGGAAAATTGCATAGACATGCTTCTCAGTTGTATGCACTATTTTTATGGGTTTGATAATTAGTATTACATTAAATTTATGATTCTTCCCATAGTTCATGAATGTTTCCTATTATTGGTACTTTTTTCCCTCTACTTTGTGTTTCATTTGAAACCCCTATGTTTTGATATTGATTATTATTGTTGACATAGACAATTACCAAAGAAGTAGCAATGCATATCTTGTGTTCTATTAAAGTTAGATCTACATGAGCATCGATTGTATTTGAAGGATCATGAAGGTTTTTGACTTAAAATCAATATAATATACCTTGTGTCATTTACCAAAGACTGATACATAATGTTGTCTTTTCTATTGTTTATTTAAAGCTTCCTCATTAGCACATATCTGACCTTCTATCATGGCAGATGCTCATATTGATTTAACCTTAAGTAAGATCTTTCATTTCAACATTAATTCTTGTTCATATCTGTAAAAACATTATTCTATTTCATTGACCATCTTACCTTGCATAAACTTAGTAGGACATGGCTCTTTAAATATTTTTCTCACACAATGAGTGTTATACCACCTTACAGTCCTCTCTTTATCACCATTTCCCTATAGTATCATTATGTATTTTGACTGATCATTGTATGTTGATTAGATGAATATGATTACATTTAGACCTTCCTTTAAATATCCTTTAGAACTTTTCTCTTTATGACTTGCATTGATTTCCATTGTTGTCTCCATATCTTCCCCCACTAAAATACACATTCCACCTCTCCATTTCTAGTCATTTCTATTTGTTCCCCAACCTATTAATTTTTTTAGATTAAGGTAAAAACAAAATTTTAAGGGACCCAAAACCCTTTACAAAAAACTAAAGATAAACATTAAGCACCACTAGGTTTTATAAGGACCTAAAACCTGAAGTTTTAAACAAAGAAACCAAGTTTTATAAGGACCAAAAACCAAAATTTTAAACCATAAAAAGTAGTTAGATTTTACAAGGACCTAGAACCTTGAGTTTTAAACAAGCTGGAAAACAATAAGCAAAAACTAGTAAAGGCACCCGAACCAGCAACAAGCACACTAACTCCACAACCAACACCTACAAAAACTCTTTGATGATATTCACCACCTCTTTAGCTGCTTCTGTAGTACTCTAGATAATGTTAGCCAAAGCTAAAATAGGAGCCTCAAGAGCCTTAGTGACCTTTTTCCTCGTGCTTTGCCTAGTTCTCTTACTAGGTCCGCCTATACTCCCCAACCCTACATTACCTGGAGACATTATCTCCTCGTTACTCTTCTTAACCAAATTGGCTGCTGTGGCACATAGACTAGAAGTGACTTGTTCCATTCTTTGACCAATTTTCTTTATTAAGTAATGAAGCTCCTACTCATATTCCTTGAGCTTTTTAGGGATGTTGCTGATTTGTATTTCCATCTAAGCTCTCATGGTTTATTCATAGTCTTTCTACATAACCCCCATTTTCTTCTTGAGAACCATACTTTTATTGGAAAGCCAAGAAGAAGCCTCCACTTTAAGCTTAGTAGTGTGAAGAAAGGATAATTTAGCCTCATGAGAATCTTCCCTACCATCTATAATAGCCCTAATATTAGAATCAATGGTAGTAGTAACTATATTGGTCTGGGTATCAGAATTGATATATTGCTTCTCCGTCCTCTCCTCTTTTTCCTCTTTACTCATGCCATTGTCCTTAGCAACAAGATCTTCATCCTTAATTTCCTCACTAGTATCCTCCTCCATTTTCTCCTCATCAACATTCCTCTTTAGGTGGGAAGGGTGGGCACTCTATTTCTCTTCATCCTCCTTGAGGGTTTCTGACCCAACATTTGAGTTAGTAATTCTATCCTTGCTACCCTCCACATTTTCTTTACCAGTCAACACCCCTTTGCTCCTAGAATATCCTTCTAGATTGGAACTAAGTTCCCCCATTTCTGTCTTGTCATCATTGTTAGAATTCTCAGATTCAATGATTTCCTACAAGTTTTTCTTATTCCTCTCCTATTTGAAAACCTTTTTGCTATCACTAACACCCTCCTCATTTTTAACCTTAATTCTCTTAGAATTAGGATCATTACTAGACCCTTTCCTCTTCTCAAAAACTAGAGAGGGATTAATGGTCTTGCTTTTACGAAAGTTTTCAATAAGTAATTTTAAATCTTCATGAAGCACATGATGAAAATCTTTCTTCCTATGAGGATAGAGGCTTTGGAGCAGAGAATGCTTCAGATAAAATGAAAAGGATATCCTATCTTTGTGCTTAAAATTATTTAGGAAAACAAAGTGAAATTTATGGACTCTCTTTTCCCTACCATCAAGAATTAAATACTCATGGATAAATGACAACATGTCCCTCTAGATGATCTTAATTTATTTCAGGTCATAGAAGTTGCCATTTTTCTCCAAATTTCTCTCTTCAGCTTCCATCTTTGGGAATTTCTCCAAAGCCATGTTTGAGATACTAGTCTCCTTACTAAATTTTATACCTTCCATGGCAAGCCCCATAAGCTCATAAATTAACTCTTTAGTCAAGTTCACTGTGACCCCATGCAAAGTTACCCTTTCTTCAAACCAATTTTTGAAAAAGGTCTCTGTAATGTGAGGTTTATACCCATGGATTCTCTTAATGTAAGTTGTCACTTTTCCCTTCTGCAAAATCTCCCACACAGAAGCATTATCCTTTCATTCCCTATAATTTCTCAGTTCTTGCTTTCTAGGTTCCCCTCCCATCTCGAAATCTTGTTTTCTCCTACAATTCACTTGAGAAACAGAAACTAGAAAAAAAGAGTAAATTTTTTATGATTACCAAAGAGCTATCAACCTTACATATGTGCTGAGTGCAAATCATAATAGCACTAAAGTACTTCCTAGGGAAACTCAAGTTGTCCTCTGCAAACCCATCACTCCCCTTAATAAAATTTCCAATCTTAGGAAATCTTTCCTTCTCTAGCATGTGTCTTATCATAATTAGCTATCATCATCAGCTCCACTTCCTTGCATAGGTCAGCTTGCCATCCTAGCTTACTTTCCCTATAGATAGCTTGTATGGAAATCTAATCAGCAGCTAAATTATCCTCCCAAAAAAATGAGAAAATAAAATATTATCAAATTTATTAATAAGATTTTTAATTTCCATTATACTTCCCTCAATATTCTAAGTAACCAGACTCTTATTATTAAGCATATTAATAATGTTGAGCAAATCTCCTTCCATCCAAAGATTCTAATAACCAGAATCCACTACCAACCTCATAGTATACAAAGCAGCTGTAGCCTCTACTTATGGCTAGTAGAAATCCATATAGGAATGGAAATAAGATCAATAATTTTACTTGTATGATCCCTCAAAACCCCTCCACAATCAACTTTACCAAGATTACCTTTTGCAACACCATCAAAATTACCTTTAATCCAACCCATAGGTAGAAAATCCCATTTAACAAATTGCCTTTGATCATCAATTTTGGTTTTATAGCCTTTAGTATTCATAGGATTATTGATTTGAATTTCATCAGTCAATTTTCTATGAGAATTGAAATTTTCCTTGATAGCTCTGATAATATTATGACCAAGAACCCACTCAGAAATTTCTTTGTCTCTAAAAATTTTGTTATTTCTTTCTTTCTAGATTCCCCATCAAAGATGGGGAAAAGAAATTTTTCACATAATGATATTAGCATCCTTTGAAGGACAAGTCCAACTCTAGAAACATTGATCAATATTATTATGTTGAACCCAATCTAAGTTCCAATAGAGAAGGATATAAATCCAAAATTTTTGACAGAACCTACAATTTAAGAAAAGGTGATTCCTATCTTTAGATTCCCTTTTACATAGACAACATTTGTTAACCACATAAATCCCTCTATTTTTGCAGATTTCCAAAGTTAAGGTTTTGTTTTGAAGCAAGATCTAAAAAAAATATTAATTTTAGGAGTGAGACCTTTAATCCATATTTTAGCCTACAAAGGTATACTTCCCTTTTCCTTAGTTCTAAAAATAGAAGAGACTTTAAAACAATCTCTTGGTTCAATCCCCCAAACCATTTTATCTTTAATATGAGGACAAAGACTAAAAGCATTCGAGATTAACTTGATACTAGTAAAAACCATGTTAATTTTAGCAAGATTGACCCATTGACTATTAATCCAATAATTCTTTGCTAAGATACCAAAACTCTATTTACATCTGTCCACTAGAGTTCTATCCTCAAAATCCTCAATTAGAGGATGATACAGATGCCTCACATCATCCCAAAAATTGATCTTATGCCCATTTCCCACTTTCCAAATGCATCCCTTAATTATATTTTTGGCTCCCTAAACAACACCTCAAATAGTAGAAGAAGACTAGACATTTGGATAAGATAGAATCTCAGGCAAGGAAGGAGCAACAAAGAGTTATTTATGTTTCAAAATTGAACTTTACTCCTTATTGTCATGATAAAATCTCCAACACTACTTAGCAAATAAAGCTTTATTTGTACTCCTAACAAACCTAATGCCCAATCCACCATCTAATTTAGGCTTACAAATTTTCTCTCAAGCAATTAGAGCCATTCTCTTCTTCTCCTTAGATCCAAACCAAAGGAAATTCCTTTGAATATTATTAATAGTATTAATATTTAGCTAGAATCCTAAAGAGACTCAAAGCATAAGTAGGGATACTTTGGAGGCAAGCCTTAAGAAGAGTGACTTTACTAGCTTGACTTAGCAAATTACCTTTCCAACCTGCTAGTTTCTTATTGAATTTCTTAACAAGATCCTCCCAAAAAGAATCTAAAGGATTAGGTCCCAAAGGGAGACCTAGGTAAATGCAAGGAAAATACCATATAAAGCAACCAAGGATATTAGCAATCTTACCCTATCTAGAAATAGGGTTATTAATAAAATACAAAGATCTCTTATTCCAATTAATCAATTGACTAGAAGCAGAAGAATATAGATTAAGGGGCTTTTTGAGATTCCCCACCTCCCTAACCTCAGCTTTACCTAAAAAAATAGTATCATCCACAAATTGTTCATGAGATGAATAAAGATTTTACATTTTTATAAAAGAGTTTAATGATATATTAGCTTGTTCTACATTGTCTTATTTTCTTCAAAAAATGTAATACCTATATACATGAATGAATCAAAGTAACTATTTTCATATAAGACACATAATACATAATGACTTTTGGATTTATTATTACCCAACAAGTAGGGATTTACTTGATTGAACCTGTAGGTGAAAATGGGTAATAGGTTCAATCAGAGTTAGCATTAGGATTAGGATTAATAGTGAATTAGGACTTGAGTTAGCATTATAATTCAATAAAATCTCAATTAAGGTTTATTATTAAGATCAAATCCTAAGAATGATGATTGAAAAAAACATTAGTTTATATCTTTAAGGGTATCCAATCTCAAATACTGACTATGTCACCAATTCAACAAAGAGAAAACAATAGAGGCTCATTAATGTAATGGTACACTATAAAACTATATAATATGTAGTGAGATTAACAACACATAACTTTAACTATTCTTTGATTTATTTTTCTACATAATGTACATGTGTCATCATTAATATTATTACAATTACTAATAATATTTGTATAGAACAATTACATTTGTAAGAAAATGGTGCATAACCTAAAACCATGTGTGTGTGTGTGTGCACGCGCACGCGCGCGTGAATTTTAAATGTTAGGTTAGTTTTTCATATATGAATTTATTTAAACCTTATATTTGTGTGTGTAGTTTGTCAACTATATAAATGATATGATGAAAAGTTTACTCATTTTAGATGTATATGACAATGTGAAAATTTATTAGACTATTTTTACTCATTAGTAACAAACCCTAAAGTCATCTCTAAGGTCATATGTTTAAAAGATCATCTCCAAGATCCTTACCTTGAGAATCCTTGCTATCCTTCCAGACATCATATCCCCTGAACAAAATGGCTTTGTCCCTAGTTATCAAATTTTGGACTAGGTTATTATTGCTCATGAAAACATCCATTCTATGATGGCTTCTCAAAATCAAGGTTTTATTATGAAGTTGGATCTATTGAAGGCCTATGATTGAGTGGACTGGAGTTTCTTATTTAAGATCTTGGAGTCCTTTGACTTGTTTCAATGATTTCTATGGCTGTCCTAGTCAATGGTTCTTCTTCAAATTCCTTCTCTCCTTGAAGAGGGCTCAGGTATGGGGATCTCATCTCCCCCATATTATTTTTTATAATGGTTGAATGTTTGGGGAGATACATTAACCACCTCAAGGCCCAAGGTTGTATCCATGGCCTCTGTCCCTTTTCTATCTCCAATTCCAGTTCTCATGAATATTTTGTGGATGATATGATTCAAATGGGGATTTCCACAATGAAGGAAGCTAGGAGTTACAAGAATTCTTTAAATCTCTATATTAAAGCCTCTGATCAACTCATCAATTGGGAGAAGAGTTCTATCTACTTTGTGAATACTCTTGGTGTAGGAGCACCTAAGCAGGCTAAGTGTGAAACCTAAGTATCTCCTTATTGATGCTAGTCACATAACTAGTCTAATAATAGGATCAACTTGGTCCTAAGGTGAGGTCAGATAGGTTAGAAGAGCCCCACAATGCAATATTACTCCCAATTACTCAAAATTGCTTATTTGGTTTAATAGAGAATTTTTTAGTTTTGAGGGCCAAATAGGGAAAGAAAGTGTTTTATGGTCCTTATTAGGTCTTTTGGATCCATCTTAAGCCTTTTAGAAAGTTTGGTAGGAAGTAGAGAAAGTCTGGGTAGACAATTTGCAAAATTGCAAAAATTGCTCATTTCTTGCAAAGTTGTCATTGATAACTTTTGCAACTTTTATGCAAAAAGAGCAACTGCTTTGTGGGAGCCCTTCAACCACTTAAGGTAGTTGGAAACATCCATGCTAAGCCTATGTAAGGTCAAACTTAACCTTTTCAAGAGGTTGGAAGAAGGAGAAATGATAGTGTATGGATTGTAATCAACATTTTATTTTATTACAGTAGTTTCTTGCTTTGAGTGTTTTTTTCATGCTTTGTACGGAATAGACTTAGGTTTTTCCAAGTTGGAAGTGTTAGTGGTGGTTTTCATTCATTTAAAAAAAAAATCTTTTGTGTTGTTACAGAGAGTTTTGTATGTTCAAATAAATTATTTTGTAAGTTAGTAGGTTGCTGTTTTGAACTGGGCAGCCAACAAAAAATGGAGTCTTAGGGCCATTTCCCACCATATAAAATGTAAAAACTCTTGGGATTTAGAACTAGACTCCTTGTACATTATGTACAAAAAAGGAGAGCCCATGGAAAGCATGAAAAGCATTTTTAAAGTGATGCCCTAGGCAAGCCAAATGCAACTTGGATAGGAATCATAGTTGGAAAAATGAGCAATAGAGGGGATTGAGCATGCTTTAGTCCAAAGGAGAGGTCTTGGAATGTTTTCCAAGATGGTTTTCCATCACAACAACAACAAAGCACTTGAAACCCTCATTTTTGGCCTAAAATTGTAGTTTGGTTGTACAGATAGTTTGGGGGTTGAACAGTCACAAAATCTTGAAGTACTCTAAAAGGGTATCCATAAGTGCAATTTTTTTGTAGGGTTGTTAAGAAGTTTTCCAAAAATCTTATTGCTAGCTATTTAGGAGGGCTAATTCCTAGTAGCCTTTTTGGAGCAATTTGGTGTATTTTCCCTACTAGATTGAATGCACCTATGAAATCAGCATTTTTTAGGGTCATGGATGTTAGAAGGAGTCTAAACAAACCCTAGATGAAGAACTATCACCCTTGGATCTATAGATGGATTTGAGGGTTAGTAGTGGACTAGAGCTGGCTAGTAAGAAATTTGATGTTACTTTGCTAGTGTGCCCCCAACTAAAGGATTGGGATCTTTTGTGTTGTTAAAGAGAGTTTTATATGTTCAATAAATTATGTTGTAAGTTAGGAGGTTGCTGTTCTAAACTGGGTAGCCAACAAAAGATGGAGTCTTAGGGCCATTTCCCACTGTATAAAATGTAAAGACTCTTGGGATACAAAACTAGACTCCTTGTACATTATGTACATCCAAGGAAAGGCCCATGGAAAGCATGACAAGCATTTTAAAAGTGATGCCCTAGACAAGCCAAATGCAACTTGGCTAGGAATCATAGTTGAAAAAATGAGCAATGGAGGGGATTGAGTGTGCAAATACCTCAATATAGCCACACAAAAAGTACAAAGAAGATCTAACCTTGATTCAATCAAAAGGTGAGGTCTTGGAATGTTTTCCAAGGTGATTTTCCATCACAGCAACAATAAAGCACTTGAAACCCTCATTTTTGGCCTACAATTGTACTTTGGTTGTACAGATAGTTTGGGGGTTGAACAATCAAAAAATCTTGAAGTACTCTAAAAGGTTATCCATAAATGAAATTTGTTTTTAGGGTTGTTAAGAAGTTTTCCAAAAATCTTGTTGCCAATTATTTAGGAGGGCTAATTCCTAGTAGCCTTTTTGGAGCAATTTGGTGTATTTTCCCGAGGAGATTGAATGCACCTATGAAATCAACATTGTTTAGGGTCATGGATGTTAGAAGGAGTCTAAAAAAACCTTAGATGAAGAACTATCACCCTTGGAGCTATAGATGGACTTTAGGGTTAGTAGTGGACTGGAGCCGACTAGTAAGAAATTTGATGTTACTTTGCTGGTGTGCCCCCAACTAAAGGATTAGGATATTTTGAGCAAGGTCCTAGTACACATAGGGTGTGAATAAGCCCTAGTGGGTCTAGTGAATGACCTAAGGTATCCCTGAGAGAGCTTGGGGTTTGGAAGCAAGGTTGGGGTGTTACATCAGAGTGGTATTAGAGCAAGTTAAAGATTTGGGAAAAGGTAGTGGATGTCTAAAGCTACAAAATTAGTAGGTGAATCCATGATGGTGACTAATGTTGAATTATCCAAAGAGGTTAATGAATAAAGGAAAAGAAATTAGCTTCTAGAAGAAGCACTGGAAGAGCTGAATTAGAAACTGGATGTAGTTGCAGAGGCCACCAACTAAAGGATTAAGATCTCTTGAGCAAGGTCCTAGTATGCATAGAGTATGAAGAAGCCCTAGTGGGTCTAGTGGATGACCTAAGGTAGCCTTGAGAGAGCCCCTGGAGAGACAAAGTAAAATCTCTAGGATTTTAGATTGTGGTATTACTGCACTCCTTGGCTTATACTTGGGCCTCCCCCTTGGTTCCAAACTGCCTAAATTTCTCATTATACAACAAAAAACTTGTGGGTTAGAAGGGTACTTTACTAAGTCAAGCTGGTAAAATTACTCTTCTAAAATCTTGTCTTCAAAGTCTCTCCATCTATGCTCTTAGTCTTTTCAAAATGTAGGTTAAGTATGTTAATGTTATGGAAAGAATTCAAATAAATTTTTTGTAGTTTGGGACTAAGAATAAAAAAAGACTTCCTCTTATTGCTTGGGACTCTATTTGCAAGCCTAGGAATCTTGGAGGGCTAGGCATTAGACCTATCAGATAAATGAATAAAGCCCTCCTAGCTAAACAAGGTAGGAGAGTCTTCAATGATGATAGGGACTAAAGTTATATTTGGAAGAGTAAATATCTTTAACACTCTTCCTCCTTAAATAGCTTTCTCTTTGCAAACAATTTAGAAAATGTGTCCTCCATTTGGAAAGTTGTCCAAGAAACATAGAGTATTCTGACCAAAGATTGTAAATGGAAGTTGGGTGTGTTGAGATATTGTTGGAAGCATGAATGCTGATGATATTCCTATGGGGGAGTATTGCAGATGTGTTACTATGATGATATGTTATATTCATCACTGAGTTTGTCCATGATGTCAACATAGCAGTGTTCTCTGGTATCTAACAGAAGAACAATGGAAAGATCAAGTTGGTACAAATGACTATTTGAGTATTCTAACTATCCAAAGTTATGGGAGATACTTCTGAGTATCTAGTTTAACATCAGAAGAAGAAATGATAATTCTAGAAGAAGTTATGTAAGTTTTGGCGATGCTTGTTCTAACATATAGTTTATAGAGGCATGTTCTGGTAAACTTGTTATATCTCTTAGTAGATTTGTTATTCTAGAGAATCAAGGTTGAGGATGTGAAGAAGACATGTTGGTGATGATGTGGCTAAGTTTGATCATTATGATATTACATGTATGAAAAGATATTCAAGTTGCAAGGTGGAAGATTAATGTTATTGCTAAGTGTAACATGTTCTTAATGTGGTCCTACAATTATTAATTGAGAAGGTCTAACAACTAACTTAGGGAATTATATTTATGGACTTGATAGAAAGGAATTTTTTTTTCCTTTATCATGAAGTAGAGATATATGAAATGGAGAAGAGATTGTTATCAATAGAGAGAGTGGAATGTAAAGTTGAGCAGAGCAGAGTGGAAGTGAAGGAAACTTCATTGCTGAGGTTTTGCTGAGCGATCCAAGATTTGATATTTGGATCCGAAGTTCGTGACCTAGTATACAAGGTCTAGTAATGATTGGTTTGGCTAATAGAATAAACAAAAGAAGAACATAACAATAAATTATATGTTTGAGTAGTAAGCTCTTCTTGTAGTTGAAATTGCATGTTTGGGTAGTGGGCTCTTCTTGCATACATTGTAGAGTTGGCACAACTCCTAACAGGTTTGGAATCTCCTAATAGGGATTCAAAGTCTCCTAACAGGGACTCATATGTACTAAATGTTGTAATAGACTCCTAATAAGTTCCTTCCTCTAATAAGGAACTTACATATCAGTATATCATCTTGTGGGCATCATTCTCACTGGGGTTTTGCCTTTGATCAAGGGTCTCCCTAGTTAACATATTTGGTGTGATTGTCTATGTGCATCTTATTATGGTTTTTGTTCACTTTGGTTGAAAGGTTAAGTTTTTTTAAAGAAGATAAATGTTTTAATTTTTGGATAGATTATTCAACCCCCCTCTTAGTTATCTTGTTGGACTATTGTTTCTAATAATTGGTATCAGAGCATCAGGTCCTTTGAAGGATACACTTAACAACTTTTGGAGATTAGTGGCAAGTTATTTTAGAAAAGATAGTCTTGAGTCTGATGGAGGAAATTTTGATACCCAAAAGATGGAGCTTCTTGGTGAGAGATAAGAATTGTGTGTAGAATTGAGCATTGAGTTTCTAGATAGAGGCACAAGTAAAGATAGATCAAGGTCCAAAGAAGACATGAAGATAAAAGAAGGTATTGATCTACATATGAAAAGAGAGAAAGAAGATATGAAAAATTTTGCTTGTTGGACATGTAATGAGTTTGGTCATTTTTCATCTACATGCTCTAAGAGAGTAAGGAAAACTAGAAAGAGTTCACTTTCTAATGAAGATGAATAATTTAAAGCAAGTATGAAAAGATTCTTGAATGATTGTGATAAAGATAATAAGCTTAAATAGGTTAAGGAAAAGGAAGTAGTAGAAGAGATAGCTTTGGTAACTATTGTTGATCCAAAGGCTAACCATGAAAAAGTGGAAGTTATCACTAACAATGATTTGCAAAATGAAGGAGAGCCAAGGTAGGAACAAAGCTTGAAAGCTTTGGTATGGCCAAGAGTTGAGATAAAAAAAACCTAATTTAGGAAAGAATATGATAAAGAATCACCCATCCAAGTAGATCATCAAAAGCAAAGATAAAGGTGTGATGAAAATAAGTAGAGTCAATGAAGAACTATGTTTGATATCTCAAGTTGAACCTAAGAATGTAGATGAAGCATGTAATGCTAATTATTGGAAACAATTTGAAAGATGAATTGGATCAGATAGTAAAGAATGAAACATGGGGATTGGTCCCCAGACCTATAGACAAGAATGTGATAGGAACTAAATGGGTATTCAAGAACAAGATGAATAAGCAAGGAAAAGTTGTAAGGAACAGAGCAAGATTGGTATGTAAAGGTTACTCACAACAAGAAGGAATAGATTATGATGAGACCTATGCTTCAATGGCTAGAATAGAAGCAGTAAGATTATTCTTAACCTATGTAGAACAAAATAAATTTAAAGTGTATTAGATGAATGTCATGTCAACATTTCTAAATGGAGAACTTGAAGAAGTTTACATTGAGTAGCCTGAAGGTTGTCCTTTGACAAATGATAAGGACATAGTATGAAAATTGAAGAAAGAATTGTATGGTTTGAAGCAAGCACCTAGAACCTGGTATGCAAGGCTGGACAAGAATTTGACAAAGCTTGGATATAGCAAAGGTATGGTAGATAATAATCTCTATTGGAAACAAGTTGATGATGGTTTGATTATTTTGGTAATATTTGTCGATGATATCATATTTGGAGAAAATGATGATGAAAGTGAAAAATTTGTTGAAGAGATGAAGAAAGAATTTGAAATGAGTATGATAGGAGAAATGAAATATTTTCTAGGATTATAGATTGTACAAAATAAAGAAGGAATCTTTATTTCTCAGACTAAGTACTTGAAGGATTTACTAAAAAGTTTTGGTTTGGAAACATGCAAACCCATTGAAACACCTATGGTATCTAGACATAAGTTATCTTTAAAGGACGAGACACGTACTATTGAATAGAAGAAGTACATATCTATGGTTGGAGGTTTGTAATATCTAACTCACACAAGGTTGGATATAACAAATGTAGTTGGAATTGTTGCAAGATTCCAAGCTAATCCCAGAGAAGCACATTGTGTAGTAGTCAAAAGGATATTTAGATATCTAAAAGGAACATTTGAGTTTGGATTGTGGTATGATAGGTCTAATGATTTTACTCTAAGTGCTTATACTGATGTTGATTGGGTAGGCAATATGTATGATAGAAAGAACACCAGTGGTGGAGCCTTCTTTCTTGGAGGAAGATTGGTTTCTTGGCTAAGCTAGAAGTAGGATTGTACATCACAAAGTACAATAGAAGTAGATCATGTTGCAGTAGCAAACAATTGTGATCAAGTTATTTGGATGAAGAAGATGCTAAAGGATATAAGGATAGAAATTAGTGAACCTATTGTCATACATTGTGACAACACAAGGACAATAAATATGTCTAAGAATCCAGTGTTGCATTTGAAGACTAAGCACATTTCTATTAAATAGCACATGTTGAGAGAGAAAGTTATAGAAAAGGAAATTAGATTGGAGTTTGTGAGCACTAAAGGGTAGATTGTAGATATATTCACTAAGCCTCTTCCCAAAGAGACTTTTGAGTATTTGTGATGTATGCTAGGGGTTATGCCCCTTCCTACATCAGAGTAAATGATGCAAGAGTGTATCAGTCAAGTGTAACAAAGCACCATTGTTTGTCTAGACTAAATTTTAATGCTTCCTATATGAGGGAGTATCTATGATGGATAGAGTCATCTAAGACTCTTGTTGGATATTGTTTTGAACAGTGTCTTTGGACACTTGAGCTAGTAAGAATTAGTTGTTGCCGAGTTTGATGCTTGCTGAAACCTTTGACATTGATGTCAATGGGGGAAGAAGTTTGACATGAAAAATAATATGTTTGAAGGAAGTACATCATGTTCAAAAGAAGTATAACATGGAATGATAGTTTGACATAAAACAAATTGAGGTATATAAATGGGGGAGACTGATTGATGAGGAGGATTTGAAAAGAAAAGATTAACAATCTTATTGGTATTCTTGGAACTAGATGTTTTTCATCTATGTTACCATCAATGCCAAAGGGGTAGATTATTGAGAGATTGTTGGAAGCATGAATGCTGATGATATTCCTATGGGGGAGTATTGTAGATATGTTACTATGATGATATGTTACATTCATGATTGAGTTTTCCATTGATGTCAACATAGCAGTCTTCTGTGGTATCTGACAGAAGAAGAAGAAAAAGATCAAGTTGGTATGAACAACTAGTTGAGTATTCTAACTATCCAAGGTTATGGGAGATACTTTTGAGTATCTAGTATATGTAGTTAACATTAGAAGAAGGAATGATAAGTCTAGAAGAAGTTATGTAAGTTTTGGTGATGTCTATTTTGAGATAGAGTTTACAGAGGCATGTTCTAGTAAACTTGGTATATATCTTAATAGAGTTGTTATTCTAAGAATTGAGGATGAGGATGTGAAGAAGACATGTTGGTGATGATGTGGCTAATTTTTCTTGTCATTATATTACCTATACAAAAAGATATTCAAGTTGCAAGGCGAAAGATTAAATGTTATTGCTAAGTGTAACGTGTTCTTAACGTGGTCCTATAATGATTAATTGAGAAGGTCTAATAGCTCACTCAGGGAATTATTTTATGGACTCGGTATAAAGGAAGGAAATTTTCCTTTATCATGAAGTAGAGATATATGACATGGAGAAGAGATTGTGAGCAATAGAGAGAGTGGAATTCAAAGTTGAGCAAAGCAGAGTAGAAATAAAGGAAACTTCATTGCCAAGGTTTTGCTAAGTGATTCAAGGTTTGATATTTGGATCCAAGGTTTGTGATATGGTTTACAAGGTCTGATAGTGATTGGTTCAACTAACAAAATAAACGAAAGAAGAAAATAATAATAAATTACATGGTTGAGCAGTGAGCTCTTCTTGTAGTTGAAATTACATGTTTGGGTTATGGTCTTTTCTTGCATACATTGTACTACAACTCCTAACATAGTTAGAATCTCCTAATAGGGATTCAAAGTCTCCTAAGAGGGACTCATATGTACTAAATGTTGTAACAAACTCCCAACAGGGTCCATCTTCTAACATGAAACTTATATATCAGTATATCATCTTGTGGGCATCATTCTCACTGGGGTTTTCCCTCTGATCAAGTGTTTACCTAGTTAACATATCTAGTGTAATTATCTATGTGCATCTTATTATGGTTGTCATTCACTTTGGTCGAATGGTTAAGTTTTTTTAAAGAAGATAAATATTTTAATTGTTATATTTCTAACAAGGTGATGATAAAACTATTTGCTTCTGGGAGGATAGTTGGTTATGGGATTCTCCCTAAATTTTCTTTACAATAATGGCCATAACATTAAGTATTGCAAAGCCAACTTTGGTGAAAAGGTCATTAATTATTGGGTCAATAATAGATAGGTGGACCTAACTTCTCTGGATATCAATCTTCACCCTATTCAACTATCTCTTTTTTATTCTTGTATCAAATCCAACTCTTAAGACATGGTCCTTTGGGCTCTGCATCTGAGTGGCAACTTTAAAGTTTCTCCCCTCTTTGAGGAAAAGAGAATTAATCTTCCATGGGTTAAATCTTGGACCAAATGTTTAACCCCTAAGATTGAGATTTTCTTTTGGATTTCTCTATAGAAAAAAATTATCACTTTAGATAATCTTAGAAAAAGAGGGATGATCATAACCAATTGGTGCTATCTTTGTAGAAAGGATATGGAATCAATTAATCATGTGTTTTTGCACTGCTATTATGCTAGGGATGTTTGGAAGGAAAATTTTAATTTATGGGATATACATTGGAATTTTCAAGAGAATCTTGCTAAAAATTTCTTAATCTGGAGTAGCCCCTTCAAAGGAGAACATGCTTGCATCCTCTGGCAGTATTCTTTTCCCACATTTGTTGGGGCTTGTGGAAAGAAAGGAATGAGAAAATATTTAGAGATATTAGCATCCCCTCTTGCGTCATTGGTAAAAGAATTATCAGAAACATAAAGGAGAAATTTATATCACATTATGGCCCCTCTAAAAATATCAACTTGGAGTATCCTAGTCAAAACAACATAGTTAAAAAGGATAAATTAAGGGATAATTTTATCTGGTTATCTCCTCCCAATGGTTGGATTAAGGCTAATTTTGATGGGGCTTCCAAAGGGAACCATGGTAAGGTTGGCTATGGAGGAGTCATAAGGGATTGCAATTGCAATATAATTCAAGCTTAAGTTATTCCTCTTAGTATTACTTCTAGCCATAAAGCCAAGATGGAAAGGGAACATTATATGATCAAGTTGGTTAAGAATATTGGTTGCAAGAACCTTTTGCTAGAAGGGGACTCTAGGAATATTGTCAATATCCTTAATAATAAACATGATCTTGCTTGGAATATTTCCAACCTTCTTTGTGAAAGTAAAGAAGACCTAAAGTTTTTTCAAAATGTGTTCATTTCTCATAACTACTATGAGATGAACACTTTGGTTGATTGGATGGCCAACCTGGCAATTTAAAGCAATGATATCATCACGTAGACTAATTGCCTAAGCATGGATGATGATCTAACAGATAAATATAATTATGAAAGAAAAATATCTCAAGAAGGGAAAATCAATATTTGATATGCTTGCAGCCTCCACTTATCATTTTATCAATGCTTCCATTTATTATTTTAAATGGAATGTTTTCTATGCATGCATGTTTGTTAATACTTCACATAGATTGTGGGTATTATTTGGGTTTTCAAGAGATAATGCTTTGATCATTTCTTGGAGTTTTTCTTTGTGCTTTTTCAATCATATTTTGTAGAGTGGTGTTCTTTCTGTGAAAATAGATGGGGAAGTGAAAAAGTTGGAACTCAACAAGTGCCACTACTAGAAAAAGAAGGAAGTTTGGAATAAACTTGAGAAAGGGAAGGTGACCAGTTACATTGAAAAATTCATGGTTATAAACCTTATGTGATAGAAAATTTCTACAAAGATTGGGATGGTGACAAGGTTACACTCCATGACATACAATTTACCCTTAATGCTAATTTCATTGTTGAGGTCACCAAGCTGCTGAATGAAGTTATTAGATTTTATCAAGCAGAAGAAAGCTTTAGAAGAGGCAATCAAGGGCTTTCCAAAAAATGACAAGGAGGATGCAAGATTGGTAAAGGTTGGTAACTTCTATGATCTTTCTCAAATAAAGGATATTTGGCAAGAGGTTCTCACCTATATGTGGTTGCATTTCATTTTGGATGGTAGGGTTTCTAGGGTTCATAAATACCACTTTGTTTTTCTGAATCATTTCCATTATAAGAAAAGAATCTCCTTCCCTTAATACTTGGAAAATTCTCTCATAAATGGGCTTAAATCCCATAGCACAAGGCTTCAAGACCGATCATTCATGAGGGTCTCATCCTGCTTATCATTGAGTTTTTCCCAGATAGTACACCCACTCACTCTATTTCTACCAGAAAATGGAAAAGGGAAGTGGAAGGTACACCCAATAGTAAGGAAAATGTTGGTGACCCTTCGATGAAAAAGAAGTTGCAAAAAATGGGCTCTAGTGATGTAAATAGACTCTAATCAAAGCTCCAAATATTTGGAGGTTGTTGATGCTCCCAAAGATGATGATATGGCCTAGACTGTGAGTGGTGGTTGTTCTTCTAAGAACAAGGACATCACTATCAACTTGGATGATATATTAGCCCATGATTCTCGACTTTCTTCCCCAGTAATGTTAGCAAGTGAGGTAAGCACTCTTCCAATAAGGGTAAAGGTATGGATAACGTCCCTTCCTAAATCATAAAATAATAAAAAGAAACAATTCCAATCTTGAAAATAAGGATGTTATCATCAAAGAGGATAGTGCAAATATGGTGAATATGGAGGTCTTGCATGAAAACAAAATTTGGAAGGAGACTATTACTAATGACAAAGATGGGCTAACCAACTAGATTACCTAGATATTGGACTTGGAGCATGTTGAGATCTCCCCTATTAATACTACCCTTTCCCTTGATCCAGTGGCTACCACTAATTCTCTGGTCAATTGTGGTCATGGTGACACTGATCCTAGTATAGATAATGATCCAAAGACCAAAACCTAGGAGATTAAGGGAAATCCTCAACAAATTGATGATTTTGAGGATGCCCTGGGTTTAAATAGTGATGATAAAGTTTTGGAATATTTGAATAAAGCCACAAATAGAGATAATATTGGGCTAGAGAAGGAAAATTGGATGTAAAATGAAATTAAAAAACTTCACCTATCTATTTCTTCCTTGTAGGAAAAGTCCCTTTTTTTAATAGGTGAAGCTAGATGAGGAATGTAAGAAGTGGAGAGAGTTGGAATCTCTGGTTGGGAACATCCCAACCAAACTCCACAAATATGAAGCTTCCCTTAAAAAATTAATTAAGGATAGTGAGATGGGTATGTAGGATGTATTACTTCATCCATCTTGGCTGTTACCACCTCTATTGGGAAAGTTTCTTTGGATGAAGCTAATACGACTAGTCAGGCTCCACTATTATTTGGTGATCCAAGCAAAAGAACCAAATAGAGTACTAAGAAATTAGACTTCCAGCTTCCTGTGAAGAATATTCATGATTCTCTCAATGAGGTTGTTGTCTTAGGAACTTCTATTACGAGTGCTATAAAAGACTTGATCTATATTTTTATCTTGGCTTTTTCTGGTCTTTGGTCCCTCCTATTTTGTTAACTTATGTTGGTTGTTGGTCCCTGTAAAACCAACTTGACTTGGTTGCTAGTCCCTATAAAACCATGCTTTGAATTCTACTTTGATACTTTGGGTTGTTGGTCCCTGTAAAACCAAATTTTGTTTTTGGTTCCTTTTTGTTTGGAGTTTTAGGTCCCCTTCAAATCTACTTTTACCTAATCAAAATAAACCTTAAAATCATGGACCATGGAAATTATTTTAGTGTGGTGATTGGTTTGCCTCACAATAGGTGTATAATAATCATGCTAAAGGCCATAATTAGGAATAGTGTATTCAATCTAAGGACTATTTTTCCCCACCATGAGGTGCATTTAACTTTTTTAACCCAAGGGTGTATACTTGAAATGGTCGGCACAGTATGTGCACTAGGTTTCTTAACGAGTCATTATTCTTATGCTGCAAGAAAGTAAAATGTAAAGAAAGAACCTACACTAGTGCTATAGGAAACTAACACACTTAACTCTTTACTAAAATGAATATTGGATATGCAATTAAATACTAAGATATATTCCAACTCATTTTATCTACTATAACTGTTCTTATAGATGCTGCAAGAACACTCACAAAGTATGATGCTATAGGAAGGAACTTATAACTTCTATCTACAATACTAAAGATGCTTGAAAAAAAATCTATACTACTCTAATGTAATCTACCTCCCAAGTGGGATCCCTTGGTTGGCTTTTACTAATCTACTAACATAGAATGTAAACTAGGAGCTATTTCATTATGTTTCAGAAATTCATTACATGAGAACAATACATGAAACTGTAAGAACAACTCACTACAAGAGTCAGCAGTTTCTTGTCATAAACTTCCTTCTAACTCCTTAACACTATTAGTCTGATCTCTATAAATAGAAGATCAATGCTTATTCAGAAACATAAAAGCAAAATAAACTAACTTCAAATCCATCAGAGAAAAAGGAAGAAAAGGTAATAGCTCAAGGCAGGAATAATAAAGTCTGGACAACTGCTTTGTCACAATAATAAATGTAGAGAAATATAACAGTTCTTCATAGCTCCTCCATATTAGTGGCTGTCTCCCTTGGTACCATTATGACTCTTTCCACCATGGCTTAACATCTTTTCTCCTCGAATGTTATTGGCTATCTTCAACATTTCCTTTTGAATGCTTCTGATCATCTTCAACTCCCTTTGCTAACAAGTTAGTTATTATGCAAAGATATTTGCAAATAAGCATTATAAAATTAAATTCAAATATGAGAACACACATTCTGATGGTTATATGAAATACTACATTATGTATATAATATTGGAAAAATATAACATACTATCCACCCATAGGTTAATCATTAGTTCAAGTAAACATGAGTTCAAAAATGTCTTAGTGGAAGTAAAATAGTGTTTAAAACTATCATAAAATAGAGGCAATAATTAGCCTCATCATCTGCCCCTTGGTAAACTGATGCTTATCCTCAAGCATTGCATTTTCTAGTCAGTGACCTAAATTCCCCAACTTTAGTCCTTCCTTTCCTACTACTCTTAAAGGTGTAGTAGAATCCTCATGTTCTCTCCCAAGCATTAATATCATACAGGGGCCACATGAGCATTGGAGGTTGCATAGTGAGTGGGCACCATAGTTTTGGCCTGGCCTATTTCCCCAACTCTATATACTTTGGAACTCGGTGAAGGGCAACCTCTAAGTTTATAGGACTGTGTGACTCTAATCTTTTAAGTTTCTCATGTAATCTAGCCCACCTAATTTTAGCACCAACCATGGCTCTCTAAAAGGAAAAGTAAGGTATGTTCTCATATTCTACATACACCTTAGTTCTAATAGAAAAGATTCTGTCCCTTACTCCCTTGTTCTTATCCCCATAAGTTAATCTAAACTAGTCCCTAAGAATTTCTTCTAGTTTACTGCTCTCAACTCTTAATGATAGGGGCTCTGTTCTTTTCTCATCTTTGTAATTATTCAGTTGTCTATCATAATTAACTTCATTATGCATCCAGGACATCAAAGCCCTTAGATGTATATCCCCTATATAGAGTAAAGGATTCCATTGAGTTTCTACTAGAATGATAAAATTATGCACATATAACTCACAGAGCAAGTTTTGCTGCCAAGATGACAGAGTTTGGTATAAACCATAGAATTTTTGGGCTGATTTGAATTTTGAATTTATGTTCTTGAGGGTTAGCATAAGTTGGAATAAAAGGAATTGTTCCTTTAAGCACATAGCATAAATCTGAGGTGGTGGTCTATAAGCAAGTGCTTGATCGACCAATTTGAGGGCATGATCCATCCTTTGTTTTTGGTTTTCTAATTGCTCTTTCAAATATGTAATTTACTCACCTAGAGACATTATTTCTTTCTTCATTTTCATCTCTCTTCTTCCCATAGGGCTGCAACAAACATATGTTGTCCAAACAATTGGAGAAGAAGTTTGTGTAGGGTAATGGAACTGCTATCCTCTTCATAGTTATTTTTCCTCTTCCTCTGTTCCTTCCATAACTACCTTATGAAATCTATAAGCCATGTTGGTTTATAGGGAACCAGGCTAGTGTTTGAATAAACTAACTCATTCATTATGGGAATTATTTGTTGTCCTACTAGAGGATCATTTTGATTTTGATTTACTTCAACCCTACATTCCTCATTAGGGTTTTTAGGAATGTTTGTAGTTTCAAGGTGAGAAGAATTATCAGGAATAATTTGTAATGGGGATTCTTTAGTAGATGGTTTGGATGAAGTAGACTGAGCTTCTACGATCACTTTAGAAATTTGTCTCCTCATTATAGGACTTCTTCTCATAGGGATCTCCTCTGGTATCACAACCTTCTTCCTAATTCTTCCTTTCGGTGTCTCTACTGCAGGACCTGTCTTAGTTTTCTTTTGTTTTGCAACTATAGGGTTTGAATTTTCTACCACCAGAGCCCAAGTCTCCTCTTGTAATTTCTATTTTCTCTTTGCTTGGCTAGAGGTAGGTTTTTGAGTCTATTGAATAGGTAAAGGTACATTTTATTGCACATTGCCAGCTTCAGCATCTTGAGTACTTTGCTCAGTAGCTTCATTAGTGGGAACTACATTCTCCTCACTGGGTTTTTCATTAAGGATAGCTTGGTGTTGTAGGGTTTTAGCTTGGACAAATTCTACCCATGACATAGGAGAGACATCCCTAAGTGATCTTTCTATGAGTAATTTAATTAGGGCATGATGGGTGACAGAATTGTCCTTCCCCTTTTGGGTTTCTTCAACACTAATGCATAACATGTTATACGAGAAATTGGGAATATTTACTTGACAATTGTGCCTTATATAGCTAAGAAATTTAAAATGATGTGCATGTAAATATGAAAATCTTCCTTCATAGGTAAGGTACCAGATAATGCGCATAGCCATCCTGTTGTATGGTGGTAGAAGAGACGTCCTTTTGCAACCTTGCTTGGTAATATCTAATTGAGGATCAGTTGGTATGACAAACTAAGCCATGGCTAATCTTGCATCATGCGTATTAGGATAATGTTCTCCTATTTCTAGTAACCTAGTTACTTCTACTATTCACTCTCTATAGCATTAATTGTTTAACCCCATATAGTAGCTTCTCCTTCATTAAATGTTCTTGTAAACTCCATGACTGCTTCTTCATCAAATGTAGTTAAACTTAGGAAATACCCTAACTAGCCACATGCATTAAATCTCCTCACTACCTCTACATCTGAGAGTAAAACAATATGCTCCACTAGTTCTTGTCGCTACAATTGTCCACCCATTCTACCTAATAATTTCACTCTCTGCTCTGTTTGCACTATTTTCCCTTCTATGAATGCAGGCTTTCAGACCCATTTTCACATTTTGTCTTTTTTTAGCTGATTAATATCATAACAATTTGTTATGAGCAGCAATAATGTGGTTTATCATGGATATGTGAAAATAATCCGAAAATGGAATTTAGATCACTTGCAAATTAAATATGGGTCACATCACAGCCTGATAGTAAGGAATCATTCAAGAATAAGGGGTATAACACCTAAACACTTGCATACTTATAGTAATTAAGTTTCATAAGAAAAGTATAAAGATTTGAAAAAAAAATCTTTATGAATAAATATGAATGTCATTGGGTTTTAGTAAACTTCCCTACCCCCTACAAAATATGCAGAAGTGTCCACACTTGTCAGACTTAGTATAGGGTATGGAATTGGCATAACACCACCATAATATAAATAATGTAGCATTATATATAACAAAAAAATCAATGTACTATAAATGAATTAAGATTTGAAAAGCTTATACCTGTGAGTTGATTGTTACACATACCAAAAGTGACAGAAAGTACATTAGCATTGACAACATATGTCAGTAAACTTGTAGTGTTTATTGAAAGCATTGGAAAATGATGACATTGAAGGTGGGTGGGTGGTAGGTAAAGAAGTGAAATGAGTTGGAAAAGAAGAAATTAGAAGATGAATAGAGAAATTTGGAACTTTATGTGGACATAAAGTTTTTATTATGAGCATGCACGAAGAAATTAATATTGAAGAGCTGCAAGTAGGAGGTCAACACCTTTTGCTACAGGAAGAGTTACTTGGTGTGCATTTGAATTTGGCCGTTGAAACTACTGTAAGAAGTCCTCTTTTGCTTGAGGCCATTTATATAACTTGATTCTATGACCATTGACTAATAATTTAAAAGGCACTAGATCAATGGTAGTTAATTAGATGGTTCCATTTGCAAAGACATGGTTAATTTCATATGGATCCAACCATCTTTTCTACAGCTTGCCTAACATATCTTTAAACTTGGAATCATATAGTAATGCCCAGTTACCAACTTGAAATTGTTTGTTGCTAATGTGGGAGTCATGCCATTGTTTTCTTTGCTTTTGTATAATTTTAGTGTGTTCTAAAGAAACCTTGCACATTTCATCCAAGGAATTAAGATGTAGAAGACGTTCTCTCTATGCTGCAGGAAGTTCAATGTTCAGCTCTAGTGTGGTTCTTAAAGTTTTATGTTCAAATTCAATGGGAAGCATTGCTATTTTCCCATATAGGAGTTCAAATGGTGTGAACCCTATAGTAGTCTTCCATGTTGTTCTATAGGCCCAAATAACTTCTAGTGAACTACTATTCCAATCCCTATGGTGCAAATGAACCATTTTTGTTAAGATAGCCTCTATCTCACAATTTGTGACTTCTACTTGTCCATTAGTTTGAGGGTGATAGGGGCTTGATTTATAGCGCTTGATATTATATTATTTCATCAATTCTATGATTAGATTAGAAGTAAATTGTGTACCTTGGTTAGTGGCTAGTTCTTTGGGTACACCATAGCGAGTAAAAATTTCTTCATACAAAAATTCTGTAACTTTGTGATCACGAGCATGCTTCATGGCTTTCACTCCAACTCATTTCATTAGGTAGTCAGTGCACACAAGGATATATGATTTCTTATTGGATGGAGGATCAATTGGACCAATGAAGTCCATACCCCATTTGTCAAATGGTGTTAATGCCAATTGTGGATTGAGAGGCATTTCATCTGTTCTTGTTGGTCACCCCATTCTTTGACACTTGTCACACTTCCATGTATAGTTGGCTGCATCTTTGTGAAGCATAGGCCAATAGTAACTAGTTGTTAAAATTTTCAAGGTTGTTCTTTTTGCTTCAAAGTGCCCTCCACATGGTTCATTTTGACATGCATGTAGAATGTCATATTTCTCATCCTCTCTCACACATCTTCTCATAACTTGATTAGGTCTAGTATAAAATAAGATATTATCAATCCAAGATAAATTGAAACTTTTCTCTACAAGCATCTTCTTTTCCTTATGTGAGAAATGTTCTAGCATTTTATTAGCTGCAATGTAGTTAGCAGTGTCTGCATACCATGGAGTTTGAACAACAATATGAAATAAATGTTCATTTGGATATGCATCATCTACCAGAGTAGTGTCATTCTCATTATGGTGGATTCTTGATAAATAATCAGCTACCATATTAGTTCTTTCAGGCTTATTAGCAATGATGATATCAAATTCTCATCTTGCTAACTAACCTATTATAGCAGGTTTGTTCATGAGATATTCAATTGCTGCATGATCAATATGAACAAATATGGGATAGCCAGTTATGTAATGCTAGAATTTGTTCAAAGCGTAAACTACTGCTAATAGTTCTTTTTCAGTCACTGTGTAGTTTAATTCTGGTCCATGAAGGCTCTTACTAATATAATATATTACATTTTTAAAATGTTGAGATTGTTGTCCTAGAACTACACCTATGGCATAGTTAGAAGCATTTGTATAAATGTGAAAAGGAAAAGTCCAATCAGGGCCTTGTAATAGTGGGGCTGTAGCGAGAAGTTTCTTAAGTTGTAGGAAGGCTTCATTGCATTTTGATGTCCAAATGAATTCAACTTCTTTAGTTAGTAATGTATACAAGGGACTAGCTATTTTGTTGAAGTCTTTTATGAAACATCTATAATATTTAGCATGGCCTAGAAAAGATCTTACATCTTTCAATTTTGTGGGTATGGGAAATGTTTGAATTACCTCTATCTTAGTTGGATCCACTTGCATTCCTATAGTTGATATGAAATGACCAAGTACCACACCTTCCTGCATGAGCATGAAACATTTTTCACTATTAAGTGCCAGATTATGTTCTTGACACCTTATCAAAACTTTTCAAGATTCATCATTACTTCCTCAAAGGTGACTCCAAATGTTGTGAAGTTCTCCATATATATTTCCATACAATCATGTGATATATCAGCAAAGATGCTAATAACTATTCATTGAAATGTTGTAGGAGCATTACATAGACCAAATGAAAAAATAGAGTATCTAAAAGTACCCCATGGGCATGTGAATATAGTTTTATCTTGGTCTTTAGGAGCAATACTGATTTGATTATAGCCACTATACCCATCTAGGAAAGAGAAATACTTCTTTCTAGCTAGAGTTTCTAGAATTTGATTTATGAATGGTAAAGGAAAGTAATCCTTTTTGGTGGCCTTATTCAATTCTCTATAATCTACACAAATCTTCCATTTCCCTCCATTTTTGGGTACTATGACCAGGGGCAACAACCATCTACTATTAGATATAGGATAAATAAAAATAGCATCAAGTAATTTTTGCAATTTAGTTTTAACTATTTCTCTAAGGCTTGGATTTATCCTTCTCTGGGGTTGATGGAGTAGTAGACACCCTTCATTGATGTATATTCTATGAGTGCATAATGTAGGACTTAACCCTTTTAGATCACCATAGTCCCATGCAAAAGCCTTTTCATGCTTTTGAAGTATTTGTGTTAAGTATTCCATTTGTGTGGACAATAATTTGGGGTTAACATGAAGATTATGACCTTTAGATAGCTCAACAATAGTGGTAGACTCTATCATAGTAGCTTTAGAAATTGGACTTGTATCTAATTCACATGGTAAAAGTTGACGAAGAATGTCTTGTTCTTTGAGAAAAGTACAATTCTCATCACATTCCTCATATGTAGTTAATGCTAACACAAAACTTTTGGATACATCTTTTTCTACCACACAATTGTTAGTAAGAATACTCTAAAGTATTGAATCCTCTTCCTACAACTTTAGAAAGGATTGTCTATGTAACATCATAAGCTGTACTATAGAGTTTAATTCTTCTTCTTCATCACCTAAATCTGGCCAGACCTATGTGCTTAAATCTGATAATGGTTGTTTTGGAGGATAAAAATCAAATTTCTTTATTGCTTGACCATTTGATATGGTCATATTTCCTGATCTACAACTTATATTTGAATCAACTATAGCTAATCATGGTCATCCTAGGATAACAAGGTAACTAGATAAATTAACTTTGGGAGATAGGATCATGAAATCTATAGGATACTCTAGAGAGTCTAAGGTTACAACTATGTTTTTTTATCATCCCATCAGGAGTGATAGTAGAACTATCTACAAGTTGAAAAATTGTTGGAGTAGCCCTTAATCCTTCTATTTTCAACTTCTTCATAGTATTCTTAGTCATGAAATTTATAGCAGCACCAAGATCTATTAAAGCATTTTTAACAGACTGACCATTTATACTCACATTCACAACTAGACTACTTGGATCAGAATATTTTGGAGTGACCAATTTTCCTAACATAATTTCAACCAATTGTCCCACAACATGGACTGTAGTTGGGTCCTTTTTCTTCCTCCCAGTCTTCTTCAGATGTGCTTCTCTAATGGCTTTTCCATAGATAGGGAAATCTTTAATAGCTTGAAATAGGGGTATTTTGACATGCATGTTCTTCAACTAATCAAAAATATAAAAAGATTGTTCCTCTGTGTGTACAAGTTTACTTTGTACAAGCTTCTCTAGAAAAGGAGATTCCATTGCTGATTGAGCTTGGGTTGAGATAGTGACATTGGTTGGGTCAACCTCTTTAGAGACTGAGGATTCTAAGACTACAGGAGTATCTATTATTTTAGTTATAAGAGGCAGTTTAGATGCTAGTAAAGTTGTACCAAATCTCAGATGTATATTTGCAACATTCAGAGTGTAAGCAGGATATTGCCGCGCATCAACAATACACATGGGTTGTTGTGGCTACTGGTTATTTGGATTTGGCTAAGGTTGTGTAGGTAACTGTGTCTACTTTTGAGGTCCAAGAGTCATAGGTGGTGGCATTAGTGCAGGTTTTTAAGCTGGGGGTGGTAATTGTGGAGTACTAGTATTTTGCTTAGCCCACTGTTGAGGTCCTCTCCATTAGTTTGTAGACTACCAATTCCCCTAGGATGGTTTCCATTGGTTATGTTGGTTGGGCTAGGATGGTTGGGAGTTTTGAGGCCATTGGGGCTGTTATAGATTATTTTGCCAAGCATTACTCCAATTAGGTTGATTATATTGTGGGGGGCCTTGGGGATTACAGTTTTGCCATTGACTATCATATAAATTTGAATTTTGCAAAGGGTCCTGTGGCATACCTTGACATTGGGCCCATGGCCAACATTGAGCAACAAAGAATACTTGCTCATCATCTCCATCTATCTTGATGTACTTAGTTGGAAGATGCTGGTTCTCCATGCTAGCAACCAATTTGCATTGGCAATCCTTCTTTTGCTTCTGACAATGAGGGCAATATTTAGCTAGTTGTAATTTATCTTTTGCATGATTCTTCTTTGTAGTGATTGTGTCAAGATGTGTAGTGACATCATTTATGATGTACTAATTGAAAATTGACAATAGTTTAGATATCTTGAACTTTGAAATACCCTGATTGATTCCTTTAGTGAATGTGGAATGAGGTCCTTAGCCTTTCTTCATAGTTGACCTTGAATAGTTTTGATAGATCTTATTAAGGTCATCCTAGGAAGCTTGATATACATCACCACCAGCCATCAGGTCTAGTACTTCTAAACCATTATCATAGTCTTCTGTAGTGTATACAAAAAATGTGAAACATAGTCTTCCAATGTTTCTTCCTCCTTTTGTGATATCCTAAAGATATCATCTCCTCTTGAACTAGATGCTTTGCAATACTCTTTATATTTATCCAGAAATAGAGTTTACATTTCATCCCAAGTTCCTGCTACATTGGCTCCTAAGCCCATGAACTATCAGAAAGATGACTCTTTCAATGTTGCTGAAAATAACTTGAGCTTATGGGCATTAGTGTTGTAGTCATAACTATGACAAAATATGCTAAATTCAAACAAGAAAGTATCAAGGTCTTCAATTTCAAGGCCATAGAACTTTGGAAGAGCAACTATAGGTATGTTCTTGAGATTATCAGTATATATGATGCTTGGGAGAGGAAATGGAAAAGTAAGTTGTGCCATTACTGGAGGTATTAGATTATGAGGTTTTTATTGAAAGGAACATTGGGTACTGGATTAATAACATCTAGTGGATTTAGAGTAGTATTATCAAGGAAATTGGCCAAAATTTTAGCAAAAGGTTGAAGACCACTCATATCTATAGGTTCTGCTCTTGAGGATGATTCTGTAGGAAAAATAGGGCTTGCATCTTCAAAAGGCAACTCAAATTTTTCTTCTTCATTTTCTTTGTTCAAATTAATAGACTCCTATGGAAGAAATCTGCCATATTCATCTCATCATCTTCCTCTTCGATGCATGCAATTGAATTCTTCACACTAGTGAAGAAAGCTTTAAGATTGCAAATTTCTCAAAAAACTTAACTAAGAACTATGACTCAAGAATGATTCTAGCTTGACACCATCCCAGCAATGGTGCCAAAAATGCTCTACCTCATAATAGGTGTATAATAATCATGCTAGAGGCCATATTTGGAAATAGTGTATTCAATCTAAAGACTATTTTTCCCCACCATGAGGTGCATTAATTTTTTTCAACCTAGGGACGTATACTTGAAATGGTCAGCACAGTATGTGCACTAGGTTTCTTAATGAGTCATTATTCTTATGCTATAGGAAAGTAAAATGTAAAGAAATTACCTACACTAGTGCAGCAAGAAACTAACACACTTAACTCTTTATTGAAATGAATATTGGAAATGCAATTAAATATTAAGATATATTCCAACTCAATTCATCTACTATAACTATTCTTACAGATGTTGCAGGAACACTCACAAAGTCTAATGCTACAGGAAGGAACTTATAACTTCTATCTGCAATACTAAAGATGCTTGAAAACAAATCTATACTACTCTAATCTAATCACATGATGAAAGTTACTCACCTTCCCAAACCCCTATGAGAATTGAGGAGGAGCAGCTCACTGATGAGCAAATTGAACAAATTGGATCACAAGGTGGGAGTTTTTGTTACCCAGGAAGAGATTGATGAAGGGAACCCCTAGGAGCCTCTTGTGCCAAGTTTTGAGTTAACTATAGTAGATTTTAGGGGAAGGGAATTAAACCCTATTTTGGAACAAGCCAGTCAATAATTTTTGTCTGATGATAGAATCTAGGGCTTTCCATCAGTTTGCATGGAGGGAAAACATGCACATTTTTGAGGAAAGATGTAAAAATATGAAAGTAGAGCATCTAGAAATGGATGAGGCCTCCATTTAGAATCAAATAAAGGAATAATTGATGTAAGAATTCTACAATATAACCCCTAAAGAGGGAGACAGATGGTAAAGGCTGCAAATATTTTATTATTGCCCAATTGGGACATTGGTGATGCCTTGATTTTTAATTCTGTGTCAAATAATTTGGGATTGCAAGATCCAGATAAAAAGGAGTTCTTGGAAACTACATTTAGTAATGAACAAGCTGCTCTTGTTATGTGGTCATTAAGAAGAGGATCCAAGGTTGCTCCATGATAGCTTGATGATTTAGGACTAACAAGGAGTATCATTGTGAGGAGAGTTGCTGATACCTCACATGTACAGGTAGCCCATATGAATGTGGATTATTCTCAATTTGCCTTGGCTACTACAGAGAGGGAAGAAAAGGAGATGACTGAGCTGCAGAGCAAGTATGAAATAGTGGTGGATGCCTACAATAAAGAGGTAAAAAAGAGAATTGAGCTTGAGAACAAGCTATTGGGAAAATCCACTAGGCCAAGAATAACATACCCTCGCCCCCCAATTGAACCCTTAAAATCCACCCCCCTCATAGAAATACCAGACACACCCCAAAGGCCACAATACTACACTGTTGAGGATTTTAAAGAAGAAAAAGGTAAACTATGGGCCTTACATGTAGAATTGGAGTCCAAATATGAAGATAAACTAAGAAAAGCTCTCATATATTTGGGGGACAAAGTTGAATGGTCACTAATTCATGATCAGTAAGCTAGGGTGATCAGTATCTGGGAGGATTTGAAAGCTAATGATGAGGCTCTAAAGGCTATTGTGAATAAATGGGTAAGGAGGGAGAAAAAAATGACATTTTTGTGTTTCTTTTTCATAAAGGGTTCTTATGATCAAATTGAAAAAACCTTTGACATTGTTTCTGATCTTGCTAATTTTGACAATAAAAGGATTCATTTACAGAGAATAATAATAGGCTACTTGAACAAGTACAAGAGCCAGAAATTCAATTTGTTTCCTTGTGACCTAGATAAAAGAAATAATTTGAAAAGCAAAGATGAATGGGTGAAGGAACTTGATGAAATTTTTTGTTTAAGGATGAATAAAATTGTAAATGAAATAGGGCATGCATGATGGGCTACCACAATAGAAGAAATGGTGAAGGCCCAAATATTCTTTGATTCTTTAAAACAAGAATTTGTTGCTATTAATTATGAAGCTGAGTATGTGCAAAAAAGGCAGAGGGATATTTTTCTATTCAATTGGCTAGATGACACACTTTTTGACAAGTGGATGGCAGAAATAGCTCCTAGTGAATAGTTTGATGAAGATGTAACTGACAGTGATGAGGTGCAGGGTGAAGAGATCCAAATCATTGACACCATCACTACACAAGCCCAATTGGAAGAAGAAGACAAGAATAATCAGTCACCTTCAGTTGCAGGCCTGAGTCCATAAGATGTTGATACAATCGAAGAAAAGAAAAAGGTAGAAGTTACTCCCACCATACAAGATAAAGACGGTGAAAACCCACAAGTGGAGATTAATATGCAATTTGGCTCTTGCATACAAAGAAGGATCAAAATAGCAACTAACTCAATAGTGTTAGAAGATGTGACAGAAGCTGACCCACAAAAAAGAATATTTTAATTTGGATATCTTCTATTACCCACATTTTTGTCATTTTGTGATAGGTGTATGTAAATATTTCTTGTAAAGGACACCTGTCATTTTCTCTTAGCCTGAAGCTTGTTGCATCTCACACTATATAAGTGAGATCCTAGGGCTAGAGAAAGGTTTTGATTTCTATTGTTTCTAGGTGATATACTTAGTTTGTTCTCGGTCCAATATTTGAGCAAGTTTGTGATGTATTTTCTTTGTTAGTTCTTGAGAATACATGAATATAGAAGGATCTCTGTGTTTCTTCTTAAGGTCATTTTGAGTTTACTACAAATGTATACAATTTTCAAAGAAAATGAATACAAATTATGAGCTGTCCCCATATCAGTTCTTTTTGAATTTTGTCTCCTTTTGATTACTTGGTTATCTTGATATTGTATGAGTAAAGGCTTGTGTAATTGAATGCAATCCAGTTAGGTTGTATATCTTTTCATCTCGGCTATTAGTTCAATGGATTAAGTAAAAGCTTTGATGAATTTGATATGGTTGTTGTAGTAGTAAAAAGGATTTTTGAATGATGAATTCTGACAAGAATTGTTGATAATATTTGTTGTAAGGCAACAAATTAGATCTAAGGATTTTTAGTAGACTCTAAACCCTAATGGATTAGGCACTGGTCAAATTGATTTAGCTGGAAGAGAAATGTGTAATAAATGGTTTTCAAATGCAAAATTATAATCAATTTTACCTTTATTTCCTGTAGATCTTCAAAGTTGGCTAGTACTTGTTTGCATGGAATGTTTTAGCTTCAGTTAGCCACTATTGTTGAGAACATGTGTAGACCTATAGAAGAATTTTGGCCAGATCTGTTATGTGGGATGCATTTATCAAATTGTCATGAATTATGCATGTATTTGAAGATATAAGATGAGAATAAGAATGAAACTAAAATAATCATCATATAGTGTTGCCCTGTCTTGAATCATCCCTGAGTATACCCACCTTTGTTTTGCAAAGCCTAAAGAGCAAAAAACCACCCTTGGTTTTGTTGAAGTTGGGTCCAAATGGTTTGCACATCTAATTGTTAATAGGAATTGGCTAGTCCATAGATTGTATGAGTGATGTCATTTTGGTATTAAGCATTTTTTTGCTTAGTAGTTTTAAAACACCAACAAAATGGCAACTCTGCTGGGGAGTTGTCCAACACATTTGTGAAAAGTACTGGAATTTCTTTAGTTCTGTTGTGTATGTGTGTGTCAAGTTATCTAAGTTTTTCTCGTGGTTATAAAAGGATATTTTAGTGAAAAAACTTGAGAATTTAAAGAGAGAATAGCTGAACTACCACAATGACACATTGACGTATCCAATCTATCCAAGTGTCTTATCTAACGAGCAAAGAGTTGCAGTCTTATGATCTCAGTGATTGGTCTATTTGCATCAGATATTTCTATTTCTATTTGTGTGTTTTTTCGTTGGAGTCAGGAATAATTGTCATTGTGTATTTTCCCAAGAATAGGGTGGCAAATCAATCAAGGTTTTCAAGCTAGTACTTATTTTAACAAAAGGCAAATATGGCTGACAAGAGAAAGAACACAAGAGCTTACATGAGAGCCAATCCTAATGTAATAATGTATACTGATTTACCCCAAGGTGGTAGGAAGAACCAAAATAAGAAAAGGACAAATCCAAATCCCACCTGGAAACCTAGAGGTAGTGTATTAGTCAATTCCCAGTATCAACCAGTATTAGGGAGAGAGTCTTCCTCACTCAGTTTTGAATCCAAAACTACAAGACTCTTAGGAGGCATTTTCAGTACCCCATTACTAGATGAGAGAGCTTTTTAGGACAAAGATGTGTCTATGGTAGGAATTGCTTCATCAAGGCTAGATCTCATAGTAGATATGAACCATAGGCTAGGATTTAGGAGTTCATTTGATGATCCTTTTAATCCCAGAGCAACCCCATACGTGGAGCCCAATCTTATAGATTTGGACGATCCTGCTGATTCAGAGGCTACTTTTGTAGACCCTAAAGAAGTGCAATCTGAGATAGGAGTTTTAAAGAAATGGAAATATGAAGAAGAAGCTAAATGCATTCATCTTGAAAAGGAGAAGCAGCAAGCCACATTGGATGCTATAATAGAAAGGGATGCTCTGCTGAGAAGGATGGATGCCTTGAAGGAGCAAAATAAAAAGTTAGAAGAAAATACCACAACTCTCCATACTGATGTATTTGGACATGTAGACAATCTGAGAGCTAAAGTTCAAGAACAAGAAAAATGCCTGAATCAAAGGCAAGAACTAGTTATTACCTAAGTCCAAACTTATAAACCTGTTCAAGTAGACCCTGTAGAACCCACTGTAAAAGCTATAAATAAAGGGAAAGGCAAAGCCATAGGAATCCAAATAAATGAACCTCAAGCTCTACCAAGCAAATTTTTAAACCCTCCCATGTCAAAATTAGATTTAGAGCTAGAAAAAGCTAGAAAGGAGAAGGAGGATCTTGCAAAAGAACCTTAGAAGGTGGAAAATGAAGCTCAAGTTACAGAAACCAGGAGAAAAATCTAGTTCCTTAAGACTAATTCTGCTTTAGCCTCATGGCCAAATTGATCCATTCTAGCTCCAGCTTCTATAACTCCTGTAAAGGCTAGTGGTTCGATAATCTCAACTCAGGGAATATCCCAATCTGCCCCTGCCTCATCATCCACCATTAGCACCCAAGTCCCCTTTGTCCAACATCAACAAACTAAAAATGTAGTTCCTCTAAACCAAGCTAGTATAGTGAGTACCTCAAATGTTCCTAGTTTCTAGAAGAAACTTGTAAACCTGGAAAAGTATAGACAAATATCATTTGCTGGTATCCTTGGTGCTCCACATCCCATATCATTTGATTTAAGAGACAAACTGGTTAAGTTTTCTGGGAATAATGCAGTTACTGATGAAGAAAATTTGAGAATTTTCATTGATATGTTAAATGATTATGAAGTTGAACATGAAGATATGGTAATGAAATTGTTTGTGCATTCACTAACTGAGGATGCGAGGGATTGGTTCAGAAGGCTACTTGATGATAGTATCACCTCATGGAGTGACTTCAAGAAATTATTTAAAGAACAGTATGGAGATAATACCAATGCTGGGTTCATGTTGAATGAATTCAATAACATCAAGAAAAACCCAAATGAGTCCACATTTGACTTCAATGTAAGATTCCAGAAAGGTATGTACAGACTATTTCAAGTTATGAGGTTGAATGAGGATGTTTGTCTCACAACATATTTCAATGCTTTTGATAGCAAAATGGCTTATCAATTGAGGGATAAGGATCCCAAAACTTTAAGGGATGCCTATAAAGTTGCAGTAAATATAGAAAACAATATGAAAGCATCTGGAAAACTAGGTAGGAGGGATGATCCAAAGCTTTTTAATCCCAAGAACAATAACAAAAGGGAGGGTGATAAAACTCCTATAGGAAAGAAGCTAGAAGAACCTACTATAGGCCAGGTTTTGGAATTACTAAAGAAGATGAATCCCACTAGTTTCAATAAGCCAAATGTTGTTGAGAAAACCCCTGTGAATAACAACAGTTTCAATAGGCAACCTAGAATACAAAATTACCCTTACACCACCCAGTGGAGAGATGGTAAGCCAATCCCCAACTAGACACAAAATGTGAAGGATAAGGGTACCCCAGATCCCTTGCAAAGGAACACTGTAAATATGAATGATGATGTACCATGGTGCATTGTATGTCAATCACCTCATTCTTTGAATTATTGTGCTATTGCTCAATCATTTGCCCAAGATCAGGGCGTGCAACTTGAAGAAGAAAGTGAAGAGAAAAGCCACGATATAATCTGCAATATGGTAAGCACGTGTGATGATTTTATAGATTCTGATTTTGAAGAACCTAAAAATGATATTACTAGTTAGAATATTGCCTATCATTTACATCATCAGCAAGTGTTTTCAGATGATGAAGGTTCTGATGTAGATAATGTATGTGTTACATCTTCTGATGTAGGTCACACAAGCTTAAGAAAGCCCTCCAAAGAGGAGATTGATAGAATCACAACAGAAATGATTTCTCAAGTCCATAGTAACTACAATTTGAGAAATAGAATAGTAAATAATGATGTAGGAAAGCCATCCAGTGTATTCATAAAAGATATTACCCATAAGATGAATGATGAAAGTAAAAAGGTCAATATAGATGTGCCTAAGATGAAAGACAACAAGGTTAAGAAGTGGGAACCAAAAAAGAAGGTCCAATTTCAAGCAAATGAAACAAAAAAAGTAGCTATGCAAAGAAAGAAGTTAGGACCTGATACTATTAAGCAAATTATGGTGCTCGCTATTCAAAATATTTCAACTCTAGGTATTATTGTAAAACCCACTATTGTTGTTGAACCTATTGATATGATATCCATGTTGTCCCAAATAATTGTAAAAGTACCTTTGTCTGAACTTCTTAGAATTAAAGAGCATAAAAGCAAGGCTTTATGATGGTTGGGAGGGATAGGAAACAATAATACCATTGTAGAATAAACTGTTATCCCAAAAACCCCATTAGTAGTAGAGGATAGTGGTATCATATCTTGGATTCCCCAAATGTTTTTAGATGATTCCTTAGTGGCATTTATAGAAGATATTGACCCATTTTTCCTCAGTCTGATCATAAAAGGGAAGACCCTAAAAAATTGCATGATAGACTCCAGAGCTTCTAACACTATAATGCCTTTCAAAGTAATAGAAGCCTTAGGGTTGAAAGTGGACACCAAGTAGGGAAAATGCAGAGGAATGGATGCTAGGGAAGTCCCAGTCATAGGCACCATAAATGCTTTACCATTCAAATTAGTTAGATATCCTGAAGTAGAATTAACCATGTCTGTCCTTGTAGTGGATATACCTCCACACTATGGAATGTTGCTTTCTCAAAAATGGAGTGCTGCTATGGAGGGTAGCCTGCAATGTGATTTGACTTATGCAAATTTTCATATTGGAGATAAAGCTATCAAAGTAAACAGAGAGCCTAGGGTCAGTCACATTTTAGGGGAATAAATTGATAGAGACTCCACTTGTTTCTGGGACACTGGTGCTAATGCTTTCAAAGCTAAATTGATTATTCAAGAAGTTAAGAATTTTCTTGGTATAATTAAACACAAAGTTGAGTTTTGTATGAACTCACCAATATTATGGACAATGTTTTTTGATGGGGCAAGTTCAAAAGAAGGTTTAAGGGCAAGGGTAGTTTTTGTTTCCCTTGAGAAAAATACTTTCAGATACTCATTCACTTTAAAGTTTTCTTGCAAAAATAACATAGCAGAGTATGAGGCCTTGTTGCTAGGATTAAAAGTTGCTACACATCATGGAATTAAGAAATTGCATGTCATAGGGGATTTTGAACTAGTTATCTCCCAGATAAAAGAAACCTATGCATCCAAGAATAAGAGGTTAAAGTAGTATAGAAATGCTATTTGGGACCAGATAGAATCTTTTGATGCATTTGGTATCTCATGGAGAGATAGGACTCAGAATAAGATGGTAGATTTATTAATAAATGTAGCAATTAGACCTAAGGAGATATCATTGGCAAGAATTTCTCAAATTGAAGTATAGAGCAGACCTTCAATACCTGAAACATTGAAAATTGGCAAGTCTTTGAAGATGGAAAAGACATCATAATTTTTTTGTTAAATGAAGACAAGTACCATGGTTAGGAAATATATTGCAGTGATATAATTGAAACCATAGTTGGCAAGGAAACCATTTTTGGCCAGGAGATCATGCAGTTGAAAACGAACAAGGTGCCTAAAGGGTTAGTGGTCTTAGAAAGTATTTTTTATAATCAGGATAGGGTCAAACTAGGAGTTAAGGACCCTAAGCCTCAGGAATTAGAAGAGATAAACCTTGGTACTGATGATCAAGCTCCAAAAAAGGCTTATATTGGCCAAAATCTGCCTGCTGAAATTAGAAAACCATTAATTGACTTGCTTAGGAAGTATAGACATGTTTATGCATGGTCATATGATGACCTTAAGGCTTATAGGGAAGATTTGTTCCAAAATGTCATACCACTAAAGGATAATGTAAAACCTTTCAGACAAAAACAAAGACTAGTAAACCCTACCCTAGCTCCCAAAATGCAAGAAGAATTGATGAAACTAAGGATTGGGGGGATAATCAAACCAATTAGACATTCCACCTGGGTTTCAAATTTGGTACCTTTCAAAAAGAGAAATGGAGACATAAGATTATGTGTGGATTTTGAGAATTTAAACTTTGCATCCCTGAAGGATAATTATGGATTGCCAAATATGGAAGCCATGTTGCAGCAAGTAACTAGTTCTGAGCTAATGTCCATGATGGATGGTTTCTCTGGGTACAATCAAGTTTTGGTAAAGGAAAATGAACAATTTAAGACAACCTTCACAACCCATGGGGAACCTATGTATATGTAAGGATGCCATTTGGCTTGATTAATGCAAGAGCTACTTTCTAAAGAGCTATGGATGTGGCATTTCATGATTATATTGACAAATTTATGGTTGTATACCAGGATGATCTTACAGCCTATGCCAAGAAGGCTGAGGATCATTGTAGGCATTTGGAGAATTTTTTTATGAAAGCTTTGGAATATGGAGTATCCCTGAACCCAAAGAAATGTACATTTGGGGTGACAGAAGGTAGATTACTAGGACATATAGTGTCTAAAGATAGGGTGAAAATAGATCCTGAGAGAGTAATAGCTATTGATAAAGTCCCCAAGCCAAAGAATGTAAAAGGAATTCAATCCTTCTTTGGCCAAGTTAATTTTCTTAGAAGGTTTGTTACCAATTTTGCTGAAATTAGTAGACCTATCTCAAAGATGCTCAAGAAGGGAGCTACTATAGATTGGAATGGTGAGCCTTCACAAGCTTTCTAGGATATTAAAACTACAATAAAAAATGCCTCAGTGCTGAGAACCCTAGATTATACAAAGCCTATGCATATTTTTTCTTTTGCATCCTTTCACACTGTAGCCATAGTCTTGTTGCAAAAAAATGAAGAAGGATATGAACAACCCATTGCTTTTTTTAGTAAGTCACTATAGCCTACTAAATTGAAATATGAGATAAATGAAAAATAGGCATATGCTTTAGTAAAGGCTGTAAAGGCTTTTAGATGCTACCTAGTATAGGTGCTATTTTCATTGCCTTTGTACCCAGTGCAACTATGAAGGACATATTTTCTCAATAGGAAGTATCAGGTAGAAGGTGTAGATGGATCAACAAGATCCAAGAATTTAATATTGAAATACAGATAACTAAGTTGGTAAGAGGTCAAGGTTTGGCTAAACTCATGGTTGAATCTAATTTGGATGCCAATTAGATAAATGTGGTAGTTGATGACCTCAGATCTGACTTATGTGACATGGATAATTATGATTGGTACACTAATGTTATATACTACATGCAACACATGGAAGCTCCTGCCCGTTTGCCTGAAAATGAAAAGAGGAGTACTAAATTATAAGCCATCAGATACATAATTGTCCAAGGAAAGTTATGGTGGAGAAATTTTGAGGGAGTGTTGCTGAAGTGTATTGTTCAAGAAAAGGCAAAAGAGGTCTTAAATGAAATGCATGATGGAGTGTGTGGAGGACACTATATGGCCAAGACTACTGCACATAAAGTCACGAGGGCTGGATTTTGGTGGCCCTCTCTTTTCAAGGATGCTCAAATTATGATTAGGAAATGTGACCTTGTCAGAGGTTTGTTGGAAAATTGAAGATCTCAAGTAATATTCCATTGAAGCCAATGGAGGTCCAAGCACCCTTTCAACAATGGGGTATGGATTTCATAGGAGAGATTTCCCCCAAGTCTAGCACTGGCAATTCTTGGATTCTAGTGGCTACTGACTACTTTACAAAGTGGGTAGAGGCTATCCCCACAAGAAATGCAACGAGTAAAGTTGTCAACAATTTCCTATTGAATAATATTATTTCTAGATTTGGTTGTCCTCAAAAAATTGTAACAAACAATGCAATGTGCTTCAGGTTTGAAGAATTCATCAAATTTTGTGATAAATATGGAATAAAAAGATCATCATCTTCTCCTTATCATCTACAAGAAAATGGACAACCTGAATCCACAAATAAGAGCCTGTTAAAAGTTATTAAGAGAACCTTGGATGATAACAAGAAAGCATGGAATTCAAAGTTACAGTTAGCAATATGGGTTGACGGGGTAACTGTGAAGAAAGCCATTGGTGTAGCTCCATTTGATATGGTGTATGGAATTCAAGCAAGAATGCCCCAAAACAACCTAGTAGGTTTTTATAACTACATTCAAATGTATGATGAAGATATCATTAATGATATGCAAGAAAGATTGGATGAACTAGTTGGGCTAACTGAGACCAGGAAAGAAGCATCAATTAGAAACCAAAAGTTACAACTATAGGTTAAAGCACTCTATGATAAAAGGATAGTGAGAAAGAAATTTGAAAGTGGAGATTTGGTCCTTATGTGGAATGCCAAGATAGAAGATAAAGGAAAACATGGAAAATTTGATTTTATCTGGTTAGGCCCTTATTTGATTGAAAATACTTGGGGTGAGGATTCTTATGTTCTCAAAGATCTATCAGACAATATTCTTGAATTGCCAGTTCATGGACAGTTCTTGAAGAGGTACTTTTCTTGAAAAATACTTATTTTCTCCATGAACAATAGTCTAGGTTTCCTTGTACATTCTGTATTAACTTTGTGTCTTCTATACAGTCCTTGTATATTCTTCTATTTTGTATTCTTGCTCTCTCTAAGTTGTCATTTTAAATCTCAGGTGTGTGGTCTACTTCTCCTAGAAATTCTGAGCTCTCACTTGAATCCATAGGATTCAATGTCCCAAAATAGAGCCACTGTTGGTCTAAATTTTTGTATGATAGAAGTCCTTTTTTCTAGATATAGAAATTTTAGATTGTACCCATTAATGGATAATAGGGTTTCTAGCTAAATCATCCTTTTGCTAGCCTTTGAATTTTTTTGTGAAAAACCCTACGTCCCATTCCTTTTGAAAAATTTCAGGAGCAAAATATTTAAAAATCAACTTGGGTGAATATTCTATTTTCTTTTTATTTTCTGCGCCCCCGAGTTACCTTTCCTCTTAGATTCCTCATTGTCTGATTTGAATAGATCTACCATTGTCATTACCTCGCTATGAAAATATGAGCACTTTTTATGTATAATGACGTAGCGAGTGCCAGAAAGTTTATAAAATGAGATTGAAAAATGAAGATACGGTACTCAAAGATTTGTTTTCTGGCTGAATTTTCAGCCACGTACACCTTGCAAGTACTGTCAAAATAGGAAAAGGGACCCAGTAGAAGCAGTCAAAAGTTGGTGCTAAAATGAGGGTCTTTTCGATGCCTCGCTACCTCACTATCAAAAAAATTGAGCATCTTGTCATTAGAAAAGTAGTGAGGTGCTGTAAAATTAAAGACACGGTGGCTTCAAAATTTCTCGGTAACCATGGTCTGTCTAGGTGGCATGATAAGTAATAACTACTATTGTAAGAAGCGGTTGGTAGGAGCGATAAAAATTTGATGGGTTATTATATTTCATAGCACTAAATTTTATTCAAGTCATCAGATCTCGCTACCTTGCTTTCAAAAAAAATTGACATCTCGCCATTAGCAAAGTAACAAAGCACTGTGAAATCAATAGCCAATGGGACCTCAAGTAATGTGGATGGTGACTAGGACTAAATTAAGGTCTTGTTGGGTGCTAGTAGTGTAGAATTTACTACATCATCAATGCCGCAGACCCACACCCCATTCATAAAGTGTACAAGAGATCCTGAGAGTCAGATCAAAGTGGAATCAACAGTCCTCGCTATCTCGCTATGGAAAGTTGCAAGTTGTTTACTCTATGTGACATAGCGAGTATGAGACCTACCACTCTTCAGGGTACTTGGTGTAGTTTCTCCACCTTTGATTTAGTCTTAGTTCAATGGCTGTCATTATCTTGCAATGAAGAGTTGCTTGAATGATACGTATAGCAATGTAGCAAATGAGGGCCCACCACTATTCTTCTAAGCAGTACAATAATATATCATCCACAAGATCAAGATCAAATCGATGGCTATCACTATTTTGCTATGGTAAGGTGCTCATTCTTTATGTATAGAAAAGTAGTGAGCTGTTGACACATGTCCTCAGTCGCCAGTGGGTCTAGACAGAAGTGCCATCAAGGAAGGAGCTGTGTACGTGGGTAGTTTTCATTGGATCAATTGGAAAATTTTTCAAGTGCAACACCTAGTTGTCTTTCTCCATATCCCATGATCATAGGATTTTTAAAGATTGACTGCATAGATTTAAACATAGAAGGTGGTACCATTCTGTGTATTAATTAGACATGAAAGCTTCGCATGTGAGGAAAAAAAAAGTATAATACAAAAGATTTTATCAATTTCACCTTACGTGAACAAAGATTTCAAGCTATTCTTGAGCAGAAGCAATTACTGTAGATCATGCTAAAGTTTGGCAAGGTTTTGAAGCAGTTTGCTCACGATAAATTTGTAGAAATACAGAGGAAGATGGGGAAAGAATTCAAGTAAGTAATCCTACTGTAATCTCTGTAAGTATCTTAGTTCTATAAAGCATAATCAAAGATGCCTCCAAAGAAGGGATTTTCAGGTCAAGTGAATTATTTGGATAGAAATGTACATGATGATTTGCTTGAGTTGCTTCCTCAGTCTACTGTAGAGATAACACAAGTTAAAAAGTTGACCTCATTAAACCCTAGGTTGAGGATAGCTGATGGATTATATGATAAGGGTAATTGGGTCCAAGATGCTCAAGCCTCACAAACAATTTTAAATTTGTTCAAGAAATGGTTTGTAGAAAGGAAATTGTATGTCTCGCATGCCAATATATGGAATTTTGACCTGGGAAAGCTAGTTGTTCCCAGTGTGTTTATGGATTATGACCTCCTTGAGGCCATGGCAAAAAGTTATGATCAAGCCACTAGGGTAGTGAGAAGAGTAGATGGTGAAATTCTAATCACCATCGATCTAGAAGAGATTAGGGAAGTTTTCCGGTTGGGACCTCTCACTAGGTATCATGTGCCCATTGATTTGACAGATTTAGAAAAAGAATATATGTCAAAGAAGGATGTAGTTAGATAAGGTGCATAGAAGGCCCACATTGGTAGAATTGGAATCCTACAAGCAATAACATCATCCTCTAAATAACCTTTCAAGAAAGCATGCTTTAATGCTAGGGCAGTAGAGATATACAAGACCCTTGGTAGAGTTTTTGGAGAGGGTGAAGAAGACTTTATCCCTGTGAGTTTCATGTATATGATCACTAAAATCTCCTCATTCAGTGTGGAAATAATTTTTGATTTTGCTTCTTACTTGGCTGATGAGATTCACAGTGGATTGGTGGGGATTGCTAAGGGCAAGGTGGAGAAGGTTTGGGGAAAATACTCCCTGTTGATGCACATGTTTCTATTGAAGGGGGCTACATACTTTGGTAAAGAAATGGTTCTAAATAGAGAACAAGAGGGGGAAGCACTGCCAGTTCAATTATGGAGTATAGATATGAGTTGGGAAGCAAAAAATGCTAGTTTTGTTAGATTTGATAGGTACTTTGCCTCCAAACTGAGATGCCTCATATTGAGTGACAATCCCAGAATTCCTAAGGCACTAATGCACCTTGTTAGGCCTATGGACAAACCTCATAATCTAAAAGTTTCAGATAATTGGGGAGATATCATCCCATATTTAGTTTCAACTGTCATCAGAATTTATGGATTTATAGGAACAGCCCATGTACTACCTTATCAGGTGCCCTTAAAGGTAGGAGTAGCTAAATTCTTATGGTAGTTGGGAGGAGTAGAAGAAACCTTTTTGCATAAAAGGGGAACAAGATCAATTTTTCCCACTTGCACGGTAGCCCACCAGTTAGTAATAACCAAGGAAGGGTGGGTCTTCCTCTACAAATTTTTGGATCAGTATAAAATAACAATATCTCACTCTCATTTTTGTGATGCTGAAGGTTTCTTTAATTCAGCTCTTAGGCATAGGATCAAGCTTCGTCTAGTTGAGCATGAATTCTATTTCCCTAAAGATGTAATAAGGAATGAGTACTCTCTACAGGAGCAAGAAAAAAAGAAAGAAAAATGGAGAGTTTATTCAAAAGTTTTGGATTTTATTAATTGTTTTAACAAAGATTATAACCCTCTTAGTAATGCTGTAACTACTGCAGATAGAATAAATAAGCTTATGAGTACATTCACCAAAATAATGGAGGTAATGAATGAGAAGAAGCAACATTTCATTGATTCTTTTCCAGATAAAGCCAGGGAAATAATGAGGAAATTGGGCTTCACTCCCAATATACGGGCAGGCCCACTAATTGTGCAAAGGAGGTCAAGATATACTGTCATTCAGGATCAAAGGCCCATTGTGAATAAAGGAAAATAGATAGTTGAATCTACTAGTGCTGCTTTTGAATAAAGGCCACTTGAACCTTCTCCTAAGAGAAGAAAGATAATAAGGGAAGAGGAATCACATGATGAAAGTTACTCACCTTCCCAAACCCCTATGAGAATTGAGGAGGAGCAGCTCACTGATGAGAAAATTAAACAAATTGGATCACAAGGGGGAGTTTTTGTTACCCGGGCAGAAATTGATGAAGGGAACCCCCAGGAGCCTCCTGTACCAAGTTTTGAGTTAACTATAGCAGATTTTAGGGGAAGGGAATTAGATCCTATTTTGGAACAAGCTAATCAACAATTTTTGTCTGATGACAGTTGTGTAAAATCTAGGGCTTTCCATTAATTTTCTTGGAGGGAAAACATGCACATTTTTGAGGAAAGATGTAAAAATATGAAAGCAAAGCATCCATAAATGGATGAAGCCTCCATTTAGAATCAAATAAAGGAACAAATGATGCAAGAATTCCAGAATATAACCCCTTAAGAGTTGAGACAGATGCTAAAGGCTGCAAATATTTTATTATTGCCCAATTGGGACATTGGTGATGCCTTGATTTTTAATTCTGTGTCAAATAATTTGGGATTGCAAGATCTAGATAAAAAGGAGTTCTTGGGAATTGCATTTAGTAATGACCAAGCTGCTCTTGTTATGTGGTCATTAAGAAGATGATCCAAGGCTGCTCCATCACAGCCTGATGATTCAGGACTAACAGGGAGTATTATTGTGAGGAGAGTTGCTGATACCTCACATGTACATGCAGCCGACATGAATGTGGATTATTCTCAATTTGCCTTGGCTACTAGAGAGAGGGAAGAAAAGGAGATGACTGAGCTGCAGAGCAACTATGAAACAATGGTGGATGCCTACAATAAAGAGGTAAAAAAGAGAATTGAGCTTGAGAACAAGCTATTGGGAAAATCCACTAGGCCAAGAATAACATACCCTTGCCCCCCAGTTGAACCCTTCAAATCCACCCCCCTCATAGAAATACTAGACACACCCTGAAGGCCATAGTACTACACTGCCGAGGATTTTGAAGAAGAAAAAGGTAAACTGTGGGCCTTACATGTAGAATTGGAGTCCAAATATGAAGATAAACTAAGAAAACCTCTCACATATTTTGGGGACAAAGTTGAATAGCCACTAATTCATGATCAATTGGCCAGGGTAATCAGTATTTGGGAGGATTTGAAAGCCAATGATGAGGCTCTAAAGCCTATTGTGAATAAATGGGTAAGGAGGGAGAAAGCAATGACATTTTTGTGTTTCTCTATCATAAGGGTTTCTTATGATCAAATTGAAAAAACCTTTGACATTGTTTTTGATCTTGCTGATTTTGACAATAAAAGGATTCATTTACAGAGAATAATAATAGGCTACTTGAACAAGTACAAGAACCAAAAATTTGATTTGTTTCCTCGTGCCCTAGATAAAAGAAATAATTTGAAAAGTAAAGATGAATGGGCGAAGGAACTTGATGACATTTTTTGTTTAAGGATGAATAAAATTGTAAATGAAATAGGGCATACATGGTGGTCTACCACAATAGAAGAAATGGTGAAGGCCCAAATATTCTTTGATTCTTTAAAACAAGAATTCATTGCTATTAATAATGAAGCTAAGTATGTGCAAAAAAGGAAGAGGTATATTTTGCTATTCAATTGGCTAGATGACACACTTTTTGACAAGTGGATGGCATAAATAGCTCCTAGTGAACATTTTGATGAAGATGAAACTGATAGTGATGAGGTGCAGGGTGAAGAGATCCAAATCATTGACACTATCACTAAAAAAGCCCAATTGGAAGAAGAAGATAAGAATAATCAGTCACATTCAGTTACAAGCCTAGACCCACAGGATGCTGATACAATCAAAGAAAAGAAAAAGGCAGAAGTCACTCCCACCATACAAGATAAAGACGGTGAAAACCCACAGGTGGAGATTAATGTGCCATCATCAGAACAAGATTCATCATTGGCTAATTTGGCTGTTGCATACAAAGAAGTATTAGAATAGCAGCTAACTCAGCAGTGTTAGAAGATGTGATAGAAGCTGACCCAACAAAAAGAATGTTTTAATTTGGACATCTTCTGTTACCCACATTTTTGTCATTTTGTGATAGGTGTATGTAAATATTTCTTGTAAAGGACACCTGTCATTTTCTCTTAGCCTAAAGCTTGTTGTATCTCACACTATATAAGTGAGATTCCAGGGCTAGAGAAAGGGTCCGATTTCTATTGTTTCTAGGTGATATACTTAGTTTGTTCTCGGTCCAATATTTGAGCAAGTTTGTGATGTATTTTCTTTGTTAGTTCTTGAGAATACATGAATATAGAAGGATCTTTGTGTTTCTTCTTAAGGTCATTCTGAGTTTACTGCAAATGTATACAATTTATAAAGAAAATGAATACAAATTATGAGCTGTCTTCATATCAGTTCTTTCTGAATTTTTTCTCCTTTTGATTACTTGGTTATCTTGATATTGTATGAGTAAAGGCTTGTGCAATTGAATGCAATCTAGTTAGGTTGTATATCTATTCATCTCTGCTATTAGTTCAATGGATTAAGTAAAAGCTTTGATGAATTTGATAAGGTTGTTGCAGTAGTAGAAATGATTTTTGAATGATGAATTCTGATAAGAATTGCTAATAATATTTGTTGTAAGGTAACAAATTAGATCTAAGGATTTGTAGTAGACTCTAAACCCCAATGGATTAGGAATTGGTCAAATTGATTCAGTTGGAAGAGAAATGTGTCATAAATGGTTTTCAAATGCAGAATTATAATCAATTTTACCTTTATTTCCTGTAGATCTTCAAAGTTTGCCAGTACTTGTTTGCATGGAATGTTTTAGCTTCAGTTAGCCACTATTGTTGAGAACACGTGCAGACCTATAGAAGAATTTTGGCCAGATCTGTTATGTGGGATGCATTTATCAAATTGTCATGAATTATGCATGTATTTGAGGATTTGAGATGAGAATAAGAATGGAACTAAAATAATCCTCATACAGTGTTTCCCAGTCTTGAATCATCCCTTGGTATACCCACCCTAGTTTAGCAGAGCCTAAACAACAAAAAACCACCCTTGGTTTTGTTGAAGTTGGGTCCAAATGGTTTGCACATATACTTGTTAATAGGAATTGGCTAGTCCTTAGATTGTATAAGTGATGCCATTTTGGTATTGAGCATTTTGTTGCTTAGTAGTTTTAAAACATCGACAACTACAATGGAGACTTACTATATAGATTTTGTAGAACCATTTAAAGTTTACATCCCTTGGTTAACACATTAAATGTAACTTTTACACATGATTAATATTTTTTGTGTTAGATATTCAGTCTATGAGTTTGGGAGTTATACCTATTTTTAATCTATTTGAAAATGTCTATATTTTAGTGGAATCCTTAGGGATGATGTCAAGATGGGGACCTATTTTAGTCATTGGTTAAAATTTTCATTTTATTTCACATTCCCTTCAAGTTATTGTAGTTTGTATTTTTTTTAAAGTCATTTAAGCCCAAGTTAGCTATCAATAAGCCTATGTGTATAGAAGAAAAGGAGGAGATGGGATATGAATATTTTTCCCCAATAACCCTAATAATCAGTTAGGATAAATCTTTGTATAACTAGAAGAAGAATAAGAAAACTCCCTTTGTTGATGTTTCTTAGGACATTCCACCTTCCTCATCCTCCTTAGAAGAAGAGACTTTTAGTTTGAACATCTTTAAAGAGCCTATTGACTTGAACCATTTTGCTAAAATTTTGGCCAACTTGCACATTAATACTCTAGATAATTCATTAAATAATGAGCAAGTTAATAGTAAACAAGACTTAGTAATTTATCAACTAAGTGGTCCATTAAGAATGACAACTCCTCCTACTTTTCAATTTCCTACTATTGATCAACATGATAATAATAACCTCAAGAAGGTTCTATCTTTAGTTCTTCCCAAATTTTATGGCTTAGTAATAGAGGACCCTGATACCTTTCTCTTTGAGTTTGATATCCTTTGTAGTAGATATGAATGTTCTATTGATGTCTATAGGCTTAATTTTTTTCTTGCAACCATTAAGGACTTTTTATTGAGATGGTTATGGGATTATGAAGAGATATTCTACCTTATTAGGATATAATATTGTTAGATTTTGGTGACTAATTAGGAAAATAATGTACGTACTTCATAAAAAATGTTTTTTTGGGGCCTATTTTATCAAGATTTTGGGCTAACATGTAATTACTAATTATAAACCTAAAGTGGTAAAAATACTTGTATAAAAGTGCTTAGGGTTAGGGATTGTTTCATAGTTGTGATGCAAAATTTCTTCTTGTGGTGGTATTGAGCTATAAGGGATTAAGGATTATAATTAGGTTGTAATCACTAGATTGTAATAATATCAAACTTGCTATTTGGTGGATGTAGCCCAGGGATTGGGCGAACCACATTAAATCTTGGTGTCTTGCATTCTTTTCTGTGTGATCTATTATTTTTTGATATTGGTTATATTTTCATGTAATTGCTATTTCTGTTTGTGGTTTAATCCTAACAAGTGGTATCAGAGCGAGGTTGTTTTTTAGTTATCCTTTGTAGGAAAATCTCACAGTTAAGTAGGAGCAATGGTAGACGAGGGTAAGCTGAGGCTTGACAGGTTTAATGGGCAGAACTTCTAGTTATGGAAGATGCAAATGGAAGACTATCTTTATCAGAAGGATTTATGGAAGCCATTAGAAGGCAAAGCCAAGAATTAGGGATCTATGTCAAATGATGAATGGGATCTTTTGGATAGAAAGGCACTTGGAAGAATTTGATTATGCTTGGTACCATCGGTGGCATTTAATATTACAAAAGTAAAGATGATAGAAGAGTTGATGCAAACCCTAGCGAAACCGTATGAAAAGACCTCCGCTTCAAACAAGGTATTTCTCATGAAGCATTTATTTAATATGAAAATGGAAGAAGGTGGATCTGTTGGAGATCATTTAAATGAGTTTAATTCTATTACTAGTTAGTTATCTTCTGTGGGTATCAATTTTGATGAAGAAATTAGGGCTCTCTTGATTTTGTGTTCTTTGCTTGAAAGCTGGAATGGCTTCGTAATGGATGTAAGTAATTTTGTTCTTGGATCTAGTACCCTAAAATATGATGATGTGATCGATGTTGTTTTGAGAGAGGAAAATTGTAGGAAAACCTTAGGTGGATCTGCATTAGGAAGTGCTTTGAATGCACAAAGTAGGGGCATAACAACTAAGAGAGGAAGTAATTCTGGAAATTATGAGAAATCAAGAGGAAAGTCAAAGGGGAGGAGGTCTCAATCGAGAGGACTAAATAACTGCTGGTACTATGGAAAACTAGGGCACAAAAAGAAAGATTGTTGGAATCGAAAGAAAAAGGGAGGAGATAAACCAGATGGAGACAAGGAGGCATATGTGGTAAGTAACAAATATGAAGATGATACTTTGCTTTTGTCTTTAGAAAGTGTTGATGATTCATGGGTTTTAGATTTTAGTACTTCATTTCATGCTACACCTCATAGAGTTTATTTCATTGATTATGTCCAAGGAGATTTTGGACTTGTTTATTTGTGGGATAATGAACCCTATCAAATTGCTGGAAAGGGAAAAGTTAAGATTAAGTTGTAGAATGAAAATCATTGGCTACTACATGAGGTAAGACATGTTTCAAGGTTGAGTAGGAATTTAATTTTAGTAGGGAAACTCAGTGATTAGGGTTGTGTAGTTACTTTTAATGATAAAAATTGGAAGGTTTCAAAAGGTCCCTTGTAGTAGCAAAAGGTGTGAAAATAGGCACCTTATATCTTTGTACAGGTCATATTGTTCCTTCTACTTTAATTGTTTCAGAGAAAAATGAATGTTCAAGAATAGTTCCTACTGTTGAGCAGGGCAAACAAATAGCTGCTGTAAATTCTGATACAACATTGTCGCACAATAGACTTGGGCACATGAGTGAGAAAGGTATGAAAGTACTTCATTCAAAGAACATTTTACCAGGTTTGAAATGTGTTAATATGGATTTCTATGAAAGTTGTTTGTATGGAAAACAAAAGAGAGTGAGTTTTGTGAAGACTGGGAAGGAAAACAAAAAGGAGAAATTAGAGCTTGTGCATGCATATGTATGGGGACTGGCTTAGGTATATTCCCTTGGTGGCTCTCATTATTATGTTACATTTATTGATGACACAACTAAAAAAGTATGGGTTTATTTCCTTAGACACAAATATGATGTATTTCAAACTTTTAAGAAATGGAAATGCTTGGTTGAAAATGAGACTGGTAAGAGATTAAAATATCTTAGATCTGATAATGGTGGTGAGTATTGTAGTCATAAATTTGAAGACAATTGCTCCACTAATGGTATTTGTAGACAAAAAAGTGTTCCAAGGACTCTATAGGAAAATGGAGTAGCTGAACGCATGAACATGACTATAATGGAGCGTGCAAGGAGCATGAGGTTGCATGCTGGGTTTCCCTTACACATGTGGGCAAAGGCTATCAATACTACTATATATATAATTAATAGAGGTCCCTCTACTCCTTTGGGCTATGGTATTCTATAGGAAGCATGGACTGGTAAGAAGGTGAGTTATTCTTTTCTCAAAACCTTCAGTTGTGAAGCATTTGCTCACATAGATTTTGAAAGTAGAACCAAGATAGAAGCTAAGTCAAAGAAACATGTATTTTTTAGATATGGAATTAATGAATTTGGTTATAGGCTTTGGGATTTTGAAAATCATAAAATTGTAAGAAGCAGGGATGTCATATTCAATGAGAAAGTGTTGTACAAAGATCTATTGCAACAACATGAGAAGAAAGAAGATGATTATGTAGTGCTAGATGATACTCCAAAAGCTGATGTTCCAACCATTCCTCATGATGTGCAACAACCATAACAAAAAATACCACACACACTAGGGAATGGTAGAAAGTCAACAAGAAAAATTAGACCTCCAGAAAGATTTCTCCCTCTTTGTATTCTATTTTACTTACTGATGCTGGTGAACCTGAATATTATGATGAAGCTATGCAGATGGTTACTAAGATTCAGTGAGAGTCTACAATGAAAGATGAAATTGACTCTTTCCTAAAGAATAAGATATGGGATTAATGCAAATTGCCTATAGGTAAAAAGACTTTACATATAAGTGGGTTTATATATTGAAAGAAGAGGAAGGAGCTAAGAAAAGATTTAAAGCCAGGTTAGTTGTAAAAGGATTTTCATAGAAAAAGGGCATTGATTTTGATGAGATATTTTCTCCTATTGTTAAAATGACTTCTATCAGTACTGTATTAAGTATTGTAACTACTAAATATTTTCATTTAGAGTAGCTTGATGTTAAAATGACCTTCCTTCATGGTGATTTGGATGAAGAGATAGAAATGGCTCAACCATAGGGATTTGAGGTCAAAGGTAAGGAGAACTTAGTGTGCAAATTGAAGAAAAGTTTATATGGCTTGAAGCAAGCACCTCGATAATGGTATCTAAAATTTGACAGTTTTATGCATGAGCATGGTTATAGTAGGTGTCATTCAGATTGTTGTGTTTAATTTAAGAGGTTGGATGATGATAGCTACATATTTTTATGTTTATATGTTGATGATATGCTTGTAGCTGGGTCTAACATGGATCATATTAAGGGGCTCAAACACTAGTTAGCACATGCCTTTGCTATGAAGGATTTGGAGGCAGAAAAAAATCCTTGGTATGAAGATTTGTAGAGATAGGAAGAATAGGAAATTGACACTATCTCAAGCTGATTATGTTGAGAAGGTATTGCAACTTTTCTCAATGGAGAATGCTAAAGTTGTTAGCACACCTTTACTTGGTCATTTGAAGTTGACTATGGAGATGTGTCCCAAGACATAAGAAGAGGAGGATAAGATGTCCAAGGTACCTTGTGCTTTAGCTATAGGAATCTTGATGTATGCTATGGTATGTACAAGGAAAAATATTGCACATGCAGTCGGAGTCGTTAGTAGGCATATGAGTCATCCAGGAATTGAGCATTGGAATGTAGTTAAATGGATTTTCAAATATTTGAGAGGAACATCTAATAAGTGTTTACACTTTGGGGGCTCTACTACTAATTTATACCACTATGTTTACTTAGATTTGGTAGGGGATATTGATACTAGGTGGAGTACTATAGGTTATGTCTTTACTATTGGTGGGACAACTGTGAGATAGGTTTCTAGGTTATAGAAGATTAATGCTCTATCCACTATAGAGGCAGCTAAGGAGATGATATGGCTTCAGTCCTTCTTAGAAGAATTGAGACATCCTTAGAAGGATAATTATTTGTTTACAGATAGTCAAAATGCCATTCATCTTGCAAAGAATTTAGCTCTGCATTCAAAGACCAAACACATACAGTTGTAGTACCATTTCATTCAATCAGTTTTAGAGGATGGATAATTAAAGCTGGAGAAGATACATATAGATGACAATCCAATAGATATGTTTACAAAGGTAGTAATAAGGGAGAATCTAAACTCCTCTTCAACTTTGGTTGGTCTTCTAGACTGAACATGACTACAAGAACAATAGAGAGTCCAAGGTGATTTGATCTAGTGGGAGTCTCATGGATTAGCAACATAGCTATAGGATCAGTCTCCAAGTGGGAGATTGTTGTTTAATGTGGAGCCTAATCAGTCCCCAAGTGGGAGATTATTAGATTATGGTGACTGATTAGGAAATTAATGTACATACTTCATAAATTCTTTGGGGAAAATTTTTTTGGGCCCTATTTTATTAAGATTTTGGGCCAACATGTAATTATTAATTATAACCCTAAAGTAGTAAAAATACTTGTATAAAAGTGCTTAGGGTTAGGGATTGTTTCATAGTTGTGATGCAAAATTGCTTCTTGCAGTGGCATTGAGTTGTAAGGGATTAAGGATTGTAATAAGGTTGTATACTAGATTGTAATAATATTGGACTTTCTTTTTGGTGGACATAGCCTAGGGATTGGGTGAACCACGTTAAATCTTGGTGTCTTGTGTTCTTTCCTGTGTGATCTATTATTTTTTGATATTGGTTATATTTGCATGTAATTGTTATTTCTATCCATGGTTTAATCCTAACAAATATAGGTTGAATTCTTGAACAAGTACAAAGAATATTGTAGGGGAAATTATTTAAGAGACTATGACATCTTCAATATGACACAAAGGGAGGATGAAACTTTGGAGGACTATATATCAAGGTTCATGTTTAGCCTACAAAAGAACACTCGACATGATCTTAATGAGGAGTGACAAAAGTTTATTTTTCTTAGAATAGTGAATGAAGGATGCACTGAAGCTCTAGATTTTATGGAAGAAGGAGACATAACTCAATCATATTGGGATGATATAAAGAATATCTTTGTAAACTATACTATAGTTGTTGTCTAGAAAAGAAGAAGATATAGACCTACCACAGGGTAATCCAATGGCAATGGAGTCTTTATGATAGAGATAAATCACCTATGGTAAGAATATAAGAAGGAAATTATCAATAACATGGAAACATAGCTAGACATTATGTAAGAAAACAAGAAACATGAGGAAAATGAAGCTTTGTTGGCTAAATTATGTCCTTGTTGTAGATCGAAGAAATACTATAGATACAAAATAGTGGCTAACTTGTAATCTAAGAAGATACTTACTATGTGTGACCTAGTCTTAGGAGATGATGAAAATGTATTTTACATTTCTTAAACATGACCATGGACTCCAAAACAAGGTATGCCACAAGATCCCTTGACTTTTTCTAGTCCATTTTCAAATTCTTTTGGTAATTAGTAACAACCCTATTAATCCTAATGATGCAAGTTGTTAACCCTAGCACTAGAATAATCCACAACCTAATTGAAAAATGATGTAGTGCATGGCCTAGAAAATCCCCAAAGGAGATTTCCAAGACCCCAACATAATCAAAGATTTGATACAAAACTCAACTTCTTTCTTCAGAAAAATAATTGATTACATGTAACATGCCAAGTTGTAATGCCTTCCCAGTTATGGAAATATATAAAGCAATTACATTAAAATTTTTTTAAGATCTAACATAATCAAAATACTCTCAACCCTTGCTAGTCCATATCTATAACAACACAACAATCAATAGAAACTCCAAACAAGATATAAACATGCACTCGTAAGCCACAAAAAAACTTCTTGTTTACTAAGAGCACACTTAGCTAAACTTCACTTCGCTTAGCTAATCCTCTTGAAGTGAATTCCCATTACCTCCAAAAATACTACCCAAACCCTCCTTTTATACTTGCACAACTACAAGTTGGCCTATTATAAATAGAATAATCTAGAATCCAACTAAACATAAAATGCCTTAGTCAGTTTACACAAATGCACATAGGAGAAAGAACAAAGACCCCAAATAGGTCCTCATACATCCCATGATCAATCCATGTCATGATCACACACAACACATATTAAATGCATAGGTTGACCAATGAAATCTCTGAAGACACCTAGTCAATGAACTAAACTAACGAGTGTTAGTAGCAACCGTAAAGCACACTAAGTACACACTGAACATACCAAGAAAGAACATCCACTGAGCTCCCATAAGCATTATTAAGTATAGGTTCTACCAAGAAAAATTTCAACCAAGCACCCCAAGCATCACTAAGCTCCTTCAGCCATCAAGTTCCTTGGGTGAAACTATAACCAAGAACTCCCTAATAATGATTGAGCATCACCTCTTCTTCAACTAAGTTCTCCAACTCCAAGATAAACAATACTCTAGAATATATGATTTCAAACTACCCTAGGATTCCCCTACATTAATAAAATCCAAAAATATTGCACCTCAATGGAAGCCTCCTTAAGGAAATTGGAACCACCTTTTAACCAATTGGAAACACCTCAATGGAATTGAAAGCTATAAAATCAATGGAAACCACCACAAGGTAATTAGAAAAAAAGAAACTTAGTGGATAGGTGGACAATAATGGCCCAATAAACTATTTTGTCTCTTGTAGCAAACTCAACAAGAAGTAATGATGTTAGAAAAGCCACCTCCTACTATAACCTATGCAACTACTAGCTTAGCCAACTCTTAATCCTAATAGAAATCCTTAGCATTAATAAGTCTATTCATCAGACAAGAACCAAAAACCTTTATATTAGTTGATTTAGGAGAATTCATCAACGTTATGACTAAGGAAATCATGTTGTAGCTTGATATAATAACCCTAAGATTCATTTCTATAATACTACAACTTATATATAGTTAAATAACAAAAATATGATGGTATGGTTGAAGGCTTGGTTGTTACCCTTAACTCCTATATAATTTTTTCATTCAATAAAATGTTGGAAGGTTATCCACTTATAATAGGAATACCTTGACTCACTGCTAAATACTATTTTATATCATGTAGGCTAGAAAATATGACTATTTATGATGGAACCTCAACCAAGAAAAGTTCTATTTGTTCTCATGCACAACCCCTTCTAGATGAAGATCGAGCCTTATGGTCTAACATAGAAGAGAAATAAGTTGAAGTTAAGTTTTTCAGATGACTTATGATGATATAAAGATAACCACTTATTGATATACAACAAGAAGAAGATATATATATATATGTCGTTATCCAAAACAACTATGGATTAGGCCATCAAGTTTGTAACACTTCCCTATGTTCATTATATATTATTCTTCCATTGAGCTCCTCGTCATGATTTCTTGTAGCCATAGACTATTTGCACACTTTTTTTTCCATATGAAGTCTAGTCAACAACTTTAAATGAAGTTGTTATAGTGGAATTAAAAACACAACTTCAAGTTGTTGCTATAAAGAGCTTGAACATGAATAAAAGTCTAAGTCACAACAAGAATCTATACTCACATTACTTAAGAATCACCAACAAGATTATGCATGGGATTATAGTGATATGAAGGGTGTGTTGAGAATAGAGGATATTTTTAATAATAAGGAGTTTGAATTTTTATTGGCATGCAAGTTTTGATCATATATTTTTTCATTGGTTTAAACATATGTTCAAGAGCTCTGAAGTGAAGTGAGATAGACTTAAATTTTGTGCATTAAAGGCTATTGACCAGAGCAATATAAATAGTGTATGCCATTCTTGAGTATAAAATCTTGGATTTTTGTTGCAAGATGAGTGTAGATATTATGTCTATGGTCTAGGATCTTTATGTGATGGCTTGAGTAAGTTATAGTAATTTGGTGATGATTAGTTGGAAAACAATAATAGAGAATTATGTCAAAAGTAGTTATCATATTTTGGATATAACATGTTGACAAGTTTGATTTAAGGTTTATGAGGATAGATCATGGTATATTGCATGCTTTTTGATATGTGGGCCACTTAGTTCATGTTGTGATGATTACTAGAATGTGGCATAGAGGCTATAAATTTTGGGAGTTGACATGATGATGTAGCCTTTTATTTAGATTCACAAGTTAATTATGGATCATGACATATAATCTAATTATTTTAATATTTTTTAAGGTATCGTATCTTAGCATGGGTCTATTTATTTATTTGTGCTTGGGAAACTCCTAACATGTCGACCTAATTACTTGGTTGTAACTTTTATATAGAAAAGTAATTTTCTTGGTTGAAATATATGTGGTGATTATTGTATGTATGAGCCTTGATGCTAGATATCATAACAGAGTTGAAGGACTGTGAGATGATTTGATAGAGCTATGAGTAAAATCTATTGTCATTCCTAAGTGTATTTTGTTAGAACTGTTAAGAAAAGTGTTTTGTCACCAATCAATTCATTATTTGGATTTATAAATCCTTAAAGGTGGCTTTAACCTTCACATGTCATACAATGAGTCTTCTTGAAGATGGATTTAACCTTCTATTTTTGGGTAGTGTGCTATGACAGTGAGCCTTTTATTCTCATCAACTCTTAATAGGGTCAAGAAGATTTTATTAGGGATTCAGTTATTTAATAGGAAATTATCATTTAGAAAGGATAGATGTTATAAATATATTATACCAACTCCTAATAGAGTTGAGTCCTCTAAAAGGGTCATTTTCATATTAGTGTGTGATCTTGTGGGTATCACCCCCACCAAGGCTTTTCTCTTAACATGATTTTCCTCAAGAACAAAAATCATTGTGTTATGGTATTAACTTTTATTTGGTTATACACTATTATATTTTTGGTTGGTGATTTGTTTAAGAGGTCTACAGTATTGCACACAATTGATTCATCCCCCCAGTCTTGGATTGTGATTACTAATAATTGGTATCAAAGCTTGTGGTCCTCTTTGAGAAGGAAGATAAAAACTTGAGGATATCTAGGATGCCATATAAGAGGACAATCCTAAATTTGATGGTGATAACTATGTAGCTAGAATGACAAGATGAGAACACATATGATCTACTTGGGTATTGATTATAATATGATTACAAATAATCAAGAGAACATAAAACTAGAGAATGAATCATCTTTAAGCACATATGAGGACAAGAAATCATTTACATGTAATATGATTTCTATGGAAGCCTTAATTAGTGCTTTAACTAACATTGATTTTACTGAGGTCAAGAAACTAGATTCAACTCACAAGATTTGGGTTAAGTTGGAAGCATTGTGTGAAGGAGAAAAATACACATAGTAGATAAAGTTACAAAATTGGAAAGAAAATTTAGAGAATGCAAGAGGAAAAGCCTATCAAACCTTATGTTGAAAGGATATAAAAGAATGTTACAGATATAAGAAAGATTGGTGGAACCAAAATAGAAGAGATTGTGCAAAATATTTTGAGATCTTTGATACTATCTTATGACACCAATATTATTTCTCATAAAGAAGTGATAACTCTCATCAAGGGATTCAACATGGAAATTTTTTTAGGTAAGTTGTGAAATTTTGAAAATTCTAGATTAAAAGACTCTTTACTAAAGTAGAATATTCTTTCCCAACTATTATTAATAAAGATAAAAGGATGCTAATGAAAAATGAAAGTACTATTAGAGCTTGTGGAAATCTTGGTAAGTATGCAAAGGATTTGGAAAAGATAAAGGAATAAGAAAGGAAGCTTGAAGATATTAAGGCATTCATTGCAAAGAGAGAATAAAGAAGTAAAGATAAATATGAAGGAAAATCTCCTTTGAAATGATTTTCATGTAAAAATATTGGTCATTCTTCATCTAGATGTCCAACTAGAGTGCATAAGTATAAGCCCAAGACCTACAAGTTTAAATATTCTAAAGAACACTATTATGCTAGTAATGGGGTGTCAGATAATAAATCAAAAGATAATGATGAAAATGATGATTTTTGTTTGTTTATATAATCATTGAAATTCCTATGAGTGAGGAAAAAACATTAGTCTCACATGTTGAAATGAAATCTAAATGGATAATAGACAATGAATGTTCACATCATATGATAAGTGATGAGGTTAAGTTTGTAAAATTGAAATAGTATGATGATGGAGTTATTAGATTTGGTGGTATGAATCCTTATTTGATTAAAGGGAAAAATTATATTACTCTTGATGGGAAAATTAATATTGGTTATGTCTAATTTTTTGATAGATTAAAGTGCAACTTGTTAAGTGTTGGTTAGATTGTAAATAAGGGTTATCATTTTCAATTCAAGGATGGAGGATGTAAAATCATAGATTAGTCAGGAAACATGATTGTATATGGTGCAAAAATAGAGGTAATATATTTCAGTTAAATTCTTATAAAGTAAGTTATCTCATTGCAAAAATTGATGAAACTTGGTTGTGGCAAAAGAGATTTTGTCATTTGTAGTTTTATAATATGGTAAGAATTAGTAATTCAAATGAATCCAAATATGTACCCAAGATTTTGAAGTCCACTAATATAACATGCAAGGAATGTGTGATGGGTAAATAGATTAGGAGTACCTTTCATAGAAAAACACACTCAACTAAAGGAGGATTAAATCTAGTGCATATATATCTATGCAGTCCTAAGACAAGAGCATAGTATGGTGAGATACTTTATTATTTTTCATTAATGATTACTCTAGGATGATGTCATTTTCTTCTCAAGGATAAATCTAGGGCCTTTGATATGTTCAAGTTTTATAAAGCTAAAATAAATAATGAATCAAGTTTGAATATCAAAATTTTAAGGTCAAATAAAGGTGGAGAATTTATAGTAGACAAATATAATGAAGAGTGCTCTCTCCCCTCATCCTAATAGGCACACCAGACCAAGTACCAGCTAGGAGGGTGTGATTGTGAACTACATCTAGCTTGTAATGTTCCCTAATGACTTATTGGGGCATTGATCAGGGGTAGAGACACATCCATGTATTATAGATTCCATATGCATATTGGTGCAGATGAACATCTCCTCATTATTATGTATATTTTTGATGAGCTAAGTTGAGTGGGATAGGAGGGGAAGTAGATCAATTATGAAGAGCATGGATTTTTAGGTAGACATCTGCTCCTAGAAATCCATACTAGAATGGGGTAAGAGAAAGAAGAAACATGACACAACTTGATACTACAAGGATTATGATGCTTAAAGATAAGGTACCACATGTTCATTATAGGTAAATAGTTACTGTAATCACCTAAAAATGGTCATCTAGACTATTAGCCCCCTTCTCAGCATTTTGGCTAAATTAATTTAATCATTTATCTAGACCAAATTGCTAATAATCAATTTATTTGATTATAACCTATAGTTTGACTATGCTATCCTAAGTTCATTATTTGATTAAAAGAACATGTCCCCTTTTAATTAAATAAAAGACCCCATTCTTCTAACCCACTTAAAGTGCACACATAAAGTCTTTTTTCTATTTTGCAATTAAAAGAAAAGGCTTTGTGACTTTTGTCTTATATGACAAGTCAACTTATATTCTATTGGTTGATTTGTGTGTGCACATGGATCACTCATATTTTCGAATTCCACCGTTGATCATCCACCATCTTCATCTTGATCTCCACCGTCCATACATCTTTAAAAGGGAGAGAGCTTTCCCCCTCAATCAATCCTCATTTTGAATATTGTTATGCTGCAGGTTTTCTAACAGGTTTCTTTGGAGCTTTGTGGAGAACTTCTATTTCTTGTCTACATTCTCTCATACCATAGCATCTTAGCTTAGCTTTCATTTTTACATGTAGCTTAATCTCACATAGCTTAGTAATGGTATTGTAACACTCTCATCCATGCCTAAAATAGCTGCACTTTTCATATTCATTCTAGTTTAATCTTTAGTTGCATTGCATTCTTGAGGAACTCCTTGGGACATTTGCATTCTTGCATCTTGTCTTTGGAACCTCCCATTGCATGGTTTACTAGCAAGAAGAGTATCTCTAAGGCTCATCTGAGAGCTTTCTTATTCTTGAAATACACTCTCTTGCACTCCGTGGATAGGGAGCTCTAAGCCGGCATCCAAACATTCCAAACTCATGGAATCGTTTGGATAGAAGGGTTTAGAGTGGGACACTTTCGAGTGTACATTTTTGGCGCCCACCGTGGGGCTTGAATCAATTTTTTAGCTCCATTTGCTTTCATTTCTTATCTTTGGTTTTTTACAGCAGCATATTGGATCTAATCAAATGCTTTTGTAGAATTTTCACTTTGGTTTTAAGGCCAAGCCATAAGTAAATTGGTTTGAAGGCCAAAAACTTAGTTGGTTTAAAGATTTGATCATATCTTTTAAACCGCTTGGATTTTGGTTCTAAAATTTTTTTTACAAGTTGAATATATTCTCAAAATGTCTTAGTTCGATTTGCAAAGCATTTTGACGTGCTTTTCTAGAGTTATGAGTTTTTCTTTTTTTTTCATAAAAACCGTTTCTAATCGCAAATCAGAGAATTTTTTTTAAAAACTTACATTTTCAAAAAGGGTTTCTAATTCTAATGAGGTTTCTTTTTTTGTGTTTTGAATTTTGAAGTCATATTAAAGATCAAAAACTTGATTTGATAAATTTGGTCTGTTTTGACAAAATTGATCTCTAGAGCGCAAATGAAGAGATTTTTTAAATTTTTTTGCATTTTTGGAAAGCTCTCTGATTTTTAACAAAGGTCTCTTCTTTTCATTTTCATTTTTGGATACAAAATCATAGTAAACAAGTCCAATCTTGTTGACTAAATCAAAGAGTAAAATTGAGAGCATTTGTGATTAACTTGCACTTTCTTTGCATGCACTTGGTTGGAAGATAAATTGGATTTTTGAGGCAACTCACCACTTTTTATTGCATATTTTTATGTTATTTCATACTAACTTTTGGTGCTAACAAGTTTTGATTACAGGTTGCCATCCTTATGAAAAAAAAATTGAAACATTACATAAAAAGAACGCATGTCAAAGCTTCAAATGCGCAAGGGCTACTAACATTGTTTGCAGGGCTGCCCAAAGTATAAAAACCAAAAATTTCTTTCTTTTTAGTTTTCATGTGCGGCATATACTAGTTGTTTATTTTTAGGCACATTAAAACTTACAATTGGGATCTTTTGGTGATAGGAGAGTATGCTCTTCACCCTTGTGGTGAATCAGAAATCTTGACTTACCATTTGGTTTCAAGAGTAAGAGGCAACTGAATCTTCTTGGTGTGTTTGGGAGAAAATGATTGGAATAGGAGAGTATGCTCTTCACCCTTGTGGTGAATCAAAAATCTTGACTTTCAAAAGTTGATCCACTCTTTGTGTAGTTAGAATCCTTTAGAGGGCTTGCTCTCGGACAACCTGAGAGGAACGACCCAAGTGGGGACAAGCCGATTACCTGGCTCTTCCCACCCACTATAAACTCAAGGCTATCAAGGACACAAAACCTTGGTAGATGTAGTGTTTATCTTCGTCTAGTGTGATCGCTTATGGGATTTTGACCATAGGGAGATCACTAGGCAAGAATGCTTAAGGTACTCTTGTGGTCGCAAGATCGATTACTCATCGCAAGGTGAGGTGTCCCGTAATTGGGAGCAAGAGGAACACTATGAACGGAAGCCCTATCTAAACACCCTAAGTTAGTAACTACCCTTTTTAGCCACTCAACTTCTTGGTGCAAGGATTGATCCTAGTGGACTACCCGGATCACCCCAAGATTTACACTCACCATATGTGTTCCCTTGGTTATGCTTATGGCATTTCCATGACAAAGCCAATATCTCTTGTGGGCAACCACTTGGTGTGAGGCGAAGGAGCATCAAGCGTGGGCCAAGTTGTTGAGTAATGAACCATGTCCTTTAGGTAGATATTTCTTGATGTGTTCTCGAATGTGGTATACCTGTGGAAATCTTTGGAACATACACATGATGATAGTTATACGGCTTTCTTTTAAGACCTCACATATGCTTGTATCATGCAAGGTTTCTTTGTCCCTTGCTTGATTGTTTGAAGACTACTCCATGTGTCACTATCTTGCTTGGAAAGAAATTTCTTTTGAACATCAAACTTGCTATGCTATCAACTATTGTCAAACTTTATCAACCAAGTCAAAACATCAAATGCAAACATTTTCTTGTGTTGCTTGCTAAGGGGAGTCTCATCATTTGATTTTTATTTGCTATGTCTCTAGTTTTTGAACATGCTTAAAGTGGCTTTTTGGTCTTAGCGCTCTTGGTCTTTCTATCTTCATGGTCTATATCCACTTGCTAGTTATCTTTTTGCTAAAATGGTTGCCTTGATTTCTTGACTACACTCTTGGGTTGGAGAGTTGTTCACTTGTCACCCCGCTTGCTCTATCTATTTGGCTATTTGGGCATCTTGCCCAGCTATTGACATGAGTCATTCATGTCGTAAGTTTCTTGGACATATTGTTTGACAAGTCACTTTAATCTCTCTCTACTATCTTGACAAGTGAACACTCTACCTCCTATAGTTTCAACATCAAGTTATCTTCTAGACTATTTTATGGTTGCCTTTGCATCTAAAACTATGGGATCTAAACCTTGTGCTACCGAACTTCAACTGAATCTAGATGATCATGATATCCTCCATGTCACTAAAGAGTTTCAAGATTTATATGCACAATACGAAGAACTAGAAGAGACAAATGATCTTTCTTATCTTCATCTCTCTAAGCGCATGATAGAAATGAAGTCTAAACTTGAGAAAAGGTTAGATGAGAAGATTGCATCATTACATGAATCTTCCTTAAGGTCTTTACATGCATGTGAGTCACCTTCTTTGAGGTCATCCTCTTCTTCTAGGTCTACATGCTCTACTTCAAGACATCAAATGTCTTCATCTTCTAGATCTAAAAACCTCTTTAGAGAACAAGCAAGTGATACCTCCTTTGAGCCTATGCCAAAATTTCATGATGGACCTATCTTTGACGAAGATAATGATGAAGAAATGAATGCATTCTATTCACTTGAGAAACAACTAAAGGACTCTAGACATACTTTTGAGAGAAATTTTACTCCCTTGGGGAATTCTTATGATGCCATTTTGAGAACACTTCTTGGCACCAAGCACATCATGTTGCCTAAGTCCAGCTCCTATGGAAATCCATTCTTGGATACCTATTGTGCCTATCATCGATCTAATGACCATGCTACTTTAGATTGCATTGAGCTAAAACATAAAATCCAAGATCTTATTAATAATGGAATTATTGATGCCTCTAATGATTCATGCGATGAGGATACTTTTCTTGAGCAAGATTACATTGATGAACCTATGTCTAGTAGTGGCTCCATTACATCTTCCACTTCTTCCAACACTCATGCATCTCCCAACACTTCAAAGCTTTCCAACATGCCTCCATCAAACAAAAAACCTATTGCTTTCCATATGCAATATGTGTACCCTCAAGGGCTACCTCTAAAAGAAACTCAAGCTAACCTTCACTTGGCTGCAAACCTTTTCCATGCTACTAATCCTAAACATCCTCAACCTTCATGCACTACTATGCCTAGTCCAAGCACTACTCCATTCACTCTTCATTCTCCCTTGTCCTTAGAAGTGGCTCCATGTCAAGAGGACTCTCAAAAAGAAGAAGCTATAAATGTTAAGAAAGATCAAGATCAAGCACCCTTTCATCTCTTTCAAGATTTTCCCCCTCCATATCCTATATCTTGTCCACCCCCCAAGTATGATGAAGATACCACTTCCATTATCTCCCTTGAGCTTACTGAAAATTATGACAAAAGTTCTCTTCATATGCTATCCAAGGCTACTTGTCAAGATCAAAGCATCCCCTCATGTTCTACTTCTCCATATCCACTTCAAAATTTTACTCAAGCTTCAAGTGCTCCTATTAAAAATGTTGCTCCTGTCAAAGCTACTCATGAGTCTATTGATGGCTTTGACCACATTGCTCACTCTAAAGATGTTGATGTCCCTTTTCACTATCCATTTGCATCTTCTAAATCTATCCTTGGTCCTTATCCATCTAAGCTAAAGCATTCAAACCTTCCATCCATATTGGGGCCTTATGTTCCTTCATCTCCTACACTTTCCACTCCTAGCTCTCCCATCATACCTCAAGATCAACAAAGACACTCATCCTTGATGACTTTTCACCCATCTATACATCTAAACCAGTCATATCATCCTTATTCATCCACAAATCCCAAGTCCTTTGGAAGTGAGAATAAACATAAGAATCCATTGAAAAAGAAAGATCACTATGTCCCATCTAATCGACATGTGAATGTTAAGAAGGAAAATGCACAAAAGAGACCACAAAGGTCCACTATTAAGAGAGCTAAATCAAAGAAAATGTGGGTTCCTAAATCCATCATTGAAGAAATGCACTCTCAAGCACCCAAAGAACGAGGAAAATCTAAAGCTATGTGGATTTCCAAGTCTCTTTTAGAAGACTTGAATATTGAAAATACTTCAAAGTTGACATTCAAGCTAACAAAGGCTTCCATTCCATCTTCTTCCAAAAATCTTCCTAAAAATATTCCAAAGCCTTCCACTCCACTTTTTTCCAAATCTCTTCTACCACCTCATACATCTAAATCTCAATCTATTTCATCCATGATTCCTCCATCATTCCAATACCCTTCAAGGTGTGTGTCAATGTTGATCTTGTCCAATATTTCAAATACCCTCATGAAATCCTCTAAAGTTTACACTAATTTTCTATACATGAACTATTATCCTCCATATACTCTTCCTACTACCATTTCTCTTTCATCACCCTATCAACATCTTTGAGCATACCTTTCTATGGTCTTGGCTTATCATGACTTATCTTTCTTATAGGAGCACTATCTACATTCAAAAAGCTTGAGCTCTTTCTAACAATTCAAGAAAAAAAAAAAAAAAAAAAAATGAAAATGTGCCTTGGTGAAAACCACATCTTGTGGCACCTTGGTAGCAAAAGTAAAGAGAAATAAATTTATCCTATGGTGAAAACTACTTCTTGTGGCACTTTGGATAAGTACCATGATGAAAACCTGGCAAACAGGCATCATGCATAATTCTTCCATCATCCATCTATCCCCTTTATCCTCTTTGATCTTGACAATGTTGAGCTATCTTTGCATATTGGCTATCTTATCCACCAGATTTTCTATTGTGCTCTTCCATTCACTTGTAGCCTCTATCTTGAGCTTTATTCTTATTGCTCTATCCCATTGCTATACTATCTAGTTGACCCCTTGGTCTTGATCATAATAAATCAAACATGGTTCTCGTAGGCCTCTTGACATGTCTGCTCTCTTGGATTGCACGCTTTCATGCTATCTCTCTCATTGGCTTCCACTGCTTATCCTACATGCTATCTTACTCATTGGCTTCCATCACTTATCTTATATGCTATCGCACTTGTTGGCTTCATTGCTTATCCTACACGCTATCTTTCTCATTACTTCCATTGCTTATCCAAAACATGCTTCATATGACTATTTCACCTCTTTCCCTAGCTTGGGTACTCTTGAGGAGTCAATTCTTGAGGATCACTTTCACTTGCTTCACACTCCTTTCTTATCCATCTCTGCTTATCCACTGGCTTGTTTCTCCATCATGTCCTATACCTTGCTAGACATTGGGAGAAAATGATGTGATCTTTCTTGAGAACTAGTGATCTCTAAATTATTCTAAAAAAATCCAAAAAATCATATATGATGCTGAAAAAATCCTAAAAATAAAAAAAATGTCATGAAAAAATGATCATCTTAGTGAAAACTTAGCAATAGGCACTTTGATGTATCACCAAAAAAAATAAAAAATACAAAAATACAAAAATTTGAAAAAAGTCCTGAAAAAATCTGTCAAGTGGTGAAAACTGAAAACAGGCACTACCTGAAACCCTTGCACCTATGTCTATCAGTCTCAATCATCCACTTCACTACACATTTCCTAGCTTGGAATTGTTTCTTGTCCTCATCTTTGGGGCACAATTGCTTAGCCTATTGAGGCATTCTTATGCGTTAGGGTTTTTTGGACAACTCACAAAATAGTGTTTCTCAACACTACCCCTACCCACTTTGACATCAAGTGTTTTTCAACACTTTACAGATAGTTTACCTACGGTCTCCGATGTCGCGATATTTCTCACTATCAGGATCAAGTCTTAAAGAAATGGCCAAGTGACTTGCACACACACACTTTAACACTTAAATGACTGAGCTATGCTGATCTTTATCTACTTTGTGTGTTGTTTATGATGATTTCTTTGCCAGGTGTTCCCTCCCTAATAGTCTTTCGAGGATGTCATTGACTAGAAGATTGGGGGCATGGGGCATGTCTTCTTGATTTTTGCTTATGGGTATACTTTGTTTGTCTATAGTGTTGTAAGCATTTATGCTAGTCCTATTCAACACGTTGACTTACAAATGTATCATCCTTGACTGTTTTGCAAGACTGCACTCAGGGTTTATCCTGGTGCTTATGCCTTGATACAGGTGTAATCTTGCTAAATTAAACTTAGAAAATCTAATCATGTAGTTATCTTGACTTACATGTCTCTGATGCTTAGATTGGATTTCCACATACCTATCTAATATCGATCATATTCATATCCTCATAGTTATACTAGTGATGGTTGTATGATCTCATGATGTCCCTAATAAATGCTCAATGATGAAATTAAGAGTCTAAATGTTATGCACTTCTTGCTGGTAAACCACTTTGCATGTTAGCTTGCATTTTAGGTTCATTTTCTAGCTTAGTCTTGCATTCTTGCATATGGGGAGAGCTCTCTCTTCATCTTTTTGTGGACATATCAGCTAACTCCTTTCATATATTTCTTTACTTTCTTCTTGTTCATGTCTTTTCACCTTCTTAAACTTTCGCTTCATCTCTTTTCTATCTTATCATCACATTATATAAAGTTTTGACCTCTAAAATAATTTCAACATCCTGGATTCATTTTCGGGATCGAAATCCAAATTCGAGTTCATCTTGATGGTCAAAATTGTCTTTAAAAATTCTACTTTCTTCTGAGCAGTTAGCTGACCTTTTGAGGTCTAATCTCTGAATCATCACTGGGGCATCTTCATTTCTTCATGTCTTCATCATTTCCATACTTCATATCTACTTAAATTCACTGTTTCATGTCTAAAATCACCTTTCTACTCATTTTGACCTAATTTTTATGTTATATCCTTCAAGGTCAACTCTAGTCAAACTTGGGCATTTTATCAATTTTATATAGTCATTCTTGGGTTCTAATCATTTATCTATCATATCAGACATTGCTATATCTCAATTTTCTCATGTCTAGCTAGTTTCTACTACCCCTTACCTCATTTCAATTTCGATCCCGAGGGGGCAGAAATACTCTATCATTGATTGCTACAGCTATCTATTTCTTAGGAGCATTTGTTTGACCTTATCACTTGCTCTCGATCTATTCACTTTACTAGCTGTTAGAATTCTTTTCAGATCCTAACATCATCTTCCTAGTGTTCAGTACTACTACTATTAGGCTGTGCATTCAGGACTTGCCATCTATTTCTGCATTTCATTCTTTGAAATCATATATCTATATCTATCACTGCCTACTTGGCTTTCTATTTTCTTTGACATAATGTGTTCCCAGATCGATCACACATTAGTCAAAGAGGGGCAAATGTAATCACCTAAAAATGGTCATCTAGACTATTAGCCCCCTTCTCAACATTTTGGCTAAATTAATTTAATCATTTATCTAGACCAAATTGCTAATAATCAATTTATTTGATTATAACTTATAGTTTGACTATGCTATCCTAAGTTCATTATTTGATTAAAAGAACATGTCCCCTTTTAATTAAATAAAAGACCCCATTCTTGTAACCCACTTAAAGTGCACACATAAAGTCTTTTTTCTATTTTGCAATTAAAAGAAAAGGCTTTGTGACTTTTGTCTTATATGACAAGTCAACTTATATTCTATTGGTTGATTTGTGTGTGCACATGGATCACTCCTATTTTCAAATTCCACCGTTGATCATCCACCATCTTCATCTTGATCTCCACCGTCCATACATCTTTAAAAGGGAGAGAGCTTTCCCCCTCAATCAATCCTCATTTTGAATATTGTTATGCTGCAGGTTTTCTAACAGGTTTCTTTGGAGCTTTGTGGAGAACTTCTATTTCTTGTCTACATTCTCTCATACCATAGCATCTTAGCTTAGCTTTCATTTTTACATGTAGCTTAATCTCACATAGCTTAGTAATGGTATTGTAACACTCTCATCCATGCCTAAAATAGCTGCACTTTTCATATTCATTCTAGTTTAATCTTTAGTTGCATTGCATTCTTGAGGAACTCCTTGGGACATTTGCATTCTTGCATCTTGTCTTTGGAACCTCCCATTGCATGGTTTACTAGCAAGAAGAGTATCTCTAAGGCTCATCTGAGAGCTTTCTTATTCTTGAAATACACTCTCTTGCACTCCATGGATAGGGAGCTCTAAGCCGGCATCCGAACATTCCAAACTCATGGAATCGTTTGGATAGAAGGGTTTAGAGTGGGACACTTTCAAGTGTACAGTTACCACAACAATGCATACATTGAACATAGTTCAAATAATAAATTGTATCGGTAAAACTATATATGAATTTTGATTTGGTCATGTGCCATCAGTTAAGTATTTTAGGATTTTTTTGTAGCAAGCATTGTATCTGCAGAGATGATGTGATAGGAAAGTTTGATCCTAGAAGTTATGCAAGTATATTCATTGGATATTCTACTAAGAGAAAAACATATAGATTCTATAATCTAATATTGAGGAAGAAGATTAAAAGTACTAATAAGAAGGTTGATGAAATATTTCAGATACAATAAAGAATATTTGATTACAATTCAAATAATGAAGTAAATAATAAATATACAAGTTATAATCCTAATCAAAATCATAATCAAGAGTAAGAGTGGTTCTTTAAGATTGATAATGGGATACATGTACATATTGAAGAGTAAAGAGAAGCACCCAAAACTCCAAGTTATGCTACTTGGAATCATTTATCAAATAATTGGTAATACTAGTACTAGTTTGATTACTAGATAAGTAATGCGAAATGAATTAGGTTTGATTTCAAAAGTTGAGCCTAAAAGTACTAATGAAGCTCATAGAGATGAATCATGGGTTAAAGGAATGTAGAAGAACTGGAATAGTCTAAGAAGAACAATACATCAGAATTGGTTCCTAGGCATAAAGACACAAAAATACTAGGAATTAAGTGGGAATTCAAGAAAAAAATGAATAAATGAGGTGAAGTGGTAAGAAATAAAGCAAGACTAGTTTACAAAGGTCATTCATGATAAGAAAGTATAGATTTTGAGGAGATATTTGCTCATGTGGCCAAAATTGAAGTAGTAAGAGTACATCTAGCCTATGCTTCTAATAACCACTTGAAAGTCTATTAGATGAATACAAAGTCAAAATTCTTAAATGGGGAACTTAAAGAGGAAGTATACATTGAGTAACCTCATGAGTTTCTTATAACAAATCAAGAAAACATAGTGTAGATATCTAAAATTTTCCTTTCAATCTAATATTTTTTTATTAATATTTATCCTTAAAACTATAATTATTTTTGTGGCACTCCCATTGGGTACCTAGACTTACCACCTTGCAAAATCCATGAGAGCCTTTTAAGGTATCAAATTGGCTAGGGATAGTGTGGATAAAATTTGAAGAGAAGGAAAGAAATTGCTATTGCAGAGAATGACACAGAATACAAAGAGATAGACACTACTAAGCTATTTTCTAATGGAGACTCCAATGAATTTGATGCAAAAATTCCAGCTCTAATGGAAAAGAATAGAGCCCAAGCTGAGGAAATAAAAAATCTCCAGTTAGGACAAGAATCACAAGCCATACTGCTATGTGAGGTGACTGACCAGAAAAAGAAAGTTATGGAAGACAAAGCCATGATTGAAGATGAGAAAAGATTTTGACAAATAGATTGGAAGAATTAGAGCTAACCAAGATTTCCAACATGCAATTGGATACTCTAAGTCAAATGATGAATTCCAACTATGAATTGAATGTCAAGGACATTGAGATAACAACATTGAAACTAAACTACAAAATGAGAAATTGAAGAGCGACCTAAATAGGGAGAAGGAATTTGCTGAAAGTTTCAAAAAACTAAATGAAGCCATCAAATACTTTCAGCGATTATTAAGATACCTTAGATCTAATAATGATACATTTGGACTGTGATACACAAGTACTAAAGAAGGACAGTCATCCAAAAGTGTTGGAGAAAGGAACAACAAAGGCAAGTGTTTGAAATATTTTAGAATAATTGAGAGGGAGGGGGGGGGGGGGGGGGGGGTTAATTAGTTATTCAAGGTCTAGATGTACAAATAAAACTTTTCTTAACTTAGTGAGCCCATATAACATTCATATTCATACATGCATCCAAATGAATATGTGAATACTTAAAACTTGCAGGTTACTGTCTAATCAAATTGTAGAAATGTAAAGCATGAAACACAACACATTTATCAACACATTTGACATAATGATTTAACATGGAAACCTGATTTGGGAAAATCCACCAGTAACATGCTACTCCTTTTCACTCTTCTAAAGTGATGCCCTGTGAAAGGCCAACCCTATTAAAGGTTACAATATACACTGTTAAATGTGACCCGATTAAGGGATTTCGATCATCCTGTTAAAAGTGAGCCTTGTTAGAGGACTTTAGGCCATTCACTTGGAATTCCACCCTATTAAAGGATTTTCCAATGACTTTTAAGTCAACCTTAATCCAAAAGATTTACCCTAGATTGATACAATTATTAGAGAGTAACATTAGAGCTTTAATATGATACAACTCACAACTTCACTTACAGATTACAATTCTCTATTTAATCCTCAATTTTTCTTGGATTTCATACTTTGCATCTCTAACAACTTGTTCACCCTTCAAGCATTCATTTCCTTAAGCCTTCTTGCTTAGTACACCATTATAGACACCTCTTTAGTCACTTGATGAAGTAAAACCCTTAATTTCTTCTCCTCCTTATGTTCTCACACATGACACCAATCTCTCTAACTCTTTTGTTTCATGACTAGACATTCCTATATAAAGGAAAGTAGAATATTTTCTCACTCATTATCTATCATTTAAATTAGGTTTTTGGATGGATTAGGTAGGATATAATTTATCTACCTCATATCTTGTCTTCTTTAGAAAATTCTCTTAGAATCCATTTGAATTCACCTCCAAAATGATTTACACAAAATTTTGTTCCACCATCTCATCAATCTTATCTTCTTCCTAGTTCACAAGTTCCAAGAAAATGAACTTGACAACTTTTATTTGGAAAATCTATAATTTTTGTCATAATGTAGCAACTCGACATTATCAATCTTCTAATGCTCGACACATACCAACTATTAAATCACTTGGCATCAACTAAATTTTACCAATGCTTGGCATTGACTAAACTTCACTCGGCATCTACTGTCTTGCTTGACATCCACTAGAAATTTCTCTCACTCAGCTCCAACTAACTTTTTTCTTGACTTGCACTAACTTTTCTCAGCACATACTATCCATTCAATCAAGCTTGGAAGACAAACTTTGTTTAGCTTATTCTTCTAAACTTTCTAAGTGTAGCTAACCATTTTGTAACCTTAATTAGATCATCAATACATTATGTTATCACTGTCTTAACTGATCCTTGTACTTCATTACATAATCATAACTCAACCTTTCCTCTAGGTGCTTTTGTTACATCTTGTTGATTAAATCCTCCTCATCAATCAACTAAGTGATAGTAGTTGAAACATATAAGCAATTGTCTTACCAACAAATAGCAGGTTTGACATCAGTGACAAAACAATGATTGAAACACATAACAATCTCCCTTATAACAATCTTTCTAATCAATGATCTTTTCAATTAAATTTCAGCAATCTCCCTCTTTGGCATTGATGGCAAACCAAATTGATCAAACAAGTAAATCAAATGATAAACATCTTGTTCAACCAAACTTAACTAGGTTAAAATAGTAAGACAATACCAAAAAGAAAACTTGTATTGAAATTTCTCCCTCTATCAGCAACTTCCATCTTTTGATCAGGTTACAAAATATAACTCCCCCTGAGTTCCTTCTTATGCCTCTGTTTCATACTGAATTGATTAGAAGAATATCTCCCTCTAATAATGATCCTTCTAATTCTTTGATCAATGTCTCCCTCTTTGTTTTGATCCTTTCTTTGATTTCTTTCTCCCTCTCTGATCTTTTGATCAATTTTTGCTATTTCTCCCTCTTTGACAACAATGCCAAAGACATATACCAAACACTTGACATCTTTAATATATGCATATATAAGATTTTGTAAGTTCTTCAATTTCTCAATCTATCACCTTGCTTGTGACTGATTTGAAGTTTTCAACTTTGTGATTACTTTATGCAATTCCTAAAGTAAGATTCACTGCATCAATTTGTATTATATGAATATCAACTTGTTTGATGCAAGGCACTCCCTCTATCTCTTACATAGCCTTTGATAGGGTGTCACCCTTAGTTTATCTCTTAGATACTCATAAGCATCCTTAGGTAATGCTTTTGTGAAGATATCAACAATTTTCTCCTTTGTGTTAACATATTCCATCTTCACCTCTTTATCTTGAACCAACTCTCTTACATAATACTTGATTGCAATTTGCTTTGTTTTTGTATGCATTAAATGAATTCTTTGATATATTGATAACACTTATATTATCACAATAAAGTATCACTGACCTTCCTTGATTTCTTCCTTCATTCCCTTAAGTAACTATTTGATCCATACAATGTTTGTGCAATTGATAGCAGCAACAACATATTCTACTTCAATAGTAGATTGGGAAGTACAACTCTGCTTCTTACTAGTCCACGTAACTAGTCTTTTGCCTAAGAAGAATGCTCCTCCACTAGTGCTCTTTCTATCATCAATATTTCTAGCCCAATTAGCATTAGTGTAGGCTCTCAGTTCAAACTTTTCATTCTTCTTGTAGGATAAACCAAACTCTTTAGTTCCTTTTAAGTATCTCATTATTCTCTTCATAGCCATCAAGTGATTCTCTTTGGGATTTGTAGAGAATCTTGCAACTATCCCTATAGATAGTGCAATATTAGGTCTATTATGTCCTACATATTGCAATTTTCCAATAATGGATCTATATAATGTTTGATTCACCTCAGCTGAACCATCATTCTTTGATAGCTTGAGTCCTGTCACCATAGGTGTACTTACTAGTTTGGAATCCTCTAATCCAAATGTCTTCAATATCTCTTTGATTTACTTTGACTGAGTGATATATATGCCATACTTCATTTGGTATACTTGTAATCACACAAATAATTTGATCCCTCCAAAAATAGACATTTCAAATTCTTGCTTCATCTAATTTACAAAGTTCTTACATAAAGCATCTTGTCCTACAAATATGATATCATCACAAATATTTTAGATAATAGTATACCTTTGTCCTTTTCTGTCTTCATGTACAGATTACTATTATTATTAGTCCTTTCAAATCCAATCTTCACAAGATAAGTCTGAAGTCTCTCATACCATGCTCTTGGTGCTTGCTTTAATCCATATAGGGTTTCGTGTAGTCTACATACCATGTTCTTATTGTTAGCATCAAAAAATCCTTCAGGCTGTTCTATGTAGACTTCTTCTTCTAGTACGCCATTCAAAAATGCAGATTTAACATCCATCTGATAAACTTTGAAACCTTTGTATGAAAAATAAGCAAGTAAACTTCTTACTCCTTTCATTCTAGCAATTTATCAATCCATCAATACATCATGTCATCACTATCTTAACTGATCCTTGTACTTCATTACATAATAATAACTCAACCTTTCCTCTAGGTGCTTTTGTTACATCTTGTTGATGAAATCCTCCTCATCAATCAACTAAGTGATAGTAGTTGAAACATATAAGCAATTGTCTTACCAAAAAATAACATGTTTGACATCAGTGACAAAAAAATGATTGAAACACATAAAAATCTCCCTTATAACAATCTTTCTAATCAATGATCTTTTCAATCAGATTTCAACAATAAGAACTCTAAACTTACTTGTCATAATTGTGGTAAGAAAGGATATACTATTAATGTGTGCAAGAGTAGAATTGTAAGCTAGAATGTCAAGCATAAGATAATGGTTCACTACCATAAGTGCAACAAGCAAGGTCATTAGGCACAAGAATGCATAACCAAGACCATGCATACACAAAGATGTGAAGGATATTGCTATAACTATCAGAAGTATGGACATAGAGCTTTTGAATGTAGATCCAAACACATGTGGACATCAAATAGACAAACAATGGTAAGGAACAATGACAACTCTTATAATTAGGATTATAATACAAGATATAGCTATCATTATTGTCAAGAATATGGATATGTTCATAAGAATTGTATTAGGACACACTTCAAAGGTGACTACAAAAGGTGGTTGAGTCAAACCACATGTTTTAGCTATTTGAAGACTGGTCACAACAATTGATATTGTCCAACAAGGTCAAAGGCATCAAATTGTGAATTTGATAAAGGGAAAGGCAAGTCAAATGTTGAACACATCAGAGATGAGATGAACAAGAAATGGAAGAAAAAGGATGATTGTAACACATCAATGGAGAAGGGATCACTTCAGCCAATGGGTCAGGTGATCACACCTCATCAAACTAAGCAATTAAGAGGTATGTAGGATTGATATTTAAAGGTTATATTATACATCAATTCCAAAGGAATTTAGTACTAAAAAATCATAAAAGCATGAACAAAGATGCAAGATGTTGGTAGGAATTTAAGAAAAATCTTCAAGTTTTTCATGTTACTGCTAAGTATGGAATATTTCCTATATGTGCCAAGTAGAATGCTAGAAGATGCCGAGCTAATAGACTGGCTAGTTGATGCCAAGTTTGTAGTGGTTGCCAAGTGATTGAAATGTTAATGAATGCCAAGTGAGCCCAAAATTGGTTTATGCTGAGCTTAGAGCTGCGTAAGCACTCAACATTAATTACAAAGTTTCAAAGGGTATTTGATCAATTTTTGACTCATTTCACATCATTTCAAAATCATGAAAGAGCAAGGAGAGTAGAAGGCAATTAGAAAAATCATCCAAAGAAGTTGCAGAAGATGTTAGTAGTGATTCTGCATCATTTCATCGAAGCTTACAAGGTATTTATCAAGTGTCGAGTTACGTTGTTTATATTTTTGTAAACCCTAGTTTCATACAATGACATCTAGTTAAAATAATGTGAGGGTAAGGAAGTTTTGAATGTTCAACTGGTTATTAATGAGGTTAAACAACCTATATTCAAAGCCATACCTTATATCGCTTACAAGCAAGACCCCTTTGGTGCATTATTGTAATGTCTTGTTTCAGGACATTAGGTTTTAAAATAGTACTACACATATATTTTCTATTTTTTCTCCTTGATGATTTCTTTACTAAAGTTTTTATTCCCTCTTTATATATTTTGTTGGTACAAGTTGTGTCTTTTTATAATATAATAGATATATTAATAATATAATTATATTAACATATAGATTATACTATATAAGTTCAATTATACATAACATATATTATATCTATAGTGATATCATTATTCTTAATAGTATTAGTGATATAAATGTTATTTATTTATATCATAATATGGATATATATCTATATATAATTAATATTCAATAGCATATTATTTAATATCTAATTACTATATATATAATTATATGATAGTATTTATATTATTATGATCTATAATAATTTATATTTTAGTATTATTATATTATTCATATATATTATTTATTCTTTTAATATTATAAACTTATGTATATTACTTATATGTCAAATGGGGATATCACAATCCTCCCATCTCAAATTTTCTTGTCCTCAAACAATTGATTTGATCCTCATTAATTAATAGTCTGGATTCATTCTCTTTCCTTCATATGTGTTAGACACTTTGCAAAGTAAACATGTTAGTATATAATATCATGTACAAGAACATATGAATGAAGACACAAAGTAGACACATTAATGCATGAAGACATGATGCAAACATGAGGTAGACACACAAATGCATGAAGACACAAAGTAGACATATTAATGCATGAAGACACATAGTATACATGTTATATAATCCTACTAACATTTTGAGATAAGAAGAAGGTAAGAAAAATATTTTACCACTTTGATCATGAATGTCATGCTCCTTTCCCCTGTCTCAAAATCAAAAGTTCTTGAAGATGCATATTTTAAACAACTTTTCTATAGCTAGTATTATAATAGGTTATATCATTCCATAGTGGATGGTAGATTTACTACTGCTCAAGGTTGGACACACTTAGCTTGGGGCTCCCTCAAAATTTTAATCCATATTTGGATTCTCTTACCCCAGTGTGACTAATTTACTCCTCCCCTATGCACACTCCCTACCCACTAGGAACATGCTTAATTTTGATGTAGATGGTAGATTTACTGCTTCTTGAGGTTGGACACACTCAACTTGGGGCTCCCTTAGATTTTTATCCATATTGGGATTTTCTTTTCCCCAATGCAATCAATTTACTCCTCCCCCTGTGCACACTCCCTACCCACTATGTACATGTTTAGTTTCATTATGAATGGAAGGTTTACTGCTGCTTGAGTGGACATGCTCAACTTGGGGCTCCCTCAAATCTTAAAATCCATATTGGGATTCCTATCTTGAAACATGACTGATTTACTCCTCACCCTATGTACACTCCCTATCTATTATGTAATAGGTCACAAATATTTTGAATAATGTCTCCTTATGAGACCCAAAAGGGATTTCAATCCACTTCACTAGTAACATTATAAAATTAATCTTCATTGTCCCTTAAGTTTTCATATAACATTAATGTTGATCCATTACATAATATTATTGATACTTATTTATGATAATTCTTCGTTATTCTATTTTCAATAATAATTCCCTCATAATATTATTCTATAAATAACATTCTAACCAACTTTTAATCATATAACATATTCATAGTACTTATATATATCTATAATCATAAAGATTTTAAATCTCTTATTCAAAACACCAAGAATTATGCCATGTTTATGATATATATCCAATGAATATAGTATATGGTTCTACATTATACAAACATAACTTTATAAGTTACTTATTGCTTTCATATTTAATCTTACCTTTCTATTCAAGATATTATATTCAATATTTTAATAAATAAAAAAACATTATAATGTCCCTCAATTGGATCCACATAAGATATGAATCAGGTCCCATCAATAGCTCAGTCAAACTATACTTGATTGAATATCTCTTATTTCTCATATTGGGAGTTTTTGTTCGCTCAGTTCTTAAACATATATTTATAATGTTAAATTTTGTCCTTCAAATAAATTCTTGCATATTCGTCTCTTTCTAGTTGTTGATTGGTAAGACTAGTACACCAATCCAAATGTTCTATTTAAATACTTTTCTTGTATTCTAGCTATCGCTCCACTTAACTATCATGAAGGCATGACATTGGAAGGTACATTCAATCCAAGTAATTAACCACCCTACTCATGGCCTGCACACCATCTCCACACTGGAAAGTCAATAGATTTCACCTATAGACATGTCAATAATCTTCTTGAAGCTTTGAAAATATTTTTTCATGGAGTTTTGTGGGGTTATTGTGCCATGTCAAAAGGGGTGTCTTTTTCATATTTGACATCTAATAAAACCTTTGACATGGACTTCCATGTCAAACAAATATTCTCCTTCTACAAGTGTGATGCCTTGTAGCTCTGTAGCTTCTTGTGCCTTTCTTTCTTATCACTGACTATTCCAAAACAATGATCAATTATTATACAATTATTGGTGCTATCCATCATCCTAATGTTGATATGTAATCCCATTTTATGACTGCACTTCATCAGTATAAGTCAATGATATCGGTCTCTAACAATTTATATCTACAACATGAGTAATTTGTCAAGGATCATAATGCTTAGCTATATAAATTATTCTCTAAACTCCTGAAGTTATAAAAATGTATTTGTTATCATCTTCTACTTTTTTATAGATTCAAAAATTGTAATGACTATAATTGAAGGACATTGAGAAATTTAGTTAACCACTTATAATACTTCTCATTTGTATAGAGCAATCAAATAGTCTAGGTCTACAGGATGCCAAGACCTCTCGAGATGAATTTTTTTCATATTTGAATAAGTTGAAGTGGATAAGATAATGGCTATTGGCATTAAGTTATTATTTCCATTAGTGACAACACTTATCTATATCAGTATACCTACTGAGCTCATCACTCACTCTACAATGTATATTGAGCATTCAGTGGCAACCTTGTACATTCATCACTTAAGCAATTCACACCGAGCATTCAAGTGTTAACCAAGCTGAGTGTAGCTACTGAGTGAATGCACAACCATGCAGTGTCTACCAAGTTTATAGTGTTCACCTAGCTTTGTAGTGTTTACCAAGTGATGGAAGCGCAGTGCCTATCGAGTGATGGAAGTGCAGTGTTTATCGAGTGATGGAAGCGCAGTGTCTATCGAGTGATGAAAGCACAGTGCCTATCGAGTGATGCAAGTGCAGTGTTTACCAAGTGAAAACAAGGTAAACAAAAGATTCAGTTTTATCGAGTGATACTATATCCACTGAGTCTCCAATGGTTACTAAGTTTAGAACTACGTCAGGTGATTAGTATGGACTGAGCCTTCACTTCTACTGAGTGCATGACGATGCTGAGTAATGCAGTGGACATCGAGTATCAGAAGGTCATCGAGTCAGTTTAGTGAACCTGAGTTATTTACTATTTGGCCAACTCAGTAATATTTTGTTCACTTGTGTTTTAGCTGACCTTGCAATTGTAGTTATTGGAATGGTATATATATAATGTATTATATCATTTGAAATGTGAGTATGTGATAAAAAGAGTATCAATATAGGCATGTAATGTTTTGAGAAGAATGAAAGTGAATCAACAGAAGAGCAGAGTATTCAACAAGGTCTGCAAGGAGCAGTAAAGATTCATCAATCACTAAAGGTGATCTATACATCAAGGATCTAATCAGTAAATCAAGTTTGTAAGTAGATCTGCTGTTTCATCCTAACATGTGAATCAATTTTTTAAATCCTTTAACAGGGTAGACTTAACAGTCTTTGTATAAATCTCCTAATAGAGTGCATACTTAAGTGTATGTTTGTAAATCCTTTAACAAGGTGGATCTAGCAGTCCTTTATGCTCCTAATAGGGAAGATCACCAGAAGTGGTCAATGTAAGCCTTAACAAGCAACCTTCATACTGCAGTAATGAAGTTTTGTGGGTATCATCCCCACCCCAGTTTTACTTTCTTTTTGGAAGGTTTCTGGGTCACCAAATCACTGTGTACCTATGTTATGGATGTTTTATTTCTCATATATATAGTAGATTAGATAAGTAAATGATGAATGGATAAAGTGTTAAATTGTTTAAAGTTTTGAAGTTACTGATTTACCCCTCCCCTCTCAGTAACCTATCATATCTTGAATATTTCCAACAAATGGTATTAGAGCTTTGTGGTTCTCAGGATAAAGTTTGACAACTTGAGTAAAGATCAAGGACAATGGAGATATTCAGACTTGACAAAGCTATTGAAAATGAAAAGCTAGATCGAGAAATGGCCATGGCTCAACTTAAAGAAGCTAAGGAGCATCTTTCTCAATGCCTGAAGAGAAGGAAGGAACTTTCAAAACAAATGAATAATCATTAGTATGTTGAAGAAAAGATTGAAGACCTTTTACCATAAAGCAGTTCAAATGAAGCTAATGAGGCAATCAAGGAACTCCTAGCAAAGAATGGTTCCCTGTAGGAAGAAGTAAGAAAGCTTAAAAGAGAACAAGAAATTCAATCAATCAGGATATGTGAAGTTTTAGAATAGAGGGACAAGGAAAATGAAGACTTAGAGGTAGGAAATAATCAATCCCTTCAGCATCAAGATCTTGTAAATCAACTATCTAATGCAAATGAAGAAATTATGAATTTGAGATCTGAAAATGAAAACCTGAGGAATGATCTAATCACTGAAAGACAAATCAATGAAAGTTTGGAAAATTACTTGATCACTAAAAAAAAAATCAATGAGAGAATGATGAAATCTCAAGCAGACATGACTCAATTAAATCATCAAAGTGAGCAAAATCTTCATACACAAAAAGGAAAAGCTGGACTTGGTTACAAGGAAGAAGGTGAAACCTCCAAACAAGGTTCCCAAAGGAATCAAAGACCTACTTGCAATCATTGTGGTAAGCTAGGTCACACATCAAACAAGTTTTGGAGCAATGGAAAAGGTAAATTCAATGGTAAATGCTACAATTGTAGTCAGCATGGTCATAAAGCTAATGAATGCAAAGAGAAACTAAAATTTGAAGGCAATTGTCACAAGTGCAAGAAGCATGGTCACAAGGCATTCCAATGCAAATCCAAATCATTCAACCTAGCTGAACAACTTGTTAAAGCAATCTTTGGATGGGATTACAATACATGGTACAGATGTCATTGTTGTGGAGAATATGGACACATTGGCAAAGACTGCTCAAAGCATCACTTGAGGAAAAGAGACACAATAGTAAGATGTTATACATGTACTGAACTCGGTCATATAGCTAAAAACTACATGAATATAGGAAGAGTTGAAGATGAAAAGAAAGCTAAAACTGAAAACATTTGGAAGCAAATGAGATAACAGTGGATTCCAAAATCTACCAAGCAAGATAGTTCAAGTAATGGCAATGTCACTCAAGAAGTGGGTGACTCCATCATTTCCAATTAAATTCATAAAGGATCTAGAACTGTATCATCAAGCTATATCTAGAGCAGTTCCATATGCAAGAAAGTAAAATGATCAAATCAGTATTTCAAATACGTAAAGAATCAAACAAAGCGTATCTTTTACTGAGTTGCATCTACCGAGGAAAGTTGGTTATAGACCTTACCAAGCTAGGTTGGGAATAAGTAAAATTTTTGTTCAATCACTGAGTTGCAAGCTTCTACTGAGCAAATGAATGATAACCTATCAAACACTATGTCATCTTAGCTACCTTCGTACTAAGCATTTATGACAATATTTCATCAAAAGGGTAGAATTCAATTTCATTCTTCATCGTGATTTTAGAGCTAAAAAATTTCAAATGAATTCCAAGCAACTCCAAGTGATTTCAAGTGATTTTAAAGAGAAAAAACTATTTAGAATTTTCTTACACTTACTAAGCAGCAATGGCATTTGGAAGTAGCAGTGGCACCAAGGCAAAAAGAGGTTTAGAAATGTTGGTAAAGGGTACAGAATGGAAAGTGCCCAACTTCAAAATTGTTTTGGCCATTGCAGAATCACTCAAACCGAATGGAGCTCAATCAAAAATTCCACCTAAGATACTTCTTATCAATGATATTCATACTCATTTCAAATGTTCTGTTCAAGAAATTGGAAACCTAGAGATGGACAATGCCCTAGGAGAAATGTGTGTAGATGGTTCTCTAAAACCCGAATTCAAGCATCTTGAAACCAAAGGCTTGACTCATATCTTGCATATGCTTAGAAGCTTCCAAACCAAATGGATTATGTATATTTTGAGTTGGGTGCACAATGGGCAACTATGGTTAGAGAAATCAACGTTAATTACAAAGAAGATGATTCACAAAATCACGGGTCTCCCTATGCTCAGCAAAGCAAAAACTACCAAAACCCTAGGTCGGGAGGAGTTACAAAAGAAAACCCTAGCCAAGTGGGATGGTAGAGGTTTAAAGGTCACCATTATATTAGATGTCAAACTAAGATTTGGCATTCATGTCATTACACACAAAATCTATAGCTCCGGTCGACTGAACAGTGTACCTTGTGAAGTTGTGGATCTGGCTTTCAAAATTGTAAAGAAAAACCTTGAATTTGATTTGTCAGAATTATTGCTGAGACAATTGAATAAAAAACATGGATAGCATAAGGACCTCAAAGAATAATCCTTGTAAATTTGGCTCTCTATTGATCTATTTATTTTTCTATGTTCAAAAATTCTTTCCATCAAAAGGAATAGTTGTGTGGAGAAAAGACATTCCCATTCTTTATTAGATTAATGAGTTTGTAGTAGAAATGGGTGAAAATTATGGACAATTATTTTGAGGATTTCAAGGAGAGAATGAATAAAAAGTTTTAGATTCCACCAAAACTAGTTGAAGAGTACAAAGATAATGTATGTTTTATGGTTGACTGTGATAAGGTATATATTCAAGCAGTTAGACCACGAGTTGCATGGGTAAAACCTCTTCCTTATGAGGTAAATATTGATGAAGCCAAGGATATCATTGAAGCACTGGCCAATGAGCCAGTAGACCCAAGGCAATCAATTTTCAGAACATATGATCAGGCAAAGGCCAGAATTGAGCTTGAAATCAAGCTACCTCGGGCCATAAGCAAAGGCAAGAGGAAGATAACAAAATTAAAAACTGCAACTGGTCGTCTTATGCTTACTAAGAGAAAAGGTGAGGATGAGGAAGATGATGAAGAACAAGAAGGAGAAGAAGAAAAAGAAGAACATGAATCTAAAGAGGAGCAACCAAAGAAGAAAGGTAAGGTAACTATTACCAAACCTAAGAAAAAGCCCACTACAGTATTCTCCAGAAAAACCAAAAAAGGCAAGCAAGAACCTATACTGGTTAGGCCTCCACCCACATTCGAGGAAAGGCTTAAAAAATTTGAAGAAGGAGTTGGCATCACAAATTTCAAGGCATTGAAATTTGAAACAAGAACTGATGTTGAGAAAATGCAGATTGAGGAACTGGTACTCAATAAGATGGGTAAATGGAAATACTCCCTGGACTAGCTTGCCTCTCAAATCTCCAAAAAACTGTTAGAGAGATTGCAACCGAGATGGGAGTCAGCCACCCAAATGGTTAAAGACATATATGAGCAATCTCTAAAGAATCTCCTACCAAGTCTCACTAGAGCAGACATAAAGACAGCAATGAAAAACCATGAAGGTAAAATGATGATTATATTTCACACATGTTTGATCTTAATTAAAAACATTGAGCATGTTGTAAATGATGCAAAAAACATGTGGAAGAACATCTAACATCTACAAAAGCCTAGTGAAGATCCAGTTGAGATCAAGGATGATGATAGTAGTGATGGTGATGATTTTGAGAGCACTCCATCCATCACAGTTACTCTAGGAGAGTTGCATGCACTTATGGAAGAAAAAGAGGAAGAAGACAAGGAGGAAGAAGACAAGGAGGAAGAAGCAAATGAGGAAGAAGAAGATCCAGTTAAAATTGCAGTAGAAGTGATTGTATCCCGTGCTCACTGTCCACCAAAAATTGTTACATCCACTATGGAGATAGCTTCTGCAAGTGAGATTGTGAGCACAATTGCCACATCAATTGCTCAATCTTCACTGGCCACCTCCTAGCTCCAGGTATCTGAAAAGAGGTGCCAAGCACTTCATCTACCAAGCTATCTGTCACTTCTTCAGCTACCGAGCTAGCCTCCTCGACTCCATCAACAACAAGTGTACTAGTAAGTTCCACAATTTTCTTTTCATCAGTTCCAACTAGTTCTATAGTTTTGTCAGCATTATCTGCATCTACTTTAAATCCAATTAGTTCAGATACTGCTATACTTAGTGTATCATCATTTTTGGGAAGTATTCTAGTTTTTGATCCAATTAATATTTCTATTGGCATTCAATCCTCAAGTAATATCCCAATTTTTACTGCTAGCCCTTCCATCTCCACTGTTGTGTCTATTCCTAAGGTCAAACCAATCATCACAGAAGTCAAACAAAAGCATCCATTAAGACTTTTGATCACTAGAAAGGAAATTCCAGAAGATATTGACTTAGACACAGAGATAGTAATTCCAAAGATTGACTATGAAAATGCTACCATTGAAGAGATGAGGTTTTCTAGTCAACTAATAGAGATGAAAGCTACGCAGAAGAAATTAAGGTAAGAAAGGGATAAGGAATATAGAATAATTGAGAATGCCAAGAATATAATTATAGATGCTATAGGTGTTGAAGTAGATTCTACTTGACACATTTTGATCTAGTTAGAAGAGGCTATACATAAATTCAATGAGGATTCTTCCAGACAAGAAAAAATTATTGAGAAAGCTGAAAAGAAATTTGATAATAAGGTACTAGAGCACATTGCTCAAAAGATAGCAATAAAGCAAGTTGAATTGTCAACATTTTTGGGAAATTTTGAAAATTCTTTTAATAATGTAGCATCACTTTATGCTAAACTTTGTGATGTTTTTGGCTTCACCAAAGAAATAAAAGATAAGTTAAATAAGATTGACATTAATATGCAATCAAGTGCCTCCAAGCTAAAGGTGGACTCCTCCTCCACAATCTCCCATCACACCAAGATCATATATTTGGCAGATATACAGGAAAAACTATTGAGAGAGGAAGAAAGTATTTGGTCTACACTCATAGACATCCAGAATATGATCCTTCCTATCATGGACACAATGCAAAAACATCTTGTACATTGCAAAACATTGGTCCAAGATCAGAACTTCTTAGTGACTGATCACTTGATCCAATTATCAACAGAAGTTCAAATTGCCCTCTCCACCTATCAAATTTTACAACTGACTTGGGATAGTACTTTTGCAATCATTCTTAAAGTACATCAAGAATTTCTATCTCATTTTGGTGTAGCCATGTAAATTGTATATATACAGTCCTTTGGCATTATTGTCAAAAAGGGGGAGAAGATTCATAGGAAAGTCATCACTATAAGTGATAGGGGGAGTTAGCACTCAATAAAGTTTGCATGTGTACATAAGTATATTTGTATATGCAGAAGTTCTACAAAGATCAATTTTGTAAAACCTAAATTCATTTAGTCAGGCTGTGTACATATGTCTTGGCTTATAAGTGTTTTTGTCACTAATGCCAAAGGGGGAGATTGTTGGCATTAAGTTATTATTGCCATTACTGACAACACTTATCTATATCAGTATACCTACAGAGCTCATCACTCAGTCTACAATGTATACCGAGCATTCAGTGGCAACCTTGTACATTCATCACTTAAGCAGTTCACATCGAGCATTCAAGTGTTAATCGAGTTGAGTATAGCTACCGAGTGAATGAGCAACCCAGCAGTGTCTACCAAGTTTACAGTGTTCACCTAGCTTCATAGTGTTTACCAAGTGATGGAAGCATAGTGCCTATCGAGTGATGGAAGTATAGTGTTTATCGAGTGATGGAAGTGCAGTGTCTACTGAGTGATGGAAGCACAGTGCCTACCAAGTGATAAAAGCACAGTGCCTACCGAGTGATGCAAGCATAGTGTTTACCCAGTGAAAGCAAGGTAAACAAAGGATTCAATTTTATCGAGTGATACTATATCCAATGAGTCTCCAATGTTTACCGAGTTCAAAACTACATCAGGTGATTAGTATGGACCAAGCCTTCACTTCTATCGAGTGCATGACGATGCTGAGTAATGCAGTGGACATCGAGTATCAGAAGGTCACCGAGTCAGTTCAGTGAACATGAGTTATTTATTGTTTGGCCGACCCAGTAATATTTTGTTCACTTGTGTTTTAGCTAACCTTGCAATTGTAGTTATTGGAATGGTAATGTATTATATCATTTGCAATGTGAGTATGTGATAAAAAGAGTATCAAGATAGGCATGTAATGCTTTGAGAAGAATGAAAGTGAATCAACAAAAGAGAAGAGTATTCAGCAAGGTCTACAAGGAGCAGTAAAGATTCGTCAGTCACTAAAGGTGATCTATACATCAAGGATCTAATCAAAAAATCAAGTTTGTAAGTAGATCTACTGTTTCATCCTAACAGGTGAATTAGTTTTGTAAATCCTTTAACAGGGTAGACTTAATAGTCTTTGTATACATCTCCTAATAGAGTGCATACTTAAGTGTATGTTTGTAAATCCTCTAACAAGGTGGACCTAGCAGTCCTTTATGCTCCTAATAGGGAAGATCACTAGAAGTGGTCAATGTAAGCCTTAATAGGCCAACTTCATACTACAGTAATGAAGTTTTGTGGGTATCATCCCCACCCAAATTTACTTTCTATTTGGAAGGTTTTTGGGTCACCAAATCACTGTGTACATGTGTTATGGATGTTTTATTTCTCATATATGCAGTAGATTAGATAAGTAAATGATGAATGGATAAAGTGCTAAATTGTTTAAAGTTTTGAAGTTACTGATTCACCCCTCCCCTCTTAGTAACCTATCATATCTTGAATATTTCCAACAATGGCAACCATTTCCAACTATTTATTATCCTTATTGTCCTCACTATCTAGTAAGCTCTTTAGATTATCCTCCTAGATCCCATGCACTCATCTTCTCTATGCTAGGATTTAAATTTGAATCCACACACTAGTGTCTTATTCAAGATATCTAGTTATCAATGCTTGTCCATCACTTAAAACTACAACTTTCTCCATTCTACCACTATATTTTTTGCTAATGCCATATGTTCTTATTCCTTTGTATTTGTTTCAAGGAATAGAAATTACTATTATCTACCCTTGGGTTTTCCATATCAATGGTCTTCCTTCCACTATAGGCTACTGTAGTCACTTGGTAAAAATAAAATAAAAATTAAAAAATGTTTATATCTTAGTATGTTGAGACTATTGTGTTCCATCTCCTCCATGTTCTTGAAAACTAGTACATATATTAGAATAACATTGGTGCTAACAAACTTAATGCATTTCCTAGCTTTGCTTCCAATATTTGCACAAGAGTATCAATTTCCTCAAGAAAGATACATATAGCGAGATCAATTCTTCAGGAAGGGTAATTTGAAATATGTATTTGATCTTACATTAGCTCTAGTAGCTTTCTCTTCCAGCTACCAATTCTTCTTTCTTACATCATTTCTTCTTTAAAACATTTAGATATTTTGACATAGCCAGGTTCTTGATGACTGTCGCTAAACTTTCTACTTTCTTAAAAGTGGAAGATCCTCCGAAAACCCTTTCTCCTTTGATGAATATACCACACAATCATGTTAAATTTCAATTACAGATTTTTTGACAATAGTGCCTACTCCAAATGAAATAGGCAATGTTGATTGGTGTTTGAGTGAACTTACTATTGGTTATGTAAGTATAAATTTACATCTCAAATCATTTCTTTTCTTCTACCTTTTAATTCATCTTGTATTGCAATTTTGAAGGCATTTTCAAAACTTATTTTGTTTTCATCTGATAGGGTGGCAAGATCATAGCTCTGATACCAATTGTAATGTCTAATTTCAGGACATTAGGTTTTAAAATAGTACTGCACATATATTTTTTATTTTTTCTCCTTGATGATTTCTTTACCAAAGTTTTAATTCCCTCTTTATATATTTTGTTGGTAAGAGTTGTGTCTTTTTATAATATAATAGTTATATTAACATATAGATTATACTATATAAGTTCAATTATATATATATATATAGTGATATCATTATTCTTAATAGTATTAGTGATACAAATATTAGTTATTTATATCATAATATGGATATATATATATATATATATATATATATATATAAATTAATATTCAATAGTATATTATTTAATATCTAATTACTATATATATAATTATATGATAGTATTTATATTATTATGATCTATAATAATTAATATTTTAGTATTATTATATTATTCATATATATTCTTTATTCTTTTAATATTATAAACCTTATGCATAATACTTATATGTCAAATGGGGATATCATAGTTATCCATGATACCACCAAATGTTTTAATGGAGCAAGATGTCAGAAAATGTTATAATTATAAAATTGGAAGCATAAGTGATATGGAGAATAGGTAAGCATGCAACAAACTTTGTTAGAATGGTGTGCTAAGAGAAGAATACAAAAATGTAGAAAAGAAAGGGTTGACATGAGCCCTAGATTTCCCAAATGTCTTTAAAACTGAATGGACAAGAATAGTATTGGGCAAGATACATGACAGTTCATTATGGCTAGACAATGGACCTATCAAGATAACCAAAAGGATAATCCATATGGTAATAGGGTATCCAACCCTAGATCGGCCTAAGACATTGAGAAGTGATTCAAAAGAGATCATTGAGAAGAACACTAGAGCCATGTGGAATACAAGAGGAATGACTATTGAAACAATTACTGATCCTTTGATAGAATTTTTAGTGAGGGTTATTTCACACAAGTTTTACCGATCTAGAAAATTGAATAGTGTGCCCTGTATAGCTGTAGATGTTGGATATAAAATTGTCAAGAAAGATCACACATATGATCTAGCAGAGCTCCAACTACAGTAGCTAGTTGAGAATTTAGGAGCAATTAGAAAGACAAAGAGTGCACAATGTAAATTTGGTTCTATTTTGATATGTATATCCTTTTATGTGCAAAAAACTTTTCCTACATTTGGCATAGCTGCATGGAAACCAATAGGTTAGTGGCAGTATAGATTGGAAAATACATTGAACAATTGGGAGATAATTTTGAATCAATTATGACCAACTATTTTGAGGACTTTAAGTAGTCAATGAAGAAAAGACTAAGAATACTAGTATCTTTAGTAGAGAAAAATTATGATGATATTTGCTTTCTAGTGCTAACTATGCATTTGTTCAAGTAGCAACACCAAGGGGGAGATGGCTGAGGCCACTTGGATATGAAATAAATGTGGATGAGGCCTCTACAACTATTACATCTTTATTGGCAGAAGACATTGACAAAATTGCTAAGGAATTTGGAAATTATGAAATGGAAAAGTCTAAAATATCAATGGAATTAAAGATTGCTTTTGTTATTAAGAAGAAAGATAAGCTGATGAACAAGCTAAAATTAAAATTTGGAGAGGATGTCAAGTAGGAAGAAGAAGAAGAGAAGGATGAAGAGGAAGAAGACATCCAAGTACAAGCATCTCTTGCACTAACTCAAGGTATGGGAGAAGACTAGTAGGAAGATGATACTAAAGTTCTTGAAGGTGCCAAGGAAGCACCTATTCTCATAGAACAAAAGAAAAGGAAGGCTAAGGCCTAACCTATGACAAAAGCCAAGAAGGTAGCCAAGCCAAGTCAACCCAAACCAACTGCACCTACTATAAGGGCTAGTGCATGTGTGACTACACAAAAGGCTAAAGAGAAGACAAAACCTACATAGCAGGGAGGACAAGTGCATAAAATACCTAGAAGGAAATATGTGGCACAAGCTAAATCAGATGAGGAGAAAATAGAATAAGATGAAAACAACCAATTTAAAGTGGTAAGTCACAATCCTTTATCAGATCTTGAAAATCTATGTGAAAATGTCAAGAGTAATGTAGATTTGATAGGATTTACACATGTAGATTTTGATAATCTTAGTAAAGTTGAGAAAAATAAAGTGGAGGAAGCCATATATACCATGATGGTAAATTTCAAGAAAACTACACTAGAGATTCCAACTCAATGCCCAAAAGCTTATATGAGAGAGTTGAGCAGAAATGGCACTATTGCTTAAACTTAGAAAGGAAAATAAGAGAAACCTCACTTGCACAAGTAATGCCTAAAATCAACAAGGCACAAATTTCTAAGGCCATGGAGAAATATACAGTTAGGTTTGTACCTAAATATAGAGCCTTTAGCATTTTTCAAAATAATATTGAGGATGTAGTGAAGAAGTCCATAGAGACATGGAAGATAACATATGGGTTAGCCATAATAAAGGAAGGAGAACCAGAGCCCATAGAGGTCAAAGATGATGAAGAAGAAGATGATCATGAAAACACAGTTGGGGGAGGAACTAAAATAAACATAGATGATAAGGAAACAATTGAGGAAGCGCAACAAGAAGAATAGAGTATGCAAGACACACAATTGCCTAATGTCAACCCTCAACATGTAACAAATGTAAATAATAAAATAGTAATAGTTAAGGATGTTTCTAATGTCATAGCTTATAAAATCAATCCCCTTATAGAGGAAGATCTCAATAAGATACTTGATCAACCCACACTATAGGCAGAACTATGTGACAATCCTATATTGTTGAGTATGGAAGAATTGCAGAAAATAGTGACTGATACAACAAGGGAAGAGGTAAAAACACAAGAAACACCTACTATCACCCCTCAATTCACTAGTGTATAACCTTTGGACAATACACAAGAAGCTACATCCATAAAGGTTGTTACAATTGAAAAGGACATAGTGGAAGCACAAGGCACTATAGAAACATAGATTGGAATAGGTAAAATAATCTTATTTTCACCTACAACACAAGCACAAGGTGCATCACAAGGCATTATAACAGAACAAGGAAAGCTTGAAAAGACATAATTGACACCTAGAATGAAGGATCAAGCAACTATTCAAGCCCTAGTAACCTTACCAACATTTGACACTCTTTCCACTCAAACTCTTCAGAAGCCAAGCACAGATGCAACACCATTGAAAATCTTAGTGCTGAGCTCAAGCTCATCAAAGACTAAAGAAGTCATACAATATGGAGATGTGAGCCTTGATGAAGAAATTGTGTTACCAAAGTATGAAAATGACACAATAACAATTGAGCAGATGGGGTATATTACAAGAAGCCCTAGCAAGAAAGAGAAAACAAAAACTACTCAGAAAGGAGCACAAGAAAAAGCAAGCATTGCAAGACATTAAAGACATCTTTTTAGATGCATTCAACCTTCCAACTCTAGATGAGACCAAGCCACTAATTGAACAGTTGAAAAATATAGTGAAAAATGTGAGTGATGCCAACCTAGACACAAATGCAAAATTATTAGAATGTTCAAAAAAGAAATTTCATAGTAAAGTAAATGAAAAGACATCAAGTGATATAGCACTAACACAAGTTGCACTGGCAACTAAAGTAGAAAGTGTGAAGAAGGTACTTGAGAATATCTTCACATTATACACAAAATTGTGCAATCCAACACTCTTCACACATGAGACAAGAAGTCACATTTTGAGCTTGGAAAGTTAGATAAGTTCATCAAGTGAAAAATTTTATATGATGCCAAATCAGGGTGAGAAGTACTTTAGAACTTTGCTACAAACCCAGAGTCAGTTAGCTACATTATCAATAGATGAAGCCAATATAAGGGCTAAACTAATTAATATCCAAATAACATTGACTCCCCATATGGAAATTTTGCACAATGAACTAGGCTATTCTAAAACCCTAATGAAGAAAGACCCAAATCTTTCTACATTGGATGGTCTAGTCCACCTTGCTGCCAAGCTAGCTATCCAAATCAAGTCTTTAGATGTAGCCTATAAAAACTAGGATGTAGCTCTCAAGATTATCTTAGATATCCATAAATATTTCTTGGACAAACACATAATAAGTGTATAGCCCATTAACATAAGTGTAAAAAAGGGGGAGAGATAGAATAAAGGGGGAGAGTGGAAATAAAGGACCATAAATTGGAAGAGATAAGAGAAGAATGGGGGAGAGTAAGAAAAGGGATAGAGAAAAGATAGAATAAGCTAATGGGGGAGAAAGAAATAAAGAACAAATAGGGAGCAAGCATCAGAAGCATCAAAACACAAGAAATATCTGATGAAAGAGTATCAACAAGATAAGATGAAGTCAAAGAGTATCAATTAAGACACATTTACTCAATAGGAGTACAAAATTTTGGATACAGAACATACCTATGAACTCAGGGGGAGTTATTAGATTTTGAGGGTTGTTATGAAATTTGAAAATTTTGAAAATTTTGTATATAAGTTGAATAAGAGATATGTTATGCTTGTAAGATTAAGGATATTAATGCATAATCAAGTATTTTTGATACTCATGTCAAAGGGGGAGATTTTTGATCTTAGATTGGTTTTGACAAGTGAATGTAAACACACTTAAGTTATTTACTTAGTTCATGTCAAACAAGTAGTACATGCTGAGCATAACATGTATTTATTAAAGCATGTTGAGTCCATAATGAGTGCCAAGTTCCTTATGTACTGAGTCACTCGAATGCCAAGTAGACAGTGTATGCTAAGTTACATAGGAGCCAAGTAAATAGTGGATGTTGAGTGATATAGATGCTAAGTCAGAGTATAAAGAATAGTATATGCTGAGCATCAGATGCTGAGTAAGACAGTTTTGTCAAAGTTGTTTGTAATAGCACAAAAAAATATGTAAACCATTTTTTAGTCAACTTAAAGATTGAATTATGATATTTGTAAATAAGGACAAATCTTAATTTGAATTCCCATGCATTGCATCCAACCAATCAGAAAAAGGAAGGTTTAAGTGGAAAAATGGATGAATCATAGTTGTTGATTCATACCTAACCCTAAGTCACCAAAGTCTTCTTAAGGAGGACAAACCCTAAACTCTCTAGTGTGTGGAAGGTGTATGAAGGAGTGAATAGAGGAGTTTGCATGCACAAACAGAGCATTTATGTTGACTAAGGAATTATGATCTAAGCTTGCATTACAGAATCAGTTAGAGTAGAAAAAGGAAAGGAAAAGGATACATCAAACATACATTTGATCAAGGAGGATTGAGAATACATTAGTTTAGAGGTATTCTATCATGAAGAAAGGAAGTCTTAACTACAAGATCATTGCTGAATTATTCTAGTAGGAGAATTAGTTAAATCTCTTAATAGAGTAGTCCTAATAGGCTGTATTGAAGTCCTCTAACAAGGTGCTTACTTGATTATGAGTTTAAGTCCTTTAGTAAGGCACACTCCTAATAGGGTGTTGAAATTCTTTAATAGGGTGAGACCTAATAGTTTTTGTAAGCCTTTAATAGGGCAAACCTTTCATGGGGTAGATCACGTATCATGATCAAAACATTGTAACCTTCATTGGATACACTTTATTACTATAGCAGTGAATATTTTTGGGTGTCATCCCCACCCTAGTTTTACCTTCTAATTGGAGGGTTTTTGGATAATCATATCTAGTATCATATGTGTTTGCTTGTTTTCATAATTTAGATGTACATGCTTTACATGCTATTTTAGTTTACTTAGTAAATGTATGAGATGAATGTGAGGTAGAAATTTTATGGGTCAAAGCTTAAACTACTGATTCACACCCCCCTCACCCCCACCTAGAAGTTTACCTTTTCTATTGTAATTCCAACATATGATATTTATGAAGGACATTGTTTGGGGGATGCCAATTAGAAATGAGGATGACAATAATACTAGGTTTATTTTCAGAGATATGTGTATTGGATCCCCTATTTTGAAGACCACTAAAGAGGTGAAGTTTATTGTTGGCTCTAGTGATAGGGATAAAAATTTGATTAATAATGATAAAGCAAACAATATTCCTCTTTTAAAAGAATTTACTAGTAATAATAGTCATGTTGTTCCTATCTCCCCACCTTTTTTCTAATAAGGAGGGTGAGATGAGACCCAAGGATGCAGCAAAAAATTTGTGTTATACAAAGTTATAGGATAAAAAGGAACTTCCTTTTGGTGTGATACAAACTATGAGATTATTGTATTTGAGTTCTTATAGGGTCAATAGTTAGACTTTCCATGAGATCAAGAGCTTTAGTTTTAAGCTTAGGGTTATCTATATTAAATTTGAGGATATTATGAATGTGAGGGGGATATTAATAAAGGTGAGGATACATATATCTCATGGTGGAATACACACACAAAGAAGTTGGTTCTCGATCTTGTGGAGGATAAGGGTAATGTAAGCCAATTGCTAGAAAAAAAGATTGACTCTCTCTTTTCTCACATCTAGAAAATAGAGGATACCTTAAGGAAAATTCTAGAGAATAATTAAAAAATTATGAAAGCTTCAATAGATTATATGAAAACTCTCATTTAGAACTAAAAGGGAAGATGGAGAAGAGGGTTGTGATCATTGATGCCAACTAAGACTAGGATGACTATGAGGGCCCAAGAAAGCATACCGGATCCAACAAAAGGAAGATGTTCACCACCACTCATGTTGATGATTTAGAAGACCTCCAAAAGGTGGTAAAGATGATGACTGGTATGGGGGAAGAGGTGGTTAACACCATTAAGGAGTTAGTCTAGTTTAATTTTAGTATTTTATTTTTTTGTCTTTACTTCTCTTAGGATTTGTATGTTGTTGCTGGCATGCTAGCCATTTTTACTATTGGTTTGTTATCTCCTCTAGAAAAAATGGTCTATTGAAACTTAAAATATATTATCTTATTTTGTAATCAGTTTCAGGTCCCTATAAAACCTATTTGTACCTTAATAAAAAATAATATAATTAGTAAAATGATGGCTCTGCACAACTTAGAAGCAATCAGAATGACAATAAGCAAGAGAATCTAGGTATTGAGTGTATGAAACCAATCCTAAAAAGATACAAAGGAAAATTCATGACATTCTTAAAACTACATGAAGAAAGGAGCAAAGCTATCCAAAGACAAAGGGCAATTGGAACAAATATAGTATAATAGAGTCTTGGTTAGAAAATGGTGCATGAAAAGAAGAGAGATAAAGGCATTGATTAGAGCACTAAGGCATTAGGAAAAAAAAACACTCATTGAAAGGGAACGATAAAAAAATGGTAGAGTCAAAACATACAACTAAATTAGGAAAAGCAAATTTGACCCAAGCAACCAAGTGTAGTTCACCAAAACCAATCAAGATAAAAAAATTTATCAAACACATTAGGTATCCTTTACTTAAAATTTCTTCCGCCACACATCTATTAAATTTAGGAATTAGATCTAAATACCATCTTGAACATAACCTACATCTAGTTATTTTGGTAGAAAATAATACACCTATAGGTACTAACCCAAAACCATGGAAGACCTTTTTGTCTCTTAATCAAAACCCTAGAAAAATTTTAGCCCAACCAAAAATATTTTAGGCTTAAAGTAGAAATCAAAATCACACTATTGAGAAACCTATAGATAGACCCAAATTCCTACATTCATCCTCCAAGCCATATCTCCCTCCACAATAAAAAAAACCTAGCGTTATATTTACACAACCCTATCTTGACCACACCAAGCTCTATTAGGTCATAAAACAAAAAAAACCATTATCATAAGTAACAAAATCATGGAAGGAAAATGACATGAATGCCAAAAGAAAGGCCTATATGCATATTGGGATGCTTCGAAAGGTAGAGAATGAAGACTTGGGGAGTAGTTTCATACGTTCAAACTTGAATAGTTAAGTGTAATTCTATAATCTCATAGATTAGTATACATTCATTATGATACTGAATCAATTAATAAGAAAACCTTGTCTACTCCTCCATGTTTTTCCAAAGTTTTTTTGATTAATTTCATCATATGGTCACCAAATTTTACCGAGGCATCAATTCATCACCTTAGATTTCCAAAATGGTTAATTATAAAAAACATCCCTATGAAAATTGTGCACACCCAAATACTGGTAAGATTAGGTTTGATATTAGGAAATCTTATAGGGATAGAAGTGGATAAATAGAACTACAACTCAAGTAAAATTCTAGTTAATTTTTATAAAAAAAAGTGAATGGATCTATTAGAATTATAAGAAATAGATCAATTTATGATCTGTAATTTGAAAAATATGAAGGAAAAATCAAAGATTTATATCTAATCAACAACCCATTAACAATAGATCTATCAAATCATAAACTTATAACTACAAAAAGAAACATAAATTTTGATAAGTTAATCTCAACTCAAAATGAAGCAAACATTGAGAAAAATTTGCCAAAAATTGCAGAGGAAGGTAATCAAAGTGTCAACCCAACAAAAAGGAAACTAAAATACAAAGTATGATTACTCAAGAAAAAGAGAAAACAAAGGAAGGATAAATTCAATATTGGGAGGAAATCAGGGAATTGGAACAAAATTGCTCATCCCTATCCAAACCTATCTTAGAAAAAGAATCAAGAGTCAGAGTGAATAGCAAGGTACAAAAAAATGATCAATATTTGGAGAGGAACCTCAAATTAATAGGCTCAAAACATGAAGAGGATATAAAAAAGATACAGATATGTGACAAATGCATGGAACATAACATTTATATTGAGGATATAAAAGAAAATATGAAAACATATAATCAAATGATAAATGAATTTATCCTGATTGATAATGATATTATGGACCAGATATAAATATGGTAAAAGGCTCATACTCAACATTAGGAAAATGGCATGGAAGACATGGACCCCCCCAAAAAAATAGAAGAACAAACTGAGAACAAAGCAAGATTAATTCACATGAATCCTCCTCCATAGAATAACCAACAAATTAGGGGTACACCCCAAGTAATAGATATAGTCAAGAATCAAGAGAACCAAAATGTTAAAGGGAAATCAAAGGAATTTAACAAAAGGCTACTCAACATAGATAAAGAGAAGGAAACATTTAGAACTTCAAACTCAAAATATCTCTCACTTAATACTAATAAGAATCTAGTATTCCAAATAGGCATAGTAAATAGAGATTCAGATATAAACTATGAACATAACATTCATGAAGTAGAATTGCAAAACAAAACACTAAGAGGAAAGAAGGGCTCATAAGATAGCCTTGGGAATTTCAACAAAAGAAAACATAAGTTCTAGTAGACTTTAGAGAATGGAAAAAATCCATTTACATCAGCATGAAATAGTCTTCAAACAAAATAGGTCACATTAAACTCTAAGAGAATCATTCAACTAGAATCTACAACCTTCTTTGCTTCACAACTAACTAGTGAAATGGATCTAGACAACTCAATTGATCATCATATGGAATGTCCAAATAGACTCAATAAAATTCCAAGGGAAGTAGCATTAGTGTTGAATGTATTATTGATAGACAAACTTGGGAATATGGATAAACTAGATAATGAAGAGAGGCTCACCAAGGAATTTTGGGAAGAATTTGGAGTACAAACTATTGGAGGAAAGACAAGAATCAACTAAGGAAAATTTAAATAGAGAGATGGGCAAGAATGAGACATAGATGATAGAGAAAGAGAGAGTCATTCAAGGAAGATTAGTAGAAGAAGTTAGATAGGAAGAATTGGAAAATGTGGTAGAAATAAAAAATGCCCTATTTAGTATGAATCTTGATAAGTCTCCAAGGCCGAATGATTTTCAAGCATTCTTCTTCCAAAAATGCTGGCATATTCTAGGTGAAGATCTATATGCAACCATAGAAGCAACATAAATTTAGGTTCCCTTTTAACAGAAATCAATAACACCTTCATCACACTCATACTAAAGAAAGATGATCATATAGATCTTGGAGACTTCTACCCTATTTCTTTATGTAACACCATCTATACATTTTTATCCAAGACCATGACTACTAGGATCAAGTTAGTCCTCCCCAAATTAATTAGTGAGGAGCAAACCAATTTTATACCCAACAGATCTATTTTAGATGGTATAATTATCATTGAAGAACTTATACACTTGGTACAAACTTAGAAATCAGCATGCATGTTAATGAAATTAGATATTTAGACAGAATATGAAAAAGTGGACTAGAGATTCCTCTATAAAACTTTAGAAGCCTTTAGTTTTTCACATCAATGGATAAACCTAAATTTCAATCGTATTTTGACATCCAAATTTTCTCTTCTTATTAATAGTACACCAAAGGGATTCTTTAGCTCTTCTAGAGGAATCAGAGAAGGGGATCCAATCTCACCCTTTCTTTTCATCATTATGGCTAAAACAATTGGAAGAGCCATAAAAAAAGGCCTAGATTAGAAATAAAATATCAAGAGTGTTTGTCATAGAAGAGGTCAACAACATCATAGATCAGAAATTTGTTGACAACAAAATAATAGTAGGTATTAGTAATTTAAATGAAGTCAAAACATATAAAGAAATCATTTCCATCTATATGAGAGCATCGAGGCAAAAAGTAAACAAGGAAAAATTTGAAATTTTCTTCTTAAACACTAAAATGGAAATGGAAAACAACAAATGTAAAATAATTGGATACTAGAAAGGAACTTTTCCTTGTAACTATTTGGGTATCTAGCTAGAGAAAGGGTCCAGGAATGGAAAAACTTAGGACTCCATCATTGGAAAAATTGAAAAGAAAAGAAATTCATGGAAAAGCAAGTGGTTCACAAAGGCAGGACGGGTAACAAAGATCAAATCAATACTTTTGGCAATACATTTCATGCCTTCCCTTGCCCAAAGGAACCAAACACAAAATTGATTAGAAATTTAGGGATTTTTTTTGGAAAGGGATAGAAGAGAAGAAAAACCAAGCATTAATAAAATGGGATAGTATATGTAAACCCAAGACACAAGGAGGATTAGGTATAGAAAATCTTAGTTAGTTGAATGAAGCCTTTGGAGCCAAATTAGTTTGGAGAATGTATGCAAAAAAGGATAGTAAATGGGCAAAATTATTATATAATAAATATCTCACCAACAACCCCCTCTCTATTTTGCACTATCAACCCTCCACAAGGGTTGAATATTTAGAATTTAATGCTATATTATAGACCTTTAACCACTAATTATCTTATGTGGGGTATAGGTAGGGGAGGAGAATCCTTATTTTGGGAAGACTCATGGGATGGGCTTCCCTCTCTCGAGTCATCTTCTCTCATAGAATGCATTAAACATAACTCGACAAACCTATGGGGTAAATTTGTTAATAATTACAAATTCTATAAAACTAATAACTCAACAAAAATATGGAAATGAAAGTTAGTTGATAACACTGACCTAACAGAAAAACAAAAACTTCAGTATAAGAAATTTATCAATCTTAGACTGATCACACACAAAGATTGTTGTGACAAATTAATATGAGGGGATTTGAAGGAGGGAACCTATAAAGTTAAGCTAGGTTATGATCTCATCATTAATTATTAGATATGAGAATAGATTAAAATCCTCTTCAATCTTTTCTAGGATCCAACATGCCTTTCCAAAGCATGGATTTTTTTGTGGGTAACATTTCAAAATAGAATCATCATAGTTGACTAGTTTACAAAATTAGGTTTTGAAGGACCCTTGAGATTTCCCTTATGCAAAAAGGCATCATTGATAGTAGATCATCTTCTCTTTTAGTGTAGCTTTTCAAAAGCATGTTGAAATTGGTTATGTTTGAAAATAAATTGGTCTACAACTCTCTACTCTAATCTATGGGATCATCTCAAGAGAAGGAGAGAAACAAGAGAATCTTAAACAATGAAGCATTGTAGCCTAACTCTTTTTTATCAAAGTAGAATTGAGTATTATTGAAGTCATCAATAATTACCTTAGGAATCATACCAAGGAAGAAGGAGAATTCTTAGAATGGGATGTCCTTATTGAAAATAACTAGAACAAACTTATTAATCCCCCTAGGGTTTATACAAAATCTAACAAGAAAGCCCGAGAAAACTGCATTTGGCAACCCCCTCTGCTAGGTTGGGCAAAGGTGAATTTTGATGGTGCCTCCAGGGGCAACCCATGTATAACCAATTTAGGTTATTTCATCTCTTACTATGATAAAAGGATTATCAAATGGGATAAACCATTAGAGAGGGCTACTAATAACTTGACAAAATTAGAAGTGCTCTCATAAGATATCCAACTAATCTTGGACATAGGAATCAAGAAACTCATAGTAGAAGGGAGATTCTTAAATTATTCTTAATGCACTCTGTAAAAGAGGAATTCAAAATTGGGTATTAAATTATAAACTCAATATAATTCTAAATGTTATGAATAAATTTGAAGAAATTACATATATACAGAGAAGGAGACAAACAATAGATGCCCCAACAAACTCTAGAGCTGATGGTCAAAACTTCACTATTTATAACACTGATGTATAGTAATTTTACAAGCTTTCTTAGTTTTTCACTTTCCTTTAGTCCAACCTCAAGTATCTTACCAATTTTAAAATTTTGTTAAGAATCTAATGTTAAAACATCTGGAAAGTAAAATAGGAGTGACATAATGTGCAATCATGATTCATTAAGCTTTGAAGTGTTTCATATATTTGTGTTCAGATCTCCCACACACATCCTCAATCACACCTTTTTAGTAAGTGGTACCCTATTATCTACAAAATGCCAAGCTTTGGACAACTCACTTAGTGCAGGACAAGATCAAGGCACTTCATAATCATAGATATCTTTCTTCTATATTTCCCAAATTTTTGGCATGAAAAATTAAGGGGAGGACATCTTCTAATGATGTAGCCTCTACTATTTAAGGCCCTTTAAGGATAATTTTTTGGTGTCTCTACTAAGATGTTGTGAGCTATAGGTTTTTGGTACTTCTTCTTTGAGTTTTTTTATAGCTAAAGGTCTATAGGATGTTAGATTATGGTGACTGATCAGGAAAGTACTGTACATACTTCATAATTAGTGGGGTTCGAGGCATCACCCCCAAATTTTTTTTTGGGCCATGGCTGACATTGTAGCTGAAATATGATGGCCGACGTGTTGTAACCCTAATATGGATAAAATACTTGTATAAAAGGGTTTAGGGTTAGGTATTTTTCATTATGTTGTGATGCAAAATTTCTTCTTGTGGTGGTATTGAGCTGTAAGGGATTACAAACTGTAATTAGGTTGTAATCACTAGATTGTAATAAGATCAGACTTGTTGTTTGGTGGAAGTAGCCCAGGGATTGGGTGAACCATGTTAAATCTTGGTGCCTTGTGTTCATTTCTGTGTGATCTATTATTTTTTGTTATTGGTTATATTTGCATGTAGTTTTCATTTTTGTCCGTGGTTTATCCTAACATAAGATGGATACATCTATTAGGATGAAATTGAGTCTTAGAGAAATGGCATTTTGGGGGGATATTTCCTTAGGATTTGAAATATTATCAAGCCCAAGGATGGCTTGATTCATTGGGCCATCAAGATTGTCTTGGGAGAGGAGTTCTTAGCTTTGGCTAACATGCCTAAGCATAATTTTGACATTATGGCATTGTTTATTACTACCATCCTACATCTGGATAGTGATATATTGGCACTAAGGGATTTATACAAGCTTATTTATAAGGGTCCCTATCTATGTGATTTGGATGAGGTCCTAGGTAACATTGATAATGACCTCTGCATCCCCAAGAGGAGCAAGTATAATATTTTGGACACTCAGTGGAAGTATCTCTGATCTTGATTTTGAAAGACAAAAGGGCCTTTATGATTCACATGGAGCATATCACCTATAATTGGATGTTCCTCTTAGCTACCACCAACACACTTATTTGTGTCAATTGGAGGGGCATGGAGTGGTACTGTCAGATGAAGATTAGCTCTATTTTCTCTTGGTGCTCTCTTTATAGGGGTTATCTCTCTTGATTTTGGGCTGTTTAGAGGAAATCATTTGGTTTACCCTTGTTGGGAAGCTCATACTCTTACATCCTTTTTGGTTCTCCGTTCCCCTTGTCTTCTCTTTTTTCATGTCCCCTTTTTCAAATAATTAAAAAATAATAACTTTTGCTAAGGCAAGTAGGCTCAAAAAGTGAAGTTTTAAGAAAAAGGGCTAATATTTGGAAATAAATGGATTAATAAATGAAAATTATTATTATTGGTCATGAGTTAGGGTTATGCCCTCTTTTAAAGGGATTTGGAGGCATTTCAGGCTCATTCTAGAACTTGTTTTTTGCTCATTGCTTTGTTTTTCTTTAGAGGGTGCCAAACCTATGGAGAAGGAGACCTAAGGATGGGAGTTTGAAAGTTTCTAGGGAGGATAAGAATGGTATTTTGAGGCCATTCCATGTGTAAGCTCATGTAGAGTTTGACCTTGTGCTGAATAGTGCAAATTTGTGAGTTTCTAGGTGTGTTTTTTGTAAGAGTTTGGTGTTTCTGGTTGAGTATTTCATATCAGTTTGATTTTTTGATGTATTTTAGATATTTAGATATTAAAATATATTTTAATACATATATTGGGTCGTGGTTATACTTATATGATAGATTATTAGTGTCTTGTGGTGTTTTCGGGCTATTTTGTGTTGTTTTTAGGAGCCTGATGAGCATTGTTTTTGTCCTCCATTTGGGAGCTATTGTGTAAACTATATAAAGATATATAAATGTCATTTTTTGGGCTGTTATGATGGAATTTTTTTTTTAAAAATTTCTACTTTTAGATTTATTAATAATATGTGAAGCTGTGAAGTTTTTGGCACTATTTTAGGCATACTCAATTTGGGTTATATTGAGAAATTGGTTATCTTTTGAAATATTGGATGTTTGATTTTAAAATATGATTAGAGGATTTAAATATCATATAAAATTAGTAAAGGAACTTTATAGTGGTATCACAGCTAGGATCTTGCTAGCCTGAGGGTTTGCAGAAGTTTGTATGCAACTAAGTGAAAGAGAAAAGAGATATTTGCAGCGAGAAAAGAATAAATTTTTTTTGATCAAACCTCTAGTTAAAAGTAAAAGTAAAAAATTCAAGGAAGGTAAAAGTATGGCTAACCTAAATGATATGGCAAAGAAATTCTTCTAGGACATAAAAAATACTCAGAAGCAAACAGTGGATAGTTTGGTAGAAACTAGAGAGGCTTTGCAGATACTGACAGAAAAACTGAAAGGAGTTGCATCTACTAATGAGAAAGGGAGCACTTTAGAGGAGCCAAGAAATCTAAAATCCACACCCTCTAAATGAATGAAAATTATTTTCCTACCTATAGATGAGCCACTAGTACCAAATCTAGCCCTTAGTCCTATGGAAGAGGTTACAGGTAACTTGATTGCTTTAAGAGCTACTTACAATGGCTTAGATGATGACTTTCACAATTCAATTCCTTTTAGAGAATATGTGGATATGATGAACACTTTGATGCCCAAGAAAGAGTATAGGAGGGAGCATGACATAAGTGGAAGAGAGCTCAAAAATAAAATAAGTAAGTTTATAGCACCTACTTTTGATGGAACAAATAAAAGTTTAGTGAGAGCATGGCTACAAAAATTACAGACCTTCTTCGCACTTAACCCCAGGAAGGAGAGTGATGCCATTCAATTCACAAGTATATAATTGGAAGATTTAGCCTATGATTGGTGGTATCATGGAATGACTACTCAAGGTCATGATTAGGTAACTATATTTGATGATTTTAGTCAAACAGTGATAGATAGATTTGACCTCAAGGATGATGAAGAGTATTTTAAAGAATTGCCAAAGTTGAATCAAACCAAATTAGTTAATAAGTATATAGAAGAGTTTCAAAAGGTGTTTGTTATGGTACCTAATATAAGTGAAAAGAGGTTTTTTTGTTTTTTTCTTGATGGTTTGGAAGATTTTGTTAAGGGTCTGGTTAAGGCTTTCTTACCCTTAACCTTACAGGAAGCTATCAAAAGAAGCTTGCAACTTGAAACTTGTGTGCCTATGAAACCAATTACTAATAAAAAACCCCCAAATATTTGGTAACATAAGGGGAATTTTTAGAAAAAGACTTCTCCAGAAATGCCACCAAAGAATGTGATAAATGTAGCAAAAAAGAAGGTAGATGAAGAGACTAGGAGTGAATTACAAAGGAAAAAAGCTTTGTTTCACTTGTAGAGAACCATGGGTTCTAGGACATAGATGTTTGGGTAAAGGTCAACTGCACTATATTGAAGTTGCTTTAGAATTTGATTTGGATGAGCATGAGGAATTTCATGACACTAAGGAGGAGGAGGGCAAAGGTTGACAGTTCTTCTTGATAGTGGGGCAACTCGCAATTTTATTGATGAGGGATTTTTCATGAAAAGAGGACTTAAAGCAAAAGATTTTGACGAATTCAATTTTACTATAGTTGATTAATTCATTATGCCTTGCACACAAGTGGTGAAACAACTCAAGATGACCTTAGGAGATTATGAGTTATGTGATGACTTCTATGTTGTTGGAATTGGGGAGACATATCTTGTATTGGGTGTTCAATGGTTGCACTCTATTGGAGGCTATTACATGAACCATCAAACTATGGAGTTTAAATTTCATTCCAATGGGAAAGAAGTCTTATTGAGAGGCTTATCGAATGGAGCACCTAAGGTGGTCAGTGCAAAGAGGATGGAGAGGACTTTTTGAAGAGGACAAGTAGCATGGGTAGAAGGAGTCATAATCGATCCAAAAAACTCTCCAAAGAATCAAGGTAATGTCCATTTTGAAATTCAAAATATTCTTGATAAGCATAGTGCAGTTTTCAATGATTGGCCTCTGGGATTACCACTAGATAGAGATTTTGAGCATGTTATAGAGTTAGAACAAGGTGCCAAACCAGTCATAACAACTCCATACCACCATCCAAGAGGTTATAAGGAAGAAATAGAAAAAACTATTAAGGAACTCTTGGTTATGGGATTCATAAGGCCTAGTTCTAGTCCATTTGCATAATCTATGTTACTTGTCAAGAAAAAAGATGGTACAATGAGAATGTGTATAGACTAAAGGGATCTAAACAATAAGATTATAAAAAATAGGTATCTCATACCATGCATAGATGAACTCATTGATGAGTTACATGGTGCTGTATACTTCTCAAAAATTGAATAAAGATTAGGTTACCATCAAATGTAAATGAGGAGGATAGATGTGGAAAAGACCGCTTTCATATGTCACTATGGGCACTTTGAATTTCTTGTTATGCAATTTGGCCTCACTATTGCACCAAAAACATTCTAATCTTGTATGAATAAGGTATTCAACAAGCATCTTCAAAAATTGTTTTTGGTATTTTTTGATGATATCTTGATTTACAGTAAAACATGGGAAGAGCATCTAAAGCACATAGACACTATTTTGGGAATCTTGGAGCAGCAATCCTTCTACACTAAGCAATCTAAATGTGAGTTTGGTTTGAAAGAGATCCTATATTTGGGACACATTATAAGTTCTAAAAGAGTACAGGTTGATCAACAAAAAATCTAGGTAATTTTGGATTGGCCTCCACCCACTAATCTTGCATAGTTGAGAGGTTTTTCCGAGGGATTTTCTCAACTTGTTTCCCCCTTGACTGATTTGACAAAGAAAGGAGCTTTTTTTTGGATAGAAGAGGCACAAAAAACATTTTATAAGCTTAAGGAGGTAATGAGTTCATGCCCTGTGCTTGCAATTCCAGATTTCTCTATACCTTTTGTTGTTGAATGTGATGCTTTTGGAGAAGGTATAGGAGCTATCCTAACTGAAAGGGGACATCCAATAGCATAGAGTAGAAAATTAAATCAATCAGAGAAAGGTTACTCCATCTATGATAAGAAAATGTTGGAAATCATGCATGCACTTCATAAGTTTAGACAATATTTGGTATGTTGGAGATTCATTGTAAATATAGACCATAATAGCCTTAAGTTCTTCTTGAATCAAAGGGATTTGAATGATCATCAACAAAAATGGGTAAGAAAATTGCAAGCTTATGATTTTGATTTTGAATACATGAAAGGAAAAAATAATGTGGTTGTTGATGCTCTCTCAGGAAAGCCCACCTTGTGTTCCTTAACATCTATCTCAACTGATTAGAAAGTCTCCATAATTTTAGAGTATGCTAAGGATTCCTTTGCCACTAAGATTTTGGATAAGTTAGTGGATGATAATATGTACAAGGTTGTTGATGAATTTATTTATTACAAGAATAGGATCTTCTTAGTGTCAGGATCAAAGATTAAGGAGAGGATATTGAGGGCCTTTCATGACACACCTTTGGCTGGTCACTAAGGATACCTCAAGACATATAGGCAACTTTGAGAGTGGTTTTCATGGAAGAGTATGAAGGAGGATGTCCTTAAACACATTAAGGAATGTATGGTATGCCAACAAAACAAGAGTGAGCAAATTTTTCTTGCAGGGTTGTTACAACCACTTCCTATTCCTAAACAAAAATGGGAAAGTATTTCCATAGACTTCATCACTAGGTTGCCCAAGGTTCAAGGTAAGGACTGCATATATGTGGTGGTATAAAGACTAACTAAGTATACACATTTATTTGCCATCACATCTAATTTCAAGGCATCACAAGTGGCCGAATTGTTCTTCAAGGAAATTTTTAGATTACATGGCTTGCCTAGAAACATTGTCAGTGACTGGGATAGTAGATTCCTCAACTCTTTTTGGAAGGAGCTCTTTCATTTGGTAGGAACTAAACTCACTCCCAGTACTAGCTATCACCCTTAAATAGATGGAAAAATAGAGATAGTTAATAAATGGATAGAGGGATATTTGAGGAACTATGTTTCAAATCAACAACATGCTTAGGTGAAATGGTTGCACCTAGGGGAGTATTGTTACAATACATCTCATCACATGTCTATTGGTATGCCTCCTTTTCATGCTCTTTATGGTTATGATGCCATTTCCTTTGTTTATCTAGTACTTTTAGATAGCAGAATACCTACAACAAATGGTTTCATCAAGCAAAGCCAAGAGATAATAAGGCCCCTCAAGGACAATCTACAACATGCATAGAACCAACATAAGTTGTATGCTAATAGAAAAAGGACTAAAAGATATTTTGAGGTGGGAGATTTGGTATTTTAAGGTTTTAGCCATATAAGCAAAGCACCTTGAAGAGGAGTGGGGCAGAGAAGCTCAAGCCAAGGTTCTATGGGCCTTATAAGATCATCAGGAAGGTAGGAAAGGTAGCTTATGAATTGGAGCTCCCACCAAACAAAAAAATACATAATGTTTTCTGTATCTCTTGCTTGAAGAATATTCTAGGCTATAAAACCATAGTATCTATAGAATTACCACCTCTTGATGATGAAGGGAAATTATTTTTGATACCAGAAGAGGTTTTGGATACAAGAGAGAAAAGATTGAGAAATAGGAGCATCACAGAGAGTTTGGTCAAATGGAATGGATTACCATTGGAGGATGAAACTTGGGAAGGAGCACATATTCTTGATCATCCCAACCTTCATTGCTTGAGGAAAAGAAATATTTGGGAGGGAAGGACTTTTCATGTCCTCTTTATCAAATAATTAAAATATAATAACTTTTGCTAAGGTAGGCAGGATCAAAAAGTGAAGTTTTGGAAAAAGGGGCTAATATTTGGAAACCAATGGATTAATAAATGTAAATTATTATTAAAATATGTATTATTGAACCCTCTTGGTCATGATTTAGGGTTATTCCCTCTTTTAAATGGATTTGGAGGTATTTTAGGCTCATTTTAGAACTTGTTTTTTGCTCATTGCTTTGTTGTTCTTCAGAGGCTGCCAAACCTATGGAGAAGGCTTCCTAAGGATGGGAGTTTTCAGGTTTTTAGGGAGGTTAAGGATGGGATTTTGAGGCTATTCCATGTGCAAGCTCATGTAGAGTTTTCCTTTGTGCTAAATAGTGCAGATTTGTGAGTTTTCGGGTGTGTTTTTTGTAAGAGTTTGGTGTTTCCGATTGAGTATTTCATATCAGTTTTTTTTGCTGCTATAATGCAGAAATTTAGATGTTAAAATAGATCTGAATACATATGTTGGGTCATGGTTATACTTCTATGATAGTTTATTGGTGTCTTGTGGTGTTTCTGAGCTATTTTGTGTTGTTTTCGAGAGCTCGATGAGCATTGTTTTTGTCTTTTGTTTGGGAGCTGTTGTGTAAACTCTATATAGATCTAGAAATTTCATTTTTTGGACTGTTATGATGGAAATTTTTTTGTAAAAAATTCTACTTTTAGATTTATTAATAATATGTGAAGCTGTGAAGTTTTTGGCCCTATTTTGGGCATACCCGATTTGGGTTATATTGAGAAATTGGCTGATCTTTTGAAATATTGGATGTTTGATTTTAAAATCTGATTAGAGGCTTTAAATATCATATAAAATCAGCAAGTGAACTTTACATCTTTCCTCTTATTTGTACTGATGTCTTTTATTTTGTCTTCTCATAATGACTCTAGTTGCCTTTCAGACTACTTTATTTGTAGGATTCCCTAGTCTTATAAATTTCTCTCTTATCGTAAACTTGTATATAACTTTAGTTTTGGAAATATATAAAAATTGGTATATGGCTTTGTTCTCTTAAATTTTTTTTATATATTTATATTGTTTTGTAATGTTGATTTGAGTACTCTTTTGTCTAAGATCTTGGAAGAATTTTCTTTTGTTCTAAATCTTGTTTCATAAACATAATATAAAATTTAAACACAATTCTAAAAATGAAAGAAAAATAATATAGAATCAACAAAAATAAAAAGTTTTAAATTACTATTACTACTCATTAAACCACAAACTCTAAATAGGTTAACCCTTCACCTCCAAGGTAGAATCCCAAGCATTATTATACATATTAACTAGGCACATACATAGTTTCTATACAAGAATGATTTTTCTAAATATGCTAATGTTACAAACTAGTTTCATGTGAATGACAGTAGGCAAGATGGGAGGAAGTCTCATCTCTTTCACAAACTTGACAGACCCAAGATCACTTTTCTCATTTTGTCACTAATATGTTCTAGATTTTAGACAAATCTTGAGAAGGAGGCTCCTGACTTCTGCAAATCAATTTTAAAACAAGCAAGAGCACTCACAAAAATTAGGGAATGCCCCTTTTAAGATGTAAAAGTGTATTGGGCAAGATGAGAAGCCCATGTTAAGACCTAATAATAAACAAATTGGGGTATACCCCTTTTAATATGTATAAGTGTAGAGGACGAAAGTCCCAGGCAAGACTAGAAGTTTTCTTCTTTGTTCTTTCCTACCAATGCCTATTTGAAAGGAAATATTTAATATTTGTAATTTGTTCTAAATTTTCTATATAATACAAAGGCTTCATCCATTTACCAATTTAAAATAAATAAAATAATTAGCTTTATTTTTATATTCTTGTATTTATTTAATTAAATAAATTCATCACTCATTTTGTATTTAAATTGCATTTAAATACTATGCTCTTAATATATTAAATTTATTTATTTGAATAAATTTAATGTATTTAAATTCTCCCACTTGGATAATATTCTTCTAATCCTATTTAGATTTAATTTAATTTAATTAATTTTTTTCCCTATTCACTAATCCTCTTTTTTGCATTTAATCTTATCTTATCCTGAATCATGGGCATAATCACATTTTCCAAGGTAAGTAACCTTTCCCTTCTTCGCTTCCAATCATTCCAATTTTTTTCTCTCTCCATCAAAGTGGAATAATTGACTGATGCAGGAGCATCCAGAGGTATAAGGGCAATCTTGTGTCACCCAAAAAACAAAGTACTTAGACTTAGTTTTTGTTTTAGATGTTTTCATTTCTGGATACCCATTTGGGTCAAATAAAGGTTCCCACTCTCACAGTTCCACTATCAGTGTTCTAAGATAGAGTTTTTAATCACCTTGGGATATGTGTAAATGCCAAAAAAATAGGATTATGTAATTGAGCCATCATTTTGGTGAACTAGAAGGTGTAAATTGGTTGGAAGATTGTCATTGTAATTTAGAGCATTCTAGAAAAAGAATCAGGTCAAAAGGCCCCACGGTTTGAAAGTTATCATAGTTTTTTAGTTTCTGGAGACATCCTAAGAATTCTTTGAAGTCAGGTTAGGAGCATTATATAAACTTGAATAGGGCCAAAAAATAGGGGATGAGTGAAGCTGGTCCATAGGGCTATAGAGTGTTTTTAGAGCTTTTTAGAAATGTAAACAATTCGTCAATCGAAGCTACGGTTCAAAAGTTATGCCTCTCGAAAGTTTGATTACCATTTCTAGATTCTTCTAATTTTGCACCAACTTCTAATGTGACTTCTAGAGCCTTCTATTTGGTTGGTGGATGCCTACTACCACTTTTTAGAATGTATTCCTAATCCTTAACCCTCTGGGGTCTATTTAAGAGCATTTCTGGCATTGTAAAAGGCAGTTCGAAGTGGAGTTTGAGAGGAGGTATTGCAAGGAGAAATTATCTCCAAATTTATACTATTGTAAGCCCTTAGGGCATGTTTTGAAGTCTATTTTCTCTGTACTAAATGTATTAGCATCTTCTCAGAGTTAATAAAATTTTCCCTTTCCTGTTGTGTCCATTCTGTGCTTGGGTTGTGTCCCCATCATTGACTTTTGTAAAGTTATGCCTTTTAATCTTAGTCACTCATTAGTTTTACCTCTTCATCCTAGCTACTCATTGGTTTTGCCTCTCAATTCTAGCCACTCATTCATTTTGCTTCTTAATTACAAGGTTTCCTTTTTCACCTCTTAATCCTAGCCACTCATTTTTCCTCTTAATCTTAGCCTTTATTTTTGTGCCTTAATCTTATCCCTCCAATATTTCACCTCTTAATCTCAATCATTCATTTTTGTCAACTTTCTCTAAAGGGGGGATTTTTTTTTCATTTGTAGAAGAATATACAATAAGGAATCAATATGTCATTGGCATTTGCATACCAAAGGTGGAAAAATTAATATTGGTTATGTCTTATTTGTTAATGGATTAAGGCATAACTTGTCAAGTGTTGGTTAGATTGTAGATAAGGGTTATCATTTTCAATTCAAGGATGGAGGATGTACAATCATAGATTAGTTAGGAAATATGATTGCATCTGGTACAAAGACTAGAGGTAATACATTTTAGTTAAATCATTATAAATGATGTAGGAGCATCTTAGTTGTATGAGAAATCTTGCATCACCCCCAAAAAATAAATCCATTTTGTTTCACGAATAAAGGTTGTTTTAGTCTAGAATAGTTTTTAGAGGATTTCTACTTAGTAAATTAGTTATATAAGCTCAAAATGTCCTAATTTTAGATTTGGATGTTCATCTTGGACATGTTAGCATTCCAGTTGAGGCTTAGTGCCATGTCATAAGTATTTGTGAAGTTATTATGGATTTTTGGTGTGTAATTTTTGTAGAAAAACTTTAGGATCAGTTTTCAAGGCCTTAGAGGCTATTGATGGGCTTTAAAATGAGGTTGGCTAGAGCTTGTGAGAGTCAAGCCTTGTAGATCAAAAGATAAGGATTCTAGAATATGTAGTAATTTGCAAGCTATGGTCTTCTGGAGTTGAGCCAACTAAAATTTCCAAAATAAATGTCATAATTGATTTGAGCTAACTCTATATGTAATTTTAGGGTTGGGTCTTAAGGGTTAGGTTTTGATGTCTATAAGATTTCTAGGAAAAATAAAATTGCCTATATAAGGAATGCCCATAGATTATCTAAGAGAACTCTAGATGATAGTTCATAGCTATTTTATTCTTTTTGTTAATGATTAATCTAGGATGATGTGGGTTACTTCTCAAGGATAAATATAATGCATTTCATAAGTTCAAGATCTACAAATCTAAAATAGAGAATGAATCATGTTTGAAGATCCAAATTTTAAGGTCAAATAGAGGTGGAGAATTCATAGTAGACAAATATAATTCACAATGCTCTCTCCCCCATCCTAACATGCATAGAAAACCAAGTACCATCTAGGAGGTCATCGCTCAAGCTTTTCCCCCATAATTGATTGGGGCATTGATAAGGGTGTAGAGGCACATCCAATTATTATAGATGTTAGATGCATATTGGTGCAGATGAATATCTCCTCATTATTATGTATCTGTTTAAGAGCCAAATTGAGTGGGATTGGAGGAGAGGTAGATCAATTGTGAAGAGCATGTATTTTTTAGGTAGGCGTCTACTTTTTGAAATCCATAGAAAAATGGGGTAGGAGAAAAAGGAAATAGGACAATAATTGATACTACAATGATTATGCTTCTTAAAGGTAAGGTACCACATGTTCATTAGAGGGAATTAGTTGCCACAAAAATTTATAGATTGAGATTAGCTTTAGATAATACATGGTTTAGGTAAAAATGTATATGAACTTTGATTTTGTCATGTGCCATCACTTAAGTATTTCAATTTTTTTGTAGCAATTATTATATCTAAAGAGATGATGAGATAGGAAATTTTGATCCTAGAAGTTATGTAAGTATAGTCCTTGGATACTCTACTAAACAAAAAATATATAGATATAATAATCTCAGATTGAGGAAGATGATTTAAAGCACTAATGTGAAGGTTGATGGAATATTTCAAATACAATGAAGAATATTTGATTATAATTTAAATAATGAATTAAATCATACATCTATAAGTTATAATCCTAATCAAAATCATAATCAAGAGTAAGAGTAGATTTTTAGATTGATAATGGGATATACACTAGTTCAAAAATCACAATATGTGACTAAAAAAACCACTAAAATTTGTATATATGTGACTAAACTTAGTCACTTGACTAATAGTAGTTAATATCCCATCATTTAACACTACTAAATTTAGTACTAAGCAATTTTAGTCATTTATTTGATCACTAATTTTGATCATTGATTTAGTGGTATATTCAGTAGTATATTTAGTAATTGATTTAGTAGTTGATATAGTAGTATATTTACTCATGTGGCTAGTCACATATTTAGTATTTTATTTAATCACATATTTAGTTGTATATTTGATAGTTTATTTATTCACATGTTTAGTAATATATTTAGTAGCATATTTAATAGTTTATTTGGTCAAAATAGGGCACAATGGAATTAAACCACCTTCCATCTGCTTGTAAAGAAGGTGCTCTTCCATTGAGCTAGCACCCTTTAAAGAATGATCATACAATGTGCAACTTTCTACATTATCTTGGTTCTTATCTTTTGAGTTAATCTCAACCATTTATTTAGTGATTTATAACTAGTTTGAAGTTTATCTAGTTCCTTAGATGTGTAAAGAAGGGAAATACCCACCTGCAGAAATGCTTGAAATAAGTAATCATCACTTTATTCAAAAGATGTTTTATGTCTTAAGAGGTCACGTTTGTATATACCCTAAATGGGAAAATGTTCACCTAGCAAAGTACCCTCTTCCATTGCTTCCTTTGTGGCATTTAAAACATTTGTAACTTTGCCTTTATTCTCCCCAACTTCTACCTCATTGACTCTGCCAATATACAAAAAAAAACCTAGGTATGATAAATAACATTAACTTCTTGTTATTCTTGTATTAAAAAATATGCTTGAACATAAAATTTAAAAAAAATAGAATTGAGTGAAAGCCTCTTAAGGGCTAGAAAATTTGAAAAGTCAAGGTTAAAAACTTAAGAAAAATAAATTATTAAAAAAAAAAAAAGTTAATTCAAAACCTTAAGAACAAAAACACCTCCTAATGAATTTTCCAACCTCTCATGATATATTTCTTTTTCATAATGTGATGTGCTAGTTGTAATATTAATCTAAATTTGCTTGTCATGATGATTAACATGTTAATAAAGAAAATGAATAAATTAACCATGGAGAAAGCATCTAAAACCTAAGGAAAGCCATACATCTCCAAGTCATAGCCTAAAAATACTCTCTAGTCATTCAAGACAACAAAGAAACCTCTTGTCCCTATCCACAGAGCACAAAAATTGCAGGACATTCCAAAATAGATATTTGGAAGAAAGGGACATGATATTTTGTGCTTACAAGTTGAAAGTCCTTGGAACATTTTAAACTATGGCTAAATACTAGAATGAATTAGTGTTTTTAGCCAGCTGCACTTCACCTTCATTTGCCTCTTTCACCAGCTATTGATCCTCTCCATAATCTTCTATATTATCTACCTTTATATAGGGAGCTACCCCTTTAGGTAGTGATTTGCATTACAAAAACTAATAATGAAAATGATTTATTTAGAAAGAAAAAGGGACTACCAACAAGGAAATGATCATGATAAAAGTAGTAAACATAAGAAAGGTGCAACTTCACACAGTAAGAAGAATTTTCTATGTGTAGAATCACCCTTAATATTGAAGTGATTAGTCGAAGAGAGCTAAATAGAGATAAAATAAGTGTGAGCAATAGTGGTGTGAGTTCAAAGAATACCAAGAACACTGTTGAAAAGTAATATAGTATATCTAATGAAGAGAAGATATAGAAGACTATTGTAGATTCATGAAGGCTGGTATGTACAAATTTAAGAGGAGCATACAAAAGACTATACAGATTTATAATGAATATACAAAAGACTATTGTAAAATTATAAAGGATTGTATGGAAAGACTATGACAAGTCTTTGAGAAGATATAGGAAATATATGTGATATATCATATTCTAGAATACTAGAATAATGAGGAGGATTTCATGCAAAATAAATAAGAATGTGGAGCAAGGCCATGAAGCATATTTAAGAAAACTTGGTGAGAAATAATATGCCAGCTTTATAAATGTTTGAGTAGATTATAATTAGGTTTGTGGTAGATTATGGTCACCATAATAATAGTTTAAGAAGATATATTCTAGAAGAAAAGTTATCCATCATCTATTGTAGGAGCAACATTAATAAGGTAGAAAGACGAATAATGATTTAGTACTTCTAACCCAATGAGGGGCTGGTCCCCCTAAAAGAATGAGGGTTGGTGTCTCTAAAATGATAGGAGAATGGTGCCTCTAGTGGGAAATTACTCACAAATATAATGAGAGATTGGTGCCTCTAGTGAGGAAAAGTCCTAAGAAATGAATGAGGTGTTGATGCCTCTTGTAAGTTGAGAATACCAACTTCATAAATTTTACATAAAAGCCTTAATCTACCATGGTTTTCTACCATTGATGTTTCCACTTATATCTCATGCCCTATTAGTGTTATGTGATACTTATATTTCATGTGAGTTAATATGCAACAATGAACATGCTTTGAGATTAAGTTATATGCTTATGGTATTAAGTCAAAAAAGTAAAGTTTGTTGTTATACTCATTCACTACCCCACCTCCACAAAATAGTCTTAGTATAGCTATGTGCCCATCACAACTAATGTAAATATGTTAAAAAAAAAAAAACCTTTAGATGATGTTTTCCCAAAAAAGGCTAGAGTTGACCATATGTCATGGATATAACCATTTCAGTTGAAGATATATCTAAAAGCTTCAACAAATCACCTGTAACATTGGAAAACAATAAACAAAATTTCAATAAAGATCTTTTAAGAAGTGCAAAGAGCAAGTCATCATTTATTATTCACAAAGGAATTCCTATATTTATTCATAAATAAGACTATACACAAATAAAAATTGTTCCTAATCTCAAGGGTCAATCATTTTCCACATAATCTGCATGTAGCAATGGTCACCATATAGCATCAAACTCATGTCTTAAAATAATCATTTATTTAGAAAAAAATAATTAATTTAGCCTTTCTTTTGGATTAGAAGGATCACAAATTGCCCTACAATTGAAGATATGTATCTTAGTGACACTTACCAAGCCTCTATAGTATGCTGTCCATAGTCTCAAGATTTGCAACAAATATTGACTTTGGAATATGGTGTCCATGACCAACAGGTCCTCCAATTATTGTTTATTGCTTTGGATCCAACACAGAGATACAAATGGACAAAGAATACACCAAGGAAGATGTTGATTGTGAATCTTCTAAATCATGGTGAAAAAGCATTCCAAAAAAATTGCACAACAATATAAATATGTCAAAGACAATACCAATAAATATAAAGAGTAATTTAAATAGTACAAAAATCCATGCTATAGTTCACACCTTGGGCTAGAAATCTTTGTAGCAAAAGCAAAAGGTATTGAGAGAGTTATAGCCTAGAGTGTCTATTCTATATTTGTGTGTACCTCAGGAGGAATTTGCATAATAAAAAAGAAACAATCTAAATTAGCAAGCTTGATCAAGATGCGAAAGACCCAAATGCACTTTCTGCCTAGAGACAAAACATGAGAACTCTAGAACAAAAAGAGTTGTTCAACATATTTACAAGTAAACTCAATTTGTCTACAATCAAATCAAGAAAGTTTGTATCAGCTATCCATTGCATGACATCAATATATCTTGTAAACATATGATCATCTACTCCAACTAATCAAATTAACACCTTCATTAAAAAATGCATAGTTAGATAAATAGTTTAAGAGTTCAAGAAAAACTTGATTTTTGACTTATTTAATCTTCTATGTGCCTATAAAAAACATTAAATGAAATCCTTCAATTGGCCTTTAAGGGTAGTGTATGATAGAAATGGGTCCTTTAGTGCCTTCATACAAAAGTTATTTTTGTAACTAGATTGTCTTAGTACTCACTTTTCATGTGACTGATGCATATCTCCAAATGAAAAATCTTGACCCAGGCAACAATGGAAATGTGGGGAAAGGATAGCTCAATAATGTCTTGATCAAAAGATTAATCCTCTGAAGAAACTAAGAATTTCTTCCATGAATTAGTGATAATAAATAAGTGTATGTATTCATACTTTCTAAAATGATTTTGATAGTGATTTAGAGGAAGTTGTAGTGTATTACAATGACTAGAATGCTAGAAGTTAGAACATAATTCCTCAATCTAGTAGGATTGACCCATTAATCTTCACAACCCATGGATGCCTTGCAACAACATCCAATTTCATCCTTTGACTTAGGTCTATCTTCAAATATAATTAATTTCACAAATATATTGAATTTCAAAATGATTAGACAATCAACTCTTAGTTAGAACTCCTTGAAGCAAGTCTGTAAGATCTAGATTCATGTTCTCTAGTAAGAGTGATGGATATTGAACAATCTATAACCATTTATAGAAGAAAAAAAAATAGTAATCCCTCCTTGTCATTTCTCTTATTTTAAATGTGATCTATTTTTTGTTTACCTTGTCATATATATCTTGCATATTATGACCAACAAATGGACAATGACCTAAAACCATGCAATAAAGTGTCATGCCCAAAGCCCATACATTAACACTTTTACTAATACGTCACACCTATAAAGAAATGACAACAGACACTAGTTTTAGTAGGCAAAAAAACAAAAGAAAACTACTTATGATCCTTTCTCTTCTATCACCTCTTCTTGAGTCTACTTTTTCTCACTTTTATTTACATCATGAGAAGCTTGGGTTGAGGCAAAAAAAATCATAAAGAATCTTGACTAAATCTAAAAAAACCAAGACAATGACATGTGAAATAAATAGATTTTGTATAATCCAAGGTTTAATCACAATGTATTTAGATAACTTTTTTCTAGCAAATATCAATCTTCTTTGTGTGTAAAAGAATCCAAGCTCACCTTCAGGTAAAAAATGCATGTTCTTTTCCCTAAATCCTCAAACATAAACTATTGTAAGAAGCAAGTTTTTAGAATTCTACCTACACAAAATTCTAGTGCAGCATAAATAGGAGTTCTAGGAGACCTATGAAGCTCATCATTGCTTCCTTGGGGAAACCATCCAAAAATATATCTAAGAACATACTACCTAGTTGCAGACACAAACATTTCACAAATATCCCTTATTTATAAGCATTCTATCAGATCATTGCATGAAACATAGAGTGCTAGTGATTAAATTGAGATAATCACTATTAAAAATGGTATGGTACACTCTAATAATGGAATTCTTATTATGAACATCCTATTGACACTACAATCACAATTTTTTACTATTCCATGGCTAGTAACCAAAATATTTTTTGGCTTGAGATATCCATGAACAATATGCTATAGAATCAGTACCAACTTAGAAGTATGTAGCACTTAGAGAAATCCAAGAGTTGTGTGTCAAAAAAAAGCCAAACATGTCTAGGTGAAAATATTTCTCTTTCCTCAAAATAGATGAAAAATTATACAAAATTCATATGTAATTTGTCTTTTACTCTAAAATAAAGGAAATAATGAAGAAATTAATTGTATACTTGCAATATTTACATATCAAGGAACAAATTTATCCCATCAAATACATAAACTTGAGAGATAGTTGATGATGATAAGTTTTTACAACATAATGTAGATGGCTTATCTAACAACAAATATAAATAAATAAATGTTAGATTGGACTACCGTGGTTGACACTGCTGTAATATTTTTTCATGGGACTAAATGCTTTGTGTGTGTGTAGATGATCCTAAACCTATACCTTAGGACTTTCCCACCCATACCTAAATCTTGTATCCATACCTGAACTAGAAATCAAATTGGAAGCTTAGCTTAACTCTATTGGTCAATTTTTCATAGTTTTATGTTCCTTGTAAAACTGTTGATATTATATGACTTAATACTGATCTAAAGATTTATTGGATGGTGACATCTAATACAATGAAAAATATTGGGAAATGATGTGAGTTGTTTCAAGCATAAAGCACGTATTTTCTTTTAAAAATTACCAATCTATGTATTTCAATCAAATGCTGTAAGAAATAAATTATAAGATAGTATCAATAAATTTCAACAACCTTTTGTATTCAGCTACCATAGCTTAATCAGATGACTGCTTGGTTCATGTTGTAGTTGATAGTATTGTAATATTTTTTCATTGAATTGAATGCTTGAGATGATTGAACTTTCTATTTATGAATTTTATGTTAGCTTTCCATTATTATTTCTTTCTTCTGTACACCTTCTCACATATATGTAATTTCATAAATATCTCTTGCTGTAGTCATGGAAATAATGGGTCTTTTTTTATTTTATAGGAGGTATTAATAGCTCATTCAAAAATAGTATCTAAAAAATTAATTGCAGAAATATCAATTCTAGTGCCTAAGTTTTGTCTAGGGAAATGCAATCTTCATATTGTAGACTATCTAGTAGAAACGTTTGAATATCTTGTAGAGGAAATGCAAAAAGTGGAGTAAAATATAAAGGAATGCCCAAATCTCCAAATTCTAGATATATAAAATATGAAGATAAAGTTAAAGACATTATTGAAACCAAATATTGCTAGGCTTGTGGAAGAAGATAACCTAGATGATTTAGAGGGAGCCTTACTGAGTGAAAGGAATATGGAAATAATACATTCAAAGAAAAAAGGGAAAAAGAAAAAGAGAAATGATTTAGAGATTGATGAGTTCTCCAACTTAGCTAGAAAAACATTTCATTATTCTTGTGCACTTGATTATGTTAAATGTTGTTAAATTTTGTTAGAATCAGAAAAGTTTAGCCCCATAGGTATTGATGTTATTGATGAATTTGATCAATGCCCAAGTTTGCATATCGCAAGTTTTTGCCATAACCATAAATCTATGGATTTCATTTTGAAGAAGGGAGCTAATTTATTTCTTTTAAATAGGAATTCAATGATGCCTCTTGAAGAAGATTTATTGAGTCCTAACCTACATGTGGATTGGGAATTGTCTACAGATGCTTTTGAAATTGTTAAAAAAATTGGCGAGAAGGATTTAAAAATATTGAAAACTCTTGGAATAAAGTGCAATAAAAAAGATTCTCTTGTTGCTTTGGCATTCAAACTTGCTAAATTTTTAGCTTTAGTTCCATTAATTTCCCTATTACATGTTAGAAGGTCAATCATAAACACTATGATGCAAAGTACAAAATTTGATACAAATTCTGGAGGAACAATACTTGATTACATGTTAGAGAAGGATTATAAAATCTTGTGAAAGGCTAAACAACCAATTTGGAGGATTTTGTCAGAAGTGTTGAACTTGAGGACTTTAGGGGATTAGGATGAAGATAATCCAAAAATAAAGTTTAGGAAAGATGCCACTAAATGAGAAGAAATAAATTCAAAATATTGTTCAAATTTAAATGAAGGAGATGCTTGTAAAAAAAAAGGCAACATAGCAACAAAATCTACAATGGCATCTGGTAAATGCAAGGCAATCACGATTCACTGAAGTAGAACTATAGAGTTGCAAGAAAAATATTAGAATGCATTCTTTAGTTTGTCCAAAGCTAGGGTGCACATGTAAAAAATTATTTGCCACCTTTGATTTGAACTGTGTAGGCAAATGATCTTGAACTTATCAATGTTCTATTGGTTTTTTCTAGCCCAGTCAATGCTAGAGATATGGAAGGAAATATGACTCTTCATTGGGCCTTGAAACAAGAAAATTCTTTCAATAGGTGCATTCTAAGTTGTAGAGTTGTTGAAAGACTTCTAGAAGCTAATGCATCTATTACATCTGGAAAAAATACTAGGGCAATTCCTATACATATAGTTGCAGGTCATGGCCACCTTGAAGCCCTTCTCATAATAATAATGAATAATGTGGATGTATAAATGTTTTGACAAGAAAAAAAGAGACCCCTCTACATTATGCTATGAAAAATGATCATCTTACAACAACAAAAGAGTGACTTATCTAATATCAAATATAAATAAATAATGTTAGAATGGCTAGTAAAAGATATAATAAACAAATCTTGACAACAAAGTTTTTGGTCAAAATAGCATTAAATTTTATATATATAAAAGAGGTATCCTAAGAGCAAAATTTAGGAAAAATTCCATATTTAACTGCACCAAATAGTGGCCAACCACTTGGACCTAGGGTCATGCTAGTTTACTTATTTTGGCATAGCTCTAACACAATACAATCATCTGCAAATTTTCTATGGCAACATCAATATCGCAATATTGTCCTGAATAATTATGATTTGAGAGTGGTTTATATTGCATTGATACACAAAACCTTTGAAAGACAATATTGTTTGAGATTCTTCAATAAAATCAACATTGACTCCTAGAGTTGCAATTTTATCTCCAGTTGAGACTTTACCAAATTGATTTAGCAGACTGGGGTCTTGCACCTCCGAAGCAATAATATATAGAAAATTGAAAACAAGTAGAAAAAACAATGAGATGTTCATTGATGATTGAGGATCCAAGAAAGTAGTAAATGTATGAGGTCCACACCTCCTTGAACAAGCAAGTATTCCCTAGATTTAAATCAAGAAGGTGGCCAATGGTGCTACAAGTTGCAACAAATAGGTAGAGTCTAAGGAATGGGGCCAAATTAGTATTTCCCTAAAATAAAAGGGGCATTACAACCCTCTAGCCCAAAGATTTCTTGATTTTAAGCAAGGTGTGATCAAACTAATCACCCTCTAAAAATTTCCAAGATTCCAAACCAAAATGATTATTTTTTGTAAACTCTATGTTGCACCATGACTACAAGTACTACCTCTTTAACTCTCCTAGAAATAGGTTGAATGAGTCCTCAAATATTGTGCAAATGTCCATCAAGTTTTTGTTGTTCTAATCTAATACAAAAATTTCCATGCATTGATTTGTAAAGTAACTCATCAAGATCCAACAAAAGTAAAGCCTGAACATGCCAATGCAAGTTCCAAAGACATCATGCTCTCATACCAATTAGTTGCTACATCAAATCAGTCATCAAAACTGAGCTGTAACTTGTTCTCTCCAAAATGATACCACTCACTTTTAAGTACATAGATCATGTGTACCTCTTTCCCTACAAAGTGAATATCTTCATACTCAAAAAATACATAATAAGAGAGAAATGTGTGAATGACCTTTCCAAATATGTTGACTTGATTAGACAAGGCTAACTCAACAATGCCATCATTAATGCATACTCCCTCAAAGGTTGGTTGAAAGGATATAATATCCATTAGAGGAGTCTCTAGAAGAGACAAATCCTTAAAATCTCCATGATAATTACAAAAAAAAAAAAATCACTCATCTCCCTCATTATGCATAGATATAACACTAATGGTAGATCCACCTAATTTGTCCTTCACTATCTCATCTTACTCTATGACTTGAGCCTTCAAAGGGCTCCTTAAAAGAGGAAACTCATGAAATTTATGATGCATAAAAATTTACTTGTCTCCATTCTTTCACAAATCTAAATGTTCCTCTTGAAAGTGTTGTCCTTGTAGTAACATGCAGATGCGTCCCCCCTTTTTGCCCTACGTCTTAGAGATGAGGATGCACTGGAGACTTGGGGACTTTGTCCCCTATCTCTAGTGGTTCCAAAAAATTCCACCACCTCCAGTGAGGATGGGGGGTCATCCCAATGTTGACTATTTTATGATTCAACTATTTATGTCTATCTTCCTCCAAACCAACATGAATAACCAAATCACCAAGTGTTCCCAATGCACCCAAGTGTTCTCAAATTCTAAAAACATAAAATCAACCTTACCCACTTATTCTCAAAACTTTTAAGGTTTTATAGTACCTAAAAAAACTTATTCCAATAGGTTTTCAAACCCTTAGCACTATTTTTATACACAAACTCACAATCTTGCCCTTTACCAAGCTAGGTCTCTGAAACCTATTTTTTCCTCTTTTATCTAGATTTTCCCAAAATACTTGATAAAAATAATGTACTAATATTTTTTACAATTTGTACAAAAATGGACAAATTAGTGCTGATCAAGGCCAAATTATGCTACTTTTAGAAAGAAACTATGTTTAAAAAATTTAACCAAAACCTATAACTTGGTATAGTGTCTTATTTTGTTTCCAACCCAATTATTTTAGCACTAGTTTGGTTAGAAACAACTCCTAAGTCACACAAACACCAAACCCTCACCAAATAAGGCTAAAACTAGGGCCTTTTTAAAAATGAGTCAAAAATTACTTCCAGAACCACCCAATGATCACTTCACCCACAGAAATTACCTAACATAATATGTAAAGATAGTAGCATATGATTAAGGTAGATTCTCTATTGCTATACCCATGCCTTCATTTTTATGCACCTTTCTTGTACACCTTCTTCATCCACTTTGGTGATCAACACCTTGGCATTTATCTCTCTTCATTTTTGCTAGTACATGTTATAATACAGGTTAGGGGACAATTCCTAGAGAAAAAGAAAATACATAAAGAGGAATGAGCCCTATGCATTCATCAAGATCTCAAATCTAATGCAAAATGATCACCTAAAACCTTGTTTTAGAACAACCAATATAAATAGACCTAGAATAGATTTAAAACCTTTTAAAAATATAGTTAAAATCACGTTAGGAACCCAAGAAAACATGGAATTTATGCTTTTAGATTACCTTGAAGAAAACTATGAATTTTCATTAAAGAAAATTGATTACATTCCTCCCTCCTTTGTTATCCATGTTTCCCCACCATCAAATAGGCATGGGACATAGATTTTTTGACTCCTTTTACATCCTAAAACAACCAAACTATCAAAAACACCACTGTAGGCTTAACTAGTCATTGGATTTTGAATTTAAATTTGTCAACTTGTACTCCATCAACACAAAGACCATAATAATGAATCAAAAAGCTATATTTTTCTTTTGATACATCAAATGTAACTTGAGATGCTTGCTTCCTTACCTCTAGACACCCCGTTATTACATATTTGTCCACTATGAGTAATTTTGACAAAGAAAATTGAAAATTTTGCACCGATTAACAATTTGACCCTAACCACTTATAAGTATTTGATTTGTATTCCATTTTATATTATCAAAACACTCATTTTTCTCCCATGATGCCACAATTATACCATTATTACACCATTAGGACTTATAATCCCATTGTTCTACCTATTATTTCAAGTTCCTCAAAAGGCTTTAGTACATTAACTTTAGGTCCTTTAGACTCTGGATTACACTTTTCATGCCTTAATGAGTTATTAGATCTTCAAGATCCATTGGGTGCTCTTGCACTAGAAAATAAGAGTAAAATTACAATGCTTCATTTAAAACTTCCATTAACTCCCATTATGATTACCCTTGACCAAAAGAGGGGTACATAAAATCTTTAAAATCAATTATAATTTCTTCCAACTAACTTATAAGTTGGTTGATGGCTTAATCTACCATAGATATTGGTATAGATAGGCTATCACTCACATTTGGGTACAAGTGTAGTGCCTGCCCTCGTTTACATTTTTCTAGATACATTGTTGCTATCATGGCCGAACTCTGTTAGGCCAATTTTATGTTGATGGTTAGTAGCATTGTTTTGAGACTATCAGATATTGTGCTATGGATTCAGTGATATATGATGAGATTACTTAGACTTTACATGTCATGTATGCATGATGATTATTACATTATTCTCAATTTTTGATGATGTTTAGTTAGATGGTTTATTATCACATGTGTTTTCTTATGGATACTTACCCCATACTTGCATGTGTATGGTGTGTGTGTTTGTTCTCTTTATGTATGGCATTTTTGATGTGGTTAAGGAAGGGAGTCATAGTCACCTGCTAGTCAGGATCTACATGATGCACCACTTCCTGCCATTGCTTGTTTAGCTTAGCATATCTATATTGTGTATGTACATGCATGGATTTTATGTAGGTTGCAAGTACCGAGTATCAACTTCCCTGAATTTCTAGGATGAGCGTACCCTATCGCACTATCTCAATGGTAAGAGAGGGGAGATAAATTCTCAAATCCAAATCCTAAACCCTTAAACCATTTGTCCTAGAAAGGTAGGACAAGTATCTGAGATTTTTTACCTTTCGGATGTGTTGAATGATGTAATTCATGATTTTAACCCCTTAGACTAATTTTGTATGGATTGTTCTATGATGGGTTTTCATATTTTATTTTGGAAGTCTATGGTGAATTTTCTATTAATTAAGTCTAAAATTAAAAGATTTAATTAATAATTTAACTATTTTGGGGAAAATTAATATAATGTTATGATATTTTGATTTTAATTAATTAAGTGGGAAATTAAGTAAAATAAATAAATAAAAGAAATTAAAATTAATAATAATAAAGATAATAATAAAATAATAAATAAATAATAATAACAAAAATAATAAAAGAATTAAAATAAAGGTTATAAGTCTACCTAGGAGTAAGCGCACCTCTTGAATGCACGTATGTCTACAATGCAGGAGTTAGTGCACAAATTAAGCACACGGTGTCTACAACCTAGTGACTCATCTAGAAGGTTGGAAAAGACTCGTGCTTAGTTGTCAACGCTTATCTCATCTTCTGGTTGTTTCTAGAGACATTCTAGGTGTTTCCTGAGAGTTCCTTATATCCATGCACTCCTAGAAGCTCAGGGAGCATTTTGGGGGTGGAGTTGTGAGTGTTGGAGAAGGAAGGAGCTTGCTTTGCAAAATTTGAGGAGAAGTGAATTAGCATTAGTGTCCAGGTAGAAACTTGTGATTTTGCATATGTTATTTTCACTTCTTGCACTTCTTGTCTTCTTCGTGTCTTCTAAATGCTTTCTCAGGATTTCATGTGTTGAATATCTTGGTTGTATGCATTCTTGTCATGGGTATTTAAATTTTTGTATGAGAAACCCCCACACACGTAGATCTAAGGAATTTATGGGTCTAGGGTTTAAATGTTTGGGCAAACCTATTAGAAGGATTAAAATAGGTGAATTCAAAAGGGATACGTTGCATGCATACCTCAAAATTGGTCTTGAACTCGATATATGCACATATGTTTAAAAGATAGTTATTATGAGGAACTAGTAGATATATTTGTTTATAGGCTGAGATCCCTAAGAATAAAAGTATTTATTTTAAATTGATGCTGAAAATATTTTAGGAAAAATATATGTGTTAGCAAATCCAAAAATGTTTATTAAAAATATTTATATTAAATAAATAAATAAATAAATAAATAAATAAATAAATAAATAAATAAATATATATATATATATATATATATATATATATATATATATATATATATAATATAAGAATGCTACATTTTAAAAAAAAGACTTACTCAAAAATGTTTTAAAATGAAATTATTTTTAATTGGGGAAAAATGTTTAATTAAAAAAAAATTGCATTTGAGAAAATGTTTATAAAAAAAAGTTGTTTAAAAAAAAAAAATTAAAAAAAAATTTACTGGGAGGGACAAACCCATACCCCAGGGCCCTGTGGGTGGCAAAGTACCACCCCTACTGCTCACGCGGTGGCAAAGAATGTTTGGTCCTAGGGTACCTGCATCACAGTGTACCTGTGATGACATTGATGGAGGTGGCCGCACGGTGGATGTACTGGTCGGCGGTTGTATTATATGATACAACGATTTATTAATCGCCTAAAACCTTTATCACACACTCGTTTTAAAATTTGGAAATTTGATTTTGTTTTATGTTTTAATAAATGTAGATTCTTAATTAAATTTTTAATATATGTTTATTTATTTATTTATTTTTTTGATCAATAAACGGCCAAAGCCTTGATTAATTTTATAATTAAATAAAGGTATTACAAAGAGTCCCCCGTTCTGACAAGCACTGGTAGGGAAGAATGGGGAAAGAAACCCTCCAGTCTTGCCCGGGACCATAGTCCTATATTATACATTAATAAAAGGGGCATACCCCAATTTTTACATTGATTAAAGGGGCAATACCCCAGTAGATATTATCACAATTTTTCTTACAAACGGTTTCGAGGCATACCCCTATTATTTACATTTACTTTCCTGGCAAGTACTATCAAAATATTGTATCCTCTTAACTCCAAACTAGAAGAAAGATCTAAAGTAAGAAATCTGCTCATATCTATCTTTTGGCTATCTAAATCTTTCCTACTAAACTGAAACTTTGTCTATAAGAGCACCTTCCTTTCCATTCTGTGCCAACTGTACCTATCTTTCTAAAATCTTTTCAAAGAATTGATTAGTCACAAACAACTCTAACTGATAATGATGATCTTTCAACATCTATACTAAAACCTATTCTGAAAACCTATTCAAAAAATACCTATTCTTTCCAAATTTAAAATCAAAATATAAGAAAGGGAGGGAAATTTTAGAACCAAAATGGAATATCTCCAGATCATTACCTGTGAACCACCAACTGTTGGGGAAGCAGTAATACAGTGATGCCAATTTTACCAAGACATAGATATTATAAAAACCTCAAGTCATAGATTAATCGAAGATGTCTTCTCATAGCATATATTTTAAAAGACCATACCAGTAGACTAAATCTCTATCCAAATTAATTCCTAAGAATTATCCAATAATTCACTCTTTCACGAAGGCCTAAGTGTCCACCGTTTCTATTTCAATAAACAAGAAGATACCCTGTTTGGACTGAGGGGCTAAAAATAAATGCTCCAGCAATTTTATCAAGTACTCCTCCAACAAAACTAAACCTAATTAATCTTGCTCAAAAAGGAATATCTGGATATCTCAATAGAAGCCTAATTCATATAGCGAAATTTTAAAGAGCATATCCTCTAATTTAGATCAGAACATTGATATTTATCTATGATAACCCCATAAACCTAATAGGAAAAAAATGGAATACAGTCATATTAGGAAGCATTTATGAGATGAAGATTTTGTTTAAGCACTTTTTTTTAAAATACACTTACAGGAAATCTAGAAGAATCAGTTAAGCACTATTCTAAAAAGAAGCAGAAGGAACCCAGAAGTGATTTAACACATAGATGAATTAGCTTTATACTATTCATTGATCAAAGGATTACTCCATAAAGTCCTAATTTTAGCAGATGATCAATTACTCACAGCCAACCACTGCACCTACTGCATTCAGGCTTTAAACTGAAGACTATTATTTAACAGACAAAACAACATATACAAGTTTTCATCCAATAACAAATTATAGGGGGTTTTGAACTTTTTGAATACTGTAATATTCATTATATACAACTTAGAAAAGTTTCTTATATGAGAGAAAATTAGACCCTAGACCCCTAGTATACCCAAATCATCAAAAAAAATAGAGCACAAAAAAAGGAGTTATCTATCCGTTCGATACAGAATTTGACATATTAGTTTATGCGACTGCTGAACTGATCCAGAGTCTAAACAAAACCTAAGTCCAAATTCTACGAGCTATATTATCAAATTACATATAGAAGTCCTTAATACTAAAAAAACCTACCCTATCCTTATTCTTTCTGTGTAACCATAAGCACTTCAGGTTCATCTTCTTTATCATCCATGGCCATATTCATGGGTATTTTGATTCGTAGTGAGACCCTACTCATTTTTTCAGACTTGAGGATGTCAAAATTGATAGCATTCAGATCATCGAAGGAGACTCTTGGCTCAATGTAAGCATTAAACATTTTGAGGTAATTGTAAACCCATTCGCAGCTGTCTTCTACAATGATCCCTCTCCAACGTAAAATGAAATTAATGTTGGCTTCCATACGGGGCCATTCCTTATAGAAGGCTAGGCCTTCCCTTACGATTAGGGCTTGTTGACGTAGGGCCATCTCCAATTCTTCATCACCCACTGGGAGACCCATGTATTTTTTAGGGTATGGAATTTTGCCTTTATCATCTATGCTGCATACAACCTTTTTCAACCCCTTCCTCCACACCGGGCTGATAATGTCAAAGCAAAGCCGTATAATGTCATCCTTAGGGACCTTTTCCCTAACCATTATCCCAATGAAAGAGCCGATAATGGAGCTATTTTTCCTCTAGGTTGCTGAATAATCAAAGACTTCTTCACCTAATGCCCTACTCATAGCAAATCTTATCATGTCATCGGTGATTCTCAGCAACCGACTCCATCTTTCAGGCTTGATTTTTCCTAAGAAAGCCATAGTTTTGGATTCGATCAAGTGAAAGATGTGAATGTTGGATTCCATCTTAAAATAGAGGGCTATAATGAAAAAGGTTCTAAGCAGGGACTAAGAGGGGAAGAACTATGATCAGAGAACTTCACTCTTAACCTTTCCTTCTGTTACAATCCTGGGAATGCATTAAAGCTTAAATGAACGAGCGGTCATTGTCACAAACTGGCTTGAACTCTATAATTAACATCACATAGGTGTTGAAACCATACTTTGTACCCTGTCATGATAAACTTAGGTCATTCAAATAAGCTTGGGAGATCCTTACCATATCTCGTGATGATGGAAATATGATCATGCTCAGATCTGACATGCTTGGATCAAATAGGAAATATCTAACTATGTTTAATAATTCAGCTAGAAATAATTTCAGCAAGACATACAAGGAAAAAAGGACTACACGTACACTTCCTGATGAGAAAGAATGACACAAATTAGTATCAATGCTAAATAATCATTAATTTTGCTTGTAGTTGGAGGTTTTGGACTTGTTTATCTAATAATTTGATTACGGATGCTAGTTACAGTTTATAGATAAGGTGTTATTTATTAAAGATTATAATAATAGACGTAATCCTAAATCAGTAGTATTCAATAATTAAATTCTTGTTATATTCTTATAATGCTTGTTAATATTCCTATCTTACACAAGTATATTAATATCTCTGTATAGATTAAAATATTTAATCTACGATTATATATATATATATCTATATATATATATATATATATATATATATATATATATATATATATATATATATATATATATATATATATATATATATATATATATATATATATATATATATATATATATATATATATATATATATATATATATATATATAGATGTAAATTTTATTATAGCTATATACATGTTTTATTTAATTTCTAATGATATTATAATGTATATATATATATCTATATATATATACCTATATATATATCTATATATATATCTATATATATATCTATATATATACATATTTTTTAGTAATTTTTAATAATTTAGACCTTTAATTTATTTTTAAATAATATAAAATAAGTGATTTATAAATATTATATAGGTTAATAAGTCAGTTGGATATTGGTATTAGCAACATTTTAAAGAATATAAATATTTAAAAGTATGATACATTGCTTAAATTATGGTTTGAGATAGTGTGATCATGTTTCGATGAATATTAATGCTTTTATGGATTGGTTGAATATAACTGCAATGCATTAATTGTGGATTCGAATTTGAACTAGATCTGGGCTTGGGATTAGTCCAAAAGGAACTTTAATATCAATCTGCAATTGGTTCTTGATTCTCCTTACTATCTTTAACTTTCTTCTTTTTGCAGTTACATATTATTTTATATACATAACTATCTAGTTATTATAAAGGAGGAGAAATAACTGATTTGAATAGTAAGCTTGATTCTCCATCCGCACCCTTATTGGAAAGTTCATCTGCTAGCGAGTTACCTTCTCGATAAATATGATTGATAATGATCTCCTCGAAATGCTCAAATAATATTAACACTTCTTGGAGTTTAGAGTTCAAGACCCAATTTGGGGTCTTTTTTTGTCTGATTGCATTAAGGACGACTTGAGAGTTGCCTTCAATGTGGATTTTGGGGAGGCTTAATTTATGACAAAGCTGAAGACCCTTCTCCAAAGCTTCAAGTTCTGCCATGTTATTGGAAATAGGTGGAAGAGGGGCTGCTAGTTTTGCCACCCATCTGCCATTCTCATCATTTATGATACATCCTACCTCGGCTATGCCTGAGTTCCCTCTTACTGCACCATCAAAGTTCAATTTGTGCCAACCTGGGGGAGGAGGGGCTCATTTGCATTTTTCCCTTGCCTCCTTATTACTAACTACATACACTAGTGGCGGATTGATAAGATTGGACAATAGTTTCTTCATAATTCCATCCCAATATGAGAAAGATCCTTCCACATGTGTTGTCTTTCTCAGATTAGTATTCATTACTTCTACTATTGAAGTTTCTAGATTTAGTATAATTTTTCCTAAATTCCACTCTTGATCTTTAAAGATATGACGATTTCTTTCTTTCCATAATTTCCATACAACTATGGATGGAAAAATATTTCCAAATTTTGTTGTAGACCCCATGTCCCATATTTGTGGGCCATGAGCAGAGGAGCCCATTACAAGAGTTTTGAAGTGGGGTAGCTCAGTTTAGTCAGGACTTGAGCCATTCCCAACAATTTTGGGTGAAAGGACAATTGAGAAAGATATGATCAACATCTTCATTGCTCTGTTTACACATGACTGTAATGGGCACCCCTGGATGTCCCAAAAAACTAAACCAAATTGCTGAAAGGAATTATGTCAAACAGTTTGCATTCAACTTCTTAAAACCCCTTATAACTCCGAAAATCAAATGTTTATTTGTTTGTTGTGTTTTGTGCATGGAATTGGTATCATACAACATAATAAAGAAAGAAACTACAATAATATGCAAAGTGGAAATGAACGGCCGCTAATAAAATGTTATTTTCAGAATTCATAAAACCAAATACATGGCAGATTTATCAACTCACTAATTACTTCAGCAATATTGTCATAATACTCCGGCCCATGCTTACGAACTTGCTGCTACAATAATTTTTCCTCCAATCAGTCCACTACCTTCATAATACCATTCCCTCCAAGCAACATAAGCGTCGGACAAGTAGTGAAGAAGATATGAGCAAAATATCAAATCTGCCTGTAGCCGAAAATGCAACTAAACTGCCTGATAATGAAGCCAATAAGAAAGAATTCCAAAGGCCAAACCCCAAGGGAATGACATCTAGAATGTTACAAGAGAGGATAGACATCCTCAAATGCCAAGAACAAAGCTACAACTCACACACCAATTTCTTCTCATATTCAACCTGTCTAATGAAGCCACAAATGCTTCCTTTTATTCTATTCCCACGGGTCTACTCAACTCATATGGGCAATGTGGGATAAAAGATGTGTAATATAAAACATATATTAAAATACCCCTTATGTCTCCCTTGGGTACACATCACCATAAAATAAATATTAAAGTAACACTTTAATATTTTACAATTAAATTAGATGTTACTTTAATAAAACTTCAGGCATTAAAATGTATTAGCAATCGGACTCCAAATAATGCGAGTGATAGCTCATCGGAAAGCTCTCACCGAGGAGTATCGAATCCAACCACCAAAATTGACCTGCACTGTGTCTTGCCAACTTACTAAAAATAGTAAGTATGCCTGAAACTGAGTAAATCAACTTCATTTTGGCCCAAACTGGAAATGACTAGGCCAAAACACTCCAAGATCCCATTAAACCCTTCGTTAGCCCTCGAGACCATGTAGAACAAGGCTAACGCACACACACTTGGTCAACTACTAAAATGGGGAGATTACAGTCTGCCCCCCTTGAAATTGCTTGTCCTCAAGCAATCTCAGTCCAGCCTGCTGAATAACCTGCTCACTCTCCCATGTAGAATCTTCCTCCGGAAGGTCTTTCCATCTGACCAAATACTCCTTCACTATCCTATTTCTAAGCTTCCTCTCTCTGGTATCCATAATAGCCTCAGGTACTAACACAAGCTTCCCCTCCTCATCCAAAGGGGGTAAATCTGTAGAAGGCACTACACTCTGACCAATGGCTTTCTTAAGCCTAGACACATGAAACACATTGTGCACTTGATTGCCCTCTAGAAGCTCAAGCTCATAGGTGACTTTGCCCACTTTGCGAATCACCCTATAGGGACCATAAAATCTAGGTTTCAACTTTTCAGCTCCACTCTTCTTGAGCGATGACTGTCTATATGGTTGTAGCCTTAAGTAAACCATATCCCCTACCTCAAAGCTATGCTCTATTCGGTGCTGATTAGCATACAATTTTTGTTGATTCTGGGCCTGTTGTATATTCTCTTTGAGCACTTTCAGATGTCCTGACTATCCTGCAATAAGTTTTTGGCTTTGGGCACTCTACTATCCCCCAAAACTAAATCTATGAAGCTAGGTGCTTCATAACCATAGAGTACCATGAAAGGAGTCATCTTGATGGACATATGATAAGTGGTGTTATAACAATACTCTCCCATATGCAACCATCTGATCCAAGCCTTTTGTTGTGTAGTTACATAGTTACTCAAATATCCTTCCACCCATTTATTCACAATCTCTGTTTGCCCATCTATTTGCGGATGATAACTAGTGCTAGGTGTAAGATCTGTACCACACAACCTAAACAACTCTTGCCAAAAAACACTCATAAACTTACTATCCCGGTCACTAACAATGAATTTGGGCAGCCCATGTAACCTGAATATCTCTTTAAAGAAAAGATCTGCCACCTGTGTTGCTGTGTAAGTGGACGAAATAGAAAAGAAGTGAGCAAACTCCGTCAAGTGGTCCACCACCACATAGATGCAATCCCTTCCCTGCACTCATGGTAAACCAATGATGAAGTCCATCAAAATACTTTCCCATTTCCTATCAGGAATGGGCAAGGGCTGTAATAAACATATAGGAAATGTGTGCTCTCCCTTATTCTATTGACAAACCACACACTCCCTGACATACCTCTAAACATCATCCTTGAGACCTTTCCATGAAAATCGCTCTCGGATCTGCTTGTAGGTGTTGAAGACCCTTGGATGTCCAACTGTGGGTGCATCATGAAATGCCTTCAGTATCACCTCTCTCAAATGTGATGACAAAATCAAATAAACCCTATCCTAAACTCTGATCAATCCATCTATCACTTCATAGCGATCATCCTATATGGTACCTAAAATCAATCCAGAAGCCCAAGCATCTCTGACATACTCTACTATAATCCGATCTCTCCAATCTCCTGAAATCTCTGCCAGAGCACATAAGTGAGGTCTCTGAGATAAGGCATCAGCCACCACATTTTTCTTACCTTTGACAAACTCTATGTCAAAGTCATAAGCCTACAATTTAGTCACCCATTTTTGTTGCCGGTCATTAAGATCATGCTGGCTCATGAAGTATTTAATACTGTTGTGATCAGTCTTGATCACAAAACGTCTACCTACCAAATATGATAAAAATTTGGCCAATGCATGCATTATGGCCAACATCCCCCGATCATAGATAGAATAACTTTTCTCAACTCCTCGGAGCTTCCTACTCTCGAATGCAATGGGATGCTTCTCCTACATCAATACTGCTCCAATCCCATCACCCAATGCATCACAATGAAGCTCAAAAGGCTTCGTGAAATTTGGTAGAGCTAGAATTGGACATGAAGATATTACTTGCTTGAAATGCTCAAAACACATCTATGCTGCCCCTATCCACATGAAGGCTCCTTTCCTGGTAAGATCTGTCAAGGGTGTAGCAATCTGTGAGAATCCCTTAACAAACCTCCTATAAAAACCACATAAACCAAAGAATCCCTTAAGCTGTGTAAGGTTTGTGGGAGTAGGCCACTCTACAATAGCTCTAATCTTTTCGAGATCAACCCGAACGCCATCTGCACTAATGATATACCCCAGGTAAAGGAGCTCAGTCATGCCAAACTCACATTTAGATTCATTGGCATATAATTACTCTCTCTCCAGAATAGATAACACCTCCTCTAGATGATGTAAGTGCTCCTCCTAGGTCTTACTAAAGACCAAGATGTCATCAAAGAAGATCAAGACAAATCTCCTCAGTTGCTTCCTGAATACCTGGTTCATACAACTTTGAAATGTAGCAAGTGCATTGGTTAGACCAAATGGCATAACCATGAACTCAAAGTGGCCATAGTGACATCAGAAGGCTATTTTCTCAATGTCCTTTGCTCTCATCCTGATCTGATGGTATCCGGATCTCAAATCAATTTTGGTGAAGAAGCATGCCCCATGCAACTCATCAATTAGCTCATCAATCCTAGGAATGGGATACCTATTTTTAATTGTTTTCTTATTCAGTGCCCTATAATTGATGCACATGCGCATCATCCCATCCTTCTTCTTTACCAATACTACTGCTGAAGCAAAGGGGCTCTTACTGGGCCTGATATGCCCCATCTCCAACAAATCCTTAATCGCCTTCTCTATCTCATCCTTGTGTTTCTTAGGATGATGATAGGGAGTAATCATAACTAGTTTGGCTCCCTCCTCAAGCTCAATAACATGTTCCATCCCTCTGTCAGGAGGAACCCCATGAGGAATATCGCTAAATACTTTAGCATGTCTATCAAGTATCTTCTAGACATCTAGTGGATGACTCTTTTCTTATGGTTCTGGTAAAGTTGGCATAATGTGGCACTCTGCCGCCCACTCTATGTCATCATGACGAAAAAGTCTCTGCATTCTCCTCAAGGACACTACTCTGCAACCTCCATCTAAAAGCCTCTAAGTACCACAGTTCTGCCCTCATGCTAGAATCTCATCTCCAATTTTGCTAGATTGAGTGTGAACTCAACTAGTGAAGCCATCCATGTCATGCCGAGGATGACATCATAATCTCCCATGTCCACAACATAGAACTCATCCTCCAACTCGTAGCCATCTCTAAACCTGATGCGAAGATTAGATATCTTCCGAGTGCATAATAACTTATCATCATTAGCCACCATGACTCTAAACCCATCATGCTCCTCTGTCTGTAACCCTCTCCTAGCTACCAACTGTGCATCTATGAAGTTATGTGTAGCCCCAGTGTCAATAAGAGATATCACTTTTTGCCCTTGGATAGTACCCCTGACCTTAAATGTGATTGCCTTTTGGGCCCCTGTCAAGCGTGCCAATGATCTATCATCCTTAGGAATGTTGCTCTTCTCTATAGTGTTACCCTCATCTAAATTGGAGTGCTGATCCTCCCCTTCTGACTCTGACTCTTCTGCTGAAAAATACTCCATTTGATTTTCCTTAGCCTTGAGAGAACATTTATGAGATAAGTCCCAAGGCTCTCTACAATGGAAGCACAGCTTCTTCTTTTGAAGTTCATTCAAAGTTTTATTGTCTAGTCCTTTTGATCCTTCTTTGGGTTTTCTATTCTCTTTTTGAAACAATTTTTTGTCTTTGTCCTTGCGGTAGGAAGAATCTGTTGAATGGTTTTTTCCTTTGTATACCGAAGGGGCTAAATCTCGTGCCTTTTTAGTTGCTTTAGCTAACGTGAGTGGATCATGTGCCTTCACCCAACCTCATAATGGATCAGCAAGACCATCACAAAATAACACCACCAATCTCCTAGGAGAGATATCAGTAACAAGTACAGACAAGCGCTGAAACTCAGCAATGTAAGCATCCACAGAACCTGACTATTTTAACTGTGCTAGCTCCTTGAAATGTAACTCGGGATCCTTAGTGTCAAATCTACCAATCAATGTTTCAGTGAATTCCTCATAGGATGTAATTTGATTATGACCCAAAGTCACCATGCCATGATGCCACCATTCATGTGCAACACCATCCAAGTGCATAGCTGCATACTTGATAGCCTCCTCCCCAGGCATAGGATTTAGCTACAAGTATGTATCTACCTTCCAACCTGCTTATCAACCTTTTCAATTGTATCCTGCCAAACTTTCGTATATCTCGAGTTCTTTTCCAAGGAGATACCAAAATACTTGCATGGGAACATACCCTTTTTATATCCCATAATTCCACAAATCTTGTTTTCCATCTTCGGAGAGGTGTTCATGAAGAAAATTTCAGATTTTTCTTTATTAACCTTCTGACCTGAAACATCCATATAATTTTGAAGTATACTTTTAAAACCCATAGCTTCTTGGGTAGAGCTCTTGCCAGGTAGAATGGTATCATCTGCATACTGTTGTTGGGTTTAATATATGTTTATTATTATTTTAATAAAGTTTAATTTATATGTAAATTAGTTTGTATGGAATTTATATTATTTAATATTAATTTTATATTATTTAATGCATATTAAATATTTAAGAGATGGTAATTTATGAAATGTCAATAAATAATTTTAGATATTATAATAGTTGTTTAGTGATGATTTAATTTATAATCAACAATTATTTTAATGATTAAAATTAAGTGACTTAAATTTTAATAATATTTGATTAAGTTTTAATTAAGTATTATTAAAATGATATGGAGTCATGGACTGTGAAATTATGTACGTTATTAATTAATTTAATTATATGATTTACTTAAGATTAAATAATGAGGGAAGTTGTTTAATTCAAGTGTTGAAATTATTGTTAATTATTAATTGATTGATGATCATTGAGTTATTAATATAGCTATGTAATTATTAATTAATTTAATTAATTGTAAATCATTTATTTGAAAGTTGATATTTATTACTCTAGTAATTTGTATATTGGGTTGATTTGGAGATTAAACAAGGAATCTTATACACTTGAAGTATACTTGAAACAAAAACTGAAATCTCATATTTGGCTTAACCATGTGATTGCAAAAGCAAACCAAAACATGTGTTTATATCTTGTTTCTCTATGTGTTATGTGTTTGGGGTTTGGGTGGTCCTAGAGTGTTGACCAATTAGGATGTCTACTAGAGGCTTGGGAGTTATGCGAATGTGATGGCATGTTGATGTTATTTGATCTCAATCTTTTTAAACCCAACTATGGTTATGATATGACATGCTCTATGGTGTATGTGGTTTACTGAATGATATTGCTTCCAATCTTCTTGTGTAAGCTGTGATATATGTAACCATTTATAAGTTATTGATAAGTTGTATTTGGATTACTTTCCAGTCACTTTGATAGGACTGAAGTGCTTATCTAATCTTGATGATGTCATGTTGTGACATGTTTTGACTTAACCATTTTGGAGTCTTCAATCAATATTATTTGCTAGATATGCCTTTTTGGTTGCTTGTTGAGAACCAATGGATATTGTGATTATCATTGATGCCTTTGGTTCCCAATAGAGAACTATTGTGGCCATGATTATCAATGGATGCTTTTTAGTTGCTCATGGAGATTTGATGCTCTTATTGTGGATTATCTTTTTTTAGTCGCTTGTATAAGACTGTGGTGATTTTGTGATTTATGATTCCATGAGCTTAGGGTAGGTTATCTACTTGTAGTGTTGAGAAGTGGCTTGCAATGGGGGTTGGGGCCCTAAGTGGTTGCCAAGGTAACTCATTGTAAGTTGTTTAATAATTGAAAACATTACACCTAATACTTACTTAAATGAATCTAATAAGATAATTTTTTGTTCTCGCCCATGCCTCGAGTACTAGTATAGGCTAGGATGGGAGTAGAGAGAATGCTTGGTTACAACCTTGCATTCTATAGTATGCCTCATTAGTATGAGAGGATACTAGTGGCCGCATAGGGATCACTAGGGGGCTGGGGTCTATTGAGAGACTACTAAGGTAACTCTAGCATGATCTGTGCGATGACACTTTCTTGCTTACATAGTAGGTTTCCTACGTGTCTTGTGTGCCTTTGGGATTAGATATCAGTTTGTGTTGGAACCTTTGAGTTAGTATACTTTTAGGATTCCTAGACTTATAGAGTATTTGTGTTATGTGATTTGATATCCTATTTGGGACGTGAGACTATCTCCTTAGCTTGGTGGGAGTGGGCCATTTAGGTTCCATGCAGTCGGGTGGTAGTGCTTTTTCACTCTTACCATTTGAGATTTTTCTGACACACCGTGGCTGATACATTCTTTTTTGACATCTATCTTCTTTCTATTCTTGGATTATGATGATGGACATGTATCCTTATATTGATGATTAACATATGATAGATGTTGTTATTTACTTATCTTATGTTTTAAATTGCATGATTAGATTCCTTATGTATATGTTGTAGCATGTTAGATTTCTTTCTGCATATAATGTAGTGTGTTTTAGGAGTGACATTCCTACTATGATAATATCGATGATCTCTTTGGTGATTTGGGATGTTATGCATGGAGGGATGGCTAGGGCCCATGATGGTTTAATGATGCTATTTACGGTTGGGAGGAATCGTGCACTTAGATAATTATGTGTTGTGATGTATGGTTGTACTTTACGATGAATGTTTATATCTTCTATGGTGTATGGAACATGTCTCATTTACTTTATTGCACTTGAATCATAGATTAGAATAGGAAGATGTGCTTTATTTCATACATGTATATTATTTTATGTCTTTCATACCCTGTGGCATGTACAATGGATGATTGAGCATTCTAAAATGTAATTTACTAAGGGACATTTGGAACAGAAGTACATTGTTTAAGAATGTTGGACTTTTCATTATTATATCATGTGGATGTGGCATTAGATGGAATCAATATTAGGTTAACTTAAAAGTGATTCAACATTAAGGGATCCTTAAGGAATGTAACCTGTTATGTATGTATATGTATACTTTTAGTTGAATGTTGTTATTGTTTCCGCTATTATGTTTATGTTGTGAATTGGTTTTCCTTTCATGTTTCAAAAAAAGAAAAAGAAAAAAAGATACCAAACTTAGTGAAACTTTAGGTTAATTCTTTTGGATCCCTTGGTGGGCCGTTACAACAAGTTTGAGAGATTGATATTTTTCTTCAATATTTTATTAAGTTTTAGTTCTTTCCAATCTATCTATTATTGTATATATGGCGGCATATATTCAATACCTAGTTAAATTTATATAAATACAAGATAATTACTTGTTGACTCAGGTTGATGTTTGGTTAAGATGGATATGTATGAGTGAAGGCATCTTACCAATGGATCTACACACTCACACTAGATATTTGGATTTCAATGAAGAGATAAATTTGAAGTAATTGGGAGAAAGATTATTTCAATATTTGTTAATTTTTTTCATCACATTAGATTGTTTTGATGGACTTAATTGCTGAAAATATTTCAGTTAGCAAGAGGAATTATACAATGTAGATAAAGAAATCTCATTAAAATTTCTCTAATTGGTATCTCATTTCTGATAAGCCATAATAAATTAAAAATATGCATGTTTTGTAGGTGTTACATTATGCATCATTATAAGATTTAGACCATTGGTGGTGAGAAAGTAGTTCCTAATCCAAAACTAGCATTTTTGTAGGTGCTATATTATATATCACAAAAGAGTTTAAACTGGATACAACTACCACAAGATTATTAGTTGCTATCAGTATTATTGGTGGCCTATGAATCACTTTAATGGCTATATTTTTTAATAACACATTTGGAAGGCACATGATCTTATCTACAACTAGAATTTTGTATCTGCTAACTACCCTTGGAATGGCCTTGTCTACTACTATTTATATTTTAATTACAACTCAATTTGTGGTTGGTTATGCCTATGATTTATCTACAATTTTAGTTCCCCTTCTCATATATGAGACAACTCCTTTAGAAATTTAAGGTTAGCCAACCACTTTCCCACAATTAACCAGTTCATTAAGAACTGTCACTTCCTACTATGTAGTCTTTTTACTTTTCCTAAGGGGTATAATTTTGTGAGGCTTATGATATCAACTTTAGGTGCTCTTGTATTAGTCTAGATTTCTATGTGTATTCTATACCTTCTAGAGTCTCCAAGATGACTAATTAAAAATGGCAGAATAAATGAGGCCAAGAAAAATCTACAAATACTCCTCAAAAAAGAATATGTTATAGGTATATAAAATAAAATCCAAGTCAAAAAAATATGCATATTTTGTAGAAGTTGAGAAATCCAACTTCACAAACCCTCAAGAACACCTACATGCAAATATCTTGTAATGAAGACAAGCCATAAAATAGAAAAAGCAGAGCTTAGAAGTTCTTAGAAATGTGAGAGCAAAAAATGTATTCTAAGTTATGAAAAAAAAATTCAAAAGTTCAACCTTTTAAGGTGAACGAAACCCTAAAGGAAAGAAAGCTAGGTTTGCACAAATATAATTAATATAAAATATTAATTATATGCACCTAAGAGAGCTAAAGCACCTAGAGTAATAAATAATTTACTCTAACACCCCCCTTAAGCGAAGCTTAGGAGGAAGCTAACCTAGCAAAGCTATGAAAGTAGGAAAAATGTGTCCTAGCAACAAGGCCTAATCAGGTACCCAATACAAGGAAATCTCTGTGAATCAGAGACAAAGGAGAAAACCCAATGGGAAAAACCCCTCTCCAAAAAGAGATAGAACAAACATGCTAAAAAAAATAACAGAAATTTTATGGCTCAAGAGAATCTCTCAAAACCATAAACAACCCCCCCCCATGAGAGAGAGATGAGATAGCAAAGCCCCCCTAGAATGATGAAGTCCTTGTAGAAATGAATGAACCAAGTGAACTCCAATGTGAAAGAAACAAGGGAATAGAACAAGGAAACCAATGAATGATAGGAAGGCCTAACTGATGCTCAAAAGAGTAGACATGAGGATCCTAAAAAGGAATCCCCAATGCAGGTGTGCTGAGACTGTAATGAAAGAGGAGATGACCATCCTCTATAGAATCTGCAACAAGTGCTCTTGAAGGCTCGATGAGTGGAGCTAGAGGGTCTAGCAGAGCTGAAGAAGAAAAGAATTCAATGAAATAAGGTGTGGTGATCTCAAGAACAATACAAAGGTTCATGTGTCCTGACTACACCACATGATGCTCTTGTGAAAGAGAAGAAGTATGCTCCGATGATGGAGATGGTGGACCAAAGTGTGAGAAGGTGTAGAGATGGGTGGTATGATCAACTATCCTTGAAGCAATAAGGCCTCCTGTTGCACTATCTTGAATGTAGACTGAATTTTTAGTGAACTCAACTGACTTCCCTGATCCTCTATGTGTAATCTGATACATCGAGAGAAGGTTTATAGAGAGAGATGGAACATACAATACATCATGGAATGTGCCATCCTGAATGCAAACTGAACCTTTCCCACAGACTATAAGAGTAGTATTATTCCCCATGAGAATATGAGGAATTAGAGAAGCCTCAATAGAGGAAAAGATCTCTTGAGAAGATGCCATATGGTGAGAAGCACCAAAATCTAGTATCCAAGGGACTTGGGAAGGGAAGGCAATGGAAGCCCATAATGCATGACCTTGTCCAAAATCTGGTGAAGATGTCAAAGAGGTGGAAGAAGACTAAAAAGTAGACCCCAATGAGGTAGAAGAGGATGATGATGAAATAGAGCTCTTTTGAAGAAGGGCTTGCATATCTGCAATCTATTTCTCATAGCCATCAAATCTCTTCTAAAAACAATGTGCCTCATTATGAGCTCCTTTCTAACAATAGGAACAAGAAGGAGTCTCAATCTTCTTTTTCTCCTTCTTCTTAGAAGAAGAGGATGGATCAGTAGAGTGCTGAGAAGAGGAATTAGATATCTGCTTTAGCTTCTGCTCTTGTGTATCCTTGGCAAGTAATGCCTATGATGGCGAACCTGTAAGTGAATCCATCTGAGTGAGCTTGGATTGCTCACGAGTTAACCTATCACAAAAAATCTCAAAAGAGGGCATCTGATGTCTGTTACCCAAGGCATCCATAGTGGATTAGAAAGTAGAAGAAAAGATCTAATACTATCCTCACAACTTTGAGAGTATAAAAAAATACACTCATCATCTGTGTTGTTTCTACCACATCCCTGCAAAATTGTGCACAGAGATTTGAACTTCATCAAGAAGTCCTCAATGGTGGGAAAGCTATTAGGTGTTAAAGAAGTCAACTCTGCATCAAGTTGAAGTGCCCAAAACTCATTCACTTGGCCAAACAAAGTTTGAAATTTGAGCCAATAAGCCCATGAGTGGTCAAACCATCCAAATGAAACAATAGACTATCGGAGATGTTTAGTGCAATTAGTCCCATGGTTTCATCCATTTTGTTTCTATGCTGAAGAACCTCATAAGGGCACGTAAGAGCTAGCCGATTCGCATCAAGGTAGGACCATAAGCCTCTTGACATGAGAAGCCTAGTCATCTATGTCTTTCAGGTGTGATAGTTGTGCGGCATGAGCCAGATCACAAAAGGATCCAACATTGAGAGAAAGAAAAGAAAAAAGTAGAAGGGTCTAATTCAAAAGAAAATTATAGAATAGAAAATGCTCCCCCCCATAATGAATAAAAATTATCCCCCAAAAAAAAAGCAACAACTATGGAAAAACAAAAAAACTAAGAAAAGAACCTAGAATTCAGATGTAGAGAAGAGGAAAATAGAAGCCTCTACTTCAACACCAAATTTGGAAGCTCAAATGAACTCAAAATCAAATGAAACTAGCACCATTATCTCCGTCTTTGAGTCAACTTTTTGCACTTCTTTCAGATTGCAAAAATACATCTGTATGCTCAAGTTATGAGCAAGAAACTGACTGCTGCTAAAAAAAAAGGCTCTTTGGAAAATTACAGACACTGGCTTAAAATTGACGCCCGTATGGCCGTCACCTGACCTTTGCCAAAAGAAAACTTGGTAACCAAAAAATGACATCATATGCCAAATAGTGATGTCACCAACAAGATAAGTGACATCAGTAGCTACCAAAAAAAGTCATCGACAAGTGACGTCAGGGATCAATTTTTTGACGTCAACAATCGAGATGCTGTCATCAGCTGGTAGGAGGTAGCTATGACAGCGCCACTAGTGGCGACAGGGTAGAGGCAGAGCTAGGCTAGTGGCTTGACTGGTGCAGGTGGCAAGCTAGTAGTCCGTTGGTGGCGGAGGGGCTGAGGCCACGCTACAGGTGGCACGTCGGCTACAGTGGGGCTGTGGTCAAGCGCGGGCAACACTTTGGCGACCGCGGGGGGGCGTCGGGGTGGCTGGTGGGTAGAGCAGCCCAAAACCCTACCTTTTTAATTTTTTTCTCGATAAATGTGTTTGTACGACCTCTAGAGGGGTTAAAAAAATTTCCCAGACGCCTTGAGGCCAAAAATAGCAAGTTTTTTAATGTATTTTGACTGCAAATGACCTTTCGGATCTAGTGGCAATCTTCGTTTGAGCCCAAAGTGCCCCAAAAGTTTTCCCTTCACCCTTTTGAAGAAAAAAACTCCAAAAAAGCTGGGGTTTCTGATTGCAAATCGTGGCTTTGAGAATCTTCAGATGAGGAAGCAGTAGGGAGGCTCTGATACCATGTAGAAGTTGAGAAATCCAACTTCACAGACCCTCAGGAACACTTGCATGCAAATATCCTGCAATAAAGACAAGCCAAAAAATGGAAAAAGCAGAGCTTAGAAGTTCTCAAAAATGTGAGAGAAAAAAATGTATTCTAAGTTATGAAAACAAAATATAAGAGTTCAACCTTTTAAGGTGAACGAAACCCTAAAGGAAAGAAAGCTAGGTTTACACAATATAATTAATATAAAATATTAATTATATGCACCTAAGAGAGCTAAAGCACCTAGAGTAATAAATAATTTACTCTAACATATTTGGGATATCATCTATTTTGTTCTTTAGATTTATAGATAACTTCTCTTGCAACTATATACATCAATTTCATTTTGGTCATTTAGATGATCTTGCATTGGTGGTAGATGGATTAGGGACTGGATGAGATGTTATCATAGAGGAGCATGTTGTAGAGCATGCAAATTCTATAACAAGCAATGAATAAAAAATATATGGCATTGAAAAAATTCACCTATATAGCCTTGAGGAGTAGTGGATAAAAAAGCCACCTTCTTGTGTTGAATCAACATCAACATATTCATATTGTTTAATTGATCCTATGGTGAATCTTATTGAAATTTTCTAGCACATGGGTAAAATGTGGAAGTCTTACCATCTCAATAGGAAAATTAAGATCAAATGACTTATAGTTGGGGTAAAATCTAGTGGTGAAGACCATTAGCCAAGTTAATTCCAAAATGTATATGTCCATTATTAGGATCCTTAAGATTGTCCCATAAAAGAGATCATCTTAAGGGGCAACTTATAGCTATCTATCTATGACATAAAAAGGTGCAAAATAATAGTATGGTGACTCTCAAATGAACCAAGTTATGCAACCCTTGCAAGGTGCACCATAGAATGAGAGATTCAAAGAGTAGAGGCAAGAGTGCCAATATCCAAGAATATAGAATGAATGTAATACAAATGAAAGCTAAGTGAGAGAAAGTAGAATGCAAGATAAACTAGAAAATAAGTATTACAACCTCTATTTAGACTAGATGATATTAGCTATAAGCATGTAGAGAAACTAGAATGAATGAGAAGCATGAATAATGAAGAATATAAGATAGAAGAGGAGGGGTTTCACAAGTATGAGATCTTCAATCCTACAACATAACATTAGTAAAAGAGTGAAGTTGTGAAGTGAGGAGAGAGATATCCCTTTTAAAGAGAAATGGATGATGGAGATCATGAGGAAAGATGCATGTGATCAAGGGTGGAGTTTGAAAGTGGGAGTGGTCCATGTGCACAAGCATTTCCACCAATCGTGATGAAGAGTTGACTTTTGTCCCCCATGTGGGACAAAAATATATTTTCTTTTATTTTTAAATAAGGGAAATGATTTTTTGTGTTCAACTTAGGATAAGATGAGTGGGCAATTTTATTTAATTAAAAGCGGGACATGTTCTTTTAATTAAATATGAACTTAGGATAAAGTGGTCAAACTATAGGATAAAATCAAATAAATAGATTTTTGGAGATTTGATCAAGGATAAGCATTAGAAAGAGAGATCATAGTGTAGATGACCATTTTTGGGTGATTACATTTTCCCCTCTTTGACTAATGTGTGATCGGTCTGGGAACACATTACATCAAAGAATGAAGAAGCCAAGATGATAGAGAGATATGAATTTGAGGAACAAAGCACAGAGAGATAGGAGATCCTAAATGCACAATCTATTTAGTAGCAATACTAAAAATTTGGAGAGAGAAGAGACAATATCAACACCCGAGATGAGCACTAATATGTTGAGAAAAGAAAGTAGATAGATCAAGAGTAAATAGATAGTTGTAGCAAAAAGTAATTTGCAACAATGATATAATATTCCTGCCCCCTCAGGATTGAATTCAAAATGAGATAGAGGAGATACAAAAATAAGCTAGATTTGATCAAATCATAAAAAAGAAAAGTTCATGATAATAGATAAGAGATTAAGACCAAAGAGTGACCACCAAGCAATGAAGAGATACCCCAGTTTGACTATGTTTGATCAAGAAAGATAAAGCATATGAATTAGGTCAAAGAAATAAGAAAGAAGAAATGAGATGAAATAGAAATGAAAGCTAAGAGTGGAAGATAGTAAAAATGATGATTGCCCCAAAAATATTCAAATATTAAGCTTGAATAGGTCAACTAAATACATAGAAGAATGAATAAATTTTGACTAGTAGGATGAACCCAAATTTGGATTTCGATCCCAAAAATGGATGCAGGATGTTGAGATTAGAAAAGCTAGGTCAAAAGCATAGATGAGATGGTAAGATAGAAAAGAAGCAAGAAATAGGAAAGAAGAGATAAGATAAGATCAAGAAGAGGCAAGAGAAGGATGAATGCAGTTAGCTAACACATCCATAGAAGATAAAGAAGATAGCTCTCTCAACATGAAAAATGCAAAGCTAAGCTAGAATGAACCCTAGAATGCAAGCTAGTATGAAAAGGTGCAATTGAAAGGGTTACATAAGCAAGTCATAGTTTTTATCATCGCACCTTATTAGGGACATTGGAAGATCATAAAACTATCACTAGCATAAACTATGAGGATGTGAATATGATCTATATTGGGTAAAAATATGGGAATCCAACCTATGCATCATAGACAAATAGGTCAAGATGACTATGTAGTTAAATTCCTTGAGTTTAGTATAGAAATATTACACCTATATCAAGGCATACCCCCTGAGTGTGGTCTTGAAAAAGTAAACAAGGATGATACATTATAGGTCCAAAGTCTCAAATAGGAAAATCATGAATGCTCTCAACACTTTTAGACTAAAAAAGTATACCCACAAGCATAAAACAAGTAAAACATGCCCCATGCCCCCTTTCTTCTAGTCCATGAAATCCTTGAAAGGCTATTAGGGAGGGAACACTCAAAAAAGAAATTGTCATAGACAACACACAAAGAAGATAAAGTTCATCATAGCTCAACAAGTTTAACATTTAAGTGCATGTGTGCATATCACATGGCCATTTCTTTGAAACTTGAATCTGATAGTGAGAAATATCATAGCATCCTAGACTATACATAAGGTATTCAAAAAGTGTTGAGAAACATAGTTTTGCATGAATTACCAAAGAAACCCTAACACACTAGAAGACCCTAATAAGCTAAGAAGTTATGCCCCCAAGATGAGGATAGGAGAAAATTCCAAGCTAGGAAATCGATTATGGAGTGGATGAGTGAGACTATTAGAGCACATGTTTCCAAGTTTTCACCAATTAGCAGATCTTTTTTAGGAATTTTAATAATTTTTTTGTATTTTTGAGATATCTAATTTTTTTGGTGATACATCAATGAGCCCATTGTTAGGTTTTCACTAAGATGATCACTTTTTTAGAATATTTTCTTATTTTTAGGATTTTTTCAGCATCACTTATGATTTTTTTGGATTTTTTAGAATGATTTAGAGATCACTAGTTCTCAAGAAAGATCAAATAATTTTGTTCTAGTATCTAGCAAGGTGTAGGACATGATGGAGAAACAAGATGGTGGAAAAGAAAAGATGAATATGAAAGGAGTATAAAGCAAGTGAAAGTGATCCTCAAGGACTGGCTCCTCAAGAGTACTCAAGCTAGGGAAAGATAGCCATATGAAACAAGTTTTGGATAAGCAATATAAGTGATGAGAAAGATAGCATATAGGATAAGAAGTGAAGACAATAAATGAGATAGCATATGGGATAAGCAATGAAGCTAATAAGAGAGATATCATAAAATCATGTAACCCAAAAGAGTAGACATGTCAAGAGGCCTAAGCACCATATTTTTCTTTATTTTGATCAAGACCAATGGGTCAACTAGATAGGATAGAAATGTGATATATAAATAAGAATAAAGCTAAATATGAAGGTTGTGAATTAATTAGAAAGAACAATAGGGAAGCTAAAGAATAAGATAGCCAATACACAAGGATAGCTCAACATTGTCAAGATCAAAGAGGAACAGGGAATAGATGGATGATGGAAGAATTAAACATGATGCATGTTTACTAGGTTTTCATCATGGTTCTTATCCAAGGTGCCATAAGAAGTGGTTTTCAGCAAGGCACATTTTATATTCTTTTTCTTTTCTTTTTGCTATTTTTTTTCTTTTTGAATTTTTAGAAACAGGTCAAGCTTTTTCAAGTTAGATAGTACTCCTATAGGAAAGATAAGTCATGATAAGCCAAGACCATAGAAAGGTATGCTCAAAGATGTTGATAGGGTTATGTAAGGGAGATCATAGTAGGAAGAGTATATGGAGGATAAGAGTTCACATTTTGAAAGCACTGACCGAGCATGGATAAGAAGTAAGTGTAAGCTTTAGAGGATTACATGAGGGTAGTCAAAATATTGGGAAAGATCAACATTGACACACACCTTGAAGGGTGTTGGAATCATGGAGGAAACAAGAATGAGATATATTAAGGTTTAGATGTATAAGGTAGCAAAGAAATTTTGGAAGAAGATGAATTGGAAGGCTTTGGAAGCTTTTTATGAAGATGTTTGGAAGAATGTGGAGTGGAGCCCTTTGAAATCTTGAATGTCAACTTTGATTTATTTTCAATATTCAAGTAATTCAAGAGAGACTTGGGAATCCATATAGCTTTATATTTTTATCTTTCTTTGGATTCTTTAGAGCACATTTCTTCAATGATGGATTTAGGAACCCATATTTTCTTTGATTTAGCTCTTTGAGTAGTAGACCTTTGTAGTCTCTTAAATGTTTTTTATTTCTTAGCATTAACATATCTATGAGATGGGACATAGCGATCTTCATTTTTCAATGGATTCTTATGTTTATTATCACTTCCAAAAGACTTGGGATTTGTGGATGAATAAGGCTGATATGAATGGTTTAGATGGATAGATGAATGAATATTTTTCAAGGATGAGCATCCTTGTTGATCTTGAAGTATGATAGGAGAGTTGGGAATGTAAAATGTAGGAGATGAATGAACATATGGTTCCAATATGAAAGGAAGGTTTGAAGGTTTTAAATTATATGGATAAGGACCAATGATAGATTTTGGAGATGCAAAGGGATAGTGAGTAGGGATATCAACATCTTTAGAGTGAGCAATATGGCCATGGGCATCAATAGATTCATAATTAGCTTTGTAGGAGCAACATCTTTAATAGGAGAATTTGAATCTTAAGCATAGTTTTGAAGTGGATATGGAGAAGTAGAACATGAGGCAATGTTTTGATCTTGACATGTTTCTTTAGGTAGCATAGGCATAGAAATTCTCTCATGATTTTTAGTAAGCTCAAATAAAAATAGTGGAAGTGTTGTCTTCATCATACTTGGGAGATGGAAAAGACATAGGATGTGAATGGGTGAAATTATGAATAAGATGAAAGGGTGCTTGAACTTGATCTTTATTTATAGCTTTAGCTTTTGGAGAGTCCTCTTGATATAGAGCCACTTCTAAGGATAAGGGAGAATATGAGGTTTGAATTATAGGTTTTTGAAGAGGTAATGGGGGATTAGCATAGTAGGCATAGAATTTCATGGAGGTTGAGGATATTTATCCTTAGTAGCATTGAAAAGTTTTGCAACCAAGTGAAGATTAGCTTGAGTTTCTTTTAGAGGTAGCCCTTGAGGATATGCATAATCAATATGGAAAGTATTATGTTCTTTATTTAATGGAGGCATGGTGGAAATCTTTGAAGATTTAGGATGCTCATGCATGTTGGAAGAAGTGAAGGTTTAAGAAGACCATCACTAGACATAGGTTCATCAATATGATCTTGCTCAAGAGAAGTGTTATCATCACATGAGTCATTAGGGATGATGGATATCAAATGAACCAAAAGTGTCACAAAAATTTGTGTTCAAAAAGTGTCACAATTATATAAACCATTATTCTTGAGAATAACAATGAAAGAGAACATCTCAAGAGGTGGATTATAGCTCTCTATTTATGACATGCAAAGGTTCAAAATAATAGTATGGTGGATCTCAAATGAAGCAAGTTATGCAACCCTTGCAAGGTACACCATAGAATGAGAGATTCAAAGATTAGAGGCAAGAGTGCTAATATCTAAGAATCTAGAATGAATGTAATGCAAATGAAAGCTAAATGAGAGAAAGTAGAATGAAAGATAAAATAGAAAATAAGTATTACCACCTCTATTTAGACTAGATGATTTAATATATAAGAATGGAGAGAAACTAGAATAAATGAGAAGCATAAAGAATGAAGAATAGAAGATAGAAGAAAAGGAGCTCCACAAGTATGGGATCTTCAATCCTGTAGCATAACATTAGTAAAAGAGTGGAGTTGTGAATTGAGGAGAGAGCTCTCACTTTTAAAGAGAAATGGATGATGGAGATCATGAGGCAAGATGCATGTGATCAAGGGTGGAGTTTGAAACTGGGAGTGATTCATGTGCATAAGCATTTCCACTAATCATGGTGAAGAGTTGAGTTTTATCCCCCATGTGGGAGACAACTGTCTTTTCTTTTATTTTTAAATAAGGGAAATGATTTTGTTTGTGCAACTTAGGATAAGAGATGAGTGGGGAATTTTATTTAATTAAAAGGGGGACATGTTTTTGTAATTAAATATGAACTTAGGATAAACTAGTCAAACTATAGGATACAATTAAATAAATGAATTTTTGGAGATTTGATCAAGGATAAGCATTAGATAAATTATGAAAAAATTCTAGAAAGGAGCCTCATAGCCTAGATGACTATTTTTGGGTGATTAAAACAAGCATCAAATTAGTTACCTGATGAAAAATAAAAAAAAACAAAAAAAAACATGTTAATTAGGGTTGATGCCTAAGAACAAAAATTAGTTACCTGATGAAAAATATACAAATTATTAAAAAAAATGTTAATTAGGGTTGATGCCTAAGAACAAATTTTGGTTCCTCCAAAAGCTCATAAAATAATAGATGTGCATATTATACATACCATTCCTTTCATCTTTGAAGTAATTTGGGCTCCAAGTTATTGCTAAAACTTTCTTATGATACTACAGTCATGGCCATCATTTACACTTTTATCAAATAAAAGATTGTGGGCTAGTTTTTCTTTAAAATATGAAAATAGAATTACACTTATTAGCATAATGGATACAAAATTATTAAAAGACCTTATACCATTTGCAATTCCAAAATCACATATTCTATGGGATAAATCAATTTTAAAATAAAAAACTCAATAAAATGATTGTCTTTAAAAAATCACTACATGATGAAAATAATCTCATTGATAGGACTTGTCAATTATAATTCTTTGAGACAAATAAAGTTTAAATGAAAGTAAAAGACATCTATTGTCTTTAAGTTTCAGTTGGATCTTTCCAGTAACTATCAAAATTCTATAATGTGAGATAAGTTTTTAGGAATATATTCCTAATAGAGAAGAGAAGAACAAATAAAGAGATTATTAAAAAGGAATGTTCACACAAGGTAATATCACTGATACAAGTATTATGTATTAACGTTAGCTAAAGGAATGAAACAAAACACTAATTCATTTTCAAAAAGCTAGGCAATATTCTCCAAAAAAACCTACAAGATATGTCTAAAAATAATAATCCAAACTTCCAATTTCAAAAGCTCTTCCACGTGAGATTGCCATTGATGATCTTAAATGAAATATCAAATATGCATTCAAAAAAATGAATATATACTTGTGAAAATCTAGAAAAATGTTCAATTTTTATTGATTTGATTTTTCTTGTAGCTTTTTAGCACATTCTCTCAAGGTTCTTAACTTTCTACAAACTCCTGAATCCCAACAATAAGAAATACCAAGTCTATAATTTGGTTTAATTGGGCTCACAAATCCCTCCCATATAATTATTAGTTGGGAAGCACTTGTCCATCTTCACGTCTACCAAAAAATATAAGCCATGTGTAGTACTTTAACCTCTTTCCACAAAATAAAGTTTAAATAAATTGGAAACATTTTGGAAAACTTTTTATTGTTGTTTCTAAAATAATACTGATAATCATATTACAGATTAGATTCTATAGCCCATCATTTTAGAAAATGAAGTCTTATATTCTTCAGAAAGTAAATGATGTTGAACATATCTATAAAATTTTCCAAAGAAGTAGGTCAAGAGATCTATAAAAAATTATTAGGTACACATAGCTCCCTAGCACAATATATATCATTTACGAATTCGTTGTATAACCTTAAGGGTGTATTTTTATAAATTTTAGGTGATAATATACCATCATAAGAAAAACATCAAACATATAAGAGGTATTGTATCTAAAAGTTCCTCTTCTTTTTTGTTCAACCTAGATAAAATCACCACATATATATGGGCAAGACATGAAACTTAAACAATGCCACACCATATTTAAAACCATGAAATTTTTGTAACCAACATGAGATTTTCGCAAATGCCATGATATCTCCAAAATTGCCAAGACACTATTGCAACCACCATATATTGGTGAACAAACCAACATATTATTTCTAGTAGTTTTCTCATGGAAAAAGCTATACTATGCTTCTACTTTTTTTCTTCTTCTCAAAAACCTACTTCATCTATAGCTGACTTGGTCTTTGTGTCACCTCAAAAATACCTGCAAACTTTGTAGAGTCCTATAGAAACTTGCATACTTTTATTGTTCTAAGACTCAATGTACTAGGAGTATATTGGCTCTTGAAAGTGTTTCAACTTGCACAAATTTTAATAGATGCTAAAAAAGTTTCCCGGTAAGCTTACATTAAACTTATTTTCCATGACCCCTTATGAAAAACCTCCTTTCTATAAGTAAATACTCTTATTCAACTATCTTATGATTTTCTACTTTCAAAAGTGATGGATCCTTCCAAGATAGAAATCAAGAAAAATAGAGTCAAATTTTTTCACTTTGGTCATGGCATTGACCAAGGAATCTGGCCTGCACTAAATATTCTGCTACATGTACTAGCAGTTTGGGAATTCTCTTGTGTTGATTTATCTATTTTTGTATTTACCTTTATATGTTGCCTTTAATTTTTGTTGTGTTACCCATAGGATGGTATATGGTTGAGCATCTGTGATATTGCCTGAAGAAGGACTCAACAATTTCTTACATTTAGGTATGTTGAACTATTGACTTTTAACTACTGATTTTCATTGTTTGGAAATAAAATTTGATTAAACTACTTTCAGGATTAAAAATTAATTAAATAGGTATTGATCCTCTTCATTTCTAGAAAGCAATCCTACAAAATTTAAAAGATTATTAAGGAAGACTCAAACTATAACCCAACATGGACATTGGTAGAATATAATTTGAAAGAATAAAAACACTAACATGTTTAGGACCCAATCCAATTTGTAACAATTTTCACCATATCCAGCTAGGGCAATTTTTGATTACTAGTTTCTTCCCCTTAGCCTCTACATTAATATACTATTGTTAAGAATATTTTTCATGCAATATTTTGCTAAAATTAGTTGAACTTACCCAATTGGTAGACTTGAATAATGAGTAGACTTGTGATCATGCTGGAATTATTGAAGTTCATCTGTAATTTGCTGAAATTGCTCCTTAAAATTTATATGTTCTTGCACAACTTATGGGACTATGAAAAAAGGAAAGCCACCTATGGTAATATGTTTAAAATGTCAATTTCATGGCAATAATTACTTGAATAAACAATGTTACATCTTTTAAGGTAAATATTGTAAGAATAACTTGTCTAATAGAATCTACAACCATTTTCATCTTTGAACATTTTGATTCATGCCAAATTTTTTATTATCTATAAAAATTAACTAGGCTCAAATATTATTTTGGCTTCACGTAATTTTGTTGGAAGTGATTTGCATTAAATCCATAAGAAAACTCATTTTCTCCATGAGTCTGGGTTAGGCTTAATTTTTCACCTTTTCTTTGATTTGTATAAATTCCTATATTACATTTCAATTTTTTATGGGATTATAATCTATATATCTAAAAATTTGAAGTAGAAAACAAGATTAATGATTACTTCCTTTTGAAGGACTTTTTTCTAGTTTGATGACTTGTGGGACACCTAATTATTTGGTCAACATATATGGGCATGGATGGCTTCTCATTTTTCTTATTTTTTAGATTGGTCATCTTTCTCTATCTAGTTTCATTTTGCAATTGAACTTAGGGGTCTTGCATATAATATTGCTCTTGGATTTAAGACTCTTATTTTTGCAATTAAACTTAGGGGTCTTGCATATAATATTTCTCTTGGATTTAAGAATACACAATTTCTAGTCATTTTTTTGGATTCACCTATTTGTAGGTAATATAAGATGTAAACTCATTGTAGATGGCATGGAGCCCTTTCTTGCAACTGTTGAAGTCATGCAAATAAAAGAGGTAAGCATATATAATGTACATGAATTGTTTAATAAAATTCTATAAAGTAGATATCATAACTTACATGAAAATGCATTTACCAAGTGTTAGACCAAATGTAGAGCATGGGCATCCATCAAGAAGATAATGGATATAAATAGCTTGGTAAATATGCATGAAAAATGTGAAAGTATATACAAGGCATGTCAACTTGCAACAAGATATGTTCAAAATAGGTTTGAATGGTGCAAGGCTTGTCCCACCATGTCAGCAATCCAATAGGAAAATTTTTTTTTACAAGTAGTCACAGAGAACAATTACCATGCAACATAAGATATAATTCATTCTAGATAGCTTGGAGTGCATGGATACCTAGTCAGATTCTCCAAATGTTGCCATTGTAATTGCCCCAATAGACATGTATGTAAAATAGGGAAGCATGGGTAGGGCACATGAACTTTTTTCCATAATCCTTCAAAGAGATGGCATATAGGTTTCAAAATGTGCATGCCAAAAATTGGTGATCTTCTAGTGCAATTGTGACGACAATGAAAGAGAGTGGTTAGGCGGCCAAATCTTCAACGTTAATGGTGATCTTTCCTGATGGGGATAATTTTCTTGGACATTTGCTACTTAATCAGTACATTACTATCAAATTCATTTGATGTTGTTGATTCTTTAATTTAAGGATACATAATTTACTTCAATCTTAGATATAATGCTAGAAACCCCCAAACATATGCACTATTCACTAGGGTCATAATTTTTTTTTAGAGGCACACTGTTTGGTTGGGAAATTACCTGGTATGTCGTGTAAGAGCCAAACCCACTATACTTTGTGTCCCTAACTCTCAGCTCCTTAATTCCTGTAAAAAACATAACAAGTAGCATTAGAAATGACCATGCACATCAAGTGGCATTCAAATCAAATACAAAAGAAGGACTTTTGTACACATTTGAATCTAGACCAAATCTAAATATTTATAGCATGAACCATAGTTGGGGATTTTATAGTGATTGATGACAATAGATTTGGACTAGGGTAAATACATAGGTGGTGGAGATAATTCTTGGTGTCATCCATCACTTATATCATAATCTGCCTTGGCTACAACATGTAGCCTCAAAGATGGAAGACTTTAATCCTGTTCCAACCAGGTCAGTAGCATGGGATTACCAAAGGTGGAAACTATAGATCATGGATGAGGCAAGAAAACCCCATTTGCTGGTTGTGTGAGACTTTTTTGGGGCTAATGACATTTAGTGAGAGGGAAAAAAACTTCATTGCTTCTTGCCATGGTTTTTTAATTGAAAAATGCATTGCTTCTAAAAGAATACTTTGCTAAAGTATCATTTTAGAAAGAATGTGTAGGTACTTTTAAAAATGAAAAAGAAGAATGTAAAATAATAACAAGAGAGATGTAAAGCAAATTGGTAATTTAAGTAATAATATAAATACTAAATTTTTCACAATGACAATACTTTAATTATGATTTTATATATTATTTGGTATCCTAAAATTTGTAATATCTAATTAATTTTGAAGTATACTTAAATAGAAAATGTATATTATAAATTTAATAAATGAGTAATAGACCAAATTTAATCTAAGAAGATATTTTATAATATTTTTATTTTTATAATAAATTTTCTTTTAAGTTTTTAATTAATTTTTAAAATAATTTCTATCAAATTTAATGAATACAAATTTATGTCTCTATTTTGGAAACAAAATGTTGTACAATTATGTAGACTTGAGAATTTCATTTGGCTATAGCACAATTCACATAGATTTATAATTGTGTGCATGCAATCTTGCTAAATAATGAAAACCATGACACAATAAGAATGTCATAGTTTGTTTATTTTAGACACACTTTATTATATTTCAAATGTGAAACCTCAAAAAAGAGAACATTTATCAATTTTTCAAAAAAATAGTTTTAAAGATGTCAATAGGAAGAAGAGTAGTTATAATAAAGTTTGATGGATGTAAGGGATGTTCGAATGTGATTAGTCATTTTCTTACATATGATAATGAGATTAGGCCAATTTAATTTATTTGATCTAAGGGAAAAGATACCAATAATAAAGAAAGTGTGCTTTATCCCTAAAGGAACAATATTGAATGGTAAATGTTATTATTCTTTGGACCATGATAGTAAATATATGTTAAGATATTGATTGGATATGAATCTTAAATATTTTGGGTCCTTAAATGAACTAATGACTTGTGAAGATAGGGTACTTATGAACATAAGCTAGGAACTTTGATGATGGAACTATGAGTTATTTGTGATTATCCTTGAAGGGTTTATTGAGATAATGATTCATACAGAGAGTGTGAAGGTGAGTGTTGTTAAAAAATAAGGCCATAATGATCTCCTATAAAGATTGTAAAACCATTATTAGTATGAGAAAGAGATGGTACAAGTGTCATGGATGAGTTATGAAAAATAATATTAACCTAATCCATTAATAAATAAATCCTAGAGAAACTAAAAATGACTAATTATCCTATCACTTATATAGTCATTTATTTGGTAGTTTATGTAGTTGTTTGTGTTTAAGTGACTACTTATCCAATCACTTATTTAGTCATTTATTTGGTATTTTATTTACTCATTTCTATTTGGTTGATCTTGTGATTTTACCTAGTGATTAAATTAGTCACGTATTTAGTCATTGATGCAAGAGCATCCAAGGTGTAATATCAACCCTACATCACCTAAAAATATTTCATTTCAATTATTTCAATAAGGGTTGTCTTAATGCAGAGTTGTTGTCTATGGAGGCTTGCTACTTAGTAAGTCAGTCATATGATCTCAAAATGTTCTAATTGTAGTGGTGAAGGTTCATTTTAGTTTGTCAGTGGAGTTTCATGGCTAAATTTATATGTATTTGTGAATTTATTATAGGTTTTTGCTAAGCAATTTTGGTATTAAAAATATAGGCTCAATTTTGAAAGCCTTAGAGGCCTTAGATGAGGCTTGAAAATTTATGGATAGGTTCTTGCACAAATCTAAACATGTAGATCAAGAGCTGAGGTTTCTCGAAAAGTGGGTATAATAGCCAATCAGAGCAACAATTTGAGAGTTATGGTCTTTTGAAGTTGCACTACCCAAAATTTCTAAAATAAATGTCAAAAGTGTATTTGGCTGACTTTATTGGTAGGGTTTGTTGGCCCTAGGTATTAAGTTTGAGCATCTAGAACCTTCTTGGGAAGCATATAATTGCATTTTAAAGAAAGGCCCAAACATTGTTTAGGACAACTCTAGGTGATAGTTCACAACTTTGCCTTGTAGATTACTATAATGAAGATGCCCATGTGGGTTAGCATATTGTAATTGTGAATTCCATAATTCCACATTTACGATGATAATAAGAAGCTCATATTTTGTTCTCACAATTTTTGTTGTTCTTTGTTTCTATTACATGTTTATGGTATTAAGAGGAGCACCCTTCATCAAGTGGTATTAGAGCTAGAGTTCCTAAGTATGTGGATAGATCACCGATTGTGAGGCAGTTCACACTAGGATCATGGTTTGGGATATGCATGTAGAGAGATCACCGACTATGAGGCAATTTGCACTAGGGTTTCAATAGAAGCATGAAAATGCCTCCATAAAGAGAGCATGGTGGAAGAGTAGAAGGTGTTACATGTGAGGATTTTAGAACCCCATAGAGGCAAATGCAAGCATTGGAAGAAAATATGTGTAGAGGAATGGATCTTACCATAGGAGATGCTTAAAGCAAGGATGAAAGAGAAGAAGAAGGAAATATAGACCAAGCCATAGTAGAGGAAGTTTTTAACCTAGAGGAGGTGAATATTTTTTAGGCCATTTCTAGTATTGGAAAAAGACCTAAGTTTGATGTTCCCATTTATTTGGGAAAGATCAACCTAGAGGAATTGATTAACTAGATGAATGAATTGGAAGAGTACTTTGAATATGAAGATATTGAAGATCTAGATAGGGTCAAGTTTGCGAAGGCCAAATTGAAGGGTCATGCAAAAATCTAGTGGCAAGAGATCCAATCGGATCAAAATAAAAGAGGAAAGGAAAAATTCACTAGATGAGATCAGATGGTAGCTAAAATGAAGCAATAGTTCATTCCCATGGATTATGAGCTTGATCTATTGAAGAAAATGTAAGGGTTGAAGCAATTAGGAAAATTTTTTCAAGAGTACACCAAAGAGTTCTATCAAGTTCTTATTAGAACTAGCCATGTAGAAGATGATAAGGAGAAAGTGTCCCATTATCTTAATGGGTTAAGGCCAAGCACTCAAGAGGACCTGAGTCTTGTTCAAGTGACTAGTATTAAGGAGGCATACTAGTTTTCCCTAAGAGTTGAGAAGAAGCTAATAAATTTTTTTGATAAAAAAAAGTTGTAGAGGTCATGGTGGAAGATCTGATAGATGATATTATGAAGGTCAAAATGATGATCAAAAGAACAAGGATGAGGTTGGAGGTAGTAATCATAACTAGAGGATAAATAATTCCAACCATTTCCATGATGAGAATAATAGAGATTAGAGAGGAAGAGGAAGAAGGCAAGGATTTGGAAGAGGAGGCTTCCATGGGAAATGTTTTCACTATGGAGAAGAAGGGAATAGAGCATTTGAATGTTCCCAACACCAAGGAAGGATAGATCAAAGAGTAGAAGGCTAGGCTATAGTTGCACATGTTATTGAAGATAATAGATCATCACATTCTAAAGATGTTGAAAGAGGAGAAGTCCTAGTTAATAGAAGATTCTTATTGAGTGGTGAAAATGAACCTGATCAAAGAAGGAGCTTGTTTCATTCAAGGTGCAGATGTGAAGATAAGTGTTGTGATGTGATCATTGATGGTGAAAGTATTGATAATTTGGTGTCAGAAATGATGGTCACCAAGTTGAAGATGAAGAGATAGAAACACCCACATCCATACCATATTTCTTGGGTGCAAGATGACCACAAGGTAATGGTCAATGAACAATGCTTAGTGAAGTTCAAGATCAAAAGCTTCCAGGATGAGGTGCTTTGTGATATCATACCAATGGACATATGACATATGTTGTTGAGTAGGCCATGGCAATTTGACAAACATGTTGTACATGATGGGTGAAAAAATACCTACACTTTGAAAAAGAATAGAGTGAAACATAAGTTGAAGCCATTGAAGGAGAAAGAAGAAAAGGTATGTAGTGCTACTAGAATATGTTTTGTTGATGGAAAGGAATTTATCCAAGGTATGAAACATGAGCATATTTTTTTTTTGTAATCCTAAAAAAATGTAAAGAAGAAGTAGAGGAAGTACTTGAAAAAGTTGTAGATTTTTCGGGAGAGTTTTTTGATATTGTGTTGGATAAAGTACCTCCATGTGTTGTACTAGTAGTGTTAGCACCAAAGAAGAATGGAGAATGGAGGATGTTCTTAGATTCTCATGCTATAAAAAAGATCACAATAAATTATAGATTTCCATCACCAAGGATGGATGATATTATGGATTTTTTAAGTGGAAAGAAGTATTTCACAAAGATAGATATGAAGAGTGGATACCATTAGATTCACATCAGAGAAGGTGATGAGTGGAATACTATCTTCAAGACAAGGAAAAAATTGTATGAATGGTTAGTTATGCCTTTCAGGATAACCAATGCACTAAGAACTTTCATGTGGCTCATGAATGAAGTACTAAAGGAGTTTATGGGAAAGTTTTTATTGTTTACCAACATGATATTTTGACCTTTAGTAAGACATTGGAGGGTCATTTGATGCACATCCAAAAGGTGTTTAATAAATTGAGGGAAGAAAAGTTCCTGATAAACCTAAAGAAGTGTAGCTTTGTGAAGGAGTTGGTGCAGCTGGGATTCATAGTCTTGGTAGAAGGTCTAAAAAAGGACCCAAAGAAAGTGAAGGCTATCCTTGAATGGCCTACACCAAAGAGTGCTATGGAGGTAAGATCTTTTCATGGACTAGCTAGTTTTTTACAGAAAGTTCATAAGATGTTTTAGTAGTATTTGTGGACCCTTGACTAAAACAATAAAAGGGGATAGGAAATAATTTATGTTGACTATAGGAGTAGATAAGAATTTTAATCTGTTGAAATAGAAAGTTATAAAGCAACTTGTTTTAGCATTTCTAGATTTTAACAAGGTGTCTCAAGTAATGCTAGTGGTACTACAATAGGAGTTGTTTTGAGCCAAGAAGGTAGACCTATTACTTATTTTAGTGAGAAGTTGAATGGTACCAAAATAAAATATTATGTTTATGATCAAGAATTTTATGCTATAGTTTAGGCATTGAAGAAGTGGAGACACTATCATCTTCCTAAGGAGTTTTTTTTATATACTGATCATCAGGCTTTGCAATATTTAAATAGTCAAGAAAAATTGAACCAAAGGCATTTGAAGTAGGTTGATTTTTCATAGAGTTATACATTTGTTTTGGTTTTGTTTAAGGGACTCAAGAATTTCTATCTAGAGGATCATGATTTTGGTGAAGCATGGAAGGCATGTACATAACCTGTTACACTTGATAGGATGAAGTGGTTGTATTTTATAATCCAATATGGTATGTTGTTCAAAGGAAGCTAGTTGTGCATTCCTAGAAGTTCAATGAGAAAGAATCTCATCAAGGAGAAGCATAGTGGAGGACTGACTGGACACTTTGGGAGAGATAAGACCATTTCTTTGGTTGCTAAGAATTATTTTGAGCCACAATTGTAGCAAGATGTGAAGATTTTTATATAGAATTGAAAAGTATGTCAGATGGAAAAAGGTCTACAATAGAATACTGGGTTGTATTAGCCATTACCTGTACTAGAGAAGCCATGGGAGGATGTTAGCATGGATTTTTTTCTTGGATTACCAAGGACTTAGTGAGGGCATGATTCTATTTTTGTTACAGTTGATCAATTTTCAAATATGAAACATTTCATTCCTTCCAAGAAGACTAGTGATGCTATTCATGTGGCAAAGCTGTTTTTCAGAGAAGTGGTGAGACTACATGGTCTACCAAAGAGTATAGTTTCAAATCAAAACACCAAGTTTGTTGGGTATTCCTATGATACATTATGGAAGAAATTGAAGAAGAAATTGAAGTTCAGTTCATCACATCATCCACAGATTGATGAGTAGATAGAAGTGATGAATCATAGTTTGGGAAATTTCTTGAGATGTTTGGTTGGAGACAAGCCAAAAGGCTGGGGTCTAATTTTACCACAAGTGGAATTTGCATATAATAATTTTATCAACAAGAGTACCAGTAAATCATCATTCTAGATTGTATATGGGAGCAATCCTAGAAATGCTTATGAGTTGAGGTAGTTAGATAAAGGAGAGATAAGTAGTGCTAAAGTAGAAGAATTTTTTGAACATTTGAAGAATATCCATGAGGAGGTGAGGAATCACATTATCAAGGAGAATAAAAAGTATAAGTACAAGGAAGAAATGAAAAGGAGGTATACAAAATTTTAGATTGGAGATGATGTCATGGTTCATTTGTGAAAGGAGTGTTTTCCAGTGGGTACATAGAATAAGCTAAAAATGAAGAAGTTTGGATCATGCAAGATAGTAAAAAGCATGATTTTGGAAATGCATATGAAGTGGAGTTTCCTACTAAATTGAATATTTCACCAGTATTTAATATTTCTAAGTTGATAGAGTAACACAAAGGAGGTGATGGGGATGAACTTGTAGAAGTGTAGTGGAATATTCTAGCAACTAGTTCAACTACAAAAGAGATTGAGGAGATATTGGATAGTTGTGTTGGAATAAGTACAAGGAACAAAACTAATGAAGAATACCTAGTCAAATGGAAAGGGAGGCCAGTAGAAGATTCATCATGACTAGCAAAGGAGGAGGTTAACCATCTTGGTTTTCCTCTTAATACTTGATACATAATGACGTCACTTCTCAAATTGCCTTGAGTGTTTGATGCAAGAGCATCTTGGGTGTAAGAGAAATCTTGCATCACCCAAAAATATTTCCTTTCAATTTTTTCAATGAGGGTTGTCTTAATGTAGAGTTTTTGTCTATGGAGGTTTGCTACTTAGTAAGTTGGTCATATGATCTTAGAATGTTTTAATTTAAGTGGTGAAGGTTCATTTTAGTTTGTCAGTGGAGTTTCATGGCTAGAATATATGTATCTATGAAGTTATTATAGATTTTTGATGTGTAATTTTGGTATAGAAATTTTAGGTTCAATTTTGAAGGACTTAAAGGCCCCAGATGAGGCCTAAAAACTCAACAGATGAGTTCTTGCATGAATTTGGGTCTGTAGATCAGGAGATGAGGTTTCCAAAAAGTGGTTATAATAGCCAATTAGAGAAATGGTTCAAGAGTTATGCTCTTCCGAAGTTGGGCTACCCAAAATTTCTAAAATAAATGTCAAAAGTGTATTTGATTGACTCTATATGTATTCTTGAGTGACATAAAATTGCCTATTTAAAAAAGTTCTAAACATTGTCTAGGATAAATTTGGGTGATAGTTTACAACTTTGTCTTATAGATTACTTTAATGAAGATGCCCATGTGGGTTAACTATTAGAAATATATAATACTGGGGGGGGGGGTTGTGAATTAGTATTCTACAAACTTTTGCCCATAACTGAATATTGTTAATTAGTAAAAAAACAATGCTTAAAAATAAATATAACTATACACATAGATAACTCATAACACCATTATTTTTTAACTAGGGAAACCCTAGCCAAGGGAAAAACCTGGTGGGGATGATACCCACAAGATGATTCACTAAACAAAAGGATCCTATTAAGGATATTGACCCTATTATGAGTCTGTGAAGTAGATATAGTGTCTCAAGTCCTTGTTAGAGGACTAGGCCATATTGGGGTTGCTTCAACCTTGTTAGGAGTTGGTAGATCAAATACAATGTATGCAAGAAGAGCCCATTTTCCTAACATGCATTTATAGAATAAAGTTCTTCAAAAGAATATATATACATACAATACTTTCTCACTATTGTAATTCACACTTGCTCTGATCATACATCATATCTCACATCACATAAGGCTCATATATCTTTCAAACTATTCATACAATAGTTCACATAACATCCAACTTCCACATCTATCATTTATCGCACACTTATACGCAAGATAAGATTTTTACGTATACTTTACAACTTAGTAATTATCTCCTTAGTTGGCCTTCATGTTCTCACATGCTTGATATAATAAAAAAATTTAAAATAATTTATGGAATAATATCCAAAAAGTTGGTTTATCCTAACTTAGTAATTATTTTGTTACCAAAATAATTCCTTAATCATACAACTCAATTCTCTGCTATGCTTTGTTATGCTCTATCAAATATCTATGCTAGTATTTCAACTATAGCTTGTGCCATATTATCCATACAAATCTATGCACTTAACCATGTCCTTATGAAATTTTCATAAAGTTATCCTAAAATTTTTATAAGCTAATTCGAAGTGTGTCATCTATGCACATCATATTTGTCTCAGTGCTGCTCTAAACTGCCTAACACTTAGACAAATTTCTAACTCTAAATGCATAAATTAAATGTTGAATATATGTTTCCATAAATGAAAAAAATGGATACATCTTAATAACTATATTTCCAAATATCTCCCCCTTTGGCATTGATGGCAACAATTGGGAAAATAGGCTAAGTCCCAAAATGAGTCATACATAACAAAACAATTTTATTCATATTTTGATGGATCATTACATCCTTTATCACTCCTTAAGTTGATACATTAGTGTACTCCCAATTACATATAGAATCATACAATTTACATATTAATACTCCTTTCCATACATATTACTCCTCCCTTTGACATCAATGGCAAAGGAGTCACAAAAAAAATATACAAAAACTTGTGGCCTGTTGCTGATCAACTTGATAGCCTAAAAAAACAATTTGCATATATCAGTTTTAGTCATTCCAATTCTTTCTTCTAGTTCTCCTTCACTATATCAAAGATAATTATTAGTGCATGTAGTTCATAAGATTCCACTTCAATTGTCCTAAAGTTAGTATCTTTGCTACAAGACATTCCTCTAGTTGGTTTTGCAAAATGCTAATCTCTAGTGACAAGATTTCTCTAAGAGTAGAGAATCTTTTGGCTTCCTTTTCCTTATTAGACTCCAAACCTTTGATCACATTATGGATCTTCTCCACTTTTATTCCATAGTCCTCAATATTGGTCTTAGGGAACTATATATTTTTAGTGATTGTGTCAAGATCACTCAACTTACACTATCCATACAACTTCTTACCTTCATCAATGTGCTTCCTAAACTCCTTGATGCTTACATCAAGTTCCTTCAAGTCAATTCAGACATTTGTGCACACTATATCAAATAGTGTTGCATCATGCATGACATCTGCTTGTGCTAAAGCTACCTTAACTAAAATTGTGAATTCCTCATCAAAGGTCTTCACCAAGGCCTTTTCTTTTGACTGCAAGTCTATATTAGCTACAATTGTGATAACTATCTTCTACATTCTATCAAAGTCATTAGTTAGAGTCTTCTCCAAAAGCTTTACAATTTTTTTCTTTTGGAGCAATTTTCTCAAAGAACTCATTAGTCCCTTCCAATCATCATCATCATCATCATATGGAACTACTATTGTTGCTACTACTACTGGAGTTACTACTAGGGTGATTTTTATTGCTTTTAGTTCAACACTCTTCTTTTCTTCCTTAGCCTTCTTTCTCTCTTCTTCTAGTCTTTCAACTTCTTCTAGTCTTTCAACTAGTGGTGCAGAAAGCCAAGGCAACCGGAATAGCTGGGAGACTCTGATGGAGAGGAGAGTAAAAAATATTGAGAACTACAATCACAACTTGGCAAGTCAAATGATCTCCCTCCTCGCTTCGATCAACGACAACATCCTCTCTCTCTTGGATAATCTCAAAGACAGGAACCAGATGGAGGAAGAAGATAAACAGAATAGAGACAAAGATAGGCTGGATGTGGATAAAGCCAAGGACAACACTATGGAGCAGGATTTGACGAACGCCCAGGATCATAAGGCAGAAGAGCAACAAGAGTGCGCCAAAGCTGCCCAGACCATGCTCGAGATGGAGAAGTAGTCTGCTAGGTTGGGTCTCTGTCCTTTGGTTTTTGTTTCTCCTGGCTTTGGCTTTTTGTCTGGTCTCTATTTTTTTGGTTGGTTCTCTAGCCTTTTTTGTGGGCAGTTGTTTCGGGCTGGGCCTTTGGGCTTATTTTCAGCCGTAAGGATTATGTTTTGGCTGGGCATTTTTTCGCTTATTTTCAGCCTTTCTTGTTGTTAAACTTATGGGTTTCAGGACCCCTTAAAACCTGTTTACCTTATCAAAAACTTCTTTCTTTGATTTCTCTTCAAATTTTTTTCTTCCCACAATGAGTCATACATAACAAAACAATTTTATTCATGTTTTGATGGATCATTACATCCTTTATCACTCCTTAAGTTGATGCATAAGTGTACTCCCCCTTACATATACAATCATGTAATTTACATATTAATACTCCTTTCCATACATAGTACTCCCCCTTTGACATCAATGGCAAAGGTGTCAAAAGAAAACTGTATACAAAAACTTGTGGCCTATTGTTGATCAACTTGATATCCTAGAAAAACAATCTACATATACTAGTTTCAATCTTTCCAATTCCTTCTTGCAGTTCTTCTTCATTGTATCAAAGATAATGACTAGTGGACATAGTGCATAAGATGCCACTTCAATTGTGCTTAAGTCAATATCTTTGCTGCAAGACATTCCTCCAGTTGCCTTTGCAAAATGCTGATCTTCGATGACAAGATTTCTTTAAGAGTAGAAAATATTTTGTTTTCCTTTTCCTTCTTAGACTCCAAACCTTTGATCCAATTGTGGATCTTCTCCACTTTTATTACACAGTCCTCAATACTAGTCTTAGGGAGTTGTAAATTTTTAGTGAGTGTGTCAAGATCACTCAACTTACCCTTTATCTGACTCTCAAAGTCTATTAGGTATTTTTATAACATCACACACTATCCATACAACTTCTTACCTTCATCAATGTGCTTCCTTAACTCCTTGATGCTTACATCAAGTTCCTTCAAGTTAATTCTCACATTTGTGCACACTGTATTAAATAGTGTTGCATCATGCTTGACATGTGCTTGCACTGAAGCTACCTCAACTAAAGTTGTGAATTCCTCATTAAAGGTCTTCACCAATGCTTTTTCTTTCAACTGCAAGTCTGCATTAGCTATAGTTGTGGTAACTATCTTTTTCATTCTATCGAAGTCATTAGTTAGAGTCTTCTCTAAAGGCTTTACAATTTTTTTCTTCTGGAGTAACTTGCTCAAAGAACTCATTAGTCCCTTCCAATCATCATCATCATCATCAGATGGAACTACTACTATTATTGCTGCTACTAGAGTTACTACTAGGGTGAGTGTTACTACTTTCAGTTCAACACTCTTCTTTTCTTCTTTAGCCTTCTTCCTCTCTTCCTCTAGTCTTTAAGCTTCTTTCTTTGATTTCTCTTCAAATTTATTCCTTTCCTCTTCTTCTTTTTCTTTTCCTCTTCTATCCTTTTTTTCTCTACTAACCTCTCTATTTCTTTTTTATTTTCCTGTTTCTTCTCTACCTTTCTCCTTTCTTCTTGTCTCTTCTTTAACTCTTTTTTTCTCTTCTCCTTAGTCTATTTCTTCTTTTTCTCTTCTTCATCGTCATTAGAGCTTGAATAAGGTATGATATTTCTAACAATAGATTGGCCAAATGATGCAAAATGATTCTCCTTTGCATCCACAATTATGTTTGTATTTTCCACTTGCATGGATTGGGTACCCACAATAATATGCTATGGTGATAGTGCTTATTATATCCCTCCCACTTCTTCCTCATCACTGGAAGGTGTTCTTGCATGTACATAAACATGGCTCTCAATCTTGGACTACACACTCACCTATGCTACTATAGGCATTGAGGTCATATATCTCATAATGGCCTCCTCTATTTCCTTCCTCACATCTTCATAATTGCCTCTAATTAGAAGAATCTCTCTTTTTTGTTCCTCAGTAAGGGCTCAATACCCTTCAAAATTTTGTCTAGATCTTCCTTGGAGTTAACTTCACATAACTTATTGATCATTGTTTCCCTCAAATTTGTGTCCTCCTTTGTCACTCTTTTTTTTCTATTCAATAACCTATTAAATAGGTCTTCTAGAATCTTATTCTAAATGTTATAAATCCTCTTATTTTACAAAGTCATATTTCTAACTATTGCATTCTCTAATTTCCTTCTATCCATATTATTTTACAAACTATAGTATTTGTTCAACTATACAAAATTGTCATCATTAACTATTTGCATGTTAAGGTTTTCTACCTTTGGCTTCCATGCTTTTTTTCCTATTGATGTGCTCATTTCCTAAGTGACTTTCTCTTTTGGTCTATCTTTGGATTTCTCCTCAAAATATTTAGAGTCATTGACTTGTAGTGTCTTCCTTCTCCTTCCTGGTCCATTGGTGGTTTGCTTGACCCTTTTCTTTGTGGATGGTGATGGTTCTTGATTACCCTTCACTAGTCTCTCTTTCTCTATGCAACTAGTGTATCTATCTCTGACTTCCTTCTTGGTTGACCACTTGTTTTTTTTATTGGTTACACTTGCACAACTTCTGCATAAGGTGCCTATGCAATAGGTTTAGCTATAGTTACACCTGCTAAATGTGTTACAACAACAATAGGTGTTGTTGCTATCACATTTGATTGTCCTTTTTCCTTCATCTCTAGTGCAATGCGTTTAACTTCATTAAACTCCTCTTGAGTCATACCTGATTCCTTAAGGATGGAATCAATCTTCTTTTCCACACCCTTCTTTATCTCTTTACTATGGAGTTAAGAATGAACTTCACTCATCTTCTCTTCATAGGTTCCTTATCTAGGGCACTCAGTGTCCTCAAATTGGACTATGATCTACACATATCCTTTAATAAGTTTTGTGCTCATCTCATATCCCATGGGCTCTATGAACTTTACCCTTGGTTCCACAACTTTTATGCAGGTGTTATCAGTTTCCATCATGAAGCATAAATCATTCTTATATTTCTCCATCACGAAGGGAGGTATTTTATACCTCTATTTCATTTTAGTCTCAAAACTCTTCATCATTCTATCAATGCCATTATCTTTAACATTCTCTAGCTTTGATCTATAGCGTTGAGTAACCAAATTCATTGCACACTTATTGTTCTCCTAATTAGTCACCCCTAGGAACTTCTTAGTTGCATAGAAAAACAAATGAGTCAATACGGACTCAAATTTGAATACTGCATTCTTGGTCTTCTTCAATTTAGCAATGTTATCCAACAACTATAATCTGATTACCTCACACAAATTTACTTTCCTTCCTTGAATTTCCATTACATACATTGCATGCAAGAATCTAGCTAGTACTGAGTTAACCCTTGAACCATGGTTAAACTTGTATCCTAAAATCTTACTTAATAGATTAGCTCCTTTACCTTGAATTGTATCAACCTTCATGTTTATTCAGTCAAATCTTGTGTTTAGTTTTGTTTCAACCATCTTCCTTACATTCTTCTCATTTAGGGGATTGTGTCCTTCATTACTTAGTCCTATGAACTTGTGAATTAGGTCATTATAAATTGTGACATGCACATCTCCTAACCAAAACATTTCAGCATGTGCCCTACTCAGAATGATTTGGGTCCATTCATGATTATCAAACTCTATATAGAACATATCCTTTACTAGCTTTAACTCATTTAGGACTACATACTTAGACTTTAAAATTAGGTCATTATTACACATGACTCCTAAGTCCCTGTATATATCCTCATATCCAATACTCTCAATCTAGTAATGAATATAACTTCTAATGTCTTCAACATGAAGCACATTCTACAGGATTTGCAAAAATGTGCCTAACAGATTATCCATAAGAGAAACAAATGGGTGTTTCTTGAATACATATCTTGGTCTATCACTAACATCATAAACCAACTATCTAGACATTTTATCTTATTGTATGCACTAAAAACTTAATTCAAGCTCCAAAAAATACCTTAAAATTGCATTTAGGGATTTTGCATCTTCACACTTCAAGAACTTCTTTTTGCACTCCAAATTGCTATCAAATCACTCTTCAATTCACTCTAGACACTTTACATGATCAAATGGTACTCACAATATTGTTTTTGATCCTTAAATCATTTCAAATCATACTATGCATTAAATTCATATCTACGAAAAATTTAGAAATTGTCTTTGTTACCAGTAACTTTTTTTTTCTTTCTCAAATCTTCCTAAGATCATATATTTTCTTATACACTTGACCATAGCTTCCTTTCTATATCATCTATCATTTATTAATTGTGCAACCTATAATCCTTTCTCTATCATTAGCTCTAACAAGCTAATGCTATGTCTCTTTTATAATTACTTAATTCAAATAAGAAGAGTCAGAAACAATTGTGTACTTCAATGAGGGATTTCAACTCCCCCCTACTGATGATGAAAAAGCTAGAGGGTTGGCCCCAAATCAGGAAAGTAAATTAGACCTCTCAAATTTTATTAATAGTTTGGCTTTCATGGATGTTGATCTCTCAGGGGGTAGTTTCACTTGGTCTAATAGGAGAGTGGGTGGGGACTACATCCAGGTCTTACTCGATAGAGCCCTAATCTCCCTTGATTGGATGCATACCCACTCTTGCAGACTTTCCCTTCTCCCTAGAGTTGGTTCAAACCACTCTCATATCTCACTTTTCTTTAGTTCCCTGATGGTCAAACAAAATTTTTCTTTTCATTTTGAGAAGATGTGGACTTTCCATCTAGAGTTGGAAGCCAAGATTTCTTCTTGGTGGAACATTGAGGTGGAAGGTACTGCAATGTTCAGGATAGCCCAAAAATTGAAGAATGTGAAAAGAAACATTAAAGTTTGGAATAAGTCAAACTTTGGGCATATATTCTAGGAGAAGGATGAGAAGTTAGACCAGCTTCATACTGTCTAGGAAGAGATTTAGTTGGAGGGATATAATGACCTAAATAGGTTTGAAGAAAGGTCAATTCTATCTAATCTACATAATATCATTAGCAAGGAAGAATAATTTTGGAAGCAAAGATCAAGAGTTAATTGGCTCAAAAAGGGGGACCAGAATACTAATTTTTCCCATTTATCCACCTTAAAGCATTAGGATCATAACAGAATTTCAAGCATCAAAGGGGGCATACCTTGTTTACTAAGGATAATGAGATTGTAGATGAAGCTATGAATTACTTCTCTTCTCTTCTTTCTAAGGATCCTTCTCTCTCCTTGACAGATCAAGAGGACATCTTAAATGATATTCCCTCATTGTTGCAGAATCACCATAATTCTATGCTAAAGGCTATCCCTTCTCTACAAGAAATTTATCAAGCCCTTTCTTCTCTTCCTAGTGATAAAGCTCCTAGCCTGGATGGTTTTTCGACTTTCTTTTTCTAGATTTAGTGGGAAGTGTCAAAATGGATGTTGTGAAGGCTATGCAAGAATTTTTTGGAGCCAAGAACCTCTTGAAAGAACTCAATGCTACTTTTCTAGAGCTTATTCTAAAAATCTCAAGGGCCGACTCGATGGATAAGTTTAGGCCCATCAACCTTTGCAACTCTTTCTATAAAATCATCTCAAAGTTTTGACTACTAGGCTTATCAATGTCCTTCATCTAATTATCTCCTCGCAACAAACAAGTTTTATCCTAGGGAGACAGATTCTTGACTCTATTATTATGGTCCACGAGGTGATTCATTCTTTGGAAGCGAGGAAGAGGAAGGATTTTTGCTTAAATTTGACCTATCTAAAGCTTATGATAGGGTGGATTGGAATTTCTTGTTGGCTATCCTTTAGGCTTTTGGATTTGATGCCTATGTTTGTAGACTTATCCTTTAGCTTGTCTCAACCCACTCTTTGTCTATTTTGGTCAATGGTTCCCCCTCAAATTTCTTTTTCCCCTCAAGAGGGTTGAGACAGGGTGACCCTTTATCCCCTGTTCTCTTTATTATTATGGCAGAGTGCTTGGGGAGGTTAATTCTAAGGAAAAGATAGGATGGGAGCCTACACGGCCTCAAGCCTTCTTTCAAGAAAACCTCTTTCACCCATCAAAAATTTGTGGATGATACTATCCTGGGTTGAGATGCCTTGGTCTAGGAGGCCAGAGTGCTTAAAGGCTTGTTGAATTCCTACATGAGTGGTTCAAGCCAAGTTGTTAATTGGGATAAAAGCTTGGTCTACTTTATCAACACACCTTTGGAGAGACAGAGGGAAATTGCTCATATTCTAAGATGTGGTGTTGGGTCTCTTCTAACAAACTATCTTGGTATGCCACTGGGGTCCAAACCTATGGAATCCTTCTAGAATGGTATCATTGATAGATTTAATAAGAAGTTAGCTAGTTGGAAAGGAGCCAACCTCAGTCAAGTAGGTAAATGTACTTTGGTGAAATCTACTCTTCAAAATCTTCCTACTTATGCCCTCAGCCTCTTTGGGATCCCAGTCAAGCATGCTGACAAAATGGAGAAGATTCAGAGAGACTTCTTATAGATAGGGGTTGAAGATAATAAGAGATATCATCTTGTTGCTTGGGATCATGTCTATCTCCCTAAATGTTTTATGGTGTTCTTGGCATTAGAAAAATTAGACATCTCAATAATGCCTTGTTGGCCAAGTAGATATGGCTCATTTTTTAGAGCTCAGGAGAATGGAGGGATATAATGGTGGAGAAATATATGAGAAGGAAATCCCTCATTTTTTTGCTGAGGCTAAGATACCTCAAGGATCTTACATATGGAATGGGATTTTAAAGGAAAAATGTTTGGCCAAGTCTAAGGCAAAATGGAAAGTAGGCAATGGTGAAAACATCTTTTTTTGGTAGGATAATTAGCTATGCTAGGGACCTCTTATTGACCACCCTAATTATGGGAGATGGGAAGAGATATGTATAAGAAGATTTGGTCTAAAAGTGAGTGACTACATAGCTGGTCAAGGATGGCAAGACCTATCCTTAGTCTCATAGGACCTTAAACCTTTGATGATTACTCTGAATGCAATGATTCTTAATAACAAGAGGGACAAGGTCATTTGGGGAGATAACTCAAATGGGCAATACTATGTTGCTTCAGGTTACTTCTTGATGTGAGATAGATTGGAGAAACCCATTTGGGCTAAGGCCTAGATTCCTAGTCTTACTCCAAAAATTAACATATTCTTTTGACTACTTCTCCAAGATAAAGTGCTTACCTTGGATAACATGGCAAAGAGAGGTTAGATTATCCCTAACAGGTGTATCCTTTGTAAGCACAATTTGGAAATGGTTAACTACCTCTTTATTCATTGTTCCTACTCTTCTGAGGTCTAGAATATTTTGACCAGGGACTATGGGGCTAGTTGGTGCATCCAGGCTAACATCCAAGAGTTCTTTGGACAATGGAATAGTGTGCACATTAGAATGAAGACTTAGATGTTATGATCCTGGTCTCTTCTGCATTTCTATTGAGGAATATAGAAAGAGTGAAATGATCATATCTCTAGAGATAGGGAATCCCCTGCTTTTATTATTGAAAAAAAATAGAAGGATTAATGAAGGAGAATTATGCAACCAAAGAGGGAGGAGATATAGAAGGAGGGGGAAACAACATAGAAAAGAAAAAGGATAGTGAGGGTTTTAAAAAGAAACCTACTACTAACCCAACCCTTCATGAGGGGTTGCTCCTTCTAGTATATGAGTACTTAAAGACTTAGACCAGGGGCAAATCCCTTAGCAAAGTTGGGAATATTTCTAAGGAAACTGAGAGCTCAGTTTCAGAGGAAGTTTAGAGCATAAATTTAGAAGATGAGGAAACTTCCCCCTCTAAAGGTAAGAAATCAAAGGAAGAGGAGAAAGTCGCTCATGGCAAAAAATTCCCTAGAGGTTTAACCCCTAACCCCCCCAAGATTGAGGAACAAGAGGAGGAGGGGCATAGTGTTGAAGAAGAGGATACAAAATTGGAGGAAGAGGTGAAGGGGGAGGACTGTGAGAAGTTTGAGGAGGACATGACATTTACACTGGGTAACCCCAAGAAAAGGAAGGTTGAGGAGGCTTCACTGTTGGAAGAAAAAAAAGACTAGACTCCTTTGTTCTTGGGCCCTGTCCCTTCTATTTCATCACTATAGGGGAAGATAATTTCTCTAGTGGAAGATAGTGGGGAGGTGGTTTTGAAAGATAGGAGGAGGTTGTGGAGAAATTTTAACTCTAAAACAACGAAGATGGGGATAGTCAGAGAGATGATAAACCCTCAAGTGATGGAGGAAAAATATGGTAAAGTCCATTTTGATGAACTTCTTGACCTGACTCTTGTTACAATCTCTAACAATGTGAGAGAATATGGGCTCAACCTGCTCAACAATGCTAAAAATAGCATGATAGATAATTTTTGTTCTATCAAATGGCTATTTCATGAGATAGAAGAGCTTAAGGAGAAAATGAGCCAGAAGGACAACCACATGAGAAGAAGTGACTAGGAACACCATGCTAACCAGGAGGATCATATCTCAATGGTTGAAAAAAGAGTTCTAAGGATGAAGAATTCTAATCAGAACTTGGCTAATCAGGTGATTTCAACTTTGAACACCTTGAATGAGAATATCAATAGTTTGGGTGAATCACTGAAGGAAGCTGGATTTGGTGGGGAAAAAGAAGAGAAGGCTAGTATGGACTATAAAAAAATTGAGGAAGAAAAGAAAGAGACCAAGGGATTGGTGGACGATCAAAACTAGGACTAAGTGGGCACAGACAATTGGAGGGCGAATGAAGCTTTAGAGATTCTAGAGGTTCTAGATAGGGTAGACTAATAGTTTTAGTTTTCATTTTTTGTTTCATCCTTATCTAGGGTTACTAGTTTTTATTTCCTAGTTATGGGCCTGTCTTTTGATTTTGGCTTTTTATAAGTAGATGCATACTATCTAAACTTTACTTTTTATTTATATTTTAGATATTATGTAAAAAATTTGGGTTTCAGGATCCCTGTAAAACCTATTTTACTTAATCAAAAATAATTGTCTACTTCAATGTTTCGTCAGGTGCATCAAAATACCATTCCTCCAAAACTAAGAAATTTTTGGATCCTTAGCTTTCACAAATGCTTCCTTAAATTCATCAACATGTTCTTTGATTGGCTCCTTCAAACTGTTATCACTACCATTTCCATTCCTTCTATCATTTCTATTGTTATTCCTTCTATAGTTAGGATTTCTATTGAAATTCCTCTTCTCTATTATGTAATATCTCTCTATGTTTCCAAAGTTATTACATAATTGACATACATGTGCATTCCTTCTCTGATTATTTCCATTCTAACCATCAAGTGCTTTGCAATTCCTTGGAACGTGTTCAGGTTTGTTACACTTGTAACACACAAATTGTTTCTTTTTTCCATTAGATCTTCCTCCATCATTAGATCTACTTTGTGATCTCCCTCTTTCATTACCTGTAGATTTATTATTCCTAAACATTGTACTATTTTCATTATTACTATCAAACATACATTTCTTACAATCTACTACTTTTATGTTCATAACCATGACAATTATAATAATAGAAATTAGTAATAGGTTTAAAAGACTTGCCTATGCAATCTCTTTTCATATGACCAACTTCATTATATATGGAACATCTACCTCTAAACTCATGTCTTACTTCATTGGGTGGCTCATATTTCTTAGGTTTATCAACTTGTTCTATTTTCTTAGGTTCATCTTGTTTCACTGACAATTCAACTAATTCAATCTCTTTTGATACTTCAATTTTTGTGCTTGATTCTAGCTTACTTAGGTCAGATTCTTTAGAGGATTCAACAAATTTATTTGGTTCTCTTCTAATTGTGACTTTCTTGGCTTATTTCTTACCAATAATATATCCAAGTCATGTCTTATCATAAGAAGGTCTCTGGTGAAATATTTACTCATCAATCTTCTTACTACTAGAATAAATTTTCTCTAATTATTGCTAGGCTTATGTGAATTCTCCTTTCACAATGATATTGTACTTTTCTAATTCTACATGCTCAATCTTAATAGAATCTAATTTAGATTTTATTTGACTTAACTAGGATGTAAGGTCTACATTCTCATATTTTAGATCAGGTTCACACTTACTACCATCTTTCTTAAGACACAACTTAAGTTCAACAATTTTCACTTCATGTTTTAAGATCTCATTTTCTTTCTTGATATTTCCTATTTCATCATTGTCACTAGTCTATATAATTTATTTCTTGCCAAATGTAGTGCCTCTCATGTTTATAGTTTGTACCTTGTTATATTTTGATTCGAGAGATACTTGTTATTCATGTTATTTTGACATTTGAGATGACCTAATGGTCATATGTTATACTTTAATTTCCAGTCTCATAGATGTTAGATTACTATATTTCTTAGTTGATCATATTTGCATGATGAGGCCACTTTGAGATGATAGTAAGTTTCATGATGATATCTAGTTATCTAGTATTTGGACATATATTTTGTGATGGATTTAATGCTATGGTATTTACTTCATCCTTACTTTGTTATGCTTTATGCGAACATGAGTGATGTAAATGGATTATTTCAGTATAATTGAAAAAATGGTTAAATTGGGCTATTTAATGCATTTATTGCTTAGGCTACGTTGTTATATACAATTCCACTTGATCATTTGTTTTAGTGTGTAGGATTTATATTCTTGGTAGTGGCATATGGGGTTAGTGATTTAGCTATTCATATTTTACTTGTATGGTTGATGTATCTTATTTAAATGTTTAATTAAACCTTCCAGTGATTTAATAAATCCAAAATCATTTGTATTATGTGACTAGACCTATGAACATGTTTGTTGATTTAGAGGTTCACACTATTGCGAAGGGTGTTGAGGAATTTTTGTGATTTGGGTTTTTGGGGCTTTATTCTTATTCGTTTTAATTTTTGACACCTTTTCCATAGATGAATTCCAATTACTTGGAATAGTCTATTTTTATTTGGGTTGATTCGGGGGTTTAACTAGGTTGGCTACTTATTTACCCTAATCGATTATTCACTCAAAAAGTGAATAAGTATCTAAAGAGGAAATTGATTCTTTTGAAAATTAAGAATTTGAGAGCTTTTTCCAAAATCCTCTTCTGGAGGATTGTGTTTTTGTTCTTTGTGAGAGCTATGGGTGTGGGATCTTCATGAGATTGGTCTCATTGGATCCAACTCAGGGAAACCTTGTTTTGCTATGATTTCCCATAGCTTTTGTGGGTTATTTATCTTATTATGTTGATTCTTGCTTCTGCCCTTTTGGCTATTAGGTAGGGCTCTCCCATTTTTGTGTTTTAGCTTTGTTGTTGCTTTCATTTCTGGTAGTTATTTGTTAGGAGGTTGAGAACTAGTGTTCTCCTATGTTTTTGATTACTAGTTCTGCTTGATTGGTCAGGTATGAACATTTTCCCCATTTTTGGGATAAGGGATTAGGGGCTTGATCTGATTAGGACCTAGGACTATTACAGAGAAATGCTTTCTCTTGACATTAATTCATAAATTAAAATTTCAAAGCGTTAATTAGCAAATTAACACAACTTAAATGCTTAAATGAACAAAGCATAAAAAGGTAATGACTGAAAGAAAGAGAGTAGAGAGACATAAGACAAAACATGATTGATAACAGAGTTCATCCGGGAAGGACTACGTCTCCAGGTCCAGCTCCAATAGGGGGATCAATCCAATTTGCTCCAAAATCAATTACAAGTGTTCAAGATCTTCCCTTCAAGCACAATTGCAACATTACTTTCCAATGTGCAGGAATAATCATCAAGTATCCAAGATCATAATCTCCTTCTCACCACTTGGATGCCTTTCCAAAGCCTACTACCCCCATTTTATACATCAAATTTAGCCAAAAATGGGCTAAAACAATTAACAAACATAATACCCTATTTTGATTACATATTTTCGAATTTTCCCCTTTTACCATTATTTTTTTATGATCTCCCACCAAAATTAAGGGTTTGTTTTCAACAAATACCCTTAATTAAATAAGCTTGGGCGGATTTGTTATGAATAGATAACAACTCTTCCCTTAATAGTATATATGCCATAAATAGCCCATTGGTTGGCCTTAATTTTAGGAGGCCAATGGTTATGAGTTCAACTCCCATTATCTCATTCCTTTAATTCGAATTTGAATGTTTTCCCTCTCTTTATGATTTCGTGATGTCATGTTGACGTCATCAAAATCCATACTTTTACTAGAATTTGAAACCATCATAACTTTTGTATCTTATCTCCGTTCTTGATGAAACGAATGCCATTGGAAATCTTTTGACGAGCTCTTTCATTTGGAATCCATTGTCAAATACTTTTGAGATGATTACTTTTTCACCCTTTTATGGCCTCTAGTCCCAGTTTGACCAAACTTTGACCAGTCATAATTTTTGCACTTGAACTCCAATTTTTCTCGTTCGAGTTATGTTGGAGTCAAAATTGTGAACACTTTGTAATGATGTTGATTCTTGGAGCATTGGGGACATTTTACTTTTCGTAATTTTTTTATCCCTTGGATCAAGCCTCCCCACTGAAGAGCTTTCGGACCTCTGAAAGTTTGGATTACTCGAAAAGAAGGTGAGGGTATTTTTCCCTCACTTTACCAATCTCCATCCATCTTGCCTTGCTTGGATGCATCCCCTTCAATCCCACTCGGAGGTATTCAACTGGTCCTCTTCTTGAAGTTCTGACATTCCTGTCTAGGATAACATCTTCTGGCAATTCAGACATATACTCTGTTGACAAATCATCAATTGATAGAACCTGAACACTAATGTCTTCATCCAAGATCATTGGAGGCTCATACAACTTCAGATTCTCAACATTGACAACTGAGTAAATTTGCATGTATGGCGGAAGATTAAGGCGAAAAGCATTAGTACCAATCTTTTCCAAGATCTCAAAAGGACCATACCTGATAGCTTTGAGCTTCCTTTCTTCCCCTTGCATTCTTTCCTTGCTGATATGTAACCAAACTCTATCACCAACTTGGAATTGGTGATCAATGCGATGCTTATCATGGCGATCCTTGTATTTTGTTTGGCTCTGCTCTAATTGTGCTTCTACTGCCTGATGAATTGCTTGGACTTTCTGGATGAACTTTAAAGCCTTTTCTCCATCATGGCATTCATCTACAACATCGTCCTTCCCAAAAGGAAAATCCATTGGTGTCTTAGGCAAGTAACCGAAGCAAGTCTCAAAAGGAGACCTCTTTGTAGAAGAGTGTGCCGCATGGTTGTAAGCATGTTGCACATAATGAAGACTTTCATCCCACAACTTAGGGTCTTTGCTATAGTAGCCTCTAAGTAGATGCACGATTGTCTTGTTCACTACCACTGTCTGTCCATCGGTCTACGGATGGAAGGCTGTACTCTTCTTCAACTTGGTGTCCATGAGTCCCCACAAAGATGACCAAAATTCCCCTAAGAATTGAGAATCTCGATCTGATACAATAGAAGTGGGTAACCCAAAATGAACCCATACATTTTGAAAGTACAAATGAGCAGTCAGTTTAGCAGTAACTTGCTTTTTACAAGGCATTAAAATACACATTTTGTTGAATCGATCAACTACTACATACAAATAATTATGACCCTTCCTAGACATAGGTAAACCTCCCACAAAGTCCATAGACACACTTTCCCATGGATGGGATGGTATAGGTAATGGTGTGTACAAACCCAATTTCCTATTACTTGGTTTGCTGGTTGCACACATTACACATTCTTTTATATACTTGGTGACAATTTTTTGCATATGAGGCCAGTAACAATATTTTTGCAATTGAGCTAATGTCTTACTTACCCTGAAATGCCCTGCAATCAAAGAAGTGTGTGCTTCATGGATTACATGTGCATGTTCATCTTTAGGAATGCATAGTTTTCCCAAGTGGTACAACAAATTGTCCTGCACATAGTAATCTTTCTCTTCCACATGTTTACCCTGGATTAAAGCTACATAGATATCCTTAAAGTTCTCATCATTAGCATATTGTTCTTGAAAACTTTCATGAACCATAGAACTATTTTGAAGGATTATCAAAGCATTCTGAATAGGAGGTCTAGATAGCATATCTGCTACTTTGTTATGGGAACCCTTCTTATACTTAATTACCAAATGAAACTATTGTAGAAAACCCATCCACCTAAGGTGCCTACTTTGTTGCAACTTAGATTGTGAGTGCAAATATTGCAATGGCTGGTGATCAGTGTGGATTATAGTTTCTTTTCCCATTAAGTAATGTTTCCATTTTTTAACACTCTGAACTAAAGCATAAAGTTCTTTATCATATGTAGGATAGTTACTTACTACTCCTGAAAAAGTTTCAGAGTGGTAGCAGACTGGTTTACCTCCTTGCATGAGTACAGCTCCCATGGAAAACCCGCTCGCATCTGTCTCAATCTCAAATGGTTGATGTAAATAAGGTAGAGCTAAAATTGGTGCAGTACTCAACTTTTCCTTTAAAGTATCGAAAGCCTTCTGTTGCAGACCTCCCCACTGAAAAGTTTCCTTGGTACTAGTTAATGCATGTAACGGTGATGCAATGAAAGAGAAGTTTGCAATGAACTTCCTCCAGTACTGAACTGCACCTAAGAAACTCCTGACTTTTGTAACTATACTTGGCTTAGGCCATTTTACAATACATTCAACCTTCGTAGGGTCTACTTTCAATTGACCATTCCCTATGAGATAGCCTAAGTACACTAAGGATGTCTTTGCAAATTCACATTGTGACATCTTTACATAGAGTTTTTCTTTTCTCAGTACATTAAGTACTTTCTTTACATGAATTACATGATCATCCCAAGACTTACTGAATACAAGAATATCATCTAAATAGACTATGACAAAATCATCAATAAAGGGACGGAAGACATCATTCATGACTCTCATAAATGTAGCTGGTGCATTACAAAGCCCAAATGGCATGACCAACCACTCAAAAAGTCCTTGTTTTGTCTTAAAAGCAGTTTTCCAAATATCACTTTCTGCAATTCTTATTTGATGATATCCACTACGTAAGTCTAGCTTAGTGAAATAAATTGCATGTTTCAACTGATCAAGTAAATCATCAATTCTAGGAAGAGGGTACCTGTTCTTTACCATTATCTTGTTTAGAGCCCTGTAGTCAATACACATTCTCCAAGTCCTATCTTTCTTTGGAACCAACACAATAGGAGAACCACACAGAGAAGTACTAGGATGGATAACTCCTTTCTCGACCAGCTCTTGAACTTGCTTCTTGATTTCTTCATTTTGCAAGACTGATAAGTGGCACATGCCGATATTAGGAAGTGGCGCATCTTGCTGCAACTGAATCTCATGTTGTATCTCTTTGTTAGGAGGCAATCCTTTTGGTTCCTGAAACAAGTCATCGTAAGCAGAAACAACTTTGACCATTTCAGCCTTATGTTTTGGATCACATCTCTTAAATGCCTCAGATGTTTCATCTTCTTTGGCTTTTACAATCATCAATACAAAATTCTTTCTAGAGTTGACTAACCTTTTCATTTGACCAGAATTGACTAATGCTAGATTAGTCTTAACCTTATGTGCCCGTACAATGTATTCAATATTGTCTTTAAACAAATGATACTTATTTTCCCCCCTATAGAAGATAGCCTGTCGATCATACAAATAGGGACTCCCAAGCACAAGACCACAAATATCTAAAGGGACCACATCAACTTCTACCTCATCCACAAAGTTTGTAGTGATAGAAAATCTTAACTTGCATTATTTAGTTACTTGTAATTGTGCATCATCGCAAACCCATCCAAGAGGATATGGTTTTGGATGAGGTGTTGTAGTCAAGTTAAGCTTTTCAACAACTTCTTCAGATATCAAATTAACTTGAGAACCCATATCAAATAATGTATCAACCTTAGTATGCTTGATAACAAATTGAATGTGAAATAATTCATTCCTTTGCTTATCATTCTTAGGAGTAGATTCTTTACTTGTACTTGCACTTATGCTAGAAGAACTTGTAGCTGATGAAAGAGATATACCTTTTCCTTTACCTTGAATCCCAATAGCAACAATCTTTGTCTCATCTCCGAAGTCAGATCCAAGATCTGTTTGAGTTATAGCAGCAGTCTTTTGTTGTCCTTTGTTTCCACCAAATCGCTTCGGCCTCTTTTCAGGATGCAACTTCCAGCACTTAGAATCATCATGCCCTTCTTTCTAGCAATGTGAGCATGTGGGTTTCTCACCCTCTTTCTTTACTGTTGCTATCTTTTTACCCTTCCCTTTTCCTTTGAAATTTTCCTCATACTTAGATGGCTTTTTATCAGACTTATCAATGAAAGTACCCTTACCCCTTGATTCTAAATGTGTTTCTTGGACACATACTTCATCCAAATTACAAGGATTCAGGACGAGAATAGAATGCCTTAGGTAAGAATGAAGACCACCTATATACTTGAGTAAAGTGTCCTGGGTATTTAATGGGACATTTAATGAAATAGCCTTTTTACAAAATTTGTGGGTGTAATCCTGGATAGACAAACCTTTCCCTTGCCTAAAATGTTGCCAGTTCATTATTAACTGCTGCATATGGCCTAGGGGGTAGAATTGCTTCTTTAAAGTAGTAAAAAATTCTGACCAAGAAAAATTAAACTTACCATGCCATGAAGTTTCATCTCGAGACCTACTCTCCCACCAAGTTAAGGCTACACCACCTAATCGAAGAGTGGCTAACTGAATTCTATCAACATCATCTACAAGGTTTTGAACTCTACAGTAGACTTCTACTTGGTGAATCCAGTCATCTAGTTTTTTAGCATTTAACTCCCCACAATATTTTGGCAAGTCAAACTTTACATCCAACTTGATTCGAGGGTTATGTCCACCCTTAAAAATATTAGAAGACTCAGAATGGGTAGAAGAAGGAGAAGAGGGGGAAGAAGGAGAAGAGGGAGAAGAAGGAGAAGATGGAGGAGTCTTTGGCGGATCACAATCAACGCCTTTCTTTTTCCCTTTGTCCTTTCGAGCTGCACGTCTTCGCATCTTCTATTCTCTTTCGTGTACCAAAACTTCTACCATTGTCTGCAAATTATGAAGAGTCTTCTGAATACTCTTATCTTGAAAAGCTTGTCCACCACCTTCATCTGCCATTTGTGATGATGGTTTAGTCCTTCACTTTCCAATCTCAGGATTGTATTCCTCGAGCTTTCCTTTTCCTTTCTCAATCCTGAATCTTGTTAGCATTCAAATCTACAATACTAGTCCAACAAAAGCTCTGATACCAAATTTGATCTGATTAGGATCTAGGACTATTATAGAGGAATGCTTAACATTAATTCATAAAGTAAAATTTCAAAGTGTTAATTAGCAAATTAACACAACTTAAATGCTTAAATGAACAAAGCATAAAAAGGTAATGACTAAAAGAAAGAGAGTAGAGAGACATAAGAAAAAACACAATTGATAACGGAGTTCATCCGGGAAGGACTACATCTCCGGGTCTAGCTCCAATAGGGGGACCGATCCGATTTGCTCCAAAATCAATTACAAGTGTTCAAGATCTTCCCTTCAAGCACAATTGCAGCATTACTTTCCAATGTGCAAGAATAATCATCAAGTCTCCAAGATCATAATCTCCATCTCACCACCTGGATGCCTTTCCAAAGCCTACTACCCCCATTTTATACATCAAATTTAGCCAAAAATGGGCTAAAACAATTAACAAACATAATCCCCTATTTTGATTACATATTTTCGAATTTTCCCCTTTTACCATTATTTTGTTATGATCTGCCACCAAAATTAAGGGTTCGTTTTCAAAAAATAACCTTAATTAAATAAGCTTGGGCGGATTTGTTATGAATAGATAACAACTCTTCCCTTAATATTATATATGCCATAAATAGCCCATTGGTTGGCCTTAATTTTAGGAGGCCAATGGTTAGGAGTTCAACTCCCATTATCTCATTCCTTTAATTCGAATTAAATAGCTATTTTAATTCAAATTTGAATGTTTTCCCTCTCTTTATGATTTCGTGATGTCATTCTGATGTCATCAAAATCCATACTTTTACTGAAATTTGAAACCATCATAACTTTTGTATCTGATCTCCGTTCTTGATGAAACGAACGCCATTGGAAAGCTTTTGATGAGCTCTTTCATTTAGAATCCATTGTCAAATACTTTTGAGATGATTACTTTTTCACCCTTTTATGGCCTCTAGTCCCAATTTGACCAAACTTTGACCAATCATACTTTTTGCACTTGAACTCCAATTTTTCTCGTTTGAGTTATGTTGGAGTCAAAATTGTGAACACTTTGTAATGATGTTGATTCTTGGAGCATTCGGGACATTTTACTTTTCAGTAATTTTTTTATCCCTTGGATCAGGCTTGCACCATTATGCTAGCCATTTAAAAATACTATATTTGAACCTAAATTTTATTGGATTTTCATGCCTTTTCTACCCTAAGAACAATTGGGTTTTATTTTTGAAGTTTTCAAGTTTTGGGGTTTTTACCTTAGTTTGCATGCCACCCAATTTTCTCAAGGTTTCTTGGCATGATGTTGGTTGTGCACTTGGATCATCTATATGATGTCATTCAGACCATTTTTGCACTTTTATGTTGCATTGGGATGCATGTTGCATCCATGCTCCTGAGTTTATATACAGTTGAGTGTTATTTTACTTTTGTTCTCATAAAGTCCTTGTATAATGATCTTTGTGATGGTGGTATGCCACACATGAGCACATGTGCATGCATTTTTTAGGTGACTTGTGAGGCTTTATCTCCTATTTGTACTTTGGTGGAGTTATGATCATTGAGATTGGGTTAGGAATATGCATATCTATGGGTACTCATTGTTGGATGAGTCTAGGAAGGGTAGAGTAACATGGAGGGGGGCTTCTATCTCACAGCTTGGTGACCATTGCCTAGAGGGTTGGTGTGAGGAAGTTCTAACAAGTGATAGCTAAATAAATTTACTGGGTAATAAATTAAGATAATTAAAATGATATATGATCACCTTGTGTTAGTCCAAGGACATAGTGGGTGCACCTTTTGTTGGGGAGTTGATGCCACATGATACTAGCTTGGACTACTTGATGCCAAGTGACTACTCTCCATGTCAATCCCTACATAGTTACCAATTGAGTGTCTGACTAGGACTGGATCCACATGCATTGTCTCATAATCTTTGTTTCAGTCATCATTACTGTCTGGCATGGTGTGAGTGTTAGCCATGAACGTTTGCTTTATGTATGTTTGTGGTTAGATCATTATCTCCATCAACACAATAGGAGTGGACCTATGAGTTTCACATGGTTTGGGGGTGTAGCCACGTATATCACTACTAGGGACTAGTGTATAGAGATGGTCTATTATTCTAACACGACTATTGCTTGATGTTTCACTTGGTATTTTGGATTTCTAGAGTATATTTCATTGTGATTTATGCTTTCATTGGAATGGTTGCATATCATGTTTAAATAATGTTAGTTATTTTATACATTTGTATATTATGATGTTTAGCATATGATTAGATGATGTGATTTGATTAGTTGGAATATCTATCACTTTACTTGTTAGCATGTTAAATTTCCTTTTCTTATGATGTTATTATATTTTAGTAATGATGCCCTCATAAGACAGCTTTGACTATCAAGTTGGTAGTTTGGGATGTTACGCGTGGGGGATCGCTAGGGCCTTTGAGGTCTCATGATGCTATTATGGTTGGAAGGAATCATGCATGCATTTTTTTATGCTCATTCATTGTGATGTTGCTTTTAGTAATTTTCCTTTACTCCTATGTTTTACATGGTTAGATACATTTTTTGTGTTTTTGATCTTGTGCTCAAGTGTTCAAGCCTCGACTTGTGGATTAGTACTCCTTAGTGTGGAGGAAATTGTCTTTCTATCTTTTTGTCTTGTGTTTTGTTTGTTTTTTGTTGTGAATCCTTGTGTAAGATTGTACTCTCTCCTACATGAGATTGTACACTTTCTTGAGTGAGACTTAGCATTTCTTCACATCCAAGCTTGCATTTCTTCGCATGGCTCCTAGTACTTCCTCACACAAACCTTGGAAATAATGTAGTGGTTTTGGGCTACTGGGCCAAGCTGTTCTTTCCATGAGAGGGTAGTTTCTCATGTGGCATGTTGTACTTCCTCGTGTGAAAGGGTACTTCCTTGTGTGAAACTATCTGTTGTGATTTCTTGCATAGAAAATAGGGGGCATCTCAACTATTTTTTGGAGAACACAATTTGGTGATTTGAGTACCCTTTAGGACTGCTTGTATTACCATGCTTCAATAGATTAGAGTTTCTATGTGTTGTTGTTGTCTTTGGTTTTCATCTTCTGTAGTTGTCATTTTGTTCTATAATGGTGTTTGGAAATCCATTGGTGTTTGGATGTTTGTTTAGTCTTCTATTGTGATCTTTGTGATCCTTGTATGTAGTATTTCATGTGCATCCATACTTAAAATAAAAATAAAAATTAGATTTTATTTATCCTTGTTGCAAGAATCTCCGAGTGGGGCATCACATCAGGTATCAGAGCCCATGTTGCAACATTGGGATCTATGTGTTATGCTTCCAATTTGATGTTGATTCAATATGTGTATTGTAATCTTATGTTTTCTTATCTTGATATCTCATTGTGGTTCATTCTTGTGACTCTTATGCTTATGACATTTGTTTCTAACCTTATCTTGTTGGTTGGGGTAGTAACCAATGAATTGTTAATAAATAAGAACACCATGAGGAGGAATGTCAGGATGGTGAGGGAGAACAAGGTAACAATAATCAGGGAGGCATTGGGGTACTCACACCTTTTCTTTAGTAGATCATAGCTCATTTGGGACCTCATGCAGAGGAAAACCAACACAATAATGACTAGGAAGAAGAATCTCATCATGGAGATTCCCACAGGTCTAAGCATAGAGAAGAGGAACATAACCATGAGTGTGAATGTTCTCATACACCACTCAATGGTAGAAAGCACTAATGGAGGCACCATGTTTAGGATGATGATGAATTCACCTAGGTGGAGATGATGTGGGAAATTCAAAGGTTCAAACCACCACTATTTGATGACTAAGAAACAAGACTCAAGGCTAAGATTTGGCTACTAGATATGGGACATTGCTTCTTCTTATTACCCTATAGAAGAAATATAAAGGCCCATTGTGCTATCACACAATTGAGACACCATGGATTTATATGGTAGGATATGGAGAGTGAGAAACTCCATATTTATGTGGCAGATCTCACTTGGGAGATCTTTGAGGAGAGGTTCAGGGAGAAATTCCATTCTCCACAATATTGTGAGGCTCGTTCTAATGAGTTTCATTAGCTCAAGTAGGGGAATATAATGGTGGACCAGTATGAGTAGTGATTTCTAAGGTTGAGGCTGTACTCAAGCTACCATCATAATGAGGCACTCCTCTCACAACATTTTGTTAGGGATCTTAGTGACTCTGCCATTGGAGATGTCTCTTTTCACCAGCCGAGGACATTTGCACTTGCCGTAGAGAAGGAAGGAATTATTGAGAGCAATGTGGCTAGGGAGTTTAGTGGAAAATTAGGCTCTCATAGAAATAGTGCATGGACTTTAGGGTAGGACGTACAATTTACTTAGTCCTTGAGAAAGAGCCAAACCTAGTCAGCACCCTCTTAGGGTGGACCTCATTATGGAAATTGACAAAAAATTGTATTGGTCAAAGGGTGGATAGAATTTAGGTACCTTAGGGAAGAAAGGGGATGACCAAAGCCATGGAAAAAAGTCTCAGCAGGATCACCCTCCTCAAAGTAGTCAACAAAACTCTAGCAAGTGTAGTGCACCATATTTTGGTGTTGCTCAAGGTGGTCATGGAACTGTTTCCAGCTTTGTGGGAAAATGTTATTCTTGTGGCTAGCTTGGCCATGAAGTATTGGGATATCCTATTAAACCATCTACATGACCTAATAGAGGTACAACTAGATTGGAGCCTACTATAGGAGATGTTGGTAAGTATCATCGAGTCTTTGCGGGAGTTGATAACTATCAAGCTAAGCATCAAGGTACCATAGTCAAGGCTACAAGTATGTTGCATGGTATTTCATTTTCAGTATTATTTGACTTAGGTGCTTTAAATTATTTTATTTCACCATCTCTTGTTTAGTTATGTAGGCTAGTGGCATCATGTCAGGTTGATAGGTGACAGGTTGAGTTAGCAACAAGATCCAAAGTGGTTGTAGACTCTTTGGTTAGTGGTTGTAGTTTGAACTTTGATACCTTCACTACCATAGTGGATCTTCACATCCTACCTCTAGGATTGTATACCATTGTGTTGGGCATGGATTGGTTAGCCACCCATCAGGTGAATATAGATTGTCATCATAAGTTGCTATAGTTTTTTGATGACATAGGTGGGTAGGTGGACGTTTCAAGAGTTTAGAGACCAGTCTCACTTTGGATGATCTTAGCTAATTAGTTGAAGCAGAGTGTATGGAAGGGGTGTTAGTTGTTCATTTTTTTAGTTAGTTATCTTAAGGAAGTTGAGATTTGTATGGTGACACTTGATGATCACACACTCCTTCATGAGTATGTAGATGTGTTTCTTGATGAGATACCAAGTATGCCACCATAGCATGACATTGATTTTAAGATCGATCTCATACTAGGAGCAGAGTTGATTTCACGAGCTCCATACCACATGATTACTTAGGAGTTAAGTGAGCTTAAATTATAGTTGGAGGAATTTTTGGCCAAGGGCCATAATCATCCAAGTGTATCCCCATGGGGTGCACTTGTCATGTTTGTGAAGAAGAAAGATGGATCATTGTGTTTATATATTGACTACCGGTAGTTTAATAAGGCCACAATGAAGAATTGATACCTTTGCCAAGAATTGATGACTTGTTTGATCAGATGAAGGGAGCACAAGTGTTCTCAAAGATTGATCTTAAGCTAGGATACCATCATCTTCATATCTAGGAGTCTGACATTCATCAGACAACTTTTTATACATGATATGGGCATTATGATTTCATGGTTGTATCCTTTAGGTTAACTTATGTACAATTAGTGTTAATGAGTTTGATGAATGGAGTATTTTACACATACCTCGATCAATGTCTTATTGTGTTCTTGGATGACATGTTGATCTATTTGAAGGATGTTGAGGAACATGAAGTCCATTTATGCCAAGTGTTGCAATGCTTATCAGATCATTAGTTGGATAAAAACTTGGGTAAATGTGGATTCTTCCAGTCAGAGGTGAAGTATTTAGGGCATATCATCATCGGTCATGGTATTGTAATGGATTTGGAGAAAATATGAGCTATCATGGATTGGTAGGTACCCACTAAGGTTTTAGAGGTTCATAGTTTCATGGGATTGGTAGGTTATTACCATCACTTTGTGAAGGACTTCTCATGTGTGGCTCATCCCATCACTTCTCTTCATCAGAAAGGGAAGAACTATGTTTGATTAGACCAGTGTGAGGTAGTATTTAATGTTCTTTAGGAATGTTTGACCAGTGCACTTGTCCTTGTAGTGCTGAATCCTGTAGGTGATTTTATGATTTGCACAGATGCTTCATTGGAAGGTGTGGGTGCAGCATTGATGTGGGATGGTCATGTGATTGCATATGAGTGTAGAAAACTCAAGGACTATGAGCTTAACTACCCCACTCATGATTTGGAACTTAATGCCATGGTGCATGCTCTTGTTCATTGGAGACATTTCCTTTTGGGACATAGGTTTGAGTTGCATAGCAATCATAGAAGCTTGTAGTATATCTTTACTAAGCTAAACTTGAATGTATGAAAACATCACTGGATGAAGTTCCTATGTGAATATGACTTTGATGTTCACTACATTAAAGGGAAAGAAAATGTCAAAATGGATGCTTTGAGTAGGACATGACATAAGATATCAGGCCTTTCATTGGGTGTGGATTTGCAAGGCCGTATCTTGGAGGCCTTTCTTAGTGACACTTGGTATTTGGAGGTGAGGGTAGAGATCAAGTCTAGATGTGCCCTTGAGGGGAGGTTTTTAGGTTATTTTCTTGAGTCTGATGCACTAATACGATACTTGGGGAATATCTATGTACCATTGTCAGGTGATCTTCATACCTTGATTTTGTTAGAAGCACATTGTGCATCGTATTTTGCACATCCTAACATCAAGAAGATGCATGGAAATCTTAAATAGTTGTACTTTTGGGTAGGGATGAGGCATGATGTTTTTGATTTTGTGGCTCAACGTCTCAAATGCTAGAGAGTGAAGGTAGAGCATTAACATCCGATAGGTCTTTTGGATTCGCATACCATTCCAAAGTGGAAATGGGATACGATATCTATTGATTTTATCATAAGTTTTCCTATGTCATCATGATGAAATGATTGTATTATGGTGATAGTGGATATGTTGTCCAAGGTAGCACATTTTTCACCCATGAGAACATCCTACACAGTTTCTTTTGTAGCGCATATTTTCTTGGAAGATATTGTTCATTTACATGGGATAGAGATCCTATGTTTACTTCAACACTATGGATGTCTCACTAGCATGCTTTGGACATGAAACTCAATTTTAGTTTGGCTTATCACCCAGAGACCAATGGTCAGACAAAGAGAGTGAACCAAGTTCTAGAAGATATGCTTCACATGTATGTGATGGACACATAGGTGAAGTGTGGGGATTATTTATACCTTATTGAATTTGCATATAACAATGGGTATCATAGTTCTCTTGGCATGTCACCTTTTTAGGCCTTGTACGATAGACTGTGTTGTACCCCTTTGAATTGGGATCATTTAGAGGACCAAGTACTTCTAGGTCCATATATGATTTAGGATATGGAGAAATAGGTTGTTCATATTAGAGAGCATTTGGTTACCACTCAGGACAAGTAGAAGAAGTATATAGATGCCCATAGGTTAGATCATCACTTTTCTATTGGTGACAAGGTGTTTTTGAGAGTGTGTCAAAGGATGAGCCCCATCTACTGTTGGAAATTCTCTAAGCTAGTGTCATGTTTTTTCAGGCCATTTGAGATCCTTGAGAGGATCAGTCTTGTTGCTTATAGACTAGCATTGCCACCTAGCCTATCACTCATCCGTGATGATTTCCCTATTTCTATTTTGAGATAGGATATTCTTGATGTGACCCATGTTCTTGATTGAGATGCTTTGTAGGTGGAGGATGAGAAACTTTCTTTGGAGCCCATATGTATCCTTCAGCATTAGAGACTATCTTTGAGAGGTTGAGACATAGAGTAGGTAAGGGTGGAGTGGGAACTGAGTGATGAGACCGTTGCTACTTGGGAGGATCCTACATGGTTGAAAGATTTGTACCCCTATCTTTTTGCAAGCTTCTAGGAGTAAGCTTATGCCTAGTGGGGGAGAATGTAGTGCCTCTCATGTTTGTAATATGTACCTTGTTATATTTTGATCCAAGAGATACTTGTTACTCATTTTATTTTGACATTTGAGATTACGTGATGGTCAAATTTTATACTTTGATTTTTGATTTCATAGATGTTAGATTACTATGATATTTAGTTGATCATATTTGCATGATGAGGTCATTTTGAGATGACAATATGTTTCATGATGACATCTAGTTATCTAGTATTTGGACATATCTTTGATTATGTTTTGTGATGGATTTAATGCTATTGTATTTACTTCATTCTTACTTTTTTATGCTTTATGCAAACATGAGTGATGTAAATGGATTATTTCAGTGTAAATGAATAAATGGTTAAATTACGTTATTTAATGCATTTATTTCATTGACTATGTTGTTACATGCAATTGTACTTGATTATTTATTTTAGTGTGCAAGATTTATAGCCCTAGCAATGGCATATGGAGTTAGTGATTCAGCTATTTATATTTTACTAATGTCATCCCTATATGGTTGACGTATCTTATTTAAATGTTTAATTAAACCTTTTGATGATTTAATAATCTGGATTCATTTGCATTATGTAACTAGATCTGTGAACGTGTCTATTCATTTAGAGGTTCACATTGTTGCAAAGGTTGTTAAGGAATTTCTATGATTTTGGGTTTTTGAGGCTTTATTCTTATTGGTTTTAATTTCTAGCTGCTTTGCCATAGATGAATTCCAATTACTTGGAATAGCTTGTTTTTGTTTGGGTTGATTCTAGGGGGTTGGCTAGTTATTTACCTTAATTGATTATTCACTAGAAAAGTGAATAAGTACCCAAAGAGGAAATTAATTCCTCACTTCTCACTTTTGGAAATTAAGAATTTGAAAGCTTTTTCCAAAATCCTCTTCTAGAGGATTATGTTTTTGTTTATTTTGAGAGCTATGGGCATGGGATCTTTGCGAGATCAATCTTGTTGGATCCATCTTGGGGGGACTTTGTTTTACCATAGTTTTTGACAACTTCTATGGGTTATCTATTTTATTGTTCTGATTCTTGTTTTTGCCCTTTTGGTTGTCACGTAGGGCTCTCCCATTTTTGTATTTTAGCTTCATTTCTGCTTTTTTTTTTGGTAGCTATTTGTGAGTGTTGGTGTAAATAAGTATTACTATTTACACTTACTTAAGTTTACTTAGGTTAATGCATTATTATTATTATTTTTATTGTATTATTTATTTAGGTGAGACACTTAGGGGTTTGTGTACTCTCATAGAATTATGCAACTTTATTTCAACACATGGTGTCTACAACACTGGAGTTTGCATCATTCACTAAGTTGTCATGTTGAGAACACAGTTATTCATACTCCATTTTAGCACATGTTGTCTACACCATTGATTTGCATGATACACCAGTGTAGGCTTATCCTCACATCATCGCACTTACATCCATGCTTAATGGAGGATAACCCATATCTGGTGGACATGTGTCTAGTTGTATGACTTATCATGTTGTTGACTTCTATGCATTCTAGAAGCTTGCTTGAGGCCTTTATATATAGGCACTTCTAGTGTACTCTTGATATGGCATATATGGCATATTGAATGAATATATCATCATTCTGATCATACTCTCTCTTTGGTCTACTATTGCATGTGCTTGTGTTTAAGTTCCTTAGTCTTGGGTGAATTCTGGCCTAAGCCAAATTCTTACATGCTATCAGAGCTAAGGGAGATTCTCTACATAGCCATTCAAGACTATTCATGCTTTAGTAGCTCGACCCAAATCTTGAGAATCTGTAAAAATTGGGAGCATCTAGAGCTAGATTTGACCTTGCTATTGCATTTGGAGCGTCGATTCGATGAAGATCGACTATAAATTTTCCTATGCTAGGCTAAAGTTGATCGTGAGGCAAAATTTTTTTGCAAATCAAAACCTAGAGGTCCTGATTTTTAGTTTGGGTATGGTCATTTGATTGATCTAATTACTTAATTTTTGGATCTAAATTATTTTTATCTCTGCGATTTTGCTGTATTTTTTAGAAATTCTTCCCTATTGGGCATTCAGGTGGAGGAATTTTTTTTTGAAGAATCGGGCTGTCAAATCCCAATTCTATAATTTCGAAACTGTATTTATTTTCTTAGGGTATCATTTAATTGGTGGGATTATTAGCATTTTGTGGGCACTTGCAATTAAATCTAGGCTAAACAAACCCATAGGCCATACTACAACTTGCACCACAGAAAGCAAAATTTAGCCTACATTTTGGCCACACCCTTCCACCGGCCTAGCCAACATCACTGGTGAGAAGTGTAGTTCATACTCGTGGCAATTTCTTTTTACATAGCACTTTGAGTGCTCACCCCACACATGTGGGACAAAGTTCAAAAAACTTGGCACCATTTCCAGCATATATCTGGCCACCATGTGCAAATTTTTAGTGCCCCATGCTATACTTATTGGCAGTGATTGCAGTAAACACTCCGCAACAATTTTTTTTGAAAATTTGGTGCATTAAAATAGAATTCTAGCACAGCTAAGGGACACATGTCTGGTCCACAATAGAGCCATGTGACAGACTACAACAATTAGATGTAGACCTCATCTAGTAAGTGCCAAGTCAACACTGTTATTTTGCCACCTCACCATCTGAGTCAACAGTGCCATGTCAGTGCTTTGCTGTCAACCAAACATCTAGTAAGTGCCCTTGTACTACCTCCAAGTCAGCTGATCATACCTACCACCTGTAAGTCAGCTAATCGTACCTACCACCTGTACGTGAAATCAATAGATCGTATAGTGACATGCAAGTAGCCGCACCCTACCATGTCAAACTTTTCTATATAGTTAGTACAATTTTGTACAACCACATCATCAAATGACATCATCATCTGTACGAATGAAATCATCACAAGGTAGGAGGATGCTGATGTCATCAATTTACTGGCATAAATTTGATGGCCCTTTGACTGTCATTCTAGGCCAAAATAGAACTGCTATGATGACCATATGATCATCAAATTTAACCCTGTCTTTTACTGATGCAACCCCTCTCGAGATTGATTTTTGATTTTGTAGTCTGACTTTGGGAGGCCATATCTCAGTCATCCAGACTCTTAATTAGGTGTAATTTTGTTTGAAATTGGGTATAATTTCCTAATCATTTTAGTGGTGTAGCTTTTTCTAGTTTTGGTGCATGGATTTGTTAGAATTTACATTTTTTGGTGACTGTACTTGCATAATCCTATATTTTACAACTTCAAATGCTCTATATGGGCACATCTGAAGTCGAAAATAGGTTCTATTTTTTTTGAAAGTGTGTTATTTTTTTGTCTACTTTCCATATCTATAGTTAGATTGTAAGGTTGTGTGGAAAAATGTGTCACTTTCAGCAATATGGCCTTTCTTTGCTTTGTAATGCTTCAGAATTGTAGCACATTGTAAAGTTCTAGATTTGTAATCCATTAAGAAGTTGTAACAAGGAAAATTAAAAGTCCATAAAGACCAAAATTGGCAAGTGGCCATTGTAACCACACTACTGATAAAGTGCCCAAAGCATCTATTTTGGAGGGTTTCTTGATTTAGTGAAAAGGGGGGGAGTTTTTGGTGTTTTGTTCTCTCTTTTCTGAACTTTTTCTTTCTTTTTCTACATTATGGGAAATTTTATGTTTCTAAAATTAACTCCTCATAACTATGTTACATGGTCCATCAAAATGTGGTATCACTTAATGCATAATGGAGTTTCACAATATGTAGATGGTACTCTTCCTAAAGCAGTAGGTGATAATGTATTAGCAAGTGATATTTCAGCTTGGATAGTAATGGATAGGAAAGCCCTAGGTGATATATGTTTTGGGGTTGATGATAAGATTATGTATCAAATTAAGAAGTGTTCTACATCCAAGGAAGCTTGGGATACCCTTGAAAACCTATATGGTAAAGTGTTTGAAGAGAATGTGTTCAAAATTGAAGATGAGCTTGCCACCTTAGATCCTAAATCATACGATTCAATATAGGATTTCATCATCAAGGTGAATGAACTAAGGACAAAGCTTACTAATTGTGGGAGTTCTATCAAAGATGATAGATTGATCTATCTCATACATAACAAGCTGCCATTAGAGTATTCCACATTTGTATCTTCTTGTAACACCTCAAAGACTACCTTAGGGTCTACCTATAAGAAAGTCACTTTTGATGAATATGTTGATCTATTGGATATTGAATAAAGGAAGTTGAAATCAATGGGGATTCTCAAATCACCTAAGTCTAAAGCATTGGTGGCCAACAATGAGGGTTCTCAAAATTTAGCTAGACAATCTTTAAATAAAGGAAAGGGTAAGAATAAAAAGTGGAAGAAAGACAAATTAGAGGATGTAGAAAAGACAACACCACAATCCAATCAACAAGGAAAGTCCTCAAATTCCAACAAGAAGGGGGACAACAACAATAAGAGAAGAAAATGTGTGCCTATTGCAAAAAATTGGGTCATGAAGAACATGAGTGTTATCTTAAAATGGTTGATGAGTTGACCAACATCATGTGGAAACATAATGTTCCATTGCCTAATGCTTATAAGGATAAAGGATCTTCTTATAATTCAAAGGACAAAGGGCAAGCTCTCATGGAAAATTCAAATTCTTCAAAGGAATGGATTTTTGACTTAGGTGCCTCTTATCACATGGGTTCTTCAAAGGAGGATTTTTCTTCAATGAAGCATTCAAAGGTACTGCACATCTTTGTGGGAGATGATACAAAAATGGAAGTTGAAGGAAAAGGAAATGTGGAAATGGAAAATGGAGAGTTTCAAGATTTTCTCTATGTTCCAAACCTAGGTCTAAATCTCCTATCAATCTACTAGATCACTCACCTCAGAGATGGACATAGAGCTGAGTTCCTTCCTGACTCAGTATAGGTGCACAGTCTAAAAGATGACTCATTGGTTGTAGTGGGGAAAGTAAATAATGAGAAAAGGTTGTACTCTTTCTCCCATTTTGTGCCCAGGTCTCTTTCAAAGGCCTTGTTGTCTCAATAAACTTCAACAATGCAATTATGGCATCAATGGTATAGACATCTTTCCTTCTGCTATCTTTAGCAACTTTGCACAAATAGAATGGTCAAAATTCTACCCCAAATCAAATTTTCCCATGGTGAATGTTCAATAAATTCAGTGGATATGCATCTAGAAGGGAAGTTATAGAAAGGGAAGTCTTTAAGAGCACCAGGTGTTCTACAGATGGTTCACATGGTATTAGCAGGTCCTTTTACATTTAGCTAGGGTCGCTACATGCTAACTTTTGTTGATGAATTTTCAAGATACACTTGGATCTAATTTCTTCATAATAAGAATGAAGTGTTGGAAAATTTTCTAGCCTTCAAGACTCATGTAGAAGGAAAATTGAGGAAAGCCATCAAAGTTCTTAGAATAGACAATGGAAGCATGTATGTGAATAGAAGACTTAAAGAATTTTGCAGACACGAGGGAATTGATCTTCAGACTCTAGTAGCATTTAGTCTACATAAGATAGATGTTGTAGCATTGAGGATCCAAACTCTCAAATCTATGGCAAGTTGCATGATACAAGCCAAGTCTCTAGATCCATCACTTGAAGTTGAAGCAATCAATAGTGCCAGTCACATTCTTAATCGATCTCCTCATCTAGCCTTAGATGGAAAGACTCCTTTTGAGGCATGGTGTGATAGAAAACCTATTGTGACACACTTTAGAATCTTTGGTTGTCCTACGGGGGTAAAGATATCTTCTAGGGGATACAAGGCACAATCACCTTAGCTTTGTACCTTTATTGGTTATGAAGATAGTGTGAAGGCATATAGACTATTGGATCTAGAGACACATCATATTTTTGTGGAGAAGGATGTACACTTTGATTAAAGTTCACCCAACTTGTCCTCTAATCCTCTCCACACATCATATCATGTGGAAATTAATAGTGACACCAACGATAGTGCTTCAATAAATTTAGACATGTGGGGTTCTATTGATAGTTGCAATGAGAGGTCACTACATCAGCTCAGTCCACATGCATACATCACCACAGTGATAGGTCCAACATAGTAGGGTACATCCAACCTTCTAGTTCTAGATTTAGTAATAGATTTGGGGGATAGTATTGATGATTTGCCTCTTCTTCTTGATATAGTAGCACCTTCTTTAGTTTCATGAGGGTTCCATCTGACTCTCTTGTTCATTCTCTACATGATCAATCATTATAGGTTGAATTGATTATGGATACTTATGATTAGTAGTTGTAGCAGGGCTCTTCATCAGTTGTAGAGACATACAATTCTTTGAGATAGGTTCTTCAGCCAGTTAAGCAAGTTTCATAGACATCACTTATTCATGGGATTCTTTCTACGCACAGTGGAAGCATCTCATTTGTACCCTTGGACATGTTTCTTCCTAAGGGGAGGAACACCATTATGTTGTCTTGGATCAACTTCTTCATCATAGTAGTCACTAGTAGGCATTCTTCTTTGGGGGGGGGGGGGGGAGCCTACCCTATCTCTCTTCCTCTTCTCATCATTCTCTTATGTATATATTGGATGTATGTCATAATGGGGGGGGGTCTTGATTACTCCATCCATCCATGCATCCCTATTTATCTCTCTTTTTGGGGGAAGGTTTTTCTCATGAGGTTTTCCCTCTTTCTCTACTTTATGAGATATTGTATATCATTATATACATGGGTACCTAACATGGCCTAGTAGCCAGTACCCATCATGCATTTCATCCTAGATTCTGTAAGCTTAAGGGCATTCCCCTAAATTGCACTTAAGGGGGGGTGTTGGTGTAAATAAGTATTTACTATTTACACTTACTTAATTTTACATAGGTTAATGAATTATTTTATTTTTGCATTAGTTTATTATTTATTTAGGTGAGACACTTAGGAGTTTGTGTACTCTCATAGAAGTATGCAACTCTATTTCAGCACATGGTGTCTACAACACTTGAGTTTGCATCATTCACTAAGTTGTCATGTTGACAACACAGTTATTCACACTCTCATTTTAGCACATGTTGTCTACACCACTAATTTGAATGATATGCTATTGTAGGCTTATCCTCACATCATCACGCTTACATCTGTGCTTAATGGAGGATATATCTGGTGGACATGTGTTTGGTTGTATGACTTATCATGTTGCTAACTTCTATGCATTCTAGAAGCTCTCTTGAGGCCTTTATGTATAGGCACTCCTATTGTACTCTTGATATGACATATATGGCATATTCAATGAATATATTTTCATTCTGATCATACTCTCTCTTTGGTCTATTTTTGTGCTTATGTTTGAGTTTCTTGGTCTTGGGTGAATTTTGGGCTAAGCCAAATTCTTACACTAAGGAGGTTGAGAACTAGTGCTCCCCTCTATATTTGATTTCTAGTTCTACCTAGTTGGTTGGGTATGAATGTTTTCACTATTTTTAGTATGAGGGTTTGGAGTTTCACACCATTATGCTAGTCATTTTTGCATATGGTGTTTGAACTTGAACTTGATTAGATTTTTGTGGCTTTTGTGCCTTAAGACCAAATGGGTTTTCTTTTCAAAGTTTTCAAGTTTTGGGGTTTTTTACCTTAGTTTTCATGCCACCCAATTTTCTTGGGGTTTCTTGGCATAATGTTGGTTATGGACTTGGATCATCCATAGGATTTTAGTTAGACCATTGTTGCTCTTTTATGTTGCATTAGAATGTGTGCTGCATCTATCCTCCCAAATTTATATTCAGTAGAGTATTATTTTATTTGTGTTCTCATCTAGTCCTTGTGTTATGACCTCTGTAATGCTGGTGTACCACACAAGCATGTGCACGTGCATTTATCGAGTGATTTCTAGGGCCCAATCTCCCATTTGTACTTTGGTGGAGTTATGTCATTAGGGTTGGGTTGGAAATATGCATGCCTATGGGCACTCATCACTGGATGAGTATGGGTAGGGTAGGGTAGCGTGGATGGGGCTTCTATTTCACAACTTTGTGACCATTTCCTAGAGGGTTGGTGTAAATAATTTCTAACAAGTGATAAATAAATAAATTTACTAGGTAATAAATTAAGATAATTAAAATGATATGTGATCACCTAGTGTTAGTCCAAGTACATAGTGTGCACACTTTCATTAGAGAGTTAATGACACATGATACTAGCTTGGGAAACTTGATGCCAAGTGACTACTCTCTATATTAGTCCTTACATAGTTACCCATTGAGTGTCTGACCAGGACCTAATCCACATGCATTGTCTCATGATCTTGATTTCAATCATAATTACTATTTGGCATGAGTGTTAGCCATGGACATCTATTTCATGTGTGTTTTTGGTTGGATCATTATCTCCATTAGCACAGTGTGAGTGGACCTATGGGTTTCACATGGTTGGGGAGCATAGCTATCAATGCCACTGCTAGGGACCAGTGTATAGAGATGGTCTATTGTTCCAGTGCAACCATTTCTTGATGTTTCACTTGGTATTTTGAGTTTTTGGAGTGTGTTTCATTGTGATTTATGCTTTCATTGGAATTCTTGGATATCATGTTTAGATGATGTTCATTATTTTATGCATTCCTATATTATGATGTTTAGCATATGATTAGATGATGTGATTTGATTGGTTGGACTATCTATTGCTTTACTTGTTAGCATGTTAGATTTCCTTTTCTTATGACATTATTACATTTTAGTAGTGACACCCTCATAAGAAAACTCTGATCAAGTTGGCAATTTGGGATGTTGCATGCAAGGGATGGCTAGAGCCTTTGAGGTCTCATTATGCTATTATGGTTGGGAGGAACCATACATGAGTTTTGTTATGTTTTTTCATTATGATGTTGCTTTCAGTACTTTTACTTTACTACTCTGTTTAAGATGGTTAGATGTGGTTTCCATGTTTCTACTCTTGTGGTCAAGTGTGCAAGCCTCAACTTGTGGATCCAGTACTCCCTGATGTGGAGGAAATTATCTTTCTATCTTTTTGTCTTGTGTTTTCTTTTTTTTTTGATATGAATCCTCATGTGAGATTATACTCTCTCCTACATGATATCGTACACTCTCATGTGTGAGACTTAGCATTTCTTTGAGTCCAAGCTTGCATTTCTTCACGTGGCTCTTGGTATGTCCTCACATGAACCTCAAAAATAGTGTAGTCATTTTGGGTTATTGGGCCATGCAAGAGGATATTTTCTCATGTGGCATGTTGTACTTCCTTGTACACAAGGGTATTTCATCGTACAAAACTATTTATTGTGATTTCTCTTTCGAAAAATAGGGGGCATCTCCACTATTTTTTAGAGAATGCAATTTGGTGATTTGAATAACCTTTAGGACTACTTGTATTACCATCCTTCGACAAATCAAAGTTTTTGTGTTATGTTTTCATCTTTGGTTTTCGTCTTCTGTAGTTGTCATTTTGTTTAGTAGTGGTGTTCGGAGATCCATTGGTATTTGGATGTTTGTTTAGTCTTCTATTGCAAACTTTGTGATCCTTGTATGTAGTATGTCATGTACAACCATACTTATTTATAAAAAAAAATCTTGGATTTTATTTATCCTTGTTCCAAGGATCTTCGAGTGGGGCATTATGTTAGATTTTAGATAATCAATCTTGTCTTTTAGTTTGCCAATGTAGAGTTTTGCATCTTCATACATATCTTTTAGGTTGTCTCTTTCTTTTGTAAGAAAGTCAATCTTTTCAAGAGATTCTTCAAAGTTTTTCTTTAACTATTCCATATCCATAGGGATCTTACTCAAACTATTAAGTTTTTTCAAAGTAACTATTCTTTGATACCAATTGTTAGAAATAGATAATACTGATAGTGCTCAGGGGGGTGGTGAATTAGTATTCTAAAAGCTTTTGCCCACAACTGAATATTTTTAATTACTTTATAACTTTCATATGAAAGTAAACCAAAAATCTTGAATAGTAAATATAACCATACACATAGAAAACTCATAATACTAGTATTTGTTAACTAGGGAAACCCTGGCCAAGGGAAAACCATGGTGGGGATGATACCCACGAGATGATTCACTAAAGAAAAATATCTTGTTAAGGATATTGACCCTATTAGGAATATGTGAAGTACATATAGTGTCTTTAGTCCTTGTTAGAGGACTAGGCCTTGTTAGAAGCCTCAACACTATTAGGAGTTGGTAGATCAAATACAATGTATGCAATAAGAGCCCACTACCCTAACATGCATTTATACAATAAAGTTCTTCACAAGAATAGATATACATGCAATACTTTCTCATTGCTGTGATTCACATTTTCTTGGAACATACATTGGATCTCACATCACATAAGGCTTATACATCTTTCAAGTCATTCATACAATAGTTTTCATAACATCCAACTTCCACATCTATCATTTTATCGCACACTTATTTGCGTGAGATAAGATCTTTACTTATACTCCACAAATTAGTAATTCTTTCCTTAGCCATCCTTCATGTGTTCACGCGCTTGATGTAATATAAAATAACTTATGGAATAATATCCACAAAGTAGGCTCACCATAACATAGTAATTATTTTGTTACCAAAATAATTCCTTAAGTTGTACAACTCAATTCTCTGCTATGCTCTATTATACTCTGTCAAATATTTGTACTGGTATTTCAACTGCAACTTGAGTCATATTGTTCATATACATCTGTGCACTTAACCATGTCATCATGACATTGTCATAAATATATCCTCAACTTTACATAAGCTAATTTGATGTGTGTCATTTGTACACATCATATCTATCTCTGTGCTGTTGCAAATTGTCTAACACTTAGACAATTTTCTAACTCTATATGCATAAATGAAATGTTGAATATATGTTGCCATAAATGAAAAAATTGAAGACATCTTACTAACCATATTTGCAACATTAGCATATTTAAATTCTATAATTTCATATTTGTGACAATAATAAGAAGCCCATAATTTGTTCTCACAATTCCTATTGTTTCTTTGTTTCTATTATGTGTTTATGGTAAGGGGAGAACCCTTCACCAGTAACTTATACCTATATTTTGTAAAGAAATATTGAAATCTGATTAGTAATAGTCACATGACTAAAAGTTTTAGTGGTGTGACTAAAAGCTTTAGTCACATAGTCATATATTTGCCAAAATGTACTAGTGATACATGTACATATTGAAGAGAAAAGTGAAGAACCTAGAACACCAAGGTATGTTACTTTGAATCATTTAGATGAAAAAATAATTTGTAATACTAGTAATAGTGTAACTACTAGAGAAATAATGTGAAATGAAATATGTTTGATTTCACAAGTTGTGCTAAAATGTACTAATGAAGCTCATAGAGATGAATCATGGGTTAAAGGAATGTCAGAAGAATTATAATAGATTGAGAAGAAAAATACATGGGAATTGATTCCTAGGCATACAAAAAAAAAATTGTATAGGAATTAAGGGGGTATTCAAGAAAAAAATGAATAAAAAAGGTGAAGTAGCGAGAAATAAAACAAGACTACTTTACAAAGGTCATTCACAACAAGGAGGTTTAATTATTGAGGAGATATTTTCTCATTTCACCAAAATTAAAGTGGTAAGACTACATCTATCCTATATGACTAATAAGGAATTCAAAATCTATTAGATGAATGTAGAGTGAACATTCTTAAATGGGAAACTCGAAGAGGAAGTATACATTGAGCAATCTCACGAGTTTCTTATAACAAATAAAAAAGACATCGTGTAGATATCCAAAATTGTCCTTTCTATCTTATATTGTTTTCTATTAATATCCATCCTTACCATTATATATTTTGTGGCACTCCCATTAAGAACCTAGACTAACCACCTTGTAGAAGCCATGGGAGCCCTTCAAAATACCAAATTGGCTAAGAATATGAATACAGATAAATTTTGGATTCAAGTAGACTCTCTTAATATTATTAGATGTTTGAGAGGGGAAAGTCTAGCATGTTGGACTATAGATAACATTAAAAATTAAGTTAAAAATATCATATATAGGTTTTTAAAATTCCACATTTCTAAAATCTGTAGGGTTTATAATAAGGTGGTGGACTATATAGAAAATGATATGAAGAATATTAATGATGAAAAGTGTAGAGGTAAGGATAATTTTAATCATGATTTTTAGTGGCTCATAAATCATGAAATATTGAATGGGAATTGAGCTAAATTATGATGATACTATGTATTTCTTATTTCAATGATTTGCATTTTTTTATGGAAGGATGATGAGTGTCTATTTATGATACCCCTTTGTACATTTTTGGGGTTATAATTTGGCTATGTGTTTTGAAGGGAACTAGTATTATCTCTATTTTTGGAAAGTATTATAGAGAAATGGTTGTGCAGAAGCATACCATAGGGGTGTTTTTCTAGTTGGCTCCTTAGGATTTTTGTCTAGTCGGCTAATAAAGAGGTTTTTTAATAAAAAAAATTTGTATATAAATATGAGTTTCATTTTTTACAATTTTCATTTATGTGAAATCAAGTTATTGGCTTTTGAATTGGGTAGAAAGAAATATTTGACAAACTTCAACCTATTTTCAAATTTTGGAGGAAGAATTTACGACATGGGCAATAAAGATAAAAGAGCAAGTAAATATGCACGAAGAAGAACTAAGGAACAAGAAGATGAAAATCATCAAAAAATGCTAGCAAGATACTATCTTAGATCAGGTACACATGCACAATATTTTTTCCAATGTATTTAATTAGTTTATTTAGTTAGGATTAGGGTTTAAATCCAATTAGGAATATCATATTTATCTTAAATTAGCATTACTAGATTAACTTAATATTAAGAGTTTATTTGAAATTATGTTCATATTTAGGCCATTAGGGTTTATCCAATTATGTCCATATTAGTCCTTAGGGTGAATATTACATTATGAATAAATTTAAATTATGAATTTATTTAGCATGGGAATTACCTTGTTTATTCAATTATGTTAATAATTTATAGTCCATTAAGGTTTATTATATTATGATTAAAATTAAATAAATGAATTTATTTAGGACGTAGTCAACTAGGACAACCTATCGACATTGGAGAAGGTTCATCCCAAGTTCAAACAAGTACATGTGCATCTCTTGCAAGTATATAATATAGAACTTTCTAGAATTCTAGGTCTCTATCAAACTTTATATCTTTAATTTTTAAATTTAGTGAGCGATATTTCCCCTTATAAACTTACTTGATTTTATTTGTTATATCGTGCACGTGCAATTCTGGTAGATGATGAAAATGTTGGACATGAGGAAGTTGAAGATGAAGTAATGGATATTGAAGGACCATCTGAAGGTTAGATAATTTAATCAAGTACATAATATTTCACTCTTGAGTTAAACATGTATATATGTATACATATATGTCCCCTAAATCTAGATTGTATCTTAAGACTTTGTTTCATTTTTTCTTGTGCAGCCCGAGATCAAACAACAAATGAGAATGTTAATTTAGCTCAAAGATTGAAGAGAAAAATTAATCATAGAAACATAGATCATTTAATTGAAATGGATGTGGAAACATTGAGAGAATATGCTAATCAACCTACACATACTAGGAAGAGGAAATTGAATAAAAAGTCTAAAGACATAATTGCACGATTTGAGAATCTATCAATAGTGGAGAAAACTCAACTATTATCAATTTCACTTCTCAAAGATGAATTAAAAGAGCCACTGAGACTATTGGGTATAGATATAAGTATAAAAAAGATGAGGACTTCTAAACTAGAAAAAGATATTGTTGAAAGTGTTAAGGAAGGGTTACATTCCATTGGGAAAAAAACTAGATCTGCAGATAAATCCATTGCACGAAGAGTGATACTAACATCTATTTTAAATAAGAAAACATCCCAAAATAGATAGATCTCTTCATTATCATCTCATTTCAGGTATAGTCAAAAGATAATACTACATTATCTAAAAAGGAGAAACAATTTGAATGATAGTACATTAGAAGGAAATTGGGCGCTAATGTGTAGAGCTCCTCGATCTAACATGATTGGGGAAATAGTTAAGAACTTAGTTATTCAATTTTGGATTGATAATACTCATCCTTCACCAAATAGAAGAGATATCATCAAGCAGAGGATTGGGCCTAAGGAATATATTCAACACGTAAAACATTGGTTGGATGTCACTCAACATGAATTGTATCTCTCATTTTGTAATTTAAATCCTAACATAAAGATTGGACAAACAATGTTTGAAAGATTGAAGCCCTATTTTGTGAAGATAAATAAATCTTTTGAAACATGTTGTTGTCGATATCATGTTGAATTTGATCTGTACTATGAAGGGTTTTGAAAGATGATAGAAGAAAGTGGTGAAACTTCTCAAAATACTTTTCCTAAACGACCGAGTCAATTCATAACATCAATCTTATGTGACAAACCAAATGATTGTGTCCGTGAAATACATTGTATAAGAGGAACTTGTGAAACATGTGGTAACTTGACTAAATTTCCTTTGAGAGAAGAAGATACTAATACGACAAGGATGGTAAAATGTAAGAGATATAAGTACATAAAGTCAGAAACAAAAGATGGAAAAGAATCAACAAGGTTAGAATATGTAGAGGATGAGATATCGGCTGGAGAATTTATGTCAAATTTTCGTAAATTGATTCAACCATATATATGCCATGCATTTTTTGCTAAGTGGCAAGAAGAACAATTTCAAACACTAAGAGAAACTTTCCCACTTGGAACAATTCTATCTATTGTTGACTTTGCAGAGAATTACTCTTTTGTATCTCAAAAACAACTTCAAGCAGAATACTACTATACAAAGCAGGTTACTATTATGGTTCAAGTGTCTTATCGACATGCACAAATTGATCTAGATGGTGTGGAAAGTACAAATCAAGCACGAGTCATTAAAAAAGAGTATCACTTTTATATTAGTGATGACAAAGAACATGACACACATTTTGTGGAACATTGTTTTAAGACATTTTTTGAATATTTGAAAAACAAAAACATTAAAATAGAAAAAAATTTGGTATGGTCAGATGGATGTGCAACACAATTTAAATCAGCTAGACCATTTTATGCATTATGTAGATATCATCGATACCTTAATATACCACACATTTGGAGTTTTTTTTAGAGTGGACATGGAATCGATGAGCATGATGGTGCAGGAGCTTGTATCAAACGTGCTTTAAGAAAGTATCAAATGGACTATAAAGGATATCACATTAATAATGCTCATGATGTGGTTGAGTGGTGCAAAACACATTTTTTGGTGCCAACAAATATAGATAACACATCATCAGAAGCGGATCGAGTCATACCATTTAGAGTGTTTTGGGAGGTATCAGGTATATATAAATTAATTTGTTCATATTTTTAAATTGAATCTTAAATTTATATTTAATATGTTACCTTAGATGATCTCTAACTAAATTATGGACCTTGTGTACACATTCAGGTGTTGATAGAAGATCAATGCATGCATGCAAGAGGGTAGAGAAGACACGATCTTTGCATTCAGTCATGAGTACAAATAGTAATGTGTGGTCATTGTATACAAGAGAATACTCATGTTTTTGTCCTAATTGTATTGATGAAGACTATGGTGGTTGCATTAATCAAGAACGTGGATATGTGGGTGAATGGACTTTGGTGCCACTAGATGTTATTAATACGAATGAGTTTGAGGATGAAAACTATGATGATATTCCATTGATTTCTAGTGATTATAACCATATTTCAGGATTGATCAGAGTTGGTATGTATGAACTATATATATACCTGGATCGTGTACATGTATACATTTTTCATAATTTTGGTTGATTTTTATTATATATATGTACTTATGTAAATGACGTGTATCTAGAATTTTGACATATATAAGTTTGTGTAGGAAATGTTTTTGCAGTCATAGTAGAATCGAAAAATGTAGAAGGTGCTAGCTATTATTTATTACGTTGCACCATGGAAAGAGAGAAGCTAACAAAGACTGAAATAAGTGATGAAATTGTTTTTCCCACAGGTTAGTATATAGTTGAATTATGTATATATGTATGTCAAGTATCTATATTTTTAATGAATTCAAATTCTTTGACTTAAATTCAAGATTGATGTATTTTTTAAATGTGTACATGTGCAGGTTCTGTTGTTGTATAAGGAACATATTTGAAGCAAATAAAAGTACTTAAAAGTGGGATTCATTTCACCGATTATCAACCTAACAATAAGGTATATCAATATAGTAACCATGTTATTGCCACTGGTCTAACTCTTCATCCAGTCAAAGGACCTGGAATACGTAAGTGGAGGCTCCATATTGATGATCATGAGAAAATATTAAATGTTATCCAAGAACGAGTTGATCCACTTGATATGAGATAGAAACAACTCCTAATTTGAAATGTAACTCAAGAACAATTTGAAAGTTGGTTCAAACTATTTGAAATTTGGTTGAACAATCATTTGATCAATTTGAAATTTTGTGGAATAACTAATTTTCTAAATTGAACTTTTACTCTTTCATTTTGAATTTTCTAAAGTAACTAATTATAGAAATTATGAACTTATATGTACATGTGTGTACACTAATTACCTGACATGTGCAACTTGAGGGAAAGAAATTCGAACACCACTTGTCTTAAGAGGATGAAATTAGGAGTTTGTAAAATTAATTATATTGAACTTTCTATTTCACTTAACTTGTCAATTTTTGGACACATGTACGCTTTCAATTTAACTAATTAGGACATGTGCTTTCAATTTCAGGACATGTGAGCTTTCAATTTAACTAATTACCTGACATGTGAGCTTTCAATTTTAGGACATGTGAGCTTTCAAGTTCAAATTGCAATTTGTTTAACTAAATTTTGAACATGTACATGTTTTAAGTTGGACTTGAATTAGAACATTGGGCTTAAGTGGATAAAATCCTAGGATACATGTGTGCACTTGAATTAAAATTTTAGTATGATTAAAATTTGAAATGTAACTCAAGAACAATTTGAAATTTGGTTCAAACTATTTCAAATTGTGTTGAACAATTTGAAATTTGGTGTCCAATAACTAATTTTCTAAATTGAACGTTTACTCTTTCATTTTTAACTCAATGCAAGAATTCATTTAACTTTCTATTATATTGAACTTTCTATTTCATTTAACTTGTCAATTTTAGAACACATGTACACTTTCAATTTAACTAATTAGGATATGTGCTTTCAATTTTAGGACATGTGAGCTTTCAATTTAACTAATTACTTGACATGTGAGCTTTCAAGTTCAAATTGCAATTTGTTTAAACTAAATTTTGAACATGTACATGTTTTAAGTTTGACTTGAATTTTACAACATTGGGCTTAAGGGGATAAAATTCTAGGATATGTGTACAAATAAAAGGGATGAGTTCTATAGATTTACTTGAGTTAGGAATTATGTACAACTAATTACTTGATACTTTAACATTTAATACATGTTCAATATATTACCAAACATTTAAATTACGTGAACTATTTATATTTATATATATATATATATAATCAATATATTAAACATGCACGTACATATCTAAATAAATTACTTACATATCTTAGATAGAAACAATTTATAATATACTAGATCTAGATCTAGTATGTACATTAGATTCCACAACATAATGCAACATGTATCAATCATCTCGAGAACAAATAACAAAAACATGTATCTATCTAGAGATCTATCAGAAGATAATATCAAATATAAATATAGCGTGCACACATGTAGACATGTAAATCCAGGTACATCTATATCAAATCAAATATAAATATAACATGCATCATGTGTGTATATAAATTGTCTATCTAACATATATGAATGTCTCTCTGGATGAAATTCTACAACAAATTATCTAGATAAAAAAAACTATAGATCATCACGTGCAGGACTATCATCGCCACGCCTCCTCACAACGCACTCTAAAGACTGACTAGTATCAAGGTGCTCACTAGGATGTGCTGACCCCTATATATAAATTCAAGAGAAAGTGATATCAATACATACATACATTTAATCAAGAGAAAGTGATATTGAAATACATGTACATGTATTTAATCAAAACATAAATAAACATTACCTGTCCACTACTGACATCATCCAATGAGTCTCGACGATGTACACGATCTAGCATCAAAGCTGGAGTAAAAATAGGCACGTCCCCCTACATTGTACACGTGCACGAGCAACACATCAAATTAAAATTTCTCTACATGATTACATTTGAATCTACGTGCATGATATACATGTACATGTGCACACATGCACATGTCTAAATTAAATTAGTTTGAAATGATTGAAATTTTAACATGAACTTGAAATTTTTTTTACCTGTGTAGATGGTGGCATCCGATAATACTCGGACTGCCTAGCATCGATCGTGTCCACTAATGCATCCAAATTTTGTTGCGTCGCATCAAGCTCAATCTCTGCATCTACGCGGGCCCCATGGTTGGCGACTGGCACATGTCCTAATAATGACGAGCCAAGTGGACTATGTACATGAGATGGCATAAAAGTAGAATCATCACGTGTCAACAAGTCCATCCACCCTGTGGTCGACAAGCTCAAATCAACATCATCAAGGCCCACATCTGAACTCTGAGCCTGCACTGTAACACTGGCTAAAGGGTCTATGGTATGTATATGTCTCTGTGGAGCAAAAGAGTGGTCAGTAGATGGATCATCATGTGCACTACCACCATGACCACTACCTGATCGATGAGAGGAATATGGATGAGGATGTGTCCTAGTACTACCATTGACATGACCTCGAACATCTGATATGGGTATGCCAAGATGCTCTGATACAAATCTATATGTATCTAATAAATCCTCAGCCAAACCAATCATAGTATCTCATGCCAACACTCCAGTGAGACCCTCTAAGCTAGCCACTGAAGGGATGCCTGCTACACTGTACAAGTCTCCTGAAGATGAAGCATAGGATGATGATTTGGAACGCCGACAAGACATCAAATACTGAACAACCTCATCACTCAAAATAGATCTGACAGCTATTTCAGTCTCTCCAACTCCCTGAAGGACCCCACGTAACTGAGTGGTACACATGGCCTCATCAGCTGATGGACCTAACATAGGGGAAATAGCAGGTGCCCTCTCTTCGACAATCGATCTATGTGCTAGTGGGGGACGACCTAGCTGCCTATCAGCCAATCTACCACGCCCCTATCCTAAATGTCCTGGTAAATCTGTGTAGTTCACCGCCCTACGTAAGCAAACCTCTGCATAAAGCTGTCAGGCAAAATAGAGTGGAATTTGGTCGTTATTTGGATAACGACCATGGGCAGCAATGAAGCGTGGGTATATCAATGCATCCATCTGTGGATCTGTACACTTAAGGGGAGAATACCCCTTCACATACTTTTGTGAAAGATAATGAGGGAAATATTCCCTCTTCAGGACATCTTTGGGCACCAAGCCCTGCACCTCCTGGAGTGAAAGACTAGAGGAGACCTCTCATCTCTTACTGTCAAGGACAACCTGTATAGTATGTGCAGAATATGGGGTAGCGCCATGAATCTCATCTCGAATAAATTTCAGGCTACGTAAGATAGTCTGGCATGTACCACTATAAACACTGGAGCATGTGCCACTAGTCAGGGATTCCTAGAGTCTATGAATCTCCTGGTTAGTGCGATCATAGAGCTCCTAAGGTGGGATAGGTAGCTGATCACGGGGGACATGATGCTGCTCAGGGGGGATAGGCTACTGCTCAGGGCCTTGGATAGGCTACTCGGGCTCGAGTATAGGCTGCTGCTCAGGGCCCAGGATAAGCTGCTTGAGCCCGGGTATAGGCTGCTCGAGGGGGACAGGCTGCTCGGGGGGGATAGAAGGTTGTTGATCAGCCATGTCAATGTATGTAGGTGTGTGTATAATGTGTAAACCTGAAAATTAAAATTAAAATGTATGACATTTAATAAACTTGAAATTTATAATAACATATATGTATGTACAATTTGACAAAATTAAAAAACTTGTATCTAAATTGTTTTAATAAAATTAAACATGCACGTACATGTCTACATATATATAAAAGTCCTAAAACTTAAATGAACATATACCTTAAAAGAAAACTAAATTTTAAAACGCATATGTTGTTATATATATAATGTTTGTAACTCAGGGACCTTTTAAGAACTACATGTGTGCAAGTTATATATCTATCTAAGTTAGATTGAATGTTCAAAGGTTTTAGACATATGTGTGCACATAAACTTTTCAGATGTAATTTAGGTCCACGAAGTTTAAATATGTGCATATATATGTATATATAGATATATGTGTATATACATGTACATGATATGTATATTTTCACATATAGATCTATCATGCACATGTGTATATATACATGCATACATGTGCATATATATATATACACGTGCACATGATATCAATGTTTAATTAGTTTTAGGATTAGGGTTCAATTTGGTTTGTACTATTTGATTAGGTTTACATGCTTAGGTTTCAATTAGGACAAGAGTTAATAAATTGAATTAACGTTTCAATTTAATCTTAGGGTAACGGTTCAATTTTGTTAATGGTTGGGGAAAGGATTTAAGGTTAAATTCAAGGTTTCTACTATTAACTTGGGATATATAATTACCTGTTTATGATCATGGTTTAATTCAATTTGGTTTATAAGTATAATATTAATTAGTTAAGGGCCAGGGTTACCTTTCAATCTAGTTTGATATATTCAATTTGGTTTAAGGTCAAGACCCAGGGGTTAGTTTATTTTAGTGTTAAATATTAAGATATAATGCTAAATTATGATATCACTCATTTTTTGATATTTTGATATGATGGACATGTCATAAATGACATTTCTATATGATTCTTTTGATATGATATGCATGGATTATATATATATATATATATATATATAATCTTATGATTTAGCCCGTAAATTATCATTTATAATATAAGGGTTTAGAAATTAAATTTTAAGATCTTGAGGTTAGGGTTAGGGTTTGGATAATTAAATTTTAGTTTTAGGTTTAGGGTTAGAGTTAGAATTATGGTTAGGGCTATGATTTAGGATTGAGACCACGATTAAAGGGTTAGGATCATGTGGTCGGAGGTCCCAAGTACCTGAGTAGAAATTATAGTCTAGATCAATTAGGGTTAGTAAAGTAGGCAAGTTAGCATTTAGGATTTAGGGTTATAGTTATGATTCTAGGGTTAGGGTACATTGGGTTTACATTTCTATTAGTACTATTTATAGGGTTAGGATATGGGTTGACATTGGTATTAGTATTATTTTTAGGGTTATGGTTTGTACATCAGGGTTTAAATTTATGGATCTAGGATTATGATTAGGGCTTATAATTTAGGATAAGGGTTGGGGCTTATCATCTAGTATAAGGGAACTTACCATTATAATTTATGATTAGGGTTAGAATAATGGTTTAGTACTTAAATTAGTTTATATCTAGCTAGCTTTTAAAATTAGAGTTTAGCATTTAAATTTAACAAATTTTAGGATCTTAGTGTACATACATCTTGATTCTATGGTTTAGTATAATTTAGGGTCATGGTTTAACATTTATTCAATTATAGCTTATAGGTTTGTACATGATCATTGCTAGAAGTATGGTTAGAGGGTTAGGGTATGGGTTTACATCATGTTGAACTAGAAGTATGATTCTAAGGGTTAGGATTTGTATTAGCAATAAAAATTTTGATTATGGTTTTAACACGTAGTTTAAATAAATTTATATAATTAAAGTTAGGATCAAGTATTAATATGATTTACTATTTAATGTTGGGGTTTATCATTTAGACCTCTACGGTTCAAATTGAGATTTAGAAAAGTTTTATGGTTTCAAGTGTGCATCTAAGATTAGGGGTTATAATTTATGATTAAAGGGTTTTGCAGTTAGGATTATGACCAAGTTTAGTATAATTTAGGGCTACTATTTAGCATTAAGGAACTTAAGACTTAAAATTTAAGTTAAATATATTTAATCTTTAGATGAACATTAGATTATATGATGTACATTTTTTTATGTAACTTGTATATTATTTAATCAAGTTATGTTCTTATAATTAACTTTTATTAATTAAAGGTTGTAACATGTATTCTTTAGGTCATACACATTCTAAGTTATATACATTCAAGTATGTATGTATATGTATGTTATATTCTTACCTAGATGTAAATTAATCTCTGACATTCTTATATATGTATTTAATTTAGGATCTGGACCCAAGTTAAGACATGCGATTGAATTATAATATAGTTAATTATATACTTAGATTATTTTTAAATTCAATTTACAAACTGACATTATAGTTAATTCTAAATGAGGCCTAGCCAAGGGATCCAAAGAACTAATCAAAAGTTTTACTAAGCAAACAATAACATACATACAATAATTTACAATTATAAAAAAAATAAGAGATTGCAAATTCCTTAATGAGCACATTTACATTTCATTTTTAAATAATTACAAGTACTAAAAGTAAAATAAATAACACATCCACATGAAATAATATTAACTAGACTTCAGTTCAATCCATTTAAATAATTTATATACATTTGTTCCGAATGCCACTTGGCAAATTAATTCGGAATGCACAATCATCCACTGTACATGTCACAGGGTATGAAAGGCTGAAAGAATATACATTTATAAAATAGTTTACATCATCCATTTTTGATCCATGAAACAAAGTACAATACAATTTAAGTAAAATTATTTTAAATAGTATTAGAAGTTTTTTGTTTGGATCCCTTGGCGAGTTGTTATATGATTAAGTACTTACTTATATATGTTTAGGGTTTTATTGTACATAACTATATGGTTAGGTCATGATTATAGTTTAAATAATGAATTTAGGTCGAGGTTATATGGTTTTAGGTCAAGGTTATATGGTTCTAGGTCAAGGTTATATGGTTCTAAGTCAAAATTATATTTATTTGTAAAGTTACATGTAACTTAAACAATAAATTTACATCTAATCTAATCATTCAACATTGTAATAAATACATAAATTAAATACATTTCAAAACATCTAAAATAATAAATTTTTAAATAAACTTTAAATTAAAAGACAATATTATATACTTAGATCTAAATAGATGAAAATTATCTTTAAAAAAATCTTATTTGTGCATTTAGAGATTCATAAAAACATTAGAGGCTTAAGCATGAATAGTAAAATAAAATATACAAAGAAACATATATATAAAAAAAAAAATATACAAAAAAATATATAAATTTTAACTAAAACAATAGAAAAAAGGAAAAAACAAATGTTTCATACCTTTTTCAGACGGTCGATAAAGCGGATGCTAGTCTCTCTCCAACTTTTGATCAAAATAATGAGGAGAGAATTCGACTATGCCGCTATTTATGCTAGCGGGTTTCATAGTTTCGATCAAAACTTTAAAACCACGAGGAAACCCGCGTTCCAAGTTTCGATCGAAACTTTACTTAAGTTTCGATCGAAACTATTCGGTGCAGTTAGTTTCAATCGACAGTTACTTTCTATCGAAAGTAATTAGTTTTGATCGAAACTTTGAAAAAGAGCTTCTATCGAAACTATACGGGTAATTTTTCGGAACCGTGCTTGTTTGGAGGAATTTCTTCCTCCGAAAAAGTGTAACCCACTATTGTGGGTTCACCCACTATCAATATTGAGGGAATTAGCTTCATCATCGATCATAAGATGATTACAGAGGCCACTGGAATGTCAACTACTAGAACAAAATACTATAATGACAAGAAACTTACAGATAAGGTATTCATAAAGTATCCTAGACCCAGGAGGAGATAGTTTGTTTGGAAAAAGGGAATAATTCCTTTTATGACCTAAGTAGCTCAAACCTTTCTAGAAGTAGATGTTTAGAGTCATTATAGATTTCTTCACTCTGGATGGTAGTTTCATGTGCCATATCTCTTTTACTTTATTTTCTTGAATCATTTTAGACATAAATGTCACATCTCTTTCCCATTTTATATGTTGTCATCTTTGAATGCAAGTGTTTATTATCATAAGAAGAACCTTAAGAAGATGGTCTTACATAAAGGGCTTATTTTGATTTTGTATAGCCATCTAAGAAGCAAGAAGATTGAAAACCTCAAATTGAGAATTGACAAGGAGGGGGAAACTAAAGGGAGTTCTCATGTGGAGATTTATGAGGGTAGTTTGTTTGAGGGTTTAGAGGATGAGGAGGAGGAAAGAAGAAGAAAATCAAGAAGAATAATACTACTTAGAAAATGATCTACTAGGAAAATATAGAGAAAGGCATGAAGGACAGTGATTCTAACCTTCCCAAGAAAAAGAAAAAGAAAGCCCTTTCTAATTTTTCCTATATGAATCTCACTTTCGAAGGAGAGGAGGAAAATCACATAGAGACCACTAAGGAGGTGAAGTTTGATGCTGGCTCTAGTTATAGGGATAATAATTTGATTAAGGTTGGTAAAGGGAACAATATTCATTTTCTTAAGGAGTTTACTAGTAACACTATTCATGATGTTCCTGTCTCTCCCCTTTTCTGATGAGGAGGATGAGGCAAGACCAAGGGTCAGGTGGCAGATTTGTGGTATACAAAGTTCTAGAATAAAAAGAAACCTCTTTTAGGTGTCTTATAGGTTATGGGATTGTTGTCTTTGAGTGCTTATAGGATTAATAGGTGGAATTTCTATGAGATCAAGACCTTAATCTTAAGCTTAGGGATCTTTACTAAAGTTGAGGAGAGGATGAATGTGGGGGATATGATAAAGGCAAGGATACAAATATCTCATGATTGACTACATAGGAGAAGAAGTTGTCTCTTGATTCTGTGGAGGCTAAGGGTAATGCTAGCCGATTGTTGGAAAAAAGGATTGACTCTCTCTTTGCTTGCACTTATAAAATAGAGGATATCCTAAGGAAGATTCTAGAGCATAGTTTGAAATTTATGAAGGCTTCAATAGAAAATATGAACACTCTCATTCATAACTGAAAGGGAAGATGGAGAAGAGGGTTGTGATGATTGATGCTGACAAAGACCAAGATGAATATGAGGGCCCAAGAAAGTATACTAGATCGAGCAAAAGGAAGATGTTGACCACCGCTCCTACTAATGATTTTTAAGACCTCAAGGAGGTAGTAAAGATGATGACTCATATGGGGGAAGAGGTGACTAAGACCATTAAGGAGTTAGTCTAGTTTGTTTATGGTATGTTGGTTTTTTGTCTTTGCTTCTCTTGGGGTTTGTGTTTTTTTGCTAGCTTGCTGGCCTTTTTTGGTGCAAGTTTGTTGTCTCTTCTAGTACATAAGGTCTTTTTTGAACATAAAGACATATTATCTTATTTTGTAATGGGTTTTGGGTCCCTATAAAACTTGTTTATTCCTTAATAAAAAAATTCATAATTAATTTTAATAACTAACTATATTGTTATATTCTTCTAATTATTTACTTAAATCTATTTTATTGAATTTACTAATTAAATAAATTCATTACTCATTTTGTATTTAAATTATATTTAAATATTATCCTCTTAATATATTAAATTTCTTTATTTGAATAAATTTTATGTATTTAAATTCCCCCCACTTGGATAATATTCTTCTAAAACTATTTGGATTTAATTTAATTTAATTCAAATTTCATCCTATTCACTAATCTTTTTTTTTTTTTTGGTATTTAATCTTGTCTTATCCTTAATCATGTGCACAAATACCTTTTCCAAGGTAGCCACATTCCCTTTTTTCTCCTCCAATCATTGTAATTTTTTCTCTTTTCTCCACGAAAGGGGATTCATTGATTTTTGTAAGGTTATGACTCATAATTTTAGCTGCTCATTTGTGTTGCCTCTTCATCCTAGCCATTCATTGGTTTTTCCTCTCAATCCTAGCCACTCATTTTTTTGTCTCTTACTCTTAGGGTTTTATTTTTTGCCTCTTAATCCTAGCCACTAGTTTTTCCCTCTTAATCTTAGCCTCTATTTTTGCCTTTTAATCTTATCCCTCCATTATGTTTCCACTTAATATTATCCATTCATTTCTTTCATTTTCTATAAAAGGAGGCCTTTCCTTCATTTGTAGGAGAATAGGTAATAAGGAATTAATAGGTCACTGGAATTTTCATACTAGAAAATTCTCTTGAGCACTTAGCATCTTAACATTTCAATTTTGTAGCATAGTTGTTGTATTCTCATTCTTAGCTTAGATTTTAATTATTGTATGGTAGTTTAAACTTGATTTCATAACTTAGTTTTAATCTCACATCTTTCATTTTATCTTAGTTTTCATTACATCTCCATTTAAAAAATATAAAATCTTCAATTCATTTTTCTTGTGCATTATCTTTTCCATAGATCTTGTTCTTGCATTTATCATTTTGAGATTTGGGTCAAGTTTCTCATGGTTGTTCTCAAAACCCTCACACTTTACATCTCTTTAGTTTGCATAATATATTGCATTTCATTCTGTAGGGAGAGAATACCAACAATAATATTGTAGATGATATCTAGTGCAAGAGAACCCCAACCATAATGTAATAAAATAAGATTGACTAGGTCTAGGATATCTAAAGGGCCATTGGACCAATTTGATGTAAAATAAGAACCTATTTGTAAGGTCACTTAACACAAGGTATCATATAAACCTAGAGTCAAGATTGGTCAAAATGGTTCATATATTGTTGAAGTTGATGAAAGATCAACCCCATAGCTCCCAAGAATCACCTACATACAAACATTTTTCAGAAAAAGATAGAAGCAAAGCTATGGAGGTTGGAATTCATAGATCCATAAGAGAAGAGACATTCTTGATGAGAAAAAAGAAAAAATTCTATTAATCAAAAAGTGAATAAAAATTACCAAGAGAGATTAATCCTTTTAAAAGGAGATCAAAACCCTAATAGGTAAAACCTAGGTTGCATGATAATAATTAATAAAAGAATTAATTATTATATTCCTAAAGTTTAGCTTAGGTAAAATAGAGTTAATAGGATGTTGACACACATGCATGGCACAATTAAAGCACAAGCACCAAGATGGGGTCATGTGTGTAGACGTCCCCAAAATGAAACAAAAAATGCACTAACTGGGAGTCCAAATGACATTTTGGTGCTAAAACTTGGCATAAAACTCAAGCACCAAAATTCCATTTATTGACCAAGGTTCCTATAATGCACATGTTGTCATGAAAGAAGGCATGCAACTAAAAAAAAGGCCCAAATTATAAGGTGGTCCCAACTTGTTGGTGTGACCAATGGGTCATAGCATGTAGGACCCTCCAAAATTTGGAACCCCCCAACCTCCCTTAAAATATAGCACTATCCAAGGTGGTGACAAGGCTTGAAAAATGTGCAAGAGTGCTAAAAAATCTACTATTGGGACCAAGGTGACTAGCAAGATGGAGTAGGCCAACCAAGAAGTGCATTTAATGAGTATGCAATCTGGTACAAAGTAGAAGTTGGACAGGCTTCAAGCGCACATTAAACAAGGGTGTGAGAAGCTAAGAAGTGCCAAAAAATAAGGCTAGCTGGTAAAAAAATGTAGCGCCCCACTCGGGAACCCAAGAGAAATAAACCTAACATGTTACAATGTTTACTGAACTATTTTTTTTTTTTAAAGTTTAAACAACATCAAGATAACATTAATTCGGAAGCAATATGAACATACACATCAAATACACATATGCAAATACAGATACAGTTTCAATTCCTCAAGTATTCCTTTACGTTGAGTCACATTTAATAATTTTAAATTAATTAGTTTAAGTTCCAAGTACAATGTCTCAAGATCATAAAGGAATAACAGATACATAATCACATAAGCAAATGCATAAGTATAAACAATACAATGAAAGTACATCCAATCAATAACATCCACTGCACATGTCGCAGGGTATGTGAGAAAAGATACAATACATTAGAATACATGATAATATATATACATCATCTGAAAAGAAGTCTCTTAGATAAGAAATAAGAATGATAAAGGTACATCTTCTGCAACGAACATCCAACAGCTGGCAACGTGAAGGGGAACCCAAATGGTAAGAAGACACTACCTCCCGACCACGTGGTTACCTTGTCAGGCTTCCACTCCCACCGTGCAGGGAAGATAATGAAAAATCCACATACGACTAATCAAACATAAAACATTCCTAGGCAAGGTACCCCTAATAGCCAAAACTACCTCAAAGGTAACACATACTACTCAAGAAGATAAAATAATCCCAAAAGAAAGAACACTCCATCCAATACCGACATCACATAACCAAACATCATACACAGACCAAGTATAAACCAAATACCAAGATCATAAGATAAAGTCAACGAAAGATAATCATCTCAAGTCAAAAGCCACATGTCAAAAGTACAACATCCATGAATCACCAATCATCATCAATGAAAGTAAATAACCACAATAAACATATCCAACAATAAATACACCACCAGAGATATACAAAATCTACAGAGGACACTCAGGCTACATACTAGGGAGTGTCATCACATGGCTGCTTGAGTTACCCTGGACTGATCTCTTAATAGACCTCGGACCCTCAAGCGTTGAGTTACCCTGGACTGGTTACTTTGAACCCCGGACCCTCAACATCACACATATGGAAACTAGAAAGCCCTCTCAAGAAGATGAGGCACTCTTCTCATTCCCATCCTTAGTCTATACAAGCACTCAAGGCATGGTGGATCAAATCTCTAACTTATCTTTTTAGTGCGTTTCCCCCCCATAAATTTTAATTACTAGATTATCACTTATTACATAACTTGCATTAGGTTACCCTGGTACTGACCACTTTGGGTCCCAGACCCCTATGCAAGCCACTCCCAAGTCACGTACCTAGATAACCTCTCCTAAGCACATAAAAACACAGTTGTGTCCCATACCACAACACCCATAAAGATCAAACTCGGTTCCTTAACAGGCAACCTGATAACAAGATGGTTCTCCCATTCGAGTACACATAAAAGCTCCACAAATAAAACTCATAAATATAATCTCCAATATGAATGTCAAAACACATCATGACATCCAATCACATCAATAGTATAAAATAAATCTCACAAAACCTCTGGTGTACTCCCTAGACTGGTCGACATCTAATCAACGCCAAAATCTCAAAGCATAGGAAGTACAAGTAAAACAATACAGATACCAAGAGTAAGTTTCATGTTTGGTTTAATCGAACTCACGTAGTTAAGTTGAACATAAGGTTTCATTTTCAGTTAAACATATGTTCTAGGTAATAAGTTTTCACAATCATTCCTTTTTAACTAACCCATTTCTATATTTAAATGATTGTTCAATTACCTTATAACTAAGCCAAGGATAATCATTTATTTATTTATATTATAAAAAAAATCCTTAATGATTTTAAATAAAAAAAATTTGACTTTATTAAAATCATTAAACCCTCATTAATATCTTCTATTAAATCAATAATCTAATTTTACAATTTTAACAAATAATGTCCATTATTAATTAACTTTAATTAAGCTAATATTAATTAAATTAATCAATAATTATTCATTTAAATACTTATATTAAAATCTTCATTGATTATCAATTTATTAATATTTAACTAAAAACTATTAATAATTATGAAAACTACATTAATATATATTAATATTTAAATTATTAAATATTAATAAAGATCATTAATAAAACATTATTAAATCACATTTATTAAATACATTTTAAAACGCATTAAAATTTATAAAAAAAAAACAAAATATAAAAATGTATATATATTTCGGCGTGTTTAAAGGCCCGCCGGCCTGGTACCTGCGACAGCAAGTATCCTGCTGCGCACAGCAGCAGTTGTACTGCTGCTTGCGGCAGCAGCGGTACCGGCTGCCACGGAAATCAATGCCGGCAGCAGGTATGATGGGGGGGGCTAATATCCCCACCCTGCATTATGTATTATTATTATTTTTAAAAAAATTTTAAATTATAAAATTTCGAAAAATGTTTTATTATTATAATTATTATAATTAAAAGCTTTGTGTATATATATATAATTTATTATAAACTTTCTTTTATCTCATATATATATATATATATATATATATATATATATATATATATATATATATATCAATCATTTTTACACAATACTTCTTCCAGTTCATATTAAAATATGTATATATATTTTTAATCCATGATTGAAACTTCAGTCTAATAGGAAAAATAAATCGAACCCTTTGGATTTTCAATCCTAAGATTTTCATTTCCACAAACAAACTCTTTCTAAATTTAAATTTTAAATTCCAATTTAATTCAAAAGCCCAGATCCCGATTTATTACCAATTTCTTTCAATTGCTGAACGAGGTTATTTAAATAGTTTTTCAATCCCGATTCCCAGAAGAAATCAAATCGCAAAAGATTCAGAAGAAAGGTAGCAAGATTCATTCAATAAAATTTGAGAAAGCAATTTCTAACAAGCACGAAGAAGACAAAGATCCGAAAGTGTTTCTAGAATGGTTCACAAACCCTACCTTGATCTGATGCTAACAATATGGTGATCCCTTGCTAAACCAAACCCTTAAAAACTTCCAAAGATTTCTTTGTTCCTCTTCCAAAAGTGTGTTCCCTGAAAACTTGTCCCCCTGTAATAATGACCCCAAAAAACTCTAATATAGAATCTAATTACCTTTAGGGTTTCTGTCTCCACAACTCTAAATTAGAATAATTATTTAATTTAATTAATTCATTCATGCACAATTAATTTTCTTTTTAAATTTAAATATTCTTTTATTATTCCTTCATGCACTTTAAGTGAATTGTTAAATTACTTTATTTAACTTTCCACTTTACTTTACTTTAAATTAATTTATTAACTTTAATCTCATGCGCACTTAATGCGATTAAATATCTTTATTAATTTCACATGTTTAATCTTTTCAATTAATTTCTTTATTTTCAACTCATGCATAAATCATGCGAACTATAATCTTTATGATAATTAAATATCTTTTCACTTCTTAATTTATTTTTTGAACGTTTAAATTTGATAAATATTTATTAACTTAAATAACAATAATATTTAGCATTTATTTAAAAATGAACTCTAAATATATTATTATTAAATTAAATAAATATTATCACGTTCTAAATTTAATCTTAAAATTTTTATCTTCAATTTAATTCTTTATATTTAATTAATTTCTCAATTAATTAAATATAATTAAATATTCAAAATGTCATAATAATTCTCCATTAAATTAAATTATTAATATAATCTATTAATTAGACTTAATTAATAGAAATTCATCAAAGATGCACAAAATACTCACGGGTTTAAAAAGGGTAGATAGTCTGTTACGAGTCCTCCTTGCAGGACAAGTATTATAGGCTTATGGCTAGGATTGGACCTGATCATTATCTTCCCATTCTCACCATTTGAGTATTTGTAATAGGGCACGCTCATCCTGGCAATTCAGGGAAGTCGATGCCCGGTACCTGCATCCTGCATAAAAGATGAGCATGTACCTATATATAATATATCTAAACTAAACAGACAATGGCGGGGAGTGGTTCATCGTGTAGATCCCAACTAGCAGGTGACTACGACTCCCTCCCTTAACCACATCAAACACGTCAGACAGAAAGATAAAATAAACACGCACACCATACACATGCAAGTATGGGGTAAGTATCATCAAATGCGTACATATAATAATGCATCTCTATCAATACAACATAATCATCATTAAAGACATCATGTTAACATTTTTATAAAAGAAACCACATTTACTAACTAGAATCATTAAGATATCGTTAACAACACATGAATGAAATGAAATCAACAAGTATATATGTAATCCAAAACATGAAATAATATCATAATATTGTAAATCCAGTATCTCTAAAACTAATCAATGCATAAAATCAACCTAAAAGAATTTGACAATGATAATAGAAATGCGATCTAGGGGCAAGCACTACAAAAAAATTGAAATCATTGAAAATGGAACTCATCAAAAAACATGCATACCCAAAAATAACTATTGTGGGTACTAAGCATACATGAAGGGATGGTACAACTAGGATAGGGGCCCATATAGGTACAAGGGCCTGCATTGATTTTGATCCACATGCCCCCCCAAAACTTGCTTCTCCTCTTTTCTTAGTAAAATCTATGCATTCTTTTAATGTTTTTTGATTTAAAAATAAAATAAAAAGGAATTTGAGATATATATATATTTTTAGCAATAAAAAAAAATTGTTTCCTTGTTTTGTGTGCCCAAGTTGTATGACCTAGGTGAAAAAATTATTTGTCCCAGAAGTCAATGTCATCTAAATTGGACATATTTGATAACTCTAAGTGTAATAGTGATGTTTTCTTGGGCTCAAAGTGACGAGAAACAAAGGCCCCTTAAGATCCAATATAAAATCCTCTTAAAACCAAAACCCTCTAAAAGTAAAAATATAGATATAAAAACCAAGCCAAACCTCTCATAAATATAACAAGGGCATGAAAATATCTAAAGCACTGATACTATGTTAAAGTTGATGAAAGATAAACCCCATAGCTCTCAAGAATCACCTACATGCAAACATGTCACAGAAAGAGAGAAGCAAAGCTGTGGAGGTTAGAACTCAAAGATCCATAAGAGAGGAGACATTCTTGATGAGCAAAAAGAGAAATCTTTATTAATAAAAAAAATGAATAAAATTTATAAAAAGTGATCAATCCTTATAAAATGAGATCAAAATCTTAAAAGGTAAAACCTAGGCTGCATGAGAATAATTAATAACAAAATTAATTATTAAATGCCTAAATTTTAGCTTAAGTAAAATAGAGATAATAAGAAAAAACTTATTAATCTAATATATATGAATATTTCATGATGTTTAGACATCCTAGGATGTTCAGGGTAGATACAAGTTTGTTTGAGTCCCTTCGGAGTTATCAATGAAAAGTTGTTCAAAAAGTTGTGAATGTTGCATAACAACACTGTGAATGTTGCATAACAACACTAACAACTTTTTATGCAAGAAATTGAAAAACCTTCCCAAAGGCCCATTTGAATTCAAAATATTTTTGTGACCACTGCTCGATAGGCATAAATAACCTTAAGAAGGAAAAACAAGGGCTGATTAGTTTTTTTATGCATTTGTTAGATTTTTTAAATTAATAAAACATTGATTTCCGGTGTAATTCTCTAATTTTTCATATTGTACAACCATGTATGAATTGAAATGTGTAATCAAGTAACATGGTTACCTTTCTATTACACTTGGTTTCATCTCTTAAAGTGGAGGAATAAGGGAAATATTCTAGTTTCTCTGCAGGTTGCACCATACTATCCTCAAAATAAGAGTTTCACAAAGATGTGGCATTAACTCACTTTTCCACCATGGGAAATTCAATGGATATTTTTGTGAATAAAGTTAGGAAAGTGTAATTTAAGATTCCTTATTTTCAAGGTGGGATGTCACTATTTTCTATTTTTCCTACCAAGCCCTAGTTGATCTCCCTTATGTACATAGTTGTTCATTGATGCAATTGGAGTTTCAATAAGAGCTTGAAGAGTGTGGGACTCAATCTAGTGGATTATTTGGTGTTGGTGAGACTAATGAATGGTGTCCAAGCACTTGAAAAAATTGTAACAACCCATTTTTTGGTAGAATCTTTCAAAAAATGACCTAAGTAGGTCTATGTCCATAGTATTATCTTGGGGTTTCTCTATTGGAGTTAGATCTTGATATTAGTTTGGGAAATATTTATTATGAGGTTCTTTCCATATTTTTAGTTTATTCCTTTTAAGCTTCTAGCTCAAGAAGTTTTCAATGCAATTATTTTCAAGTTCTTGTATAGACAACCCCTAGGTGGCTCTCTTCTCATCAAACATCCTAAGGTTTCCCTTATGCTTTCTTTCTAGGTTTTCCTTTCTCCACTTCCCCCTTATGCCTCCATGTGAGATTCTTATCATTCTATTACATTAAAGTCTTAGGTGATCTAGGATTGGTAGATTTGATTGGTTGAGTGATCTTTTGATGTGAAGAAAATCCTACATTAATTCTACATTTTGTTTCAAACACAAGCAAGTGTTTTCTCCATGTTCGCTTGTTTTTTGTCTTTGGTAAACTTCATCAAGTGAAGCCCTTGAAGAATGAGAAACAATGGCATCCATAATAGTATATCCAATTGATTCATGATGAAAGGACTAACAAAAGCAAAAATATGAAGCTAATTAACTCTTAGATTGAAGATCTAAAGTAAGAGTTCATTTCTATGCAGAGAAACAAAACTTCATGTTTTCAATTACTCACCCTCTAGAAGGGAAGAACTTGTTGGATACAATTGATAATTGCATGATTGTCTTTGATGTTACACAAATGTCATATCAGTCATCAGACAGAGTCTACCGAGCTCAGAAGGTAAGTACAGCTGTTGACAGAGTTTACCGAGCTTGCAAGGTAAACAAAGGAAGTTCAGTGTTTACCAAGCTCACTCGATAATCAAAGGATTTGTTGCCGAAAGACAATGTTTACCGACCTCACTCGGTAAAGAAAGGATATGAGATAGGTTGTTAGTATTTACCGAGTTGACTCAGTCATCGAAGAAAAGTAGCAGACAGTGTTAACCGAGCTCACTCGGTCATCGAAGAAAAGTAGCAGACAGTGTTAACCGAGATCACTCGGTCATCAAAGGAAAGTCGGAGAAATCGGTGTTTACCGAGTTCACTCGGCGACTGAAGGATTTCACGAAATTCTCTGTATTAATCGAGCTCAGTCGATTAACACAGGAATTATTTTCTGTGCAGTATTTACCGAGTTAAGTCGGTCAGCGAAGGATTTCTCGAAGGTTAAGTAATTAAAGTTAATTACTTTATGTAATGTATGAAGCCGACTTATAGCACAATTATTTATAATTATAACTTGTATTTGAGCCGACTTGATAATCTGAAAGGTATATATGAAGGATCAAGTTGCGAATTCAAGTATGGAAGTATGAATGTGAAAAAGCTAGCAGATATGATTGAATATCTAATATGCGAATTATAAGGAAGGTCAGAGCAAATTTTTGAAGGATCAGAGATGCGGAGTTGCATTTGATCAGAGAGGATCTAGAGGAACAGAACAGAGATCTGTATCAGCAAAGATAAGTTGTATTTATTTTAGATCACTCATTGTTACTTTCTAACAATTGTAACAGTGTTTTCAAATCTCTTAACAGAGTGGGTTTAACAGCCTTTTGTAAAATCCTCTAACAAGGTGGCAATTCAGTTGAATTGATCTAAAGACCTCTAGCAAGGCCACTCCTAGCAGGGTGATTAAATCCTCTAACAAGGTCGCACCTAACAGTGTGTTTTGTAACCTTTAACAAGGTTGGCTCCTAACAGGGCTCACTTCAGAAGAGTGAAAAATAGTAACTAGTTACATTGGTGGTTTTTCCCATATTGGGTTTCCACGTTAAATCTGGTGTCTCTTGTCTCTTGTTTCTTGTGTTTTCAGTTTGATTATATGAGTATCAGCAATGAGTATTTCCTTTGACATCTTAAGGGACTTGTGGGAAAAGTTTTTGTAGTAACTGATTCACCCCTCCCCTCTCAATTACTCCATTCTCATTTCCAGCAATTGGTATCAGAGCTTATTGGTGCTTGCAGGAAAAGATTTCAAGGATCTAAGCCAAAGATCAAGATGTCTTACAAGAGAGAAATTCCAAGACTCAACAAAAATAACTTCTCTGCATGGCAAGGATTGATGAAACTTCATTTGGCTACTATTGGTGATACAGGACTGAAATATCTTGATGAAAAATACAAAGAACCTGCCGGCACATTATCTGTCAATGATATTGCTGAAAAGAAGACTCATAACAATATGATGATAGACATTGCATCTGCACTAAGCTATGAAGAATTTGATGATATCAAGGATTGCCAAACCGCTTTTGACATGTGGAACAAGCTGAAAGAAATCTATGGAGGAGATGACAATGTGAAAAGAGCAAAAGCAGAAAGTCTAAGAGGACAATTTGACCAAATGAGAATGAGAGAGGATGAAAACATTGCAAAATATGTTGATAGAATCAAAGCATGTGTCATTGCAATCAGGGCATCTGGAGGTGATATCAAAGAAGAGACGGTTATAAGCAAAGTTCTCAGAACCTTGCTTCCCATCTATGCAATCAGAGTTTTTGCAATTCAAGAAAGAAGGTGTGAAGCAAATCATAATATCAATTTGGAGGCTATAGTTGGAAGACTAACCGCATTTGAACTAGACAATTTTGACAACTATGTTCCAGCTTCCAAAAACACTGAATCAGCATTTGAGGCCAAACTTTCACTAAAAGATAAAGGCAAAAAGAAATCAGAGTCAGAAAGTGATGATGAATCAGACCAAAGTTCAGACAGTGATCTTGAAGTAATTGAAGCTCTACTAGCAAAGAAATACTCCAGAGGCAGAGGAAAATATAAAGGTAAAGTTCCTCTAATCTATTTTTCATGTGAAGAAATTGGTCATATTGCAGCTACGTGCCCAAACAAGCAGAACAATGATGAAAAGAAGGGTCATAAATGGAATAGAAAGAAAGATTACAAATCATTCAAGAACAAAGGTAAGAAATCATGTTTCATGGCTGAAAATTCTAAGGATTCTGATAATAGTGAAGATGAAATTGTTTATATTGCTGTGAAAGATGATTCTGATAGTGATGAGGAAGATAAAATGGCTCTTATCTCTCATATAAGTATGAATGATACATGGATTATAGACAATGGTTGCTCTCATCATATGACTGGTGATAAAACTAAGTTTGATCAGTTTGAAGATTATGATGGTGGCAGTGTAAGGTTTGGTAATAATGAACCTCGTTTCATAAAAGGAAGAGGAAGAATCTCTCTAACCAAAGAACTTATATGCAACAATGCCTATTGGGTTGAAGGTCTTAAACATAACTTGCTAAGTGTGGCACAGTTACTCAATACTGGATTTAAGGTGGAATTCATGCATGGAAAGGCAAGACTATTGAATGAGCAAGGAAAGCTGATAGGATCTGGCACACAAACTAAAGGTAACTTGTTCTACCTAGAACTTGGTGAATGCTCATGTTTTATTGCTCAAATTGAAGAAAGTTGGTTATGGCATAAGAGGTTGTGTCATGTCAATTTTGATAATCTGGTGAAGATAAGCAAATTCAAAAAGGTAAGAGGCATTCCTAATATAAAGAAACCTGAGGTCGGTTTATGCAAGAATTGTCAGATTGAAAAAATGGGAAAGACTAGTTTTAAAAGTAAAAGCTATCAGTCTGAAGATATATTAGAAATTGTGCATACTGATTTATGTGGACCCATTGGAATTGAAAGTTATACTGGAGAAAAGTTCTTCATTCTTTTTGTTGATGATTACTCAAGAATGATGACTATTATGTAACTAAGGAATAAATCAGAAGCTTTTGAGAAATTCAAATGGTACTTGGCAAGAGTAGAAAAAGAAACAGGGAAAAGATTGAAATGCTTAAGGTCAGACAGAGGTGGTGAATTCATTTCACATGAGTTCAATAACTTCTGCATTGAAAGAGGAATTAAAAGACAAGTTTCAGCACCAGGAACTCCAGAACAAAATGGGATAGCTGAAAGAAGAAATAGATCCATTATGGATTGTGCAAGGACCCTAATGATTGAAAAGAACATTGCTATCAAATACTGGAAGGAAGCTATCAGCACTGCAGTTCATACCTTGAACTGAGTACAACTGAAAAAGGACTCATTCAAAACTCCCTATGAATTATGGTATGGCTACAAACCCAATGTAAGTTATCTGAAAGTATTTGGAAGCAAATGTTATATTCTGAAAGAATCTAGAAAAGGTAAATTTGATGTAAAAGGAGATGAAGGAATATTTCTAGGTTACTCTTGTAAAAGCAAAGCATATAGATGTTTAAATCTATCTACTCACAAGGTCATAGAAAGTGCACATGTGAAAGTTGATGAGTTTGCAGAGAAATCAGAAGAAGAAAGCAAGAAGGTTCCTGAAGACTACAGAAGATTTATTTACATTGAACCTGATACTATACCAAGTACTCCAGTTAATCAGGAATCCTCAACTCCCGAGTCATCAATGACCGAGTTGCAGGAAGTTCAAACCGAGACACAGGAAGTTTTTACCAAGCTAAAAGAATCCGAGTCACTTTCAGACTCTACCAAGCAAGTATCTACCGAGTCTGTATCTACCGAGCCAGAACAGCAAGAATCTAAAGTACAAAGGGACAACAATGAAACTCATTCAAGAAGTAAAGAACCTGTGTTAGCTAAATATGTCAGAAGGCATCATGCTCCAGATCAGATCATTGGAGACAAATCTGAAGGAACTCTGACAAGAAGTAAGTTAAAAGGCACTTGTTTACTTGCTGATTTTGAACCCAGAAATATCAAAGATGCATTGGCAAATGATAGTTGGATTGAGGCTATGAATGAAGAAATAGAATAGATAGAGAAAAACAAAACATGGACTCTTGTATCTAGACCCAAAGATAAGAATGTGATTGGAACAAAATGGGTATTCAGAAATAAACTAAATGAAGATGGCAAGGTATCAAGAAACAAAGCTAGACTAGTATGCAAAGGATATGCTCAAGAAGAAGGTATAGACTATGGAGAAACCTTTGCTCCTGTTGCAAGATTGGAAGGTGTAAGAACCTTACTTGCATATGCTGCTCACAAAGGATTCAAAGTTTATCAGATGGATGTCAAGTCAGCATTTCTCAATGGAATACTGGATGAAGAAGTTTACATTGAACAACCTGAAGGTTTTGTTGATCCAGATAAGAAGAACATGGTCTGCAAATTACACAAGGCGCTGTATGGTCTAAAACAAGCTCCTAGAGCATGGTATGAAAGATTGCATAACTATCTTATTCAGATTGGTTTTCAAAGGACTAATGATAACAGTAGCTTGTATATAAAAGAAGGTCCAGATAATAAGATTGTTTTGGCAGAAATATTTGTAGATGACACTGTTTTCACAGGCAATGATGATCTATGCAAAGAATTTTCAGAACAAATGAACAAGGAGTTTGAGATGTCTATGTTTGGTGAGATTAAATTCTTTGTAGGTCTTCAAATCCAACAAAGTAAGAATGGCATCTTCATCACACAGTCAAAATACATCAAGGAGATATTAAAAAAATTTGGTATGGAGGATTGTAAACCAGTTGGAACCCCTATGTGTACTGGATTGAAACTTACCAAGGAAGATGAATCCAAAGAAGTGAATCAAACACTGTATAGATCTATGATTGGAAAGTTGCAGTATGTAGTACATACTAGGCCAGATATTGCCCTTGCAGTCGGTATTGTAGCAAGATTTTCAGCAAAACCAAGAGAAACTCATATAATGGCAATCAAAAGAATAATGAGATATTCGAAAGGAACTGAAGATTATGGGCTATGGTATAAATTTGGAGGTAATTTGGATTTGAAAGTATTTACTGATGCTGATTGGGCAGGAAACCTTGATGACAGGAAAAGCACAAGTGGAGGAGCATTCTTTCTTGGAAAGAGATTGGTTTCTTGGACAAGCAAAAAGCAGAATTGTACATCCCAATCTACAGCAGAGGCAGAGTATGTTGCTGCAGCAGTAAATTGTTCAAATATTGTTTGGTTTAAGCAGTTATTGCAAGGAATGAGGATGGAAATCAAAGAACCAGTTGTTATGTTCTGTGACAATACTAGTGCAATCAATATATCAAAGAATCCAGTGATGCATTCTAAGACCAAGCATATTGCAATCAAATATCATTTTGTCAGAGAATTGGTACAAGACAAGGAGATCAGATTGGAATATGTCAATTCAAAGGAACAAATTGCTGACATATTCACAAAGCCACTACCTAAGGATGCATTCTTGTATCTCAGAGGTAAGTTAGGGGTTACACCCCTATCCGAAATTCACTAAAAACAAGTTTTAGTGATGCATCAACGCATACCAAAATGAAAATCTATCTGTTGATGCAGTCAAATCTGGAAGCTTTGCATATGAATCAGTACTAAAGGTACATTACAATTCATTTAAGTTCTATTGTCTTTGGCATTTGTTGTCAAAGAGGGAGAGATTTACTTTACTGTCATATCTTTCTGAAATTTGTGTGAAAAAGAAAGTTCTTATGTAATTCCTTCACAGAGGGAGATTACTGAAAGAGGGAGAGTCTATCATCTTAGAGGGAGAATTGTTTTGATGACACATTGTGCTGATAAGGACTTGTTTTCAAATTTCATTCTGCTATGACATGTTGTGTTGCCATCAATGCCAAAGAGGGAGATTGTTGGATACAATTGATAATTGCATGATTGTCTTTGATGTTACACAAATGTCATATCAGTCATCAGACAGAGTCTACCGAGCTCAGAAGGTAAGTACAGCTGTTGACAGAGTTTATCGAGCTTGCAAGGTAAACAAAGGAAGTTCATTGTTTACCGAGCTCACTCGGTAATCAAAGGATTTGTTGCCGAAAGACAGTGTTTACTGAACTCACTCGATAAACAAAGGATATGAGATAGGTTGTCAGTATTTACCGAGTTGACTCGGTCATCGAAGAAAAGTAGCAGACAGTGTTAACCGAGCTCACTCGGTCATCGAAGAAAAGTAGCAGACAGTGTTAACCGAGCTCACTCGGTCATCAAAGGAAAGTCGGAGAAATCAGTGTTTACCGAGTTCACTCGGCGACTGAAGGATTTCATGAAATTCTCTATATTAACCGAGCTCAGTCGGTTAACACAGGAATTATTTTCTGTGCAGTATTTACCGAGTTAAGTCGGTCAGCAAAGGATTTCTCGAAGGTTAAGTAATTAAAGTTAATTACTTTATGTAATGTATGAAGCCGACTTATAGCACAATTATTTATAATTGTAACTTGTATTTGAGCCGACTTGATAATCTGAAAGGTATATATGAAGGATCAAGTTGCGAATTCAAGTATGGAAGTATGAATGTGAAAAAGCTAGCAGATATGATTGAATATCTAATATGCAAATTATAAGGAAGGTCAGAGCAAATTTTTGAAGGATCAGAGATGCAGAGTTGCATTTGATTAGAGAGGATCTAGAGGAACAGAACAGAGATCTGTATCAGCAAAGATAAGTTGTATTTATTTCAGATCACTCATTGTTACTTTCTAACAATTGTAATAGTGTTTTCAAATCTCTTAACAGAGTGGGTTTAACAGCCTTTTGTAAAATCCTCTAACAAGGTGGCAATTCAGTTGAATTGATCTAAAGACCTCTAGCAAGGCCACTCCTAGCAGGGTGATTAAATCCTCTAACAAGGTCGCACCTAACAGTGTGTTTTGTAACCTTTAACAAGGTTGGCTCCTAACAGGGCTCACTTCAGAAGAGTGAAAAACAGTAACTAGTTACATTGGTGGTTTTTCCCATATTGGGTTTCCACGTTAAATCTGGTGTCTCTTGTCTCTTGTTTCTTGTGTTTTCAGTTTGATTATATGAGTATCAGCAATGAGTATTTCCTTTGACATCTTAAGGGACTTGTGGGAAAATTTTTTGTAGTAACTGATTCACCCCTCCCCTCTCAGTTACTCCATTCTCATTTCCAACATAACTTATAGTGTGTTTCCAAATTATTAAAATCATATCTTAATCATTGATGTTATCTCAGAGAAAAGGCTATGATTTAAAATGAAAAGGTATGGGTATAAAGTAAGGCAATTCGAGTTCCATTTAGAAGGCTCCATGTGTCTACTGGACCTAGGTACGATATTATAAAGAAGTTGAAGAAAAAGTGGCCAAGTAAAGGAAAATGTTTCTTAGTGTTTCTCTCTTCAGAAAGCTAAGTTCATAATGGTGCTTTTCTATCTAATGGAAACATTTGAAGCTTCTTTTCTAGAGGACAAGGGAGGTAAAAAATTCTAAAGCTAAATACAAGGATATTCAAAAAAGATGCTAGGAAGATGCTTTTGATGCAGTCAGTTGCAAAGAAGAGCTTGATACAAAGAAAATAAAGTCTTCACGTGCTCAAGGAAAAAAAATTTATTTGTGGCTTCTCCAAACTAAGTTTGAAAGTCAAGGAAAAAAGCCTTGTGCAGAAAGGAAGAAGATAAAGCACTCAAGCCATGAAAATATTAGTTTTCACATTATGTTCCTGAACCAAAGGAAATTGAAGGCAAAGGTGAGCCTATAGAAAAGAAAGGTAATGCCTCTTTCCCCACACTTAATGGATTAAAACATAGGCCTTTGTTTTGGATTCTCAAGTAAAGAGGGTAGTTCTGAGTAAACTTAAGTAGAAGGATCCAAAAAGGAAATAATATCACTACTATAGGATATTAAAGTGAATTTTATGGTGGTCAAATTTATGAGTATCATATGGGTGGAATATGTTTCAAATAGCCATTGATTTTTTTAATTTATTATAAATCTAACCATTATGGTTGTTATTTATGAGTTACTTTGTTCGTGTAGTGCTAACAATCCAAATTTTGAATCTATATGATTGAGCTTTGGCCAAACAAGTTCCCTCATTTTGCAATGGCTATTTAGTTGAAATAATTGCTTTATCTATGTGAAGTTATAAGCTAATGGTAGTTGGAGCTCTTGGATCTAATCATTTGATTGGATTAGAGAGTGAGCTAAATAACTTTTTTGATACCTCTCCAAGTTTTACGAATTTGGTAATTTGGACAAAAGATTAAACATTGAGCCCCTCCATCCAATCACATAGAAGTTGAAGGAAAGTGGTTTAGACAAAGCTGTTGGTTTTCCCATGGCTATGCATGCAAAAAAATTGGTGAAGGAATGCATTAAAAGGTATAAGACAAAAACCAAGCAAATCTTGTTCCCTGACTAGTCAATATTGCTCTTTGTAAACAAAGAATTGATGCAATCTGCGTTTAACATCCCAAGGAGAGAAGAATATTCAGACATCAACTTTTCCACCTCTACATCAATTTTCAATGAGAAGAATATTTTGAGGAGGGAGGACATGCAGAGAACTTGGTTCCAAACTCATTCCAAAAAGAGTGAAATGCCAAGAACCCTTTTTGGAACCAATTTAGAAAGGGAAATTGTGGACATCTTGGCGTTGTTGCTAATATTGAAAGGTAGGGAAGAGATCTTATATTTCATCAAGAGCAATTTCTACTTAGTCCATGCCATTTGTGCTAAAGGATTGTAGGTTGACTAGGATTAAATCATATGTGAAGAGCTAGCCTCCTGGTGAGATTTAGCGAAAGCATTCGAGCAATTTTATATGTCATCATACCTAATATATGCTTTATCCAGACATCATCTACAGCCTGATCTTCCCAACATTAAATACTATGATGATAACACTAAGTTATACGAATTATATCCTCATTTATAGCTAGAAAAGAGTTTTGAAGAATATGTAAAGGTGAATGATGCCTTCACAATGAGGCTATTTTGGGAGTTGCAAGGGTGCCCTGAGTGGAGATTCTCACTTGAAGCTATATCAATAGTGAGCTAGTTTGAATGCTATTTTATTCAATTTCCATCATTCTCATACCTAAGGATTAGAGCATTAGATGGTTTTCCAAAAAGACTCCCCATGTTTCTTGAAGATAAAGTAGTGCTAGTAAGATATTATTTTAGTGGCAAATCTTTTCCATTTAGTGATCCCATCTCATAGGCCAATCACCATTTGGAGAATAGAAGATGTAATGTTAGGCAACCATGTCACTAGATATTCATTAGATTTGGTTCCAATACCCGTTCTAGTTGCCCATTAATTTTCACTTGATTGGTGAAAAATCTCAGTTCAATTGCCATTGTAATATAAATTTTGGATATAACTATTTAAAAATTTTTGCCATCCTTTGCATGTTGTTTTCTTATTAGACAACTTTCTTTCACCATTAGTATAACCAATTAATTTTCCCTTGGGTTGGGTATCACCTATCATTTTCCTAACATGTGTCGACCACCAGCCCTATTTAGGCAACTATTTTCTATTTTGGGCTTACATAGGAAGGTATGTTTCACCTACATTTGACATTCATGCTTGTTAATCCCGCATAATTTTCCAACCTAGATTGGTAGTATATATACATTCATAAGATACTATTATTATATATAATTTTCTCTTTTCTAGTATGGAGATTGACAGTTCTTATTGCTACCAAAGTTTCATAGTGTTGAGTGCATTGCCCATTGACTCATGGACTATAGTTTTCTTAAAAGGTAAGTGATTTTGAATTTATTTTTTATGTGGTATTGGTACTGGTTATTTTTTACTATCCACTAGATATCTCACGTGTTCAGATTTGCAAATTTTATTGGGTAGTACCATAGACTATAGTACCATAGTACCTTTTTTATGTGAATGAATCATATTATTGTTATTATATGTAGTCTAAGTAGTCTATTGTCATAGTCTTTGACTCGTCACTCTTTGAGTCTTTTGTTCAACAAGTTGATTTTTTTTTCTAGCCTTTATCGATTTACAATGACAAACAAGAGGGGTAACAAGGGTTTCAATAGGATCCCTAAAAGCCAAGAGAGGTCACCAAAATGCAAAACCTTATCCGTATATTTTGGTGATGTAAATGTTGGAAACCTACAAGATTCACTACTTACATCTATAATGCCTATTGAAAAAGGAGATTTGTCACAAGTTGGAGACCATTTTGAAGAAGTTCAAGTTGGTGAGCCTGATATCTCAGTTAAGGACAAACTTGAACATGATCTGGAGGCACTTCCCTTGAGTAGGGAGTCACAAAATGATATTTTAGACTTGGAGTTGGGTGAGAAAACTACAAGTGAATCCATAAATTATCTTCGTGCACATAAGGGGAAAAGAAAATTGGAATAAAAAAAGATTAATCTCATTGGAATCCATCGAAAAGGAATTTTCAATTAGAATGGGTGGAAAAGTTCTAGTTTAGTAAACCAATGCCCAATCCAATTGATGGTGAGCCTCCTATAGAATGTAGATGTAAGATTTTCACAAAGATAAGAAAGGAAAAGAGGTTGCAGGTAAACTTGATCCATAGAAAAGCATGTCGGTAAAGTTTACAAAAAGGAAACTATAGATGGAGTTCAAAAATTGTGCTAACTTGGAAAATGAAGGACAACTATTTTCATATCAAGAAGGTCAAATTATATGAGTTACACAAGAAATTGTGGGAGAAGCATTCTATAGTAAAAAGTTCTATTGAAGATTTTCTCAGGAAAGAAATGGAAGTGGAAAATATTGGAAAAGTTGTTTAGTTAAGTGTGGTCTTTTATATTTTGAGTAGAGGGTTTCCTATGATGGACTACCCTTTAATTACTAGTTTATTGCACTTTTCCAAAGTTTGAAACTATTTGAACAGTCACTAGTTAGTAGACAATGGATAGGAATGGGCTAGTTGTCTTGCACAGGTTGAAAAGGAAGATATGAAGGGAAAAATAAAATAGTCAAATTTCATTGCATTTTCTCTAGATGAAGTTACAACAAATGATAATACTTCTTGGGTGTGCATGCATGTTTATACTGTAAACGATCTTTATCGTTAACCCTTTCTACTATTTGTTGCTAAATTGAATTGTAGTGTGATAGTCAAAAATTTATATGATTTATTAAAGAGTGTCCTAATTTATAATGTAGGTATGGATAACATGGAGATTGGCAAAAAGTTGGTGTGTGTTGGAGCATATGGAGCTTTGGTTATGCAAGGTCATAAAGGTGGTCTTTGCAAAATGATCCATAATCAATTTGGCACCCTACATTATTCCCATTCATTGTATGGTCCATCGAATGAATCTAGCTTTTGGAATTGTCAAGGAATTTGGTTTGCCAATTCCCTCTCACTAGATCTCTGTACTTTATTCAAAATTTGTTTTGTAATATTTTCTAAGGAAGTGGTCAGATACTTTGTTTATCCCCAAAATTTTTGTTTATATTTTCAAGAGATCTCTAATATTTCTATTTAAATCAAGCCATTCAAACAAGCTATCACTATTCTACATTAGTTTCTTCCAATTTTCTTGTTTGATAAGCTTAATCATATTTATTATAGTATCCTTTACATGATGGTCTTCAGAAGATATAGTTATATTTGTGCAAATACATTCTCCATCTTTTTCTTCATTTTAGACATCTCTATTTCACTCTTTTTTCATATATCCTCTACTTTCCCTTGCTAATTTGTTGCTCTCTTTCTGTCATCCTCCAATTGCTTCTTCAAATCTTGGATTGTTTTTGCAATAGTTACCTCTTTTTTCTTCCCATCCTCGAGTTCCCTTTTCAAATCATGAATTTTCCTTGTAGTAGACTCCTCCTTTTTCTTCATACTGTCCAATTCCTTCTTCAAATCATGGATTGTGTTTGCAGTATGAGTAGACTCCTCTTTCTTTGCATTCTCCAATTCCTTCTTCAAATCAAGGGTTTTCTTTGTAGTTGACTTCTGCTTTTTCTTTTCATTCTCCATTTCCTTTTTCAAATGGTGGATTGTGTTACTATTTGTAGTTGCAACAAACTTCATTGTCTTTGCATTCTCCAATTCCTTCTTCAAATCAAGGATTGTCTTTGTAGTTGACTCCACTTTTTTCTTCATATTTTCCAATTGCTTCTTGAAATTGTGGATTATTTTTGCACTAGACTCCTCTTTTTTCTTCTCATTCCCCATTTCCTTCTACAAATTATGGTTATCCTTGCATTAGACTCCTCATTTTTCCTTTGATTCTCCAATGCCATCTTCAATTTATGGATTGTATTTTTAGTAGAGGAGTACTTTTCCTTTCATTCTCCAATTCAATCTTCAAAATATTATTTTCCTTGACAATAGAGTCTAGGTTAGTTTTCAATTCATTGTTTACCTATGCACTAATCTCTACAAACTTGAACAACTTTGTAATAAAAAAAATTTCATTCTGAAATCTTTTTTTGGCACTCATCCAATTCTTTAGTTAGATTTTCAATTGTTCATTCATCTTTTCTTGTTGGACAATTGCCTCTGTAGAAAAAGAATTCTTTATCCTATTTTGCAGTTTTTTTAACCCACTGTTTGCTACTTTCTCCTTGGCCTTCACATTATTAAGGCCTACCTATAACTTTTCTATTTTCTTTGCAAGATTTTTTTTTTCCCTTTCTACTTTTAGATGTGTAGAGTAGACCAGTTTGTTTCTCTCTTTTGATTTATTGATTTTGTCAAATTTTTTTCACTTTTCAGAAATCCATTTGAAAACTAGTAACTTGTAGACTATTATGATTTATTAGATTTTCCAATGGATTATTATCTCTAGCTAGGGGAATAAAAACCATGAAGTTCATCATTTTGGTGTTCGGATCATATGTTGGAAATATACTATTACTAGATCCCTAATGTTCAACAACTGCGTCCTTTTCAAAGTCTTCATAATTTGTTTATTTCTTTTGCTTGTTTGATCAAACTTTGTTGCGAAGTCATTTAAACTAAAATCTTGGTTTCTTGACATAATTGAGTGTTTGAAAGGTGAATTATCAATTGTATTGATGTATGCTCCTCCAACTTCAATTTTACTTGCTCTAGCTATAATTGTATTTTGAGGATTGCCAACATACTGAAGATGACCCATTCCAAACCTTGGTGTTTTAGGACTATTTTCAAGGTTTTGTCCAAAAGCTATTTGTACATACATTGGTGAAGTAACCACTAACATTTCTTGCATTGTAATTATCATAATTTTTTACTGTTTTGCACAAGGTTTACCTGTGCAAGTGCTGGTGGGATTAACTACTAGTATATTTGAAGATTTTCTTTTTCTTTTTCTTGGGATGACCTTCAAAAGAAAAAGTATAATGTTTTTTTCCCTTTCTAGATGAATCATCTTCAATCTCATCGGAGAGTCCAATGACTAGTTTACTTCCACTTTTGGGTGGGTCTAGTTTCTCCATCTCTTTCTTAACCTCATCCCATGAATCCATGTTTTTAAACTTTTCTACCAATGGCATCTCCTGATGTTGATATTTGCTTGCAGAGTTCCCATTGAAAATAAGTTTTGTTTTTATCATGTTCAATGGATCATAATTCTAGTGATTGACAAAATTAAAGCTAAAAAAATTTACCAATTCATTTGCCACTTTGAAAGCATTTTTCTCAAATGTGAGGCCTCCAATAACGAAAGGAAAGGAAGGAAATATAAGTATATTTTATTATCCATTGAAAAGTTAATATGTGCTCTCCATCTGCCATACATATTCCAATGCAAAAACCCATTTTGTAACATGCATTGGAAGTTTGCATGATTCAATCATTGAACCGTAAAACCTTAACATAGTGTAGTCTTCCATGAAGAACCAGTCAGCCAATTGAGTTTGAAATCTTAGTTGAATGAAATCTTTACAAGACATAAGCGATCTAGGCATCAAAGTGTCTTTGATATTTTGGTGAAGAGGTGCCAAAAACAAGTCTACAAAATGGTTGTAGTTTGATGTGTCCATTCATATATTGGACTTGGAGTCTCTAATTTCTTCTAGGTTTTCTCATCAAACTTATAGACCTCAATATCAAGCTTATTGTTCTAAGTCTCAAATATTAGGTGATTCTTTGCTAAGAGAAAGTAGCACAAGTAACTTGTGAACCTAAATGTTTTCATCTTGCATGTAGTTGTACTTTATTTAATCATTAGTAACTGTTCTTGCATAGATTCAATAATGTGTTGAACATAATTATATCTTACTTCTACCTTCTAAACTAACTGACCTCGAAAATGGATATTATAAATCATTTCAAGAACATTGGCCCCCACTTCCTTGTTACTATCCAATCCTAGACAAAATGATAACAAAGAAATAGTATTATGAACCCATGGCACAAAAATACCATACTGATAAGGAGGCTTATGGTCTATGTCTAGTGTAATAGTAACATTAGTATGATCAGTAGATGACTTTAAGTTTATTAAACTCTTAATATATAAATCTTGAAAAACTCTATCTAGTTTTTCATAAGCTTGTGCTTTTTTATCCAACTCAATGCACTCATTAAAGCTTTCTAGTTTAAATCCTAGCCCTAGGTCTAACAAAGAGAAAAATTCACTCTTAGTTATGGATAAAATTTCATCTTGAGTGTTTTGGTTTACAATTGCCTTTCTATTTTAATCATAATTCTAAGTGCATAGCATTACAATTTTAGGGTAAGGGAATACTTCAGGTACAACAATATTTGCTAATCCACTAACCAAAGGAGCTAGTTTATTTGTACATGCACCAAAACTTTTGTTATATTTAAAATAATTTCTCCCCTTTTGTGGATCTTTCCACTTATTTAGCAATGAATGTCTAATTCCTATGATTCCCAAATCTCCATGACTAACAAGATAAGAAATATCATTACATTCATCAATGAAACCTGGGGTTTGTAGCACTTGCCTAAGTTCTATAATGTCTTTCTTTTCCTTTTTGTTTCCACTCATACTGGAGGTTTTTGACTTTGTTTTGCTCATGCTTGCTACTGGTTATTACACGAAATTCTTCTTCAAACCCTATTTAGAAAAAATGCAAAGTGTAAACCTAAGACTGTAAGATCTCTATTGCTACAATTGCACTACAATTTTTTTAAAAAATAAATTAAATACCTAGAATCAAGATTCAAGATTTGATAATACTGGTGCTAGCAAATACTCATATAATTGGTGTTGTCCTTTGATACTCAAGTTTCAAACTTTGCATTTTCAAAATAGAAAATGGAATTTGAAAAGTTAAAATTTGAAAACCCTATAGTACCAAACTCTCAAGAACTCTAAACTTCATAGTCTAAAAACATAAAAGTAAAATGTTAATAGTTAAAAGTTAAAACATGAGTAATTAATGGTTTAAAGTATTGTACTATGTACAATATACATGTAACTATCATCAATAATGTACACGATAATAATAAAAAGTAATAATTAATTACATTATACATTTAAATTTTGAAATTTGTACATTTTAAATAAACTTAATAATAAAAATCAATTATCAAACTTAATAGTCAATGACCCCTACGGCCCTGCCTGATATGATTTTTGGGTCGATTTGTAAAATGTTATTGTTGTTGTCAAGAGTCATCCAGAATTGTGACACTTGTCATGGACATGTATCCTTGACATGTGTCACAATTACAGATGTTTCTTGACAATAGTGACAACATTCCCAAAAATTACCCGAAATTCATCTTGGGTCGTTGATCTTTCTTTTACTTAAAAATTGTAATTAATGAATAAATGAGACTAAACATAATAATTGAGTCCTGACACTCAATCAAGCATTGCAATGACTAGACATGTGTCACAATTCTGGATGAATCTAGGCACATGGGAAAACATTTGTCAAATCAATCTAAATTTCATCTTGGGTCATCGATCTTTCTTTTAATCAATGGTTGGGACTCGAACATAACTATAAGAAATAATCTTAGACTACATGTGTCCCAATTTCGGGTAGAAATAGAATTTAACTTAGATCTTTTGAAATTTGGCCCAAAATAGAGTTATGCTTGTTGATCTATTGTTCATTGAACAATCCAGATCAATTAGTAAAAATTGTTAAACTTTTGAACTTTCGCATAACACATATTAATAATTTAAATTATAATTTATCTTATTGTTGTACAATGCAAATTTAAATTTAAATCACAAAGTGTAGTAACTAGTTGAAGTGTTGCACATATTTTAACTAAATGATTTAGTTAAAACTTAAAACATACAAATTATTTGAATTTCTTTACAATTTTCAAAATCCCTAGTTTGGATTAGAATAAAATTAAACATGTAAAATTAATTAAACTTAGAATTTTTGAAAATATAAAATTATAATTTGTAAATTGTAATAAATTAAAATTAATTTAGATTATAATCAATATTTGTTAAATTGCTTCAGCTTAATAATGATAACTTAGTTTAAATTTAAATAACCATGGTATTTTTTATTTAATTCAAAATAGGATATAAATTAAAAATATTATGATGATCATGATATTTAAATAAATTTAGATTTGAAAATAGGAAGTAATGAATTAATAAATTAATATTCAATAATTTATATGAACATTTATATATAAGTTAAAATTTGAACTTTTTATTTTCAAATCAAATTTCAATATTATTTATACAATTTAAATTGCATGATAAAGAATCATGATGTTACATGCATTATAAGTTTAACTTTAACAAACTAATTTTATATTTTTTAATATTTTAAAATAAATTATTAATAGTTAGAACTATTGTAACTATTAACTTGCATGGCCCTGGCCCCTGCGTTCATATATTATTGAAATTTACAGGTATTGAAAATTAAAGAACATATATATATATATTGAAGTTTACAGGTATTGAAAATTAAAGAACACACACACACACACACACACACACACACACACATGTATATTACAAACTTTCCTTGAATAAATTTTTACTATAAATCATTCATCAAATATGAAACCATAAAGAGATTGTTGAAACCCTTTTTTTCATTTTTAACTTTGTAATAGTTCTTTTTTATAAGAGAGTCACAAATTAACATTTGAATAGTGCATTGTGAAGCCAAAAATAGAGTCACAGACTAATAGGAACAATGATTTGAGAAGTCAAAAACTATTATTTTCATTAATTATAATTGAGATTGTACAATGTACAGATTCATAATAGAAATATTCAAAATAGTTGATTAAATTAGCCTAATTTTACTATTTTTTAATTTACATTCAAGGACAAGGCCCAATCTGAAGTAACTACTTATCATTTTTATCAAAAACAAATATCTTTAAAAAAAATGGGCAATGGTCAAGAAAACATGAAATAGGGAATAGGGAACTAGGAAACAAGGAGCATCAACAAGTTGAGGGCTTGATGCCTTTAATCAGAAAGATCTTCAAGCCCCTCCATGAGGAATCCCTTGGAGATGATAATATTATTGAACTCATATAGCCATGTGAAGTCGGTGTCACTGACATTGTCCAACAACAACCACTTCTGCAAAAAATCCCTCCTGAGTCATGCCCACTTCTGATGGTGTCAATTGGCATTCATTCATGTCAAACAGGAAGGGATGCTTCTATACAATGTTCTCTATGCCTTGCTCCCAAAAATTGTCTGCTACATTTGCAAAAGGGATGCCAATGCTCGACCTTGGTACCTAATCAACCAATTCAATAATTTGGACGTTGTCTTCTAAAAATATTTCCTTTAAAATATTACATAGAAGCATCAAAATTTCTACTTGATTTCCTCCAAGGTTGAGAAGAGACAAGAGGAAGTGAGATGTATAATATCTATGGACATGTGGTACCTCTTCTCATTTCTTAAGAATTTAAGGCTAAGGACCATGAACAAAGCATATCGGATCAAAGTGTTAGAGTAAAGAGTTAATTTAATTTAATTTATTAAATTACCTTTACTCCCTTCTTAAGATTTCATTTTATGCACTTATGCATTCACATTTAATAATTAATAATTAATTATTAAATTACTTTTACCTTTTAGGTTACTCTTTTTCAGGTTTTGACCTCCTTCTATAAGGATTGATCTTTTCTAATTATCTCTTATCTTTTTCATTTTTGAGGATACAATTTGCATATTTTCAGAGCAAACCCTTGACTCTTCTTGTCTTTTTCTTCTCTATGATAGGTTTTTACATATAGGTATTCTTTGGGCTTTGTGGATTTGCATTCCTCAAATCCTTAAAAAAGGACCTACAACATCTTCCTTACAAACCATGGCTAGGACATCCTCAGGTATCATGCCCAAAAAGGTCTTTTATAGACCCATTGTGGTGCATTTCAACTGAAATGGTGTATCCATGACAATTACAAACTTGATGTTCTAAGAAACTCTACAAACCAAATTAAGTATTTGAGAAATGATAGTGAAAGAGGAATTGAAGAGACTCTTTAATAGTAGTTTCATTAAATTGTTTGGCATTCATGATCTTTAATATCTTTCATTTTGTATTCCTATTAATTTTCAAGTGTGGGAAATGTACTTGCATCAATGTCAGATAGTCAGAGTGCTTGCCAAGCTGGTTGTAAATAGAATATAATAATTGCAATTATCAGTACCACATTAATGATTTTAATCTTGATATGATCACTACATTCTAGTTAATGGTTTCCATGCAAAACTTTCCATGTGTCTTCATTCCAGAGAATTTCATGTAGCTTCAGATCTTTTCAAGCAATTGGCCCCAAAATGCATCTTCTAGTTCTATCATTGATACTAACATTATTAATAATAGGCAATACACTAGTTAGCGGTCAGTACACTTGGCAACCATAAAGCCTTAAAAGGTCACTAGCCAATATACTGCAAATTTGCTTTTAGATTGAACAATTTTATAGTTTACCACTAAAGATTAGCCAAGACCATTATTATTAGTTTTTGTACAAACAAGTAATTTGCACCTCTGATATTACAATCTCATTTTTAATGAGTAAAAAAATAGCCATCATTTATTTATCCATTAGCAATATTTTTTAAAAAAATTGCCACATTTAAAATGAATTTTGTTAGGACAAGAAAAAAATTTGCCAATATATAATATTTAATTTCCTTTACATGGAACAAAAAATTTGACCTCAACATAAAAAAATTCTTGCCCATAAAATGTCAGATTCACCAGCATTTTAGGCATTTTTTTAAAGGAGGGGTTTCTTAAAATTATCGCTAGTGCTTGTTGAATTATGCAAGAAGATTCTAGATGTCAATATCTTATGTTCCAATGTGAAGCAGATAGTCAACATCCCCTTCCCAATTATGGTAGGACCTTATTCTTGTGCATCTAGGTGTGATGCCTAGAATTTGGTGAAAGCCTTTGAGAACAAGGTCAAATTGATCGACTATGAAGTTCTAAGGTCTCAATATGATCCTATTAGTTTTTTCAAAGATCATCTAAAGCTAGGATATGCTTATAGGCATGTTCTAGATATTGAGGATTATAGGGTCAAATGTTATGATGCATACCAAACTAGATAGAGGTACTATTCTAAGGTAACTATTGATGAAATCAAGTTATATAATCATAAAATTGATGTTAGTGATATTGTAGATGATGGTTCTTATATGCGAACCTTTACTTATGAACACATCAAGTGTTGAAATGAGATTGTTGAAGTAAAGAAGGTTGATGCAACTATCCTGGAACCATCATTATTTTGTCATTGATGTCAAACCTACTACTTGTTAGTGAGACAACTACTTACGTTGGTCTGAATGTTATCATTTGTTTGATTGATGAAGAGGATTTGAAAAGAAAGGATAACAAGAGAACCTAGAGAAAGGTTGAATTATTTGGTGTATAAAAGGTGCACTAAGACAAAGAAAGACATTGATGATATTATGTATTATTAATCTACTTAAGGCTAAAGAGAATGGTTACTTTAGCTAATCCTAGAAGAAATATTTTCATAGAAAGTGTTTGCCAAGCTTGGTTGAGAAAATAGTGCAAGCCGAGAAAACTTAGTTTAGGCCGAGCAGAATTTAACATGTGTCGAGTGTCAAAAAAATAGTTAGTGTCAAGCATTAGAGAAATGATAGTAGTGACTAAGAAAGGAAGAATTAGTTTACGTTGAGCAACTTAGTGTTGGAAGACCATCAAAAGTCTATTATTGTCAAGTGAATAGTTTGGACACTGAGTGACAATAAAAAGAGTTTATTCAAAGATTTAATGAATTTGAGCTAAAAAAATTGATTTCTTGAATTGTGTGAAGTGCATGGAAGATTTCTATGATGAGCTGGTGACATAGAATTGAAGATAAATCATTTGAGGAGAATTTAAAGATTATTGTAGAAGAAGTTTCTAGAAGGGACTAAAATGGAAAAGTGGGTAGATTCATTGAATCTTACCTAACCCTAGAATGGACAATTTTGGTGAAGTAAAAAAAGACCTAAATTATCTATTTATAGAGATAGAAGGCCATAAGAAATAGTTGTTAGATGTAAGAACCTAAGGAAGACAAGAAGTCTAGGGTGTTGCTTTATATGGTGGCTGAATAGAAGAGTCTACAATTAGCATGGAAAGGAAGATGGTTGAAGAGGTTGAAAGCTTGAAGAATGAACAAGAAATTAGAGATGAAGGGTATGAATGCCAAGTAGAATGGAGGAATAAATGTGAGATTTTTAATCTACAAGTGAGTTGTGTTTTATTATCAGATCAAGTCCTACTGCTACTTTCTAATCATTGTATCAGTCTAGATAAATCCTTTGGATTAAAGTTGACATAACAGTCATTTATAAATCCTTTAATAGGGTGACATTCTAATGGAATGTTCTAAAGTAATCTAACAAGGCTTTCTCCTATGAGGGTGATTAAAATCCTTTAACTAGGTCACATTTAACAATGTATTTTGTACCTTTAATAGGGTTGGCTACTCCCAGAGCTCACTTCAAAAGAGTGAAAATTGGTAGCATGTTATTGTTGGTTTTTTCTAGATTCAGTTTCCACATAAAATCCTTGTGTCAAAATGTGTGATTGAATTTGTGATTTTGCATGTTTACATTTTTGCAAAGTTATTTTGACATAGGACAACAATATGCATATGTTTAAGATATTGAATGGTCAATGTATGCATAAGGATAAGTTGTAGTATTGAAAAGTTTTATTTGTATATTTGGACCTTGGATAACTAATTCACCTCCCCCCCTTTATTATTCTAAAGTATTCCAATAATTAGTATTCATGTACCAAGTGCTTGTGAAGAGACAGTTTGAAGGTACTTAAAGCTAAAGATCAAGGTGTATAGATAGGAGGTGCCCAAGTTAAACAAGGAAAACTTTCTATTGAGAATAGATTGAAGGAGATTTTTGAAGAAGATTGTATATTTTAATCATTGTTTTGTCACTGATATCAAACCTGTTATCTGCTGGTAAGATGACTACTTATATGATTTAAGTACTATCACTTATTTGATTGATGAAGATGATATGATCAAGAGATGTAACAATAGCACCTAGAGGAAAGGTTGAGTTATGATATGCAAAGAAGTACAAGAATTAGTTAAGATAGTAATAACATGATGTATTGATAATTTATTTAAGTTTACAAAAGTTGGTTACACTAAGCAAATATAGAAGAACAAGTTAAGCAAAGACTATCTGTCAAGCTTGACCAAGTGGATAGCAGGTGCCAAGCAAAATCAGTGCAAGCCAAGTAGAAAATTAGTTAGAGCTAAGTAAATGTTTATTCTAGTGTATGCCAAGAAAAATAGTGTATACCAAGTAAAGTTTAGTTGATGCCAAGCACTAGTAAACTTTAGTTCATGTTGAGTGATTCCACATAGGATGTCGAGAAATGCAGTATGTGTCGAGCATCAGTAGCAAGTTAATACCGAGTGGCTACATTATTTTAAAGATCATTAATTTGATGAATCTAAGTTGACAAGTTTATTTTCTTGGACTATGTGAACCAGGTGGAAGATAAGACTGATGAGATGGTGGCATAGAATTCAAGGTAAATCATTTTTAGGTGAATTCAAAGAGAATTCAAGGAAAATTTTCTAGAGGAGATATGGAATAAGGGGTAGATTCATTATATCCTACTTAATCTGTCTTAATCCTAAATTAGATGATGGAGAATGAATAACAAAAGATCTTAATTTCCTATTTATAGGGATGGTTGGTCAGAAGCAAAGGTTTTTATATGTGAAAATTTAAGGATGACAAGGAGTTAATGGTTTTGCTTCATCAAGTGACTTAAGAGAAGAGTTAGTATTGGTATATTAAGTGATAAGGCTTAAGGGTATGAATGCTTGAAGGGTGAACAAGCTATCAGAGCTGAAATTTATGAAGGCCAAGTAGAATGGAGGACTAAAATAGAGATCTAAAAACTACAAATGAAGTTATAAGTTGTTATTAGATCAAGCTTATTATTACTCTCTAATAATTGTAGCAGTCTAGGGTAAATCCTTTGGATTAAGGCTGACCTAACAGTCATTTGTAAATCCTTTAACTGGGTGACATTCCAAATGAATGGTCTAAAGTCCTCTAAAGAGGCTCACTCCTAATAGGGTGGTTGAAATCCTTTAACAGGGTCACATATAACAGTATGTATTGTAACCTTTAATAGGGTTGGCCTTTCACAGGGCATCACTCCAGAAGAGTGAAAAGAAGTAGCATGTTACTGGTGGTTTTTCCCAAATAGGATTTTCACGTAAATCATTGTGTTAAATGTGCTGTTGAATTTGTTGTGTTTCATGTTTTTATTTTTGCAAATTGATTTGATAGTAACCTACAAGTTTTTAAGTGATTGCATAATCTTATGGATGCATGCTTGAAGATAAATGTTTTATGGGTTCACTAAACTATGAAAAGTTTTATTTATACATCAAGATCTTGGAAAACTAATTCACCCCTACCCTCCTCTCAATTATTCTAAAGTATTCCAACAATTGGTATCAAAGCATATTGCTTAAAAGGATTAGTTTGAAGGTACTAGAAACACAAATATCAAGATGTCAAGAAGAGAAGTACCCAAGCTTACTATAGATAATTTTCCTACATGGAAAAGTTTTATAAAGCTACACATTGGAGAACTCGAAGATTATGCACAATCTACCATTACTACTAAGCATGTTGATCTTGTTGTTGCACCAACAATCGAGGATATGAAAAAGAAGAAAGAACACAACCATGCAATATTGGAAATTGCCTTTTTCCTAAGCCATGCCGAATTTGATGATATCAAAGGTCTTTACAGTGCAAATAAAATGTAGGATGCATTAACCACCATCTATGGCGGAGATACTAATGTTCTAAGAGCCAAAGGAGAAAGTCTTAGAGGAAAATTTGATGATATGAGAATGGAAGAAGGTGAAAATATTGCTCAATATGTTGCAAGAATAAAAGAAGTTGTTAATGCAATAAGAGGAGCTACTAACAAAATAGATGATGATATTGTGCTAAGCAAAGTTTTAAGAACACTACTACCCATATATGCTATTAGATTTTTTGCAATTCAAGAACTAAGATATATAACATGGAATAATTTATCACTTGAAGGTTTGGTAGGCAGACTCACTACTTTTGAGCTATCTAACTTTGACAATTACAAACCTAAGAATATTGAATCTAATTTCAAAGCTAAGGTGTCATTGAAGCAATGTGATGAGAATACAAAGAAGAAAAAGATAAAGTATGTGTCCAGTGATAGCGATACAAATGAGGAGGATGTAGAACACTTGAAGCACTGCTAGAAAGAAAATTCCACAAAGGTAAAGGAAAGTTCAAAGGTAAATTACCTTTCATTTGTTTCAATTACAATGAGGTTGGTCAGGATGTTGGTAGATGTCTAGAGAAGAAGAACTACAAAGGTAGTGAAAAGTATAGAAGTAGAGGAGATGAATATAGCAAGGATTATAAAGACAAAGGCAAAAGGTCATGCTACATTACTAAGGAGGAAACAAAAGATGAATCTGATGAGCATGATGATGAAGTGGTGTATGTTGCAATGAAGGAAAAATCTAATGAAGATGAGGCAACTGCACTTGTGACTTGTGTGAACAAGAATGACAAATGGATCATTAACAACATGTGTTCACATCACATGACTAGAGACAGGAGTAAGTTCATTACCTCAAATTGTTATGATGGAAATAGTGTAAGATTTGGTAATGATGCACCATGTTTGATAAAAGGAAAAGGTTATATCAAAATCACAAATAAGATTTTATGTGACAATGCTTACTATGTTGAAGGACTTAACTATAATTTGTTGAGTGTGTTGCAACTAAATAATTTAGGATGTAAGGTTGAATTTGAAAACAAAATTGCTAAGATATATGACACAAATGAGGAAAAATGATTAGAAAGGGTGATCAAAAAAGGAGTAATCTATTCTATCTTGACATAGAAGATGCTACTTGTCTAGTTGTAGAATTTGATGATGTGTGGCTATGGCACAAGAGGTTATGTCATGTTAATTTTGATAATCTAGTTGGTATCAGTAACATGAGAAAGGTTAGAGGTTTCCCTAAGTTGAAGAAGCCTGATAATATAATGTGCAAACAATATCAGTTAGGCAAAATAACAAAGTCAAATTTTAAGAGTAAGGCTCATACCTCTAAAGAAATACTAGAGATTGTTCATACTAACTTGTGTGGACTAATGAATGTGCAAATATAGAAAGGAGATAAGTATATTATGTTTCTTGTTGATGATTACTCCAGAATGATGACAGTTATGTTTCTAAAGAAGAAATCTAATGCTTTCCAAATGTTTAAGTGGTACTTGGCAAGAGTTGAAAAGGAAATAGGTAAAAGTTTGAAGTGTTTGAGATCTAACAAAGGAGGAGAGCTTACATCAAATGTGTTTGGGATGTTCTGTAATGATAGAGGAATCAAAAGATAGACATCTGCCCCTAGGACCCCTCCACAAAATGGAATTGCTGAAAGGAGGAACAGGTCTGTAATGGACTATGCTAGAACACTCATGATACATGTTTACTGAGCATGAAGGAGCCCAAGTTAGTAAGAGATGCATTGGAAGATGTGGACTAGAGTAAAGCCATGGAAGAAGAGATTGAAAAAATAGAGAGAAAAAAAAAGACATGGGCTCTAGTTCCTAGACGAGAAGACAAAAATGTGATTGGCACCAAGTGGGTATTCAAAAATATGAAAATGGTGAAGTCACAAGGAACAAGCAAATAATAGTTTGCAAAGGACATGCACAGGAAGAAGGAATTGACCATGGAGAGACATTTTCCCCCGTTGCTAGAATGGAAGGAGTAAGAAGTTTACTTGCTTATTTTGCATACAAAGGTTTCAATGTTTATCAAATGGATGTTAAATCTGCATTTATGAATGCCATATTAGGAGAAGAAGTTTACATAGAATAAATAGAAGGATTTGTTGATGTTAACAATAAAAACATGGTATGTAGATTACACAAAGCTCTATATGGTTTGAAACAAGCACCAAGAGCATGGTATGAGAGACTTCATAAGTATCTTGTGAAGATTGGATTTGAAAGGACTAATGATAACAACAATGTATACATGAAGACAAAGAAAGGAAAAGGTAATTTTTTATCTAAACTTTTTGTTGATGATATCATTTTTGGAGGTCAAGATGCTTTATGTAAGGTTTTTGCAAATGAAATGAGGCAAGAATTTGAAATGTCTATGTTTGGAGAGATCAAGCTCTTTATGGTTTTGCAAATATATTAGATGAAATATGGTATATACGTCACTTAGTCACAATATGTCAAAGAAATATTGAAAACTTTTGGATTAGAGGATTTAAAACTAGTAAGTACACCTATGGTGATAGGACACAAATTATCAAAGAATGATGGTTCAGCTGAAGTGAATCAAACATTGTATAGGTCTATGATTAGAAAATTGCAATATATAGTACATAGCAAACCTAATATTTCATTATCCATAGGGATAGTTGCAAGATTCTCTGTTGATCCTAGGGAGAATAATTTGATGCTTGTAAGGAGAATAATGTGATATCTGAAAGGAATAGAGGAGTATGGTCTATACTATAAGAAAAATGAGAAATTTGAATTAATAGCTTATATTGATGTTGATTGGGCTACAAACATTGATGACAGAAAGAGCACCAGTAGAGGAGCACTTTTCTTAGGAAAGAGATTGGTTAAATGGACCAGCAAGAAACAAAACCACACCTTGCAATCTACTACTGAAGCTAAATATGTTGTTGTTGCTATAAATTGTACAAATATTTTATTGATCAAATAGCTACTCAAAGGTATGAAGGAAGAGATCATAAAATAAATGACACTTTATTGTGATAATACAAGTGTTATAAATATATCAAAGAATCCTGTGATGCACATAAAGACTAGGCACATTCCAATCAAGTATCATTACTTGAGAGGATTAGTTCAAGATAAAGAGGTGAAGATGGAATATGTCAACACAAAATAAAAAATTTCTCATATCTTCACAAAAGCATTACCTAATAAACTAGGGGTGATACCCCTATCAAAGGCTATCTAAGTAACAAAAGGAGTGCCCTGCATCAAACAAGCTGATTTTTATATGTTACAAATTGATGCAGAGGATCTTACTTTAGGAGCTGCCTAAAGTAATCTAAGAACTAACACTTCAAATTAGTTGCAAGCAAGGTGACAAAGGAAGAAACTAAAGAAGCTTATATCTGCATGTTAAGATGACAAGTCTTTGGTATTGTTGTCAAAGAGGGAGATAGTTACTAATCAAGGAAAATACAATGGAGAGAGTTACTGAGGGAGATAGTTATTGATTAGGAGTTATACAATAAATTGGAGATTTAACGAAGAGGGAGAAACCCTAACATCTACCTAGTAAGAGGGAGATACAAGAATTAATTTAGAGGGAGTTATAAGGATGACATAAAAGAATTTTGTTACCTTTTTAGAAGATGGAAAGATGTAAAGATAGAACTTGCTGATAAAGGGAGAGATTTCAATATAAGGAATTATTTTCTTTTTGATATTTTTTTGGTCTTACTATTTTAACCTAGTCAGTTTGGTTAATCAGTTTGGTTTTTCATCAATGCCAAAGACGGAGATTGTTCAGAATAGATTGAAGGAGATTGTTGAAGAAGAAGATTGTATGTTTCAATCATTGTTTTGTCACTAATGTCAAACCTAATATCTACTGGTAAGACAACTACTTATATGATTTAAGTATTGTCACTTATTTTATTGACGAAGAGGATTTGATCAAGAGATATAACAATAGCACCTAGAGAAAAGGTTGAGTTACGATATGCAAAGGAGTACAAGAATCAGTTAAGATAGTGATAACATGATGTATTGGTAATCTAATTAAGGTTACAAAGGCTGGTTACACTAAGCAAATATAGAAGAACAAGTTAAACAAAGACTGTCTGCCAAGCTTGATCGAGTGGATAGTAGGTGCCGAGCAAAGTCAGTGCAAGCCGAGTAGAAAATTAGTTGGAGCCAAGTAAATGTTTATTCTAGTGTATGATAAGAAAAATAGTGGATGTCGAGTAAATTTTAGTTGATGTTGAGCACCAATTAACTTTATTTCGTGCCAAGTGATTCCACAAAGGATGTCAAGCAATGTAGTATGTGTCAGGCATCAGAAGCAACTTAATGTTGAGTGACTTTATTATTTGAAGGATCATAAATTAAATGAATATGATTGACAAGTTTTTTTTCTTGGATTATGTCAACTAGGTGGAAGATAAGACTAATGATCTGGTGGCATAGAATTCAAGGTAAACTATTTTTAGCAGAATTCAAAGAGGAATCAATAAGAAGTTTCTAGAGGAGATATGGAATAAGGGGTAGATTCATTATATCCTGCCTAATCCATCCTAACCCTAAATTGGATAATGGATAATGAACAAAAAAAAGATCTTAATTTCTTATTTATAGGGATGGTTGGTCAGAAGCAAAGGTTGTCATATGCAAGAACCTAAGGATGACAAGGAGTCAAGGGTTTTGCTTGATCAAATGACCTAAGAGAAGAGTTTGCATTGGCATATTAAGTGATAAGGCTTAAGGGTATGAATGCTTGAAGGGTGAACAAGCTATTAGAGCTTAAATGAATGAAGGCCAAGTAGAATGGATTACTAAAATAGAGACATTAAATTTGCAAATGAAGTTATAAGTTGTTATCAGATCAAGCCTTACTATTACTCTCTAATAATTGTATCAGCATAGGGTAAATCCTTTGGATTAAGGTTGACCTAACAATCATTTGTAAATCCTTTAACTAGGTGACATTCCAAGTGAATGGTCTAAAGTCATCTAACAAGGCTCACTCCTAATAGGATGATTAAAATCCTTTAACAAGGTCACATTTAATAGTGTGTATTGTAACCTTTAATAGTGTTGGCCTTTCACAAGGCATCACTTCAAAAGAGTAAAAAGGAGTAGCATGTTACTAAAGGTTTTTCACAAATTGGGTTTCCATGTAATCATTGTATCAAATGTATTGTTGAATCTATTATGTTTCATGTTTACATTTCTGCAATTTTTTTTGATAGTAACCTACAAGTTTTTAAGTGATTGCATAATCTTATGGATGCATGCATGAAGATAAATGTTTTATGGGTTCACTAAACCATGAAAAGTTTTATTTATACATCTAGACCTTGGATAACTAATTCACCCCCCACGCTCTCTTAGTTATTCTAAAGTATTCCAACACTTTCTTGGATGGAAAATCTTGATGATGCTACGTCTAGGAGGTCTTGGAGATTATGCATAGTCAATTATCACCACTGAGCATGTTGATCTAGCTAGAGCCTCAACTATTGATCAAGTGAAACAAAAGAAAGAACATAATCAGGCAATGTGAGAGATTGCATCTACCCTAAGCTACTCAAAGTTAGATGAAATCAAAAGATGTGATACTACTAAGAAGATGTGGGATGCCTTGCAGGTGATCTATGGAGGAGACAAGAATGTGTGGAGAGCCAAAGTTGAAAGCCTTAGAGGAAAAATTGATGAAATGAGAATGCAAGAGGGTGAGACTATAGTCCAATATTGTGCAAGGATCAAAGATATTGTTAATACTATTCGAGGATTTGATGGAAAGATTGAAGATGAGACTATGATTAGTGAAGTATTGAGAACCCTGTTGCCTATCTATGCTATTAGAGTCTTTGATATACAAGAACTGGGTGTACCCCTAGTAGCAATCTAACCCTTAAGGACTAGTTGGATGACTCACTACTTTTGAACTTTCAAATTTTGATAATTTCAAATCTAAAAATGTTGAATCTACCTTTAAAGATAAGCACACACCAAGAGAACCTAAATATAAGGAAAATAAAAAGGCCAAACCTATTGCTAGTGATAGTGATATAGATGATGAAGAGCTAGAAGAAATAGAAGCATTGTTGGCTAGGAAGTTTCACAAAGGAAAAGGAAAATATAAAGGTAAGTTACCTATCATATGCTTTAATTGTCATGAGGTTGGTCATATTGTAGTAAGATGTCTTGATAACTCAAACAACAAGAATGAAGACAAATTTAGAGGTAGAAAAGATGACAGTAACAAAGGTCACATAGACAAGAGGAATAAGGCTTATTACATTGTTGAAGAAGAATCTAGTGATGAATCTGAAGATTATGATGATGAGTTGTCTATGTTGCTATGAAGGATGATTCTAATGAAGATGGGGTGGCTGCATTGATATCTTATGTGAATAAAAGTGCTAGATAGATCATTGACATTGGATGTTCATATCACATGCCTGGAGACAAAAGTAAGTTCATTACCCTTGAGTATTACAATGGAAATAATGTAAGATTTAGTAATGATGCACTCTATTTGATTAAAGGAAAATGATCAATAAGATTGATAAATAAGATCATGTGTGGAAATGCTTACTATATGGAAGGACTTAACTATAATTTGTTAAGTGTTTCACAATTGAATAGTTAGGGTTGTAAAGTTGAATTTGATAATAGAAAAGATAAGATCTATGATACTGAGGGAAAACTAGTTGGAAGTGGAATCTGACTAGAGGTAATCTATTTTATCTTGATATGAATGATTCTATTTATCTTGTTGTACAATTTGATGATGTGTGACTATGGAACAAGAGGTTATCTCATGTAAATTTTGGTAATTTGGTAAGTATTAGTAAGATGGAAAGAGTCAGAGGTTTGCCAAAACTGAAGGAAATTGATAATTTAATTTGCAAACAATGTTAGTTAGGCAAGATGACAAATTCTAGTTTTAAAAGTAAGACTCATACTTCAAAACAAATTCTTGAATTAGTTCATACTGACTTATGTGGACCAATTGATGTGCAAAGCTAAAAAGGTGAGAAGTACATTACCATATTTGTCAATGATGACAATAATGTTCTTAAAAGAAAAATCTGATGCTTTTCAAGTGTTTAAGTGGTATCTAGCAAGAGTTGAAAAGGAAACTAGCAAGAGCTTAAAATGTTTGAGATCTGATAGAGATGGAGAGTTTACATCAAATGAGTTTGAAAACTTCAGTAATGACAGAGGAATCAAGAGACAAACTTCTGCACCTAGGGCCCCTCCACAAAATGGGATTGCTAAAAGGAGGAACAAATCTATAATGGATTGTGCTAGAAAACTAATGATGGTTGTGCTAGAACATTGATGATGGAGAAGAATGTTGCTTTGAAGTACTAGAGAGAAGTTGTCACTACAGTTGTCTGTACCTTGAATTGAGTACAAGTCAAGAAAGGTACAAACTCCACACCTTTTGAATTATGGTATGGATACTCACCTAATGTCAAATATTTTAAGGTATTTGGAAGCAAGTGTTACATTCTTAAGGACAAAAGAAATGGTAAACTTGATGCTAAAAGTGAAGAAGGTATATTCTTAGGTTATTCCACAAGAAGTAAAGCTTATAAGTGTTTAAATACTAACACTAAAAAAGTTATAGAAAGTGAAAATATGAAGTTTGATATAATATATAGAAGTGAATGAAGATGAACCAAAGAGGGAATCTGAAAATTTCAAATCCTTCATGTACTACTATGAACACATGTCTACTGATGATGATAATTCTGGAAACCAAGTTGCTAGTCAACAAGAATCAATGATTTTTGATTCACATACAATGGATGTTGAGTTATAGTTAGGAGCTGAGTTGTAGATAGAAGCTAAGGGAAATTTTGATAGTGATATCAATGTACATGAAAGGAATATTGAGTTACCTAATTGAGAAGTGCGTAGTGACTCTAAAGTTGATAGACCCATTTTAGAAAGAAGAGCATAACCAAGATTGTCAAAGTATGTTAGAAGACATCACCTTGTTGGAAAAATTAAATGAGGTAAAGAAGATAGACCAATAAAAAGGAATAGGTTGAGTAATGGTACATGTTTCTTAAGCATGCATAAGCCTAAGTTAATGAAGGATGCATTAGAGAATGAATACTAGAGTAAAGTCATGAAAGAAGAGATTGATCAAATTGAGAAGAACAAACATGGACTCTAGAACCTAAACTAGAGAACAAGAATGTGATTGGAACCAAGTGGTGTACAGAAACAAACTAGATGAGAATGGTGAAGTCACAAGGAATAAGGAAATATTAGTTTGCAAAGGATATTGACAACAAGAAGGAATTGACTATGGAGAGACATTTTCCCCAATTGCAAAATTGGAAGGAGTAAGAAATATGATTCCTCACTCTATATACAAAGTTTTTCAAGTTTTTCAAGTGGATGTGAAGTCAAAATTTTTGAATGGTATACTAGAAGAGGAGGTTTACATAAAACAACCAGAAGGACTTGTTGATCCAAAAAATAAGAACAGGGTATGTAGATTGCACAAAGCTTTATATGGTTTGAAGCAAACTCCAAGAGCATGGTATGAGAGGCTTTACAACTATCTTGTGAAGATTGGTTTTGAGGAGACTGATGATAACAACAATTTGTACTTGAAGATAGAAGGAGGTAAAGGGATTTTACTAGCTAAAATATTTTTTGATGATATCATATTTGGAGGACAAAATGCATTGTGTAAGACATTTACAAATGAAATGAAGAAAGAATTTGAAATGTCTATGTTTGGAGAGATAAATTTCTTTGTTGGATTGCAAGTATATAAGATGAAATATGGTATTTACATCACTCAGTCCAAGTATGTGAAGGAAATATTGAAATTTTTTGTTATGGAGCATTCAAAACCTGTTAGTACTCCTATGGTAACATGACACAAACTATCCAAAATTAATGATTCTGTTGAAGTAAATTAGATATTGTACAAGTCCATGATTTTTAAATTGTAATATGTAGTTCATAGAAGACCTAACATTGCATTAGCTATTAGGATTTTTGCAAGGTTTTCTGCAAATCCTAAGGAGAATCATTTAATGGTTGTTAAACGGATCATGAGATACTTGAAAGGAATATAAGACTATGGTCTATATACTACAAGAAAAATGACAAATTTGAATTGAGAGCCTATACTGATGTTGATTAGGAAAGAAACATTGATGACAAAAATAGTACAAGTGGAGGAACATTTTTCTTAGGAAATAGATTGGTCACTTGGACCAGTAGGAAACAAAATAATATATCACAATCTACTATTGAAGATGAATATGTGGCTACTATAGTGAATTGCACAAATGTGGTATAGATCAAATAGTTACTTAAAGGAATGAAGGAGGAAATTACTGAACCTATGGTATTTTATTGTAATAATACAAGTGCTATAAACATATCAAAGAAGCATGTGATGCACACAAAGACAAAGTAAATTGCAATCAAGTATCATTACTTCAGAGAGTTGGTTCAAGATAAAGAAGTGCAAATGGAATATGTGACTACAAAAAAATAGATAGTTGATATATTCATAAAAGATTTACCTAAGGATGCACATGTATATCTTAGAAGTAAACTAGGGGTGAGACCCCTATCCAAAGCTACTTAAGAAGCAAGAGTAGTGCCCTACATCAACTAAGTTGAATGACATATTTTACAGCTTGATGTAGTGGATCTTAATTTAGAACTTTCCTAAAGTAAGGAAGGAGCTGAAATAGAAGATTTATGGTCACATGCAAGGTGATAGAGGGAGAACTTGAATTGATTATATTTGCATGTATAGATGACAAGCTTTTTGCATTGTTGTCAAAGAGGGAGATATAAGAAAGAGGGAGATATAAAATATAAAGATAAGGGAGATATAATAGAAAGAAGGAGAACTTATTGAGAATATGTTGATAAAGAAATTAGAGAAACAGATCAAAGATTAGATGAAGGCACACATATTGATAAAGGGAAAGATTTCAATACAAGGTATAAAGTTTCTTTTTGGTATTATAGTTGGTATTTGTTTTCCATAAATGCCAAAAAGGGAGATTTTTGAAGTGAAGAAGATTCATACAACTATCATGGAACAATAATTATTTTGTCACTAATTTCAAACCTACTCTTTGTTGGTAAGATAATTGCTTAGTTTGGTCTAAATGCTATCATTTGTTTTATTGATGAAGAGGATTTGAAAAGAAAGGATAATAAGATAACCTAGAGAAAGGTTGAGTTATTTTGGTGTATAAAAGGTGCACTAAGACCAAGCAAGACATCGATGATATTATGTATTATTGATCTACTTAAGGTTAAAGTGAATGGTTACTTTAGCTAAGCCTAGAAGAAGTGTTTTCATAAAAAGTGTTTGCCAAGCTTGGCCAAGAAAATAGCATAATCTAAGCAAACTTAGTTCAAGCAGGGAAGAATTCAACATGTGCTGAGTGTCAAAAAAATAGTATATGTCAAGCATCAAAAAAATATAGTTAGTGTCAAACATCAAGGAAATGATAGTAGTGACTAAGCAAGGAAGACTTAGTTGATGTTGAGTAACTTAGAATTGGTCGAGCATCGAAAGATTATTATTGCTGAGTAAATAGTGTGGATGTTGAGTGACAATAAAAGGAGTTTAATTAAAGATCTAAGGACTGTGAGCTGACAAAGTTGATTTCTTGGATTGTGTGAACCATGTGGAAGAGTTATATGATGAGATAGTGGCACAAAATTCAAGATAAACCATTTCAAGTGAATTCAAAGAGGATTGTAGAAGAAGTTTCTAGAAGGGATTAAAATGGAAAAGTTGGTAGATTCATTGAATCTTAACTAACCCTAGAATGGAAAATTATGGTTAAGTGGTAAAAGACCTAAATTCTCTATTTATAGATATAGCAGGCTAGAAGCAATAGTTGTTAGATATTAGAACCTAAGGAAGACAAGAAGTCTAGGGTGTTGCTTCATATGTTGGCCAAATAGAGGAGTCTACAATTGGCATGTAAAGCAAGAAGGCTTAAGAGGTTGAAGGCTTGAAGGGTGAACAAGCAATCAAAGATGAAGGGTATGAATGCCAAGTAGAATGGAGGACTAAATGTGAGATCTATAATCTACAAGTGAGTCGTGTGTTATTATCAGATCAAGTCTTACTGCTACTTTCTAATCATTGTATTAGTCTAGATAAATCCTTTGGATTAAGTTTGACCTAATAGTCATTTGTAAATCCTTTAACAAGGTGACATTTTAATGGAATGTTCCAAAATCCTCTAACATAGCTCACTCCTAATAGGGTGATTGAAATCCTTTAACCAGGTCACATTTAACAGTGTGTTTTGTAACCTTTAACAAGGTTGGCTACTCACAAAGCTCACTTCAGAAGAGTGAAAATTGGTCAATGCATGCATAAAGATAAATTGTAGTATTGAAAAGTTGTATTTGTACATTTGGACCTTGGATAATTGATTCACCCTCCCCCCCCACCTCATAGTTATTCTAAAGTATTCCAACATCAAGGACACTCCTAAATTGTCAATTCTGCCTGATGATCTTATCATTGATAAAATGGAAATTCTTATGGATGACATCATCAAAAGAATTGACAAGTGGGTAGAATGGACCCAAGCAAGGAGGAAGAGAACTAGAGCTACTAGTTATGCCAATGGAGTAGCATCTAGAAATGCCCAATCATCACTTGCCACTACTTCCACCATTGTTGCCACACCGACATCAACTAGACCAGCTCAATCTATTGGCAAAGGAGGAGATCAAACTCCTAAAAAGAACACACAAGTCCCTCCAACCTATGGAGGAGGATCTCTACTAGAAATTGGAAAAGTGGGAGATAAACAGGCAAAGAAATATAAAGATAAGGAGAAGGAGAAATCAATATTCAAGGATTCCTCTTCTGTACTAGTCATCAACCTAGATGGTGACAAGAATCCTTTAGATTGATAGGAGCAAGATGCATATCAACAAGGTAAAACTCTAGTCCTTTCAGTTACTAAAGTAACTGCCTTTCCATTTGCTAGTAGGAGCAAGGTGACACCCCCAGTGGTTAGGAAGCTCTTCAATCCTTCAACCCTACACTCAGCACTCAATGTTATTTCAACCGAGTCTTGGTTGGAAGAGCCCATTAATAGAAATAAGTGGTGATGTGAGGAGAGTTCTTCATCTAAAGACCTCATCATGCAAGTAACTTAGTCCTAACCCATGTCAAATAAAGAAAAGAAGTAGAAAAATATTATAGCATTGACAACAAACTTAATTTCTAGATGCTTGGTTATGGATATTGCAAAACCCCAAAAGGAGGGAAAGTTTCACAAATTAACTCCTAATGATTTTTAGATCAAAACTATTGGCTTGAAAATTCCAGTACACGACTCTATGGTCAACATCTATAAATTAACTAATACAAATATAAAAGATAATATAGAGGAGTTAAGGTCTGAGAAAGAGGTACTAAAAGCCTCAAACAAAGAATTGATGGATTACATTAAGGTTGCACTTGGAAGCACACCTTCAAGCACATTTGATCCAAGTATAGAGGAGAACAAGAACCTATTACTTAAGCTACAACAATAAAGGCAATTTGGTCAAATTGATCGTACCTAGATAGATGAACTCAAAGCCCAAGGTTCTCCCCTCATTGAGAACTTAGGAAATCTATTTGATGTTGATAGATTGAGAGAAATAGTGTAAAAGCACTAGGACTCAGTGAAGAAGGAATCAAAAAGTTTAACAAAGAAATTAGCTTTGTTACAAGAGGTGATTGACATAAAGACCAACATGACTATGAATCATGGGATACTTAAATTCATCCAAGAGGCATTGCTTCATTGGAAGCAATATTTCATATTCAAATATGAGAGTTCAATGAAGTTTGAGAATGAATTGAAGTGTGTCTATGATTAAGTGAAAAATGAAATGAATAAAATGTTTAAATATTTAAAGTTCTTGTATACTAAATCTTATTTCACCAATAACCAATAGCTAGTGGATGTTGAGTGAATGAAGACTAAGTTTCTGGAATTCATTGAAGAAACTTCTAATCTAGCAAACTTCCAAGTGGCAAAACTTCTGAAACTCATTGCAGTGGACTGTGTCCTAAAGCATACAACATAGAAGCTCTAATCAAATATTTCTAGAATGCATGATTATTAAATGGTTAGATTTGACAACATCCTCATCCCAAGTGTCATGGAGCTAAAGAATGTAATCAAAGAAATGAAGGGCTATAGAGCTAAGTCCATGACTCTGAAGATGAACTAAGGCTCTATTAGAAGAGTTACATATATCCTCTCTGCAATATGACAAGTGTCTTCCCCTCCTCTCTCTTTTCTAATATTGTAGCCATATTTGGAATTCTTCCCATAGGTTCAAATTTTTTAATGGATGATAACTCGGTGAATCCTATTTTAAACATTCATCAATTCAGAGATTTTCTACAATGTAATCATCGAATGTAACTAGCCATTTCTAAAGAAGTCCTATAAATGTAAATTTTTGAAGAGTTAATGAGATCGAAAAATTATTATGTGGGAAAACCCTTGTAGCTAGGACTACTATGTGAGACTCTACATCTACATTTTAATTTTGCTATTCTTTTAAGTATTGTATTGTGCTTGGAATGAAAAGTGTTGTTAATAAAAACTATGAGATTACAAATAAACTGGTTTTTTTTTCTTTCTTTTTAGCGGTTGTAAGCTTTACTTTCCTCATTTACAAAATTATCTCAATTTCTCTATTCTATGAAAGTTAGTTCATATAAATTTTATTTTTGTATGAGAAGTTCATGTTTTGGTTAATGAAATGGATTGAATAGGAAGCAATCTGAGTAGTGTCATATCTCAGTAACTGGAGCAATCTGGGTGTTGTCTAGTTGACCATACTTTCCCTTCTTATGCAATGTGCAATGGTAGATAGTTTTGTATTGTTGCATCTTGCATTAACATGATAGAATAGATTCATTTTAGGTGTTAGATGAGCTTAACAATGACTTACATTCATATTTGTGGAAGTTGTGAGTTATAATATGATATTTGCCTAGATTGCTAGAAGTGTTGGGCAATCTAGTTATACCTATTCTACTCTCTAGTTAAGAGCATACCCCAAAATTAGTTGATCTATTTAAAAAAAAATATTTTCAAATCTTTTCACTACAAGGGAGTTGTAACTTTCAATTCAGGGGTCTTTGATAGATTACTACATTGACTCATTCTATTGTTAATTGTTGTTTTCTACTACATTGGTTGCATTAAGAGTCAAGGTATAAACCAAATCCAAGGAAGACAAATTGTTAACGAACAAGGACTTTGGGAATTGTTTTAATGGTTTTTTTTTTTTGTGTTCTTAGAGCAAGGTAAACATGTACAAGCCATTTCATCAAGAAAAATTAGAGTGTTAACCCATTTTCCCATTTTACCTTACTTTTAAGGAACTTGAACGTAAAGCCAATTTGATATCAAATTGATCATAAAATTGTGACCTTGGGAATTGTTCAAGACTAGAGTCATGTCCTTCCATTAATAGCCATTAAGGGTGATCATTTGGAGTTGTAATGGATTGTAGGCCTAAACTACATTTCTTATAGTGCTCTCTACATCAAGTGGTATCATAGCAGTATTGATCTTTGGGAAGAAACAAAATAGAAGGTTTTGTATGTATAGAGGAGTCAAAGGGTGAAATATTAATCATGGTGACTAATGCTAAACTTTTCAAAAATATGCAAGAACAAGAAGCAAAGAACAAGTGGCTGAGAGAGGAATTGGAGAAATTGAAGGAACATACGAAGGTAGCAGGGAAGATCTCTTTTGGAGAAGAAAGGGATGGAGATGAAGAGGAAACCTCTAGGAAGGATGAAGAAGAGAATGTTCATATTGAATAGAGGTCACCCCATAATATCCTCAAAACCATGGGAGTTAGATCCATGGAGGGAAAACTAATAGTATCCACTTTCAGTGGAATAATGGATGCTGATGTTGTGATGGATTGTGTAGAGTCCTTGGAGAATTAGTTTGAATGTGAAGGTATTTCTAATAGTTATAAAAGGAAATTCTAAAATAAAAGTTGAAGGGAGTAGCCTTCACATTGTGGAACTTTTTCTATACTAAAAGGACAAAGTTGGAAAAGAGTATGATCACCTCTTGGAAGTGAATTCTCTCTAAGATCAGGAAGACATATGTACTTAAAAATTATTAGGTATAACTACATAGGAAGAGACAAAACCTAAGGCAAAGGGAGACATATGTGACTAACTATACTGAGGAATTCCAAAATTTGTGTATGAGATGAAGGACAATAGAACTAGAGTGTGTGAAGGTAGAAAGGTACTTGAATGGTCTAGGAATGAACAATCAAGAAGAATTGAACCTTCTATGACTTGATACTAACATAAGTGCTATTATTTGGCTCTAAAAGTTGAGGATAAGAATAGAAGGAAGAAAGAACAAAATAGAAAATATAGGGAAAGAAATAACATAAGAATATGATCCTCTTATAGAAGAGGAAAAAGTTTTAAACCTCATGGAGATTCCAATCAAGAAGGGTCCTAGGGAGAGATAAGTTCAAGGGGAAATTACAAAGGTAGATTTGGAGGCCCTATGAGTTGTTACAGCTACAATCAAGTAGGTTTCTTTGCTTACTGATGTGTAAAGAAGCCAATGTTAAATACCCAAGGTGAAAGAAGAACATAACTAATACAAGATGATGCTAAAAGTGTGAATTCACCACACAAAGATTTGGATCAAGAAGAGGGAGTCTTCTTGATGATGAGAGGCCTCACCCTGACCCATAGTAGCTCAACTGATACATTTGTTTTTGATACATTATGATTTGATATTTTGAGACATTAAACAATTGACTAGACATTGATCTGTATTATTTATGCCATGTGATGATTAATCTAGTATGATTTTCTTATGATGATTGATGATGTTTTATATAGATGCATGCATTATGATGGCTTATTTCAATAATTTAATTTAAATTGATGAATATGTTATGGTATTTTAGTTATGCAAATCAAATATAGTTAATCAATGTGTAGAAAAGGGCAAAGGTTACTAAAATGAAATTTAGAATGTTTTGGTTAAATTTAACTATGCAAGATACATTTATATATATATATATATATATATATATATATATATATATATATATATATATATATATATATATATATATATATATATATATATATATATATATATATATATATATATATATATATATATAGATAGATAGATAGATAGATAGATAGATAGATAGATAGATAGATAGATAGATAGATAGATAGATAGATAGATAGATAGATAGATATGACTTTTTTTCAAACTATTTATATTTGAATTGAGTGTACAAGAAAATTAACCATGTAATTAATTAGAGAACCAAGAACCCAACCCATGTACAAATTGTGAAGCCAGGGTTGAATCTATTGAAGAGATTCAAACCTCATTGTCATGTAATTTAAATTGTAATCATAAATTGAATGTATGTATTAGGTTAATTCATTATGTTATTAGTGACATGCCAATTATATTATGTAATGTAACTTTATGGTGTCACTTGACACTTGTCATGTGTATGTGTAAAATGACATGTCAATTAGGATTGGAAATGAGACCCTTACCCTAAAACTAAACTTAATTAGGAGCCTAAGCTAATCACTCTTTTTTATAGGTATCTTATGAAGTCCCATCAAATAACAATTTGAATTCAAAAATGTAGGTCACTTTTAGAGGCTAAAAAGTGGTTGCAGGAGCCAAATTTAGTGGTATTTAAGTACCCATGTGGTAAGGGTATGAGTTGGAGACCTAATTAGCACCACTATAATACCCATGTGACTTTAGGAACCCTCCAAACTTTTCATTTCCAAAAGTTGTAAAGATGGAGAAGTCTTATGTCCTTGCCCTTACCCACACTCTTGCTCAAACTTGTATTAATGGTAGGAGACAAGAATGATGGCCAAGGAATTAGGGTCAACTTAGGAAGTTATTTCTTGTAGGTGGATGGGATTTTTAGGCCTTTCTAGAGGCCCTTGGATAAATTAGTAGGTTTTCATCCACTCTCTATCTTTAGAGACACTAGGGTTTGGAATAGAAGCAATAAAGGATAGAGATCTTCTCAACTTTCTATTCCATAACACATTTGTGAAGTAAGGTTGGGGATTCCTTTTCCATGGATGTTATTCATTTCTTAAAATATATTAGTATGTTATAATTCTTATTCTAGCATTTTTTTCTTTGTATGTATTTTTGTTTTGTGTTTGTGAGGTTTGGGAAATGATATTTTCAATCTTATTTTTTCCTTCTTTTCTTACATTTTTCTTGAGAGATTGTCCATGGGTGTGAAGGAATTAATCACCCTTGGAAAGGGAAGACATGACCTTGTGGACTAAAGGGGTTAGTTGTGACCTCCATGGAAGTGTAGAATATCTTCTCATGGAGAAGAAGGAAAAATGCAAGGTGTATGGGCCCTTGTTTGCCAATGAATTTGATGTCATTTGGGGGAGATAAGGAGAGTATATTTATGGAAGAAGTGGGTGATTAAGATACTTTTAAGGCATGATATTTTATGTTTGACATTGACATCTCCTTCATGGTTATTCCACCTTCACCCTTTGTCATGGCTTCATAGCTGTAATCCATTATGAAATCCTTGGTTGGGTGTTTCATGTGATGTTCATTTATTGTGGTTTGAGTTTGAATGGAACTCGATTGGTATTGGTTCTCCTAGCTCAGTCGGTGGATTTCTTGAGGGATATGTTGGGAGGTGAGCTGTCCATGGTATTGTTCATCCTTATTTGTAGGTTTTTGTAGATTCAAAGTTGGAGGAAGCTTGGAAATTTTGATCTCTTGTTGGTTTCATTGTGAAGAAGGAGAGTTCTTCATTTCTTGTCTTTATTTTTCCATGTAATTATGAAGAGTTGAGTAATGAAACTATCAATCCATATGTCAATCTCCTTTCATTGTATGAATATTGATGTTGGAAATAAAATTTCTTTTGATGTTATCTTTGGTTGAAAATTTCTTGCGAATTTCTCTCTTGGGTTGCATTGGAAATGAAAGAAGGTTTAATCGAGTTCATGATTAAGGTTATTGATAATACAATGAAGTTCCAAATGTTCCATTTTATTGTGATCCTTAGTGTATGAAATGAATATGTGGATTGCAAATTGAGTTATAAAATAAAATGCATGATAGGAAGAAAATTGAAGTTGAAATATTGTTTTCAAGGATGCAGTGAAACTAGACTTATGTTAAATTGCTTCTATCATATAGGAGATCCTTTTTAATATGATTTAAATTAAAACTATTATTGATTTCATTCATATTTTTACATGTGAGGAAAAAAAAACTCATTTTAAATTTTCCTTCATAAAACTTAATCCAATAGATCAAATAGACTTTATAGGTTATTGAATTGATTAATAAGTTTCATTTAAAGGAATGTGTAAAAACAAACTTATAGATTAATACTATGTTATCTCAAAAATCCTATTACTCTATAAACCCCTTATACCATTAAACCTAAGGAGATATAAAATTTATAAGGAAGAACTCAAAAATAAACATTATGCTCATATATTTTCTAGGATAGCAAATTTGCTCTCTAGAAAATGTATGGAGCATATATTAATTCATCCTCAAGTTATATAATAGAGAATATTCTCCTAAAATATTCCTCTATAAATTATTAAAGTGTTTATTAAAAAGAAAAATATAATTGAATTAAATGACCATGCAAACTACCTTGGAAAGTGCTCACCAATTTGGGGAAGTGCTACTTCCAAGTGGGGCAACTACTTGCCAAGTGGAAGGGTTGGGGATATAGGAGTGGGGGGTTGTAGACTAATTTAGTAGGTGGTAGGCTAGATTAATATGGGGATTAGATGCTTAATTAGTGATTAAGTAGTATTACAAGTTACTAATCATAATTTTAGTTTAAAATTATTAATTAGTGATTTATATGTAGTTGTTAATATATGATAGTAGTATGTAGGCGATTCAGATTTAGTATTTAAGTAAATGGGTATTAGAAAGTTAGTAATAAGGTAATTGGAGATAGGTGCTTAGAAATATGTTATGATTTGTTTAGTTAAATTTTTTTATTAATTATTCAATTTATAATGTATGTTGTAGTAATTATATACTTAATTTAATTAGTAACTAGTCAAGTGGTTTTGGGTTTTTTTTTGTAGTAAGCAAGCATGTTGTTAGGGGTTAGATTATATCCAATAAGTAGGGTTATTTGTAACAAGTAAGTCGATAGTTTATTAGTGATTTTAATTTATTGAGTGTTAATAAAGTAATGTTTGGTTTTGAATGTGGATATAATCTTATGGTTAAGTTATTAGTATATTTAGAATGGGTATTTTATTAGTGTAGTTAGTTGATAAGTGTAATGTAGGGGAATTGTTTGTAAGGTACCTTAGGCTATTATATATGTATAGTCCTTATTTACAGCATTTCAATTATTCATTTTTTAATTAGATGCAATATAAATTTTCATAAATATAATTGTTACATGTTGATTTTGGAGTAAGGTTTATTTTAATGTTAGGAAAATTAATACATAATATGTTGCGATGCAGTTGAAAATTGAAATCTAATTATTTCCTTGCATTTGTAAGGTATAATTATAATTCATGACATAAACAATTTAACTAGATTGAACCATATCAACCTTGTTATCAAGTGTTCTTATAACAACAACATTATGGTTTATCAAACTTGTTAGGGATGCCTTCATTAACGACATATGAAGCATAGTGTATGTGTATTTGAATTAAATAGTATGTCAAACCTTGAAAAAAGAATAAAACTCTTTAAAACTACTTTAATTTTACCTTCCAACTATCGCCTTGATAGATGATGTAAATTTGAAACTTTAAACCTAAACACTATGTGACCTAATCATGTAACCTTGAGACTTGGAACTTATGAACTTTCTCATACCATTAATCTATATGCAAATTTTTTAGTGTTATTATGTAAACAATGTGGTTATAACCTTATTAAAAAAATTGGTGTGTTTTGGCCCTAATTTTTGGGCATGATAGATGAGAAAAAATTTGTTGAAGGTCTTTGCTACCCAAGAACCATCTCAAAGGAAGACCATCTTTAAGAGAAATTGAAAGAGCCAAGATAAGGTTTGCAAATTGATTGTTGATTCATGTTCCACTGAAAACCTAGTTTCTAAAGAAATGGTTGAAAAGTTGAGCTCGAATATGATTCCTCACCCCTATCCTTGATGACAAATATTGGGTAGACTTTTGACAAGGTCTTGTGTGATGATGTAGATATTGATGCATACCATCTTCTTCTAGGTCACCCTTGGTAGTATGACCTTAAATCCCAACATGATGGGATGAATAATACTTACACCATAGGCAAGAACAAAATGTTTACACCATGAAACCCTTACCCAAGATAAAGTATAAAAATAAGGAGTCTATGGTAATATTAGTAGAAGAAAAGGAAATTTTGGAAACCATTGAAGAATCTAAGATAGACTATACTTTGTTATTGAAACCTAAAGAGGGAGACAAGAAAGAAAATCCCAAGGAGATACCTAAAAGGTGAATGAATTATTGGAGAAATATAAGGGTGTAGTTTTAGAGAACCTACCCAACACCCCCCACTTATTAGAGACATAATTCATCATATTGACTTCATCCCTAGTGCTATACTTCCAAATAAGAAGCATATAAGATGACCCCTGGCCATAACGCATCAATTTCTAGACAAGTATAAGAACTTATAGATGAAAGCTTGATTCAAAAGAGCTTAAGCCCATGTGTATTTCCTAGTGTTCTATCACCTATGAAGGATGTCAAGTGGAGGTTATGCAATAATTATAGTGCCATAAAAAAATCACTTTCAAATACAAGTTTCCAATCCCCAGAATTGAAGATTTGTTGCACAAATTATGAGGTGTATGCTACTTTTCCAAGATAGACCTTATATTAGGATATCATCAAATCATGATCAAACTAGGGGATGATTGGAAAACATATTTAAAAAATACAAAGGGATTGTATGAATGGCTTGTAATATCTTTTGTTTTAAGCAATGCTCCTAGCACATTCATGATATTAGTGAATGAATTTCTATGTAATTTCATAAGAAAGTTTTTTGTTGTATACTTAGATGACATATTGATTTTTAGTAGGTCAAAGGAAGAGAATTTGGAATACCTCAATTAGGTCCTCAAAAGACTTCAAGAAAAATAATAATGATAAATTTAGAAAACTGCACTTTCATGCAAGACGAGATCACATATCTTGGTTTTTTAATTTCAAAGGGAACCCTCAAGATGGATCCAAAGTAGGCATTTTCTATATTTAATTAGATCACTCCTAAAAATGTAGGTGATTTTAGAAGTTTCCATGGACTTGCCACATTTTACAGAAAATTTGTTAATAACTTTAGTCAAATATGTGACCAAATTCTTGATACTATAAAAGAAGGTAAATTTTTTTTGTTTGAATGGACCACTAAAGAAGACTAATCTTTTGAATACTTAAACATAGAGTTACACAATTCATAGTCTTTTTTCTACCCAATTTCAATAAGTTCTTTATTGTAGAGGTTGATGCAAACAACTTAGCAATTGGTGTATTACTAAGCCAAGAAGGTAGACCAATTGCATTTTTCTTAGAGAAACTCAATGAAGAAAAGACAAAATATAGTACCTATGATCTTGAACTCTATGCCATGGTTCAAGCATTTAGGAAATAGAGGGACTATATTATCCTAAAGGAATTCATTTTATTCATAGACTAACTTGTATTAAACTTCCTGAATGGGCAAGAAAAGTTGAGTTACAGACACATTAAACAGGCGGATAAAAAACAAGCCTACACCTTCATATCAAACACAAGAAAGGCCAAGAAAAAAAGGTTGTAAATGCTCTTAATAGAATATTTAATTTTGTACTAGAGTTTAAACTTCAAAGCATAGGAATTTCTATAATAAAGGACTTGTATAAAGATGACACAGATTTTGGGGAGACATATCAGGTTTTCATATCTCTATCTGATGCATATAAAACTTTGTATTTTGAATATTTAGTTCAAAATTATTTTTTTTTTAAAGGTGGATAATTGTGTAATACCAAGTTCTCAATGAAAACCAATTTCATTAAGGATAAATAGAGTGGAACCACAAGTAATTATTTTGGCATTAATAAAATACTAGAACTAGTTAGAAGGAACTACCCTTAGCCAAAAATGTAGTTTGACATTAGGAAATTTGTAGAGTCTTATATTATTCATCTAAGAGCTAAATGAGTTCTTAAAAACCAAGGCCTATATCAACCCTTGACTATATCATCAAAACCATGGGAGAGTGTCAGTATGGACTTTATTATAAGACTTCCAAGCACTAAATAGGAATTTCATATCATTTTCTGATTATAGAAAGATTTAGAAAAATAACACAATTTGTTCCATGTGAATCCACTAATGATGCCTCACACATTGAAAATTGGTTTTCTAAATAAGTGGAAAGGATACATGGGTTTACATCTTTCATTGTGTATGATAAGGATGTCAAGTTTTAATTATATTTTTGGAGAGTTCTTTGAAGAAATTTGGGTATAACTCTCTCCTTCAATTTGACCTATCATCCCTAAACTGATGGGTAGACTAAGGTGGTAAATATATCCCTAGGTAATCTACTTAGATGTCTAAAAATATAGTATGAATAATATTGGAATTCCATTCTTCTAGAGGTAGAATTTTCCTTTAATGCCACTATTAACAGGAGCACAAGGAAGATATCTTTCTAAATCAATTATGGATTGCATTATAGAGGGGTGACAGAGCTAAGGGAATCACCTAATAATTTAAAGGTTAGTGCACAAGAAGAATACCTAGTATAAATGATAAAATAGGTCCATGAATGGGTAAATAGAAACTTGGAAGCATCCATAGAGAAATAAAAATCTTAGTAAGATCAACAAATAAGGGCAGTAACATCCAAGGTTGGCAATAACTTTTGGGCATACTTGAAGAAAGGAAGAATATCCAAAGGATAGAACACCAAGATGTAGATGAGAAAGATAGGAGCATGCATTGTGCTCCATAGATATAAAGACAATGATTTCAAAACATCCCTACCTCTTATAGTTATCATTTATCCTATTTTTAATGTTTGTGATCTCACTTTTCTCAATGGTAAAGAAAGTTCAACTAGTTTGATGTAGGATGAAGAAGACTCATAGGTTGAATGGCTCAAAGATCTACCCCCTAGCTAGCTAGTGTAACTACAAAAGATACTTGATAGAAATTTTGTTAGGAAGATAAGGAGAAATGTGTACAAATAGTACTTGGTCAAATGGAGAGGGTTACTTTAAGTAGATGCCACTTGGATGGATGAACAAGCCATTTCCAAACATGAAATAACTTTACAAGAACTAATCTCAAGTGGGAACATGAGTTAAAATAGTGAGGGAGTATGGTGTGGAAGCACCCCTTCCATAATGTAATATAATAAGATTGAATAGGCTTAAGATGGCTAACAGATCAGAAGACTAATTTGATATAAATTAAGAGCCTATTTACAAGGTCACTTGGCACAAGGTATCCTATAAAACTTGAGTCAATATTGGTCAAAAGGGTTCATATATGATATATTTCATGATTTTTAGGCATCATGAGATGTTTAAAGTAGATACAAGTTAGTTTGAGTCCCTTAGGAGTCATAAATAAAAAGTTGTTAATGTTGTCAACATTGCAACATCGACAACTTTTTATGCAAGAAATGAAAAAAAATTCCCAACAGCCTATTTGAAATCAAAATTTGTCTATGATCATTGGGATAGGCATAAATAAGTCTAAGAAGGCCAACAAAGGTTGATTAAACAATCATATGCATTTGGTAGAATTTTGGATCAATTAAATAATGATTTCCTATGTAATTGTGTGATTTTATGTATTGTACAACCATATCTAGATTGGAATGTGTGATCAAGTGACATGGTTGAATATTTTTTTTTGTCTTAACTTTCTCTTACATTGGGTTTCATCTCTTGAAGTAAAGGAATAAGGGAGATATTCTAGTTTCTCTCTAGGTTGTACCAAACCCTCCTCAAAATAAGGGTTTCATAAAGATATGGCCCTAACTCTCTTTGGTGCCATGGCAATTGTAGGTGTGAAGAAAGTTAGGAAATTTTATTTTAGTATTCTTCAGTTTTAGAGTGGGATCTCACTATTTTCTACTTTTCTTACCAAGTCCTAGTCAAGCATTTCATATGTACTTAGTTGTTGATTGATGCAATTGGAGTTGTAGTAAGATTTTGAGGAGTGGGGAACTGAATATAGTGGATGCTTTGTGTGTTGGAAATAATTCTTCAAATTTTATGTTGTCATTGATGGTAAAAAATGTCAATATTGACTAAGGAATGAAGGACTTGCAGTATTAACTAAGCATATTCAGTATTGACTGAGTAGTCAGGTTATGAAGAACATTCAGCGTTTATCGAGTAGTTGGTTAATAAAGGATATCTTTCTTACAGTGTTAACCAAGTGGTTGAGCATCAAAGGACTCCTAGTATTAATCGAGCATTCAATCCTAGTATTGTTGTGATGTGGAGCCTAATTAGACTTGGAGGTTTATTCAGCATGTTTTTCTCCCCATATTATTTCTATAGGGATTTGGGATAAGATAGGGTCAAGGTGAAGCACCTCTGTAGGGTCTTGGGACAGTGCCTCAGGTGCGCTCCCTGTCATAGTACAGGGTGGAGTCGAGGGGAAACACCCTCGTAGGGGTTTTCAAGGGTAGCACCCCCAAAGCCAAAAATTTCCCTATTTTTTAAAAGGCGTTGGCTTCTATTTTTTCCTATTGTATGACTTATTCTAGCCCTAATTTTGTAAGCGAGAAAAAAGCTTGTATAAAAAGGCTTAGGGTTAGGGATTTCATAATGTAATGGTGATATTGTAGCTTCTTGCAGCAATATTGAGCAGTAAGGGATTGTGGATTTTAATAACTAGATAATAATAATATTGGACTTGTTCTTGGTGGATGTAGCCCAGGGATTGAGTGAACCAAGTTAAATCTTGGTGTCTTGTGTTCACTTTTATGCGATCTACTATTTTCTATTATTGGTTATATTTGCATGTAATTGTTATTTTTGTCTAGGGTTAATCCTAACAAGTATTGATCGAGTGACAACATAATATGATTGTCTAATCATTAATTAATTGAGGTTGACTATTTGGACATTTAATGATTATTTGAAAAGGTATTCAAATTTACTTATTTAAGATTATGATATATATGATAGGTCAAGTAATGAGGATAAAATATACAAGTAAAATGTGGATTAAGATTTATGTGTGATCAAAGGAACTTCTATTCCCTGTAGTATAATTTGATTATTTCCACTTATTTCCACTATGCTAAATAGTTTTAGTCTTTGGGTAATGTTTTAATTTACTATGGTGTTTCATTTTGTTGACATTAAGGTCAATTTTTCTATTAGTGACTCACACTTGGTCAATTGATTATGTTGCTACCAAGCTCTACAATTGCTACCAAGCTTATCTTTCAGTTTGTAGTGTTAACCAAGTGCTCCAGTTGCTCCTAGGCCAAGCAGTCAATATACAGTTTCTACCAAGTTTCTCAATTACTACTAAGCTTCGGAACCTATGTACAGTTCATACCAAGTGTAGCAGTGTCTACCCAATTGTTTAGTGCAAATGATGGAAACTCTAGTATTGACCAAGCTCTATAGTGTAAACCAAGTTACATAGTATTAACCAAGTTATTTAGTGTTAACCATGTTCTCTAGTGTCTACCAAGCTTGCAATATTTGTGATGTAAATCTAGTGTTGACCAAGCCACAGAGTGTCAAATGGATGATTCAATATATGTCAATTTTCACAGTGTTTGTCGAGTCACACAGTGTTGACCAAGTTCAAGCTATTTGGAAGTGATTGGTATGAACTGAGCCTCTTCATCAATTGAGTGTCAGATGATGCTGAGTGTTGACAATGGCTGCCAATTATTAGACCATCATTGAATTTGTCTTTAGAACTCGAGTTACAATAGTTGGGCCAACTTTGTGGATTTTGGTGAAACTTGTATTGTAACTAACTCTAGTAAGTTGTGATTTAGATTGGTATATATGTAATGTGTTGTATCATATCCAAATAAGTAATGTGAAGAGAATATGATGAGTAGAAGTGAAAATTGAAGAAGGCTACAAGCAGAGAATATGATGAGTAGAAGTGAAAATTGAAGAAGGCTATAAGCAGTATAAGGGACAACAAAGTGTTATCCATCACAACAAGGTGATCATTATAACACAAGGAATCTCAAACTAGAAAATTAGAGATGCAGACTAGAGATTAGCCACTAGTTCATCCTAAAAGGTGTATCAGTTAAATCCTTTAACAAGGTAGACTTAATAGTCTTATGTAAAATCTCTTTACCCAATGCATACTTCATTGTATGTTTTGTAAATCCTTTCACAAGGTGGACCTCATTGTCCTTATTGCTACTAGTAGGGAAAATCATTAGAAGTGACTAATTGTAAGCCTTAATAGGCCAAGTTTATACTACATTACTAAAGCTTGCAGTTATCATCCCCACCCCAATTTTACTTTTCATTTGGAAGGTTTTTGGGTCACCATATCTTGTGTCAAATTGCTATGAATGTTTATTTTCTTTCATTCTTTCATGCATGTAATTAGATCACAATATTATATGAAGGATTAATTGGTAAAATAAGATTAAGTTTTATTGGTTCCTACTTCCCCTCTTAGAAACCTTACCTACCTTAGATTTCCAACAATTGGCATTAGAGCATTGTGGTACTCATAGAAGAAGTTTAACAGCTCGAGCAAATATTAGAGGCAATGGAGGTATATAGGTTGGATAAGGCTATTGACAATGAAAAGTTGGATCTTGAATTGGCCATTGGGAAACTGAAGAAAGAAAAGGAGAAACTCTCTCAATAAGTGAAAAGAAGGAAAGATCTTCTAGTACAAATGAATGACAATATCTACATTGAAGAAAGAATTGAAGATATCTATCCATAAAGAAATTCAGATGAAGCTAATAAAGTAATCAAAGACCTATTAGAAAAGAATTTCAATCTTCAAGAGGAAGTCAAAAAGATGAAAAGAGAACAAGAAATCCAATCAGTGAGATTATGTGAAGTCATGAAAGAAAAGACAAAGCCAAAGAAGAGATAGAAGAAAATAATAATGAAATTCAATATCTATCCCTTCAACAAGCATACTTCATTGATTAGCTCACCAATGCAAATGAAGAACTTATGAATCTAAGGTCAAAAAATGAAAGACTATAAAATGATCTAAACACTGAAAAGCAAACCAATGAAAGGATGATGCAATCTCAAGAAAGCATGAATCAATTGAATGAGAAAAATTACTATAGACACAAAGACAAATTAGGATTAGGTTATACAAAAAAAGGTGAATCAACTCAACAAGAAGCTCAAAAGAATCAAAGGCCTACTTGTAGTCATTGTGGTAAGATAGGTCATACATCAAACAAATGTTGGAGTAATGACAAAGAAAAGTTCAATGGAAAGTGTTATAGTTTCAATAAGCATGGTCATAGAGCAAGAAAATGTAAAGAAAAACCTAAGTTTGAAGGTAAATGTCACTATTGCAATAAACAAGGACACAAATCTTCTAAATGCAAAACCAAGAAATTGAATCTAGTAGAATAGATTGTGAAAGAAATATTTGGATGGGACTAAAAGACATGGTGGATACCACTACTATGATGAATTTGGGTACATTAGAGAAAACTGTGTGAAACATCACATGAGGAAAAGAGATGCCACTAAAAGATGTTTCATTTGTATAGAACTTGGACATCTTGCCAATAATTGTATGAAAATAGGAAGAATTGAAGATGAAAAGAAAGCCAAGGATGACAATACTAGAAAGCATATGAAGCAAAAATGGATACCAAAATCTCCTAAGAATGCAAGCCCAAGTCATGAAGTAGATGTCACTCAAGAGTTGGGTGACTCAAGTATTTCAACTTGAATCCCTATGGGAATGACTAGAACTGAGATTCTAAAGCAGACATTCCTCATCAATTCCAGCCAACAAGAAAAAGAGATACATATCAACATTCAAGATGAATAAGGATCACTAAGTGGTTGCAAAAATTCAAGACCTTACCAAGCTAGGTCAGGTCACAAGACCCTGCCGAGAAAGGTCAAGATACACTAAAGTATTGTATGTGGACACCAAGTTGTTGATGAACTTACTAGGTGATAATGATTTTGTTGAGATATGAATGTCTATTGAGCATTAAAGGTTGAACCAAGTGCAATACAACCTATCACTAAGTGAGTAAACATACCAAGAATTAATGGTGATTGTAAAGAGAAATTCATTAAAAGAAAGAAATTGAATGCATTGTTTTTCCATGAATTTCAAGAGCAAGTTGAGAGGAACGATTTTAGAGCCCCTGAGTGAATTGAGCATTTGTTGTTGAAGAAATTTTGAGTTTTCACAAACCCTACTGAGCATGGTGTCTTCTAGCAGCAAACATAAGAAAGGGTTTGAAATGTTGGTTTGAGGAGTTGATTGCAAGGCACTAAACTTTAATTTGAGTTTGACAATTGTAGAAGCACTGAACCTAGCTGGTGCACAACTATTCTATTCAAGAGCTAGGCACTCATGAGATGAATGAAGCATCAAATGAGTTATGTGTGAATGAAATTCTAAAACCTAAGCATCAACATTTGGAAGCCAAAGGCTTGACACGCATATCACATATGCCAAGAGACTTTGAGGTCAAGTGGATAAGATTTATCCTAAGTTGAGTTCACAATGGACAGTTGTGGTTGGAGCAACCTATTCTAATAATGAAGAAAATGATTCACAAAATCAATGGTGTTCCAATATTGAACAAAGCCAAAGTGACCAAAACCCTAGGTTAGGTTGAATTGGTGAAGCGAACTCTTATCGAGTGGGATGGCAAAGGAATGAAGATAAGTGGAATCACAGACATGGAACTAAAGTTTGGAATCTATGTGATCACTCATAAGATCTATAACTCCAGTCATCTCAACAATGTGTCATGTGAGGTAGTTGATTTGGCTCTCAAAGAAGTGAAGAATAACATGGCATTCGACCTTGCCAATTTGCAACTGAATCAATTCAATAAGAACATGGAAAGCATCAAAGGTTCTAAGAACAATCCATGTAAGTTTGGTTCACTCTTGACTTATTTATTCTTCTTTGTGCAAAAATTCTTCCCTTCTAAAGGTTCAATAGTTTGGAGAAAAGGTGTCCCTATTTTATATCAAATAAATGAGTATATGGTAGAAATGGGTGAAAACTTTAATAGCATCATGGAAAACTACTTTGAATCATTCAAAGAAAATATGAAAAATAGATATAGGATACCTAAGAAGCTTGTAGAAAACTACAAGGATGATATCTGTTTCATGGTAGACTATGAAAAAGTGTATATTAAGGTAGTCAAACCTAGAGTGGCATGGGTTAAGCCTCTGGAGTATGAGGTTAACATTCATGACACCAAAGATATCATTGAGGCATTGTTGAATAAGCATGAGGATCCTAAAGCAGCTTATTTTACGACTTATGAAGAGGCCAAGACAAGAATAGAACTTGAAATTAAGCTTCCTTAGGTAGTGAAAAAAGGAAGGAAAAGAGTAGAGAAGATATTAAAAGACACAAAACAAGCAAGTTCTACTCTAGTTCTCACTGAGGGAAAAGGTAATGACGTAGAAGATGATGATGCAGAGGAAGAAGAAGAAGAAGCCAAATCTGAGGATGAACAACCTCTAAGGAAGAAAGTAAAGGTTATCATAACCAAACCTACCAAGTCATTCCCTATTTTATTCACTATAAGGGCAGCCAAATAAAGAAATAAATTGAAGTTGGGTGAAGAGGATGCTGAGAAAATAATCTTCAAAAGAGATCCACCTACACTTCAAGAAAAGTTGAAGAAAAATGGAAGAAGGAGCTGGCATGGAAAATTTCAAATCTCTCAAATATGAGACCATGAATTCAAATGAAAAAAAGTAGATTGAGGACATGCTTATGTCAAAATTGGGAAAATGGAAGTACTCACTAGATCATCTTGTACAAAAAATTCTCAATAAAATTATGCAGGTAATAAAACTAAGATGGGAAAATGCACAAAAGACTGTCATGGATATCTATGAACAGACCTTGAGGCAATTAATGCCAAGTCTTAGTAACAAGGAGGTGAAGGAATCTTTGAAGAAAAATGAAGAGAAGTTCACTCTAAAATTCAACACATGCATGATATTGATGAAAGCCATTGAATATGTGGTGAAGGCAGCTACAACCACATGGAAAAACATCTTCAAACTGCTCCAACCTAGTGATTTTTTTGTTCATGTTGATGACAAAGATGATGATGATGAGGAAGAGGATGTGGAAATAAAAGATGATGAAGTAGATGATGTAAATCTAGGTGATGAGGAGGAAGAACAAGAAGCTACTAGAGGAAGTGCTAGAGATTCAAAGCATTGAGAAAACTAATGCAAAGAAGATTACAACAATAGTAGTGGCCTCATTTCCTCATTCTCCAAGCTAAGCCTTAGTGCAATCTAGCTTAGAGAAAGCTTCTATTGAGTTGTTTGTAACTACTACTGCAACATCAAGCATCCAACCAAGCTCAGGACTTGTTCAACTAAGTATTCCATTGACTGAAGTGACCAACACTTCATCTACCAAGCAACAAGTTCCTCCATCATTAGGTTTTATCATACAACAACAATATATTTTTTGCTAGCCCCTAAGTTTCTACTATTGTTTCTATTCCACATATGTCCATAGCTAGTACAATAATAGTTGAGAACAAGTCTCAACCAGGGACTAAAGTTTCAGATAAGGGTAAAGGTAAAGAAGAAATTGATCTAGATAAGGATATAGTTATTCTAAATTGGGATATCTCTACTCTCAATCTTGATCAAATGAATACCCTAGGAGGATTATTGCAAAAGAGAGCTAAGCAAAAAAATCTTAGAGAAGAGAAGAGAAAGGAAACCCAAGTGCTTGAAGATATAAAGGACATATTTGTAAATGCATTGAGTATTGAGGTTGATAGTACACAACCTATTTTGGACCAGTTAGCAAAAGTTGTCCAAAAATTCAATGAAGACTTGAATGGACAGGATAGATTGCTACAAAGAGCATAAATAAAGTTTGAGAACAAGGTATTGGACCAAGTGGCACAAAAAATTGCAATAAACCAAGTAGAATAGTATACTAATCTTGTTTCATTGGAGACATCTATAAATAATGTAACTTCATTATTTCTTAAGTTGTGTGATACATCTATCTTCACACAAGGAATTAAAGATAAACTATCAAAGATAGATGAAGATACAAAGGCAAGTGCACATTATCACTTGACCCAAGCTATAGGTCTGATCATTATACAAAGATCATATTTTTGACAAATTTGTAAGCATAATTATTAAGGGAAGAAGCCAGGATTAGGGTCACACTTTTTGAAATTCAAGGCATGATTCTTCCAAACATAGATACATTGTAGACACACATTGCACATGCTAAGACACTCATCCATGACAATAACTTCTTCATAGTTGATCACGTGATGGAGTTATTAGCATAAGTTCAAATTGCATTGCATGCAAGTAAGGTGTTATAGGAAAATTGGGACAAGACAATGATATTAATCTTGAAGGTACTCTTGAATTCTTGTCACATTTTGGTATTAACATATAGTATACACCTTTGTCATTTATGTCAAAAAGGGAGAGAAGTATAGATGAATGTATATATGTATAGAGAGGAAGAAGTATATGTAAAGACATATAAAGAATATATTAATGGGGGAGCAATACTCCAGATATATATGGTATATATATGGGGGAACAATATAGTATTATATAGATACATGATCATATAAGCATAAAATATCTTTTACAAAAGCAATGTTAAAAAATCTAAAAAACAAAGTATGTTACTGAGTTGTAGACACAGAATGGTGATAAAAGAATGTTTTGACTTGTAATTTTGAGTATTCAGTTTTTGGGATGATAAGTTTTTTTGTCACTAATGCCAAAGGGGGATATTGTTGACATTAAGGTCAATTTGTTATGTTGCTACCGAGCTCTACATTTTCTACCAAGCTTATCTTTCAGTTTGCAGTGTTAACCAAGTGCTCTAGTTGCTCCCAAGCCACATAGTCAATATACAGTGGCTACCAAGCTTCATAACCTATAAGCATAAAATATCTTTTACAAAAGCAATGTTGAAAAATGTAAAAAATAGAGTATGTTATTGAGCTGTAGACATAGAATGGTGATAAAATAATGTTTTGACTTGTAATTTTGAGTATTTAGTTTTTGGGATGATAAATTTTTTTGTCACTAATGCCAAAGGGGGAGATTGTTGACATTAACATCAATTTGTTATGTTGCTACCGAGCTCTACATTTTTTTACCAAGCTTATATTTTGGTTTACAATGTTAACCAAGTGCTCTAGTTGCTCCTAAGCCACATAGTCAATATACAATTGCTACCAAGCTTCAAAACCTATGTACAATTCATACCAAGTGTAGCAATTTCTAGTGAGTTGTTTAGTGCAAGTGATGGAAACTCTAGTATTGACTAAGCTCTAAAATGTCAACTGAGTTAGACAGTGTTAACTAGGTTATTTAGTGTTAACCATGTTCTCTAGTGTTTACCAAGCTCGTAGTATTACTAATGTGAATCTAGTGTTGACTGAGCCATGGAGTGTCGACCGAATGGTTCCATATATGTCAAGTTTCACAGTGTTTTCCAAGTCACACACTACTAACCGAGTTCAAGCTACTTGGAAGTGATTAGTATGAACCAAGCCTCTTCATTAACTAAGTGTTAGATGATGTCATGTTTTGATAGTGGTTGTTGAGTATCTAGACATCACCAAGTTTGTCTTCAGAACTTGAGTTACAATAGTTGGGCCGGCTTTGTGGATTTTGGTGAAATTTGTATTCTAGTTGAATCTAGTAAGTTGTGATTTGGATTGGTATATATGTAATGTATTGTATCATATCTAAATAAGTAATGTGAAGAGCATATGATGAGCAAAAGTGTGAATTAAAGAAGGCTACAAGTAGTATAAGGGACAACAATGTATTATCTATCACAACAAGGTGATCATTGTAACACAAGGAATCTCAAACCAACAAATTAGAGTTGTAGATTAGAGATCGACCACTAGTTCATCCTAACAAGTGTATCAGTTAAATCCTTTAACAACGTAGACTTAATAGTCTTATGTAAAATCTCTTTACCAAGTGCATACTCATTGTATGTTTTTTAAATCCTTTCACAAGGTGGACCTCATAGTCCTTATTAATTTTAACAAGGAATATCATCAAAAGTAATCAATTATAAGCCTTAGCAAGCCAACTCTATAATGTAGTACTAAAGCTTGTGGGTTTCATCCAAACCCTAGTTTTACTTTCTATTTGGAACGTTTCTAGGTCACCATATCTTGTGTCAATTTTCTATGAATGTTTATTTTCTTTCATTCTTTCATACATGCAATTATATTAGAATATTATATGAAGGACTAATTGGTGAAATAAGATTAAGTTTTATTGGTTCATGATTCACCCCTCCCCTCTTAGTAACATTGTCTGCCTCATATTTCCAACACATGTCTCCATTAAATGTTTTATATTTATATTAATTTAGTTAGAACCTATATTTTAGTTACTATTTTTATTTTTTATTTTAAAACTTTTTTAATGCATATATGTTGTACATTGGCTCCCAAATTTGCTAGCAAGTTTGCTTCCTTATTTCCTTCCCTATAGATGTGTTGGATTCTTATCTCTTCAAAGTCTTCAATAAGGGTAAGGACATTTTCTAATTTGGAATTGGTTTTCTAATTAGGGGTACTCCATCTTCTAATTGCATCCAAAATTATTTGGGAATCCCCTTCTATGATTACTTTTTTAATTTTGAGTTCAATACATAGTTTTAAACCCTCTATTAGGGCTTCTAATTTTGCTATATTGTTGGAGATTGTTCCTAATGGTTGGCTCTTTCAACAATCCAATCCCCTTTCTTAGAGCTTCTTATACATCCTAAACCTACCTTTCCTGGATTTCCCCTAGAAGCTCCATCAAAATTCAACTTGGACCAACCTATTGGAGGAGGTTCCCATTTGCATTATTTTCTTCCTTTTTAAATTTTTTTACGATATACCAATGAACAATTTATTAAGTTACTCCAATTTTTGTGCATTTTTGCATCCCATTCTAAAAAATATCCTTCTTTCTTTATTGTCTTTTTGAGATTGTTATTGATGACTCCGTGATACATGCTTCTACTTAGTTGAGGAGTGATGTCATTGACAATTCTTTATTTTAAAAAATTCTCTTTCCTTCCATATTTCACATAGGAGGATAGATGGAGAAATGTTCCATAGTTTACTATATACTTTATTGCTTCCCAGATTTAGTTAGTTGTTTAAATGATTTATGAGATTGTTGGCTGAGGCTGATTTCTAGTTAAGTCTTTGGCTTAGCCATTACCAACTTTTTTCAGTTAAGGTACATTTGTATAGTAGGTGTTTCACTGATTTAGGATCCATTTTACAAAGGGGACATCTTGTTAGGCTCTTAAATCCTATTTTTGTAAATATGTTAGTTGTTCAAATTCTCTTTTGTGTTGTTGCCTACAAAAAAATTGGGAGACATATTGTATCCCAACATAGGTTTAGTGGTATATTGAGTGTTTTACATATTTGGGAATTAATAATTGGATCGTGTCCTTTCTTCACGATGTATTGTCCATCCTTAGATGCTCCCCAAATAAGCTTGTCTTCCCTATTTTTAGACATAACCTTCCTTTATTCCATTAGGTTTATATATATATTTTATCTTAATTTTACACATTCAATCCTTCTATGGATTTCCATTTCCATACTTCTTTACCCTATATATTTATTGCTTCTCTATAGTTATAGACGTGCTTTCCCTGTTAGTCTACTAAACTATTTTTAATATTAATTGGTATCTCAAATTTATTTATGGCTGGGAGTTCGTCCCACGAGTCTTCCCAAAATAATGCCTCTTTTCCATCTCCTATTTCCCAAGTTAAATTTTCATTGATGATAGGGTGACATTGAAGCATAAAGTTCTAGATTTTAGAGCCTTTATAGGGATTCCTAGTTCTAAAGATTGATATGGCTATGCATGCTTTAAATATTTGTGATATAATATTTTTTCCCATTTTCTTTCTTTCTCTTGGTATATTCTCCAAATTAACTTGGCTCCTTGAGCTTCATTTTTCCAGTTCAATTTTTCAATGCCTAACCCACCTAATGCTTTAGGTTTGCAAATATTTTCCCATTTGATCAAGGCTTGTTTCTTTTTCTTTTCAACCCCTTCCTAAAAGAAGTCTCTAAGTTTTTTGTCTAATTTTATGTTGACCCCTCTTGGAAGAGGGAGACATGACATTTGGTAAGTGGGAATCACTGTAAGGACTACTTTGATTTTTGTGACTCTTCTTGCCTTTGTTAGCCACTTTCCATTCTAGCTGCTTATATATTTGTCAATTTTATCTAGAATGAGATTCCAAGTTTTGGAGTCTTTAGCTCCTTTTTCTAGTTGTATTCCTAGATACTTACATGGGAATTCACCTTTCATAAAACCCATTATATTGAAAATATTTCTTTCTATTTTAGGTGATGTGTTCAAAAAAAATTTATTTTTATTTTTCAATATTAACATTTTGTCTCAAGGCTTCCATATAAGTTTGTATGATATTTTCTATGGAGGAATAGTTTTTGATGAGAAGTTGTGTGGGAGAGTTGCTTTGTGGTTTGCATTGCTTTCATTGTTTTCACTATTTCAATATCCAACTCAACACAAAACATATTTTTTAGAGAGCATAGTTTTCATGACAAATAAATACTTTTTAAAAAACCATGAAAACATAAGTATCCTCCGATATAGGTGGGACTAATAACAACAGATGCATTTTAAAAGAAGAAGTGTGAGTCATGAAATACAAAGATATTCTAGAACCTAAAATGATGATTAGATAACATGACATATCAAGCTCAATAGGCATAGAAATATGAAATGAATTTGTGCTTTGAAATCCATGGGATTTGTGCTTCTATTTACCTTGACATTCTTGTTATTTGCTTTGTATAGACCATTCTTTTTAAGTGTCCAATGCATTTTTTGTTTCTATTTTCAATAGTTTGTAGATTTATTTAGAGTATTTTATTGTTTCCATTTTTAAGCATATATAATTCTAAACTCTTAATTAAGTCGATAGGCTTTGTGTGGGAGCTTTGCTTTTAGAAATGACTTTTTCCTCTAGAAAAGTTGTTAGCCCTCTTCCTTGGTAGTTTTTCTTTTATGAGATTGAGAAATATAAACTTATCTTATTTATTTCTTAAATTTCTTGAGCCTTTTTAGAATTAGTTGAAAACTTTCATGATGATATTAAGTGTCATTATTTTAGCTGAAATCTTTCATTTTTGTGATCATCACTATCAAAAAAAATTTCCAAAGTATTAAGATAATTGTTATAAGATTTTTATTAGAAAAATATCTTGGAATAAAAACATCACTTAGAGGGAGGGTGAATCAGTGGTTTAAAATACTTTTCAAAACTTGAAACAATTATAAGTTATAAAAATTTAACACATGAGCAAGATAGTTAATGAATAATAAAGTGACACGATATTTTAATGTTGAAAACCCCTTAGGGTAAAAGACCACTTTGAATCTGAAACTTTATTGGCCTCTTGGACAAATATTTTAGAGCTACAACTCTAGGAAGCACCAACACCATGTTTTAGAAACACCAATCCCTTACACCTGAAGCACCAACTTCCAAAATACAAGAAGCACCAACTTTAAAAATGAATAAATGAGATATAAAACTAGAGGATCATCTCTATTACAACACAAATCATGAATCACTAGTTGCAACTTCTTGTTGAAAACATAATGCAGGATATACTTCTATTCTCCTCGAAACATCCAATATCCAAATATATTTTCTTTTTCCATTAAAAGATCTGATCAAATACTGATATGAATAAATGAAGAAGCAATGTACAACCTTTCTTTTACCTCTGATAAACTTTTGTAATGAAAATAAAATCACAAATATGAAAATAGAAACATAAAGCATTACTGTCTTCTTTGATGTTAAAAATATGCCTGCAAATTACTCGGTCTATAAGGAATTCCACACAAATCCTGCAACTTCTGTCAAAACCACCTATTGGATATTTTAGAGGAATGTATCCTCTACTTATAAACTAAGAAAGTCAAAATTTTGGAGGCAAGTACACACCCCAAACTTCTATTAGACCAAAATCACCCAAAACCACTCAAAACTATCATAACAATTTGGTAATTGTTTTTGATAAATAGACTTTTCTTCTTTCTATACAAGTGTTATGCAAAAACTAACAAAGACCCATTTTAGCTAACTCAAAGTGCTTTCCATAAATGTATGATAGTTTGGGTCTATCTAATAAAAATGCTTGTTGACTTTCTCATAGACCAAGACTATTTTTTTATAACTATTTTCTAAACCAATGTAAACATTAAGAGTATTGTATAACACTTAAGTGTTTGTCTTGAGTATATTTCGAACAATATTAAAGGACATCAAATCATTTAATTACATGATGTTAAGAATACCATATGCTCATTATAATCACATTATTGACATCAATGACAATAATCAAAGACCAAATACCAAGGGTTCAACATACTTCCCCTTTAGCATTGATGTTAGTACCAACTTCTACCTGTATATCCATGTGTACCTGTATCCTGTATTTGTACTTGTATATCCATGTGTACTTGTACATCTTGTATCTGTACCTATATATCCTTCATGTAGAAATCTTCATCTCCATTTTTCTCCCCCTTTGACATCAATGAAAAAAGAGATATATCAAGGTTTTAGTGTAACAAAAAGATAAGCAAAATATGCTCCCCCTAAAACCTATCACTCATGAACTTACGCAAGAGAAGATAGGGATACAACCCCCAATCTTGTTCTTAACCCTTCAAATATGGCTCTTGAGAGAGGTTTTGTAAATATGCCATTAAGCTAATCTGAAGAAGGAACAAATTCTAATTCAACATTACCGTTGAAGACATATTCTCTTATGAAATGATAACGAACATCAATGTGCTTGGTGCGTGAAAGCATAACTAGATTCTTAAAAATAATAATTGCACTCTGATTATCATAATAGATAGGAACTAGTTTAGACACTATTACTTTCATAGCTGATAAAGTTTGAACCATCCAAAGAACCAGTTGACAACAAGAACATGCAACTATATATTTAGCCTCTATAATAGAAAGTGTAGTAGATTCTTGCTTCTTACTATACCAATAGACTAGCCTATTACCCAAGAACAATGTTGCTCCTAAAGTACTTTTTCTTTCATCTAGACAACTTTCCCAATCTAAGTCAGTATAAGTAACAAATCTGAAATCATCATGTTTAGGATACCAAATCCCATAATCCAAAGTACCTTGAATATATCTGAAAATTCTTTTAACTACCATAACATGAGATTCTTTAGGAGAAGATTGAAATCTTGCAACCAAACATACAACATGCATGATATCAGGCTTTGAAGCTCTAAGATATAGTAAACTACCAATCATGGATCTATAAGTAGTTTGATCAACATTAGGAGAATCATCATTTTCAGTAAGTTTACATCCTGTTATCATTGGTGTACCTATAGGCTTACAATCTTCCATATGAAATTTATTTAACATTTCTTTTGCATACTTAGTTTGGGTTAAGAATATACCATTTTCTAACTAAAAAATTTGCAACCTAAGAAAATAGGATAGTTCCCCAAGCATGGACATTTCAAATTCAAATTGCATAAGCTTTGAAAAACCTTGACTTAAAGCATCATCATTGGATCCAAATACTATATCATCAACACAAATAAGAACAATGAGAACATCATCACATGTACCATATATGTACAAATTGCTATAAACACTACATCTTTTGAAGCCATTTTTGGTAAGACATTGATCCAACCTAGAATACCAAGCCCTCAGAGCTTGTTTCAAACCATAAAGAGCCTTTTTTAGCCTATAGACATGATTAGGATAGTCTTTGTTTCAAATCATTTAGGTTGATTCATATAAACCTCTTAATCAAGATAATCATTAAGAAATGTCATTTTTACATCCATTTGGTACATTTTAAAGCCCTTGGAAGCTGAATATGCCTGAAATATTCTAATTACTTCAATTCTAGCCACTAGTGCAAAAGTTTCATCAAAGTCCACATCTTCTACTTGTGCATAACCCTTACAAACCAATATAGCTTTGTTCCCTGATATCTTTCCATTTTCATCAAGTTTATATCTAAAGATCCATTTAGCACCTATTACATTTTTATCTTTAGGTCTAGGCACTAATTCCCAAGTTTTATTCTTTTCAATTTGGCTTAGATCCTCTTTCATAACATTAACCCAAAACTCATCCATACTAGCTTCTTTATATAATTTAGGTTCAATTTGAGATAACAAATAGAGATTAACACATTCACTAGATGTAGTTCTTGTTCTCATTTGAATACCTACATGCTTATCCCCTATAATCCATTCTTGAGGATGATACTTCTTCAATCTTGTTCCTATAGACTTTGTGCATGTGGGTTCTAGTGTTCCTATTTGATCTTTTATCTCTTCTTCAACTTCAACAACTTTATTATCTACTTCTTTCAAGTCTTTATCATTGTCTTGTAGGAAAGTATTATCCATTCTTATTTTCTTTTTACCTTGCACAAATTTGTCCACTTTCACATGTATAGTTTCAACAAGTTTATTCAACCTTTTATTAAAAAATTTGTTAGCTTTACTTTTGAGAAGAATACCCTAAAAATATTCCTTCATCACATCTTGAATCAAAGCTTCCTATTTTATCATCGAAATTCTTGATGAAACATCTACTTCCAAAAATTCTAAAATGCTTAACAGATGCAGGATGTCCATACCATAACTCATAAAGAGTGTACTTAGTTTATACCCTTAGTCGTGCCCTATTTAAAATATATACTATTGTTTGAACTACTTCTTTCCAATACCTGTTTGGTACTTTAGATTCATCTAACATAGTCCTTGCCATTTCTTTCATTGTTTGATTCTTTCTCTCAACAACTCCATTTTGTTGAGGTGTCCTAGATATTGCATATTGTCTTTTGATGTCATGTTTTTCACAATAATCAAAAAATTCATTTGAAGTAAACTCACCACCTTTATCTGATCATAAGCATTTAATCTTCATGTCTGATTCATTTTCAACCATTTTCCTAAAAATATTAAACTTGTTAAATGCCTCTGATTTATGCTTTAAGAATGTTAGTCATGTCATTCTTGTATAATCATCAATAAAAGTATGAAATACTTTTCACCATTTAACAACATTGTCCTTGTAGGACCACATAAATCAATATGCACTAATTGCAATGGTTTAGAAGTAAAATATTCTTTTGAAGGAAAATATGTCTTTGTTTGTTTACCATGTTGAAACCCTTCACAAATAACATTCACTGGCTTACTTATACATGCCATACCTCTTACTTTCTAATGCTTACTAACTTTTACCAAGTTGTCAAAATTCAAGTGCCCAAGCCTTTTGTGCCATGATAACCAACTTTCATTTACCTATCTCTTAAGACAAACATCTTCATGATTGTTAGTATTTGTGATATCTTTTAAATTGTATACATTCCATTTAGATCTTTTAACTAATGCAACCATCAATATTTTAATTTGATTTGGCAGCCATGGTCATAAAAAACAACTTCATATCCATGATCACAAATTTGACTAACACTTAGAAGATTGTACTTTAATCCATCAACATAATACACATCATGAATGGACATTTTTTCACTAAGCATCAAAGAACCCAAACCTTTAGTTTTCCTTGAAAAATCATCACCACAACTAACATTTTCACCTTTGTAGATAATCAATTTGTCAAACTTCATTCGATCTCTTGTCATGTGTCTAGAACAACCATTATCATTTATCCAAAAGTCCTTTTCTTCAGAATGTAGAGCCATTTGAACAAACATAGACTTAAATTAATCTTAGGCCTCCATATCTTAGTCACTTTAGTATCAAATTCTTTATCAACTTGTAGACTAGCATAAGATTGATCATCTTGAATTGACTTAGTTTTGCAATTACTCATAACATGACCAAAGAGATTGCATTTCTAACATCTTAGACCATTCATTTCAGGAAAGGAATAACCAAAATGAAACTTTGAATACCTCCTTGACATGTATCTTTAATTACTTATTTTATGTCCATATTGATGTCACATGAAGCAATACCCATCAAAGAAAGAAGTGAACCTGTTTGAGTATCTTTTACCCATGAATGAAATGCTTGATATAACCTAATTTTTATCATTAGAAATATGATTAAAATCTACATTTTTACCTGTATTTGAAGTGGTATCATTCTAATTTGTATCCTTACTTTTAGATTTAAATATCTCGAATAAAGATTGATCTTTCTTGTCACTAGAACATTATCCAAGTTCAAAACCAATTCATGTTAGATCATCAGTTCTTATTTGTTTCCTTAACATATCATCCAAACTAGTGTTCTCATATTTTTCTAACTTTCTTCTATATGATACTACTTCATTCATTAACCTTGTATATTCTTGATCTTTAGAGCTTAACATTTCCTTAGTGACAAAGACAATCCTCTTTTGTTCCTTAACTTGTAATTTCAATTCTATAACTTTTTGATTTAAGTCCTTAGCTTCTTTTTCAAGTTCTCTTTTTCTTTTTAGAATTGATTTTCTTGAACACTTAAATTCCTTTTTAATTCCTTGATCTTTTTAAGTGCATAAAGAAATTCATATTCGAAATCAACCTCAACAAGTTCAACATCATCATCACTATCTGATTCTTGACAAGTAGTTTCTATAGCCACAAATGAAACTTCATTTTCATCACATTCAAAACTACTAGATTCACTATTTGATACATCAGCAATCAAACTCTTCTTCTTCTTAAAGAACTTCTTTTTGTTATAGAATTTCTTTTTACTTGATTTATCTTTCTCATCATCTACTTCACCATGACTATTATAAGGACATTTAGATGCAAAGTGTCCTATTTTACCACAATTAAAGCATTTGAAAGGAATTTTAACTTTGTATTTACTTGCTCCTTTATTTAATTTCCTTGATAAATTTTCTTTAAGAACATCAAGATCTTATGATTCTGAGGAGACTTGCTTTACTTTCTTTTCCATCTTGAATGCTACTTCTTTGCTTGTGGATTCCTGATTGCCAAACTTTCTCATTTCATAAGCTACAAGTGCTCCATGAATATCTTCCATTGTATAATTGTTAATATCTCTAGTTTCTTTTATAAAACATGTCTTAGAATCAAATTTATTAGGAAGAGATCTCAAAACTTTTTTTACAACATCAATATCATCAATTTTTTCACCAATTCCTCTTATACCATTTACAGTTTCATCTATCTTAAGGAGATAGTCTTCTACCTTTTCATCATTACCCATCTTAAGGTCTTCAAATCTTGATTTCAAATGTTGTATCTTGGCTTCTTTAACTTATCATTACCATGATATGTGTTTTTTAATTTGTCTCATACTTCTTTAGAAGAATTGCAATGCATTACCTTAACAAAAACATCTTTAGATAAACTATTAAGTATAGCAAATTTAGCTTTCATATTAGTTCCATACTTCCTCTTTTTATTAGGATCTATAGGCAAATTATTAGGAAATTTATAGGAATTAACAATTGAAGCCCAAACATCAACATTAATAGATAAAAAATATGTTTGCATCATTACTTCCCAAAAAGCATAATCTAATTTATTAAAAATAGGAAATTTTGAAGAAATATCTTGAGCCATAAAAGATAAGTATTTCACTCAACCAAAATCTACCCAAATGTGAGGCCTCACCCCAAACCCATCGTAGCATAGTGATACATTACTATTATTTTGATATTCACGACTCGAGATGTCGAGACATTATCTGATGCTTAGAACATACTTTATTATTCATGTTGTGTGATGTTACTTTCAGATATATTTGATGATTGTCATTTAATGTTTCATGTATATGTATGTTGATGAAACCAGTAAATGTAGGATTGAGACTTTGATTTAAGAGATTTTAAATGATTAAGAATTAAGCAGGATGAAGAAACCCTTATTGATGTATGTTTTGATTTATGTGAATTTCTGATACATATACATTTATGTACATGTGATTTTACAGGACTACTGATGTGTGCAATGAGTGTGCAGATATTTAGCCAAGAAACCCTATGGAGGAATAGAACTGATCTCTTTGTGCTAATTTTGGAAACCTTGTTGTTCATAATTCACGTATTGTATTGTGAGATATATGTATGTATCTTCTTTGTTCAGTGAATGTTAGTGTTCATAATTATGTTCTTTTAGTGTTGCTTGACACTCGTAAATCGTTATGTGCTTCAGTGTGTTGTTTAGGGTTAGTTGTTTAACCTTTGGACTCAAGTTGGTTTAGTTGGTGTTAGTTTTCTTTCAGGTTCTTAATCGAGGTTAGTCATCCCTTAATCCGGACTAGTGCTTATCCTGCAATGTTAGAATAGTTAGATGGTCCTATTTTATTCCTAGATTTTGTTTGGATCTAAACCTTTTTCCTAAGGCTTAAAACTTGATATAATTATACCCAAAGGGTATGGGTATGGGTTAGGGGTCTTTTCCAACCCCTAAGCCCCTTTTATTGACTTTTGAGGTCACTCAAAAAGTCTCTTTTTGCCTTTGTGCGAAAATTGACCATGGTTATCTTGAGCTACTTCACCTCATCTCCACTTAGGGTTTAATCATAGTGTAGGTTGAGTTAGGAGTTTCTAGAATTGCAAGTGGGTGGGGGTAGTTATTGAGCCCTTGGGTGGTTGAGTTGGAGGCCTATTTAGAGGCCCTTCTTGGTCTTGTGGAGGTGGTTACCCAATCTCTACATTTAGAGAGGAGTTTTGAAGATTGAAGGAAGGAAGTGGAAACTCTACTCAAACTTGTTCTTTGCCATTACCTCTTTGTGAAGGTAGGAAATTCTCATCTCCCTTATTCAGTTTTCATGTTTTGTTTCATGCTCATGCTACTTTGTTGTTGTTTCAATGTTTGTATGTTTGTGGGTATGTTGGGAAGATTTGAAAACCATGATATTTTGATTGTTTTCCTTTCATGTTTATGTTTGCAATTTTGAGATTTTTCTTGCATGGGTGTTTTGGTATTACTCACCCTTGGAGAGGGTAGAAGTGACCAATTTTGAGAAAGGTCTGTTTAGTTGGACTCCAACCAGTGTAGAGTCTCTTCTCAGGATGAGAAGAGGCAGAAAGGGTAGGGTGTTATGGGCCCCTACCCGTCAGCACAAACCTCGTATGAGTATGGCATTTTTAAATGGAAGAACGAAAGTTCTTGGTTAATAGCCCTGATTGGGCATCTGATTTGGTGTTGTGCTCGACTTCTCCTAGTTGGAAGAATCCACCTTTCCCTAGTGTTGATTCATTGTAGATCTTGTTGTGAAAACCTTGTATGAATAGGCATGTTTGAATTTCTCTTGGTCATATTTTTGGTCACCTAATTAGATTCTGTTCCCTCCATGGTTCTAGAAATGAGTTGTATAAAACATTATAAATCCCTTGATTAGGGTCATGAAGAAAATTTGATTAAATTGTTGAAATTTGGGATTGAGATCCTATTGTAAATTGCAAACCTTGTTGTAATTAGCAATGAAGCCGAATTTTCTTCCTGATTCTTTCCCGGCTAAGCCTTTGAATCAGGTTTGCCAATAAAATTAGTGTTGAGTATAATTGCTTGTCATGTGATTTAATTTTGTAAACTTTATTTTGGATGGATGCACATCAAAATAAGATGGAAATGGTGTTGATTTAATTAGGAAAATTTCAAGTTTACTTCTATGTTGGAAATGAAAATTATATCATGGATGTAGATTTAGTTGGATTGAGCAAATTTTCAAGTTCTTTATATGTTCCTTATATGTTCAAATGATAACTATGTTCAGGAAAGGAATTAATGTCTATGGTTGTTTTATTGCAATGCAAGTTACATAGGAGTTCATATTAAATATGGTGTTAATATACCTTAAACTATTGTATCAATGTTTAAAGCCTTTCCAAAAATATACACCTTAAAAAAATATATATACATGGCTTGAAATCTATACTTAGAAAATTTCATCAAAAAAAAAAAGTGTTGCAAGAGAGTAAAACTCTCTACCTTTTGTATGGGAGAAAATTTAAATGCCTCTTTGCAACAAAGAATATTCCCCAAAATATTCTTATTTTTAAAATTTCAAAATAAGACAAAATAAAAAGAAAATATAGATATTAATGTTCAAAATTCAAAAGAAATTTTAAAAAAACATATATATATATATATATATATATATATATATATATATATATATATATATAATCATCTATCTAAATATCTTAACTTTTAAATTTAATACTTACCCCCCCATCCTACTCTCCCTAGGTGATGGAATAGATAGGGTCATCATGTCTATCGATGATGTCACATGTCCCCATAAATGCCTTCACCCATCTCCTTCACCCTTGCTGAGCACTCACGTTGGTTTGCTTATGGCAAGTTGTTTAATTAAAACAATGCATTTGACTTTGATGTTTGGCGCCTCCCTTTCTCCTTGGGTCTGCGCTCATCTCATTGGGTAGAGCGTTGTCCCAAGGACAACGCTTGGGAAGCGCTACCCAAGTGGGAGGGTTGGCAAGTGGGGTTTAGGGTATAGGGTTAGTATAGGTAGTTAGTAGGTAGGTTAGTATGTTAAATGATTTAGTTAGTTTTATTTCATTGTTTTATTTTGTTGTTAGTTTTTTAATTAGTTTAAGTTTATTTAATTGTAAGTATTTTAAATTTGGGTTAGTTTAATTAAGAAATATGTTAATTTATAATTTAATTTAGTTTTAAATTAGTTTTTGTTTTGTGCTAGTTAGTCTATGCTACATATAGTTAAATGTTAAATTTTTAGTTTCAATTTTATTAGTGATTTAATAAATTTCCTTATTAGAATTAGTATGTTTTAAAATTTATTGGTAGATAGTGATGTTAGAATTTAGATTTAGTTTTAATTTTGTTTAAGTCTTAAAGTTTTAATTTTATTGTTTTATTGTTATTTGTTAAAATTATGAAATGTTATAAGTTCCTTCTTATTTAGTGGGCATTAGATTTGGTTAGTTGTTAGTAAATGAATTTTAAATTTAGTAAAATTAGAGAGTAATTTTTTATGATAAGTTAGTCGAAATGTTTTAAGTTAATAAATTTTAGATATTTATATATTCAGCTTTAATATAGTCAATGGTGTTAAAGTGATTTTCTTTATCGATTAGTTTGTCAATTGATAATTAACTACAAGATTTTTAGTAAATTTTGTTTAGATAATTACAATTAATCTAAACTTGAATACATTTACATTGTTGATTGAATAGTTGTTTCATATTGTTGTAAGATAATCAAATAACATATCTTTGATCGATATCCATCTTATAGCAAAAGTTTCAATATCTTAACGACGTAATCGTCCTCATGTTTTAATCGTAAGATGTAATGTAGAGAACCAGTACTTAAAATGTTATCTCAATCATTTCATCTTAAAGCACTTTATTTAATAATTATAATTTAAACAAATAAAATAAAAAAATGTTTATGTTTTTTTGCCCTCGTAGTTTGGGCATGACACCAAAGTTGATAAACTTGGTATAGGGAACCTTGCTCTGATACCACATGTTGGAATACAAACACCACTTAGAGGGGGGGTGAATCAGTGGTTTAAAATACTTTTCAAAACTTGAAACAATTACAAGTTATAAAATTTTTACACATGAGCAAGATAGTTAATGAATAACAAAGTGACACAATATTTTAACATGGAAAACCCCTTAGGGTAAAAAACCACTTTGAATCTAAAACTTATTGGCCTCATGCCCAAATCTTTTAGAGCTACAACTCTGGAAGCACCGACACCTTGTTTTAGAAATACCAATTTCAAGGAACACCAATCTCTTACACCTGAAGCACCAACTTCATGAATACAAGAAGCACTAGCTTCCAAAACGAAAAAATGAGATAAAATTAGAGGATCATCTATGTTACAACACAAATCATGAATCAATAGCTTCAACTTCTTGTTGAAAACATAATGTAGGATATACTTCTATTCTCCTCAAAACATCCAATATCCAACAATATTTTCTTTTTCAATTAAAAGATATGATAAAATACTGATATGAATGAATGAAGAATAAATCTATAACCCTTATTCTACCTTTGATAAACTTCTACAATGAAAATCAAACCACAAATATGAAAATAGAAACATAAAGCATTACCCTCTTCTTTGTTGTTAAAAATTTGTCTGCAAATTGTTTGGTCTACAAGAAATTCCACATAAGTCTTGCAACTTCTATCAAAACCACATGTTGGATGTTAGACGAATGTATCCTCTAATTATAAACCAAGAAAGTCAAAATTTTGGAGGCAGATACATACCCCAAACTTCCATTAGACAAAAATTGCTCAAAATTGCTAAAACTGTCATAACAATTTGGTAACTATTTCTGATAAACAAACTTTTCCTCTTTCTATACAAGTGTTATGCAGAAACTAACAAATATTCATTTTAGCTAACTCAAAGAGCTTTCAAGAAAGGTATGATTGTTGGGGTCTATCTAATAAAAAAGCCTGTCGACTTTCTCATAGACCAAAATTGTTTTTTTTTTCTTTTCTTTCTTTCTTTCTTTCTTTCTAATAACCATTTTCTAAACCAATGTGAACATTAAGTGTTAATTGTATAACACTTAAGTGTTTGTCTTGAATATGTTATGAACAATATTAAAGGACATCAAATAATTTAATTACATGATGTTAAGCATACCATATGCTCATTATACATACATTATTGACATCAATGACAACAATCAAAGACCAAATACCAAGGGTTCAACAAAATATTCTATGTTTCTTATAGAATTTATTTATTTAAACAAATTGTCCACACTAGAGACATAAGTATATAGATATAGTTTTTGTTATCTACATACTTATGTCTTTTTTAATTTTTGTTTCTTTGGAAACTAACTAATATTTTGTAGGGAAAATTTTCAAAACATTTGATCTTGGAATATGGGATTCAAAGCTTTCAAGATATATGTTGATATGTATGCTTCTTCAAATTTATTTGTTAATGTTCCTTGCCCTCACATTTGTAGCTACAGAATTGTGTTCTCATTTTTTTCATTTAATAAATAATTTTAATGTATGAATTGGAGAGTTGGTTATCTTTAGAGTAGAGAGAAAAAATCTAAACCATTGTAATTGACATAATTTTTTTGTGATATGTACAACAAAGAGATTTTATTATGAACAAGTATGGTTCTGGTGGAGCAAAACTTGAACTAGATCACATTGTTTGAACTTGGGGTTTGGAGAATTTATTTACAGGCTTAATATACTGTGAGATTTAGGTTAAGGGATAAAGATCTATTACACTACACTAGTAAGGGAGTATTGTTACTTGATTCAGTGAACTATCTCCTCTTCTTGAATATCACTCTTCATTCTTACTATTTGCAAGTTCTTAAAATATAACACCATGCTACATCTATGTACCAAGATTTAAAAAAAAATTATTGAAAATAAAGTGGCACAAGAACTAGTTTTGAATTTCACCAAATTTTGATATTCAATGAGGCCACTCTTCTTGATTATTTCTCCTTATTGAGTTCAATTTGCATGCATGCACAATTTATTTGTTTCTCAATATAATTAATATATTATATGCCATTAGATTGAGAAAAATACAAATATATCAATATCCTATTTGTTTTTTATACTTGAGACTATAGATTAAAAAATTTCAAATATATTACGAGTAGATTTATACTTGGATTTGACTCATGCAATTATTAGTATTACATGTCAAGTTAGATATAAAGATAATGATATGTTTTATATAGAAAAAATCTTCAAAGATATATTTATATTGGAAACCTATACCATCCCTCAAAATTAGAGACGGCATAATTTATAAGTCATAGTATTCAATATAAAATCAAACAAAAGCAATAATCAAACAATAATTTGTTACATATTGAAGAACAAGGTATACTATTAACAATAATTTTTTTACATGTTCCTAAAATATTCAATTTAAAGAAAAACACTCAATTTGCAACATAACTATATATGTATATAATATATTAAATTGAAATTTATTTATGTTCTTCTCATAGAGCTCAACTTTCATTGCATGATAGGTTTCTATTGGTTGTTTTGGATGCATGCATGCTCCTAAAAAAAAAGCTTGGATAAATTGATGAACAACATGCAAGCCATAGTACCCTAAATTATTGGTATGATATAAGATTATTTCTATTTCCATTTTTCTTTCAAGACAATTAAAGCTTAGGGAATCTTTGTAGTTTTAAGCTAATGGGCTTTGTGTGGGAGCTTTGATCTCAGAAAATGCAATTTTTATTAAAAAAGTTGCCAGTTCTCCTCTAATTTTTTATTTTTTGATAACGCACTTAAAATGTAACCTATGTCTTAGAGATTCCTATTAATGAAGCTTTACTCAACAATGAAATTTTCCTTTATTTTTTTATAATTTTATCATTCTTAGTTTTAAATTCAACAAAAAAAATTCTAATTTTCTAAGGGTTGTATGAGCAATTCTTGTTTATGATATTCATAATTGTAGTATTATAAATTCTAGGAGAGATTCCAACTTCAGGGGACTCTTTCTCAATCACCTTGTTGGGGTAGTCAATGGCCTACAAAAACCTATCTTTAGAAATGAGGGTCAAGAAACAAATGACCTAGGTTCAAGTCACAACATAAAGCTAGTGGTGGACATATCACTTCCTTAGAGAAATATTGGATTATATCACATCTCTTACAATACAAGTAGAATTCCTCAAATCCTTAGTGAACTCTGTCAATACTAACAAACACTCACCATTAATTATAGACAAGCACTTACAGAAAATGAAATAACTAAATAAAAGAGGTTGTTTAGATATTATAATTGTAGAAGTCGATGGAAGCCAACTTCACAGTGTACCAAGATCACCTGCATGCAAATAATCTACTGAAGAGAAACCAAAGAAGGAAGAAGCAAGAGCGAAGCAACACGAGAAATTATATTGCAACAATGATAAATGAAAATTGTTGTACAATATTGAAAATGAGTTGAGAAATACAATGAGAGAGCTTGAATATAAAGGCCTCAAGGAGACTTCAAGAACAAGCTAGAAGGTGCTAGGAGATAAGGTTGACAACTAAGCATACATCCACAAAAGGTGGGATACCCTTGATCAATGTAGTGCCCCGCCAAGGGATCCAAAGAATTAACCTAGAATTTCACTAAGTTTGGTAACATTTTCTTTTTCTTTAGAAATTACATGAAAGTAAATACCACATATAACTTACTCACAATAACGGAAGCAATAGCAATGTCCATCTAAAGAGTAAACATAACATACACAATAGATTACATTCTTTAAGATCCCTTAACGTTGAGTTACATACATGAATCCATCTAGTACAACAACCACATGAAATAATAATGATGAGTCCAATGTTCATACATTACATTTCCTAATGCTCAATCATCCACTATACATGTCACAGGGTATGAAGGCTTAAAAGAATATACATGTGTGAAATAAGGTACATCATCCTATTCTAATCCATGATACATCAAAGTAAAGATAATCACATGATACACATGATACATCATCATAGAAGTCATATACATCCATCATAAAGATCAAACAAAATAAACTAAGTGCACGGTTCCTCCCAACTGTTAATAGCATCATTACACCATCATGGGCCCTAGCCATCCCTCCGTGCGTAACATCCCAAATCACCGAAGAGATCATCGGCATTAACATAGTAGGAATGTCACTCCTAATAAATACAACATCATATGCAGAAAGTAATCTAACATGCAAATATAAGCATAAGATAACATCATCTAACATATGCTAATCATCAATGAAAGGATACATATCCACCATCACGAAGGATGCTTCAACCACGATGTCTCAATGAATCTCAAATGATAAGAGTGGAAAATACACTACCACCCGATCGCGTGGTACCTAAGTGGTCCACTCCCACCGTGCTGAGGAGATAATCTCAATTCCCAGACAGGCTATCAAAATCACATTGCACAAGTCTCTAAAGTCCAGGAATCCTAAAAGTATATTAACTCAAAGGTTCCAATCACAAAACATACATCTACTTCCCAGAGGCACACAATGACATGTAGGAACCTACTATGCAAGCGAGAAAGTGTCATCGCATTTATCTCGTACAAGTTACCCTGGCAGTTAGCTAAACTCCACGGGTCCATACAGATCTCATGCAGCCACTAGTATCCTCTCATACTGACAAGGCATACTATGGAATGCAAGGTCGCAACCATGCATTCTCACTACTCTCATCCTAGCCTATACAAGCACTCAAGGCATGGGCGAGAACCAAAACTCTTATCTTTTTAGGTTCATTTAGTTAGTATTAAGTGTGAATGTTATCACCTATTAATCCAACCTACAATGAGTTACCCTGGCAGCCTCTTAGGGCCCCGGCCCAATTGCAAGCCACTTCCCGACACTACATGCAGATATCCTACCCTAATGCTCATGGTATCATAATCATAAAGAAAATCCATAAAATCATCAAATATCCAGAATAAGAATCATCAAATATCCATGATAAAATCATCAAATATGCATAAAAGCATCAAATCTTCATGAGCAACATCCATAGAAAATCATGACCACAACAGCTCTCTATTGGCAACTGAAGTATCACTGATAATCAAAGTATCCATTGGTTCTCAATAACCAAAATATATCTCAATCATACTGATCGAAGACTCCAAAAATGGTTGAGTCAAACATGTCATGACATGACATCATTAAGAATCAATCCACATATCAGTCCCATCATAGCGACTAGAATATAACCAAGGATAACTGATCGATGACCAAAATAATGGTTAAGTCAAGGGTCTCAAACATAAGAATCTCAACTTTAACAATCAGTAATCACAACCAATACATAGAACATTCCATCACATAATCATGGTTGGGTTTATAAAGATCGAGAATAAAACATCATCATGACATCACAATCACATAACCCCCAAGCCTTTGGTAGACATCCTATACTAGTCAACACTAGTCAACCCAAAACCCAAAACATTAGCATAAGGAATACACATTGTAAACACATGTTTTGGTTTTGCTAAGTTTCAAATTTAAATTCAAATGCAAAGTCTCAGTTTATGTTTCCAAGTTTAGAGGAAGAATTAGAAGAACGTTTTCCTACATTTTTTCCATGTATTATTTTTGGATGGATAAAAGTTTTCCTCTAAAATCCAATTTCCAATTATAATATTTTATTAAAATTGTTCCCCACCAGCTTTCAATTAAATTTCATATACCATATATATATTTTATAATTTAAAACTATTATTTAAATCTTAATAATTAAATTATAAAATTATTCATCATTATAAAAGATGAATTCCTAAATCTTTTATCAAATAATTTTAAATCTTTTAATAACATATTTACATATCATATATACATATATATATATATATATATATATATATATATATTTAAATATATATACATACATATATATAATATATAACCATTTATTATTTCATAAAATCGAATTAACAATTTCGTTTTACACCATACAACATAACAATGCGAATCGATTTTCATAAACGTTTTATGCAACATAAACGTTTTTAAAAAAAAATGCATTTCATATAATATAAAATGTGTTTTAAGAAAAACACATAACTCATGTATAACACTGCTACCGCAGCACGCAAACCCTGCTGTCGCAGGGCCTGTGGTGGCAGCGGGTACACAGTACCCGCTAACGTCGCAATACCTACGACAGCAGGTACTGTGACCAGCAGGTATATGAAAAGGGTTCGTCCCTCCTCTTTTGCATAATTCTTTTTTTAAAAATTCGCATCAGCGATTCCAATCGCCGCTTATAATATATATGCGAATTCGATTTTTTATAACGTTTTCTCATAAAATCATTACCATGCGATATGGCATTAAACTCTATCGCGATTTGATATTCAATTATTAAATAAATAAACATATATGTGTATATATACATATGTATGCATATATATATAAGGATATATATATATATATGTGTGTGTGTGTGTGTGTGTGTGTATATGTGTGTATATATACACATATATATACATGCAAAGTTTATCACTATCACAGCACATACATATATATGTATATGTGTATGCAGATTGAAGATATACACAGTTTATTTAGAAAATTTGAATTTTCAGAATTTTCTTATAAACTTTTGATCTCAAATTTATCTAATAATCTAATGGGTTTGGCTATGAATTTTCAACCCTAGCCCCATGTCATTTTCAGATCTAAGCATATAGAACCCTCAAGTAAATTTTAATTGTTCAAATTGAAAATGCATAATGGAATATGAGTTTCCTCAGAAGACATATGGAAGACGCGAAGAAGACAGGAATGCATAATGCAGAAATAGCATAAGTAAAATCACAAGAATCTACCCGGATTCTGATGCTAATTCACTCTTCCTCAGAAAACTCGCAGAGCAAGCTCCCTTCTTCAGAATTCTCGATTCCTCCAATGCTCCAATTGTTCTCCACACTATCCACGCTATGTCTAAGCTTCCAAGGATGCCTGAATATATAGAGCTCTCAGGGAACCTCTAGAATGCTTCTAGAAACAGCTGGAAGGTGTCACCAACTAAGCATGGGTCTTTTCCAACCTTTTTGATGAGCCATAGGGTTGTAGACACCATGTGCTTAATTGATGCACTAACCCCCGTGTTGTTGACATATGAGAAATAGATAAATACGTTAATTCCCATGCAAGCTTATAACTCCAATTACTTTTTAAATAATTTCCATTTAAATATTTATAACTCCCATTTTTTTATTTTATAACTTTTATTTTAATTTTTATAACTTTTATTATTATTATTTGTTTATTGATTTATTAGTATTTTATAATTATTATTTATTTTAATTTTCTAATTTTCTTTTTATTTAATTCTTTTCTCTCAATTAATTCTCCTTGAATTAATTATAATCAAAATATCAAAGATCATGATATTTAATTTTCTCAAATAATTAATTTATTAATTAAATCTATTTGTTGAGACTTAATTAATAGAAAATTCACCATAGACCTTCAAGATAAAATATGAAAACCCATCATAGGACAATTCATACAAAATCAGTCTAAAGGATTAAAAATCACGAAATATGTCATCCGGCACATTCAGTGGGTACTCAACTCTGATACTTGTCCTAACTCACTAGGACAAATGGTTTTAGGGTTTGGGATTTGGACTTGAGAATTTATCTCCCCTCTCTTATCATTGAGATAGTATAATAGGGTATGCTCATCCTGGCAATTCAGGGAAGTCGATACCCGGTACCTGAAACCTGCAGAAAAACCATGCATGTACATACAATATATAGTGCTAAGCTAAACAGGCAATGGCAGGAAGTGGTGCATCGTGTAGGTCCCGACTAAGCAAGTGACTACGACTCCCTTCCTTAACCACATCAGAAACGCCATACAATAAAAAAACACACACACCATACACATGCAAGTATGGGGTAAGTATCCATAATAAAACACATGAGATAATAAACCATCTAACTAAACATCAACAATAACCAAAAACAATATAATGATCATCATACATACATGAAATGTAAAGTCTAAATGATCTCATCATATAACAACTGAATCCATAACATAATGTCTGATAGTGTCGAAACAATACCACTAATCCATTAACATAAAGCTAGTCTATCATAGTCTGATAATAATAGCAATAATATGTCCAGCAAAGATGTGAATGAGGGTAGGCACTACATCCACCCCCCCTTGGATTAGGCTTACTCCTGGAAGCCTACAAACAAGTAGGGATATAACTCCCTCAATCTAGCTGCATCCTCCCAAGTAGCCGAAGAATCATCAATAGAGTCCTATTGGACCCTTACCTGCTCGATGGTTCTACCCCTGAGGGTCAACTCCCACTGCTCCAAAATACGAACCGGCTCCAAAGCCAGTTGCCCGTCCTCTACCTGCAACGCATTCCAATCAAGAACATGCACAATATCAGGAATATACTGTCTAAGCACTGAAACATGGAAAACATCATGAATGCGAGCTAGGCTGATCGGTAGAGAAAGACGGTAAGTAAACGGGCCAATCCTCTCTAGAATCTCGAATGGTCCCACAAAACGAGGTGCTAGCTTAGAACCCTTTCCTTAACGGATCAGACTCTTTTGCGGTTGCACTCTCAAGAAAACCTTATCTCCCACTGCAAACTGCTTATCAGTCCTATGAGCATCAGCATACTTCTTCTGCCTATCCTGTGCCGTAGTCAAATGCTCGCGGATACGCACTACCTGTTGCTCCATATCACGAAGCATCTCAAGAACCAATAGAATGCGATCCTCAAGGTTGTCCCAACTCAAGGGTGTACGACAAGGACGACCATATAATGCCTGAAAAGGTGCCATGCCAATAGAACTATGATACCCATTGTTGTAAGCAAACTCCACTAGGTAGAGATAGTCCTCCCAATATGTCTGTCTATCCATCATGTACATCCATAACATATCCTCCAAAACCTAATTCACCCTTTCTGTCTGGCCATCAATCTCTGGATGATATGCCAAACTAAAGTTTAACTGTGCTCCAAGCTCATGCTGCAACGATGTCCAAAATGCAGATGTGAATACAGGATCCCTGTCAAAAATAATCTTTCTAGGAATACCATGTAATCTCACAATGTCACGCATGAAGATATTAGCTATAGAAGCTGCTGTGTAGGAAGACCTGATGGGTGAAAAATGTGCCACCTTAGTCAACCGATCAACAGTGACCATGATAGCATCGTGACGACGAACAGTCATAGGTAATCCTACAATAAAATCCATAGAGATGATATCCCACTTCCAAGAAGGAATGAGATTTGGCTGCAAAAGTCTAGCCGAGTTCTGGTGTTCTACCTTGACTCTCTGACACTCAAGACACCTAGCCACAAAATCAGCAATATCTCGCTTCATTCCAGACCAAAAGAACAAACATCTCAAATCAGCATGCATCTTCTTGACACCTGGATGTGCTGAGTATGGTGTACGATGGGCTTCTGCTAGAATCAAGGTGAGAAGCTCATCTAGTAATGGCACATAAATCCTCCCCAAATGTCTCAAAAGACCATCTGATTCTCGAATGTAATCGGCAAACTTACCTTCCAAGGGTCTTCCTGAATCTATCTCTATGCACACTTCCTGATACCAAGAATCTGTAGGAAGTGCCTGAAGAATCTGACTCCTCAAATCCACACTAAGAGTCATAGATGATACCACATGTCTCCTGCGACTCAAAGCATCCGCCACCACATTCTCCTTACCTTGAATGTACTTAACCTCAAAATCATACTCGCATAGAAACTCCATCCATCTTCTTTGGCGAGCATTCAAATTAGGTTGAGTAAAAATATACTGAAGACTACGATGATCACTTTGTAGCTCAAATCTATGCCCTAACAAGAAATGGCTCCATCTTGTCAAAGCATGAACTACTGCTGCTAACTCAAGATCATGCGTGGGATAATTTAACTCATGATCCTTGAGCTTGCGTGATTCATATGCTATCACCTGTCCATTCTGCATCAACACTGCCCCAATCCCTTCAAGAGAAGCATCTGTACACACCATGAAATCTCCCTCTGGATCAAGTACTGCTAAAATTGGTGCACTAGTCAAAAGCTCCTTGAGCTTCTAAAACGCTTCCTCACATTTCTCTGTCCACACAAACTTCTTTCCTTTCCTCTGAAGAGAAGTGATAGGATGTGCTATCCTAAAGAAGTTCTGGACAAATCTGTGATAATAACCAACTAAACCCATGAAACTACGAATTTTTGACACGTTAGTCGGTGTCGGCCAATCTATTATCGCCTGAATCTTTGCAGGATCCACTGAAATACCATCACCTGAGATGACATGCCCTAAATACTGAATCTCTGATTTGAAGAATTCGCACTTAGCTGCATTAGCATAAAGCTGATTGTTCCTCAAACACTGCAATACCAACCGTAGGTGTTCCTCATGCTCCTTCTAATTCTTAGAGTATATCAATATATCATCAAGAAAAACAAGTACAAACCTGTCAAGATATGATCGAAATACACCATTCATCAAACTCATGAACACTGATGGAGCGTTAGTCAACCCAAAAGGTACTACTATGAACTCATAATGCCCATAACGAGTTCGAAAAGTGGTCTTGTGAATATCAGCTTCCTTAATGCGAAGCTGGTGGTATCCTGACTTAAGGTCAATCTTGGAGAATACTGTAGCTCCCTTGATCTGGTCAAATAAGTCATCAATCCTAGGCAAAGGATACCTGTTCTTAATAGTCACCTTATTCAACTGTTTGTAGTCGATACAAAGGCGCAAGGAACCGTCTTTCTTCTTCACAAAGAGCACTGGAGCTCCCCATGGTGATACACTAGGTCGAATGCTCCCTTTGGCTAGAAGTTCCTCTAGCTAAAGACGTAGCTCACCCAATTCCTGTGTAGTCATGCGATAAGGAGCTTTAGAGATAGGCTCCGCTCTAGGAATTAGATCAATGCATGCCTGGAATCTCACTTGGAAAAACATCTGCGTACTCTTGCAAAATCGGGTGATCTAAAGTCTTCCTCACAGGATCTTCCTCATCAAGATCATTTACCATAACAGCAAATATTTGACATCCCTTACGGAAACTTTGCTTCATTTGCATAGCAGAAATCATCCGCAGAGATATAGGCCTTGGTATCCCAACTATCTTCACATCATTCCCTTGGTCATCTTGGCACATAATAATCTTCTTCCTGCAATCTATACTGGCTTTACGAGTTCCAAGCCAATCCATGCCTAAAACCACATCATAGGATCCAAGGGGTATGACTCGAAGATCCACTATAGATACAAAGCTTCCTAAGCTAAGCCCACATTTATGAACTACAGAGTTCATGGAGACCTTGATACCTAAGGCTAGTTCCACTTGCCAACCATGATCTTGCTTCACCGCATCCAGCTTACACTTAGAAACTATAGATGGTGAAATAAATGAATCTGTAGCTCCTGAATCAAATAACACTGAAAGAGATATACCTCGAATAGCACCTGTGGTCTCAACCACTGTTCCCTGATGATCCGCCTGACGGTGTTCAACTGCTGCAAATACTCTATGAGCTCTACCTGCATCACCAACTGTAGGCTCTGAAGCTGTAGGCCTAGGTCCTGAAAACTGAGGTGCTCGCTGTGGACACTGAGCTACATAATGACCAATCTGTCCACATGAAAAACATTCTATATTCCTGCCAGATCCTCTACCCATAGGTGGTACATTTGATTGCCGATGACTGTTCCTACTAACAAATGACTGACTACTCTGAGCTGGCTAATTGGGCTGATTTTGTTTATTGCATTGAGCATTGCAATTATTCTTAAAGTTAGAACCTTTGCCACCACCTTGAGCCTGAGAATTTGATCCCTTCTGCCGTTGCGTCTGCTGGGACTACTGTTGAAACTGTTTTCCCTTAGAAAAGAAAGGCTTCTTGTTACCACCTGAATTGAAGTTGCCTTTAGACCCTAATGTTGCTGGCACTCCTACAAAACCACCTTGACCAAGGTTGACACTTTTCTCAACAAGGATTGCTCGATGTACCACATCATTGAGGGTTTTTGGCTCAAATACTTTGACACCCCCAATAATACGGTTGTTCAAACCCCTAATAAAGTGTTGTGTCAACTAAGCTGAATTTTCACTGAACCCTGAGAAAGACATGAGCTCATAAAACTTACGCTCATACTCGATCACTGACATAGTGTACTACTTGAGATTATGAAATTCATCTGCCCTTTGCTGTTTCCATTCCTCTGGTAGGAATTGTTCACGGAAACTCTCTAAGAATAGTTCCCAAGTGACACTGCTCATATCGATCCCTAGCTTCTTCTCCTCAATTGTCCACCAAGTGGCCCCAAAATTCTCTAAATTGGTGATCGCAAATCTTGCCTTAACATTGCTGTCAAAGTCCTACATAGCAAAAATCTTGTTGAGAGAAATAAGCCACTGCTCAGCCACATAACCAGAACCTTGCCCATTGAAAGGCTTAACCTTGGATCTTGAAAGATCCTTCATCTGAGTGGACACAATGGACCTCTAACGATCCTTCCGAGGACTTCTAGATCTGGGTCTATGCTCTTGTTCTATCTGATGCACTTTAGGCTGTTCTTGAATAGGAGGTAGACGTTCTAGAATAGTCTGCATCAACTGTCTCAGACCAACCTCTTCAGACTCAGCTTGGTCCTCTCTACGGCTCTCTTCCTGCTGCCTATTAGAGTGCTCTTCCCTGCTCTCTATACGAGCTGATCCCTCATGGGCAGACTCATGGGAACTGATAGCTCTACCATGACCACGACCTCTTCCTCGGCCTCTACCATGGCCTATAACAGAAGATCTCGTCCCAGATACCATCCTACAACAGTACAAAGTACTATTACAATCAAAAGACACATGTTGCAATAGACTAAGTTCAATTCTATGTTTAGGTCTAAGTAAAATTTCAATTTTGACAACTAAGTGTTGAAGTATGAAAAATATACAAGTAACAGTTCAAGTTCTAGTTGTTTCGAAATACCCAGAGCTCCCAATGTAGAAACTCGGGCTCTGATACCAAATGTAGTGCCCCGCCAAGGGATCCAAAGAATTAACCTAGAATTTCACTAAGTTTGGTAACATTTTTTTTTTCTTTAGAAATTACATGAAAGTAAATACCACATATAACTTACTCACAATAACGGAAGCAATAGCAATGTCCATCTAAAGAGTAAACATAACATACACAATAGATTACATTCTTTAAGATCCCTTAACGTTGAGTTACATACATGAATCCATCTAGTACAACAACCACATGAAATAATAATGATGAGTCCAATGTTCATACATTACATTCCCTAATGCTTAATCATCCACTATACATGTCATAGGGTATGAAGGCTTAAAAGAATATACATGTGTGAAATAAGGTACATCATCCTATTCTAATCCATGATACATCAAAGTAAAGATAATCACATGATACACATGATACATCATCATAGAAGTCATATACATCCATCATAAAGATCAAACAAAATAAACTAAGTGCACGGTTCCTCCCAACCATTAATAGCATCATTAGACCATTGTGGGCCCTAGCCATCCCTCCGTGCGTAACATCCCAAATCACCGAAGAGATCATCGGCATTAACATAGTAGGAATGTCACTCCTAATAAATACAACATCATATGCAGAAAGTAATCTAACATGCAAATATAAGCATAAGATAACGTCATCTAACATATGCCAATCATCAATGAAAGGATACATATCCACCATCACGAAGGACGCTTCAGCCACGATGTCTCAATGAATCTCAAATGATAAGAGTGGAAAATACACTACCACCCGACCGCGTGGTACCTAAGTGGTCCACTCCCACCATGCTGAGGAGATAATCTCAAGTCCCAGACAGGCTATCAAAATCACATAGCACAAGTCTCTAAAGTCCAGGAATCCTAAAAGTATACTAACTCAAAGGTTCCAATCACAAAACAGACATCTACTTCCCAGAGGCACACAATGACATGTAGGAACCTACTATGCAAGCAAGAAAGTGTCATCGCATTTATCTCGTACGAGTTACCCTGGCAGTTAGCTAAACTCCACGGGTCCATACAGATCTCATGCGGCCACTAGTATCCTCTCATACTGACAAGGCATACTATGGAATGCAAGGTCGCAACCATGCGTTCTCACTACTCCCATCCTAGCCTATACAAGCACTCAAGGCATGGGCGAGAACCAAAACTCTTATCTTTTTAGGTTCATTCAGTTAGTATTAAGTGTGAATGTTATCACTTATTAATCCAACCTACAATGAGTTACCCTGGCAGCCTCTTAGGGCCCCGGCCCCCATTGCAAGCCACTTCTCGACACTACATGAAGATATCCTACCCTAATGCTCATGGTATCATAATCATAAAGAAAATCCATAAAATCATCAAATATCCACAATAAGAATCATCAAATATCCATGATAAAATCATCAAATATGCATAAAAGCATCAAATCTTCATGAGCAACATCCATAGAAAATCATGACCACAACAGCTCTCTATTGGCAACTGAAGTATCACTGATAATCAAAGTATCCATTGGTTCTCAATAACCAAAATATATCTCAATCATACTAATCGAAGACTCCAAAAATGGTTGAGTCAAACATGTCACAACATGACATCATTAAGAATCAATCCACATATCAGTCCCATCATAGCGACTAGAATATAACCAAGGATAACTGATCGATGACCAAAATAATGGTTAAGTCAAGGGTCTCAAACATAAGAATCTCAACTTTAACAATCAGTAATCACAACCAATACATAGAGCATTCCATCACATAATCATGGTTGGGTTTATAAAGATTGAGAATAAAACATCATCATGACATCACAATCACATAACCCCCAAGCCTCTGGTAGACATCCTATACTGGTCAACACTAGTCAACCCAAAACCCAAAACATTAGCATAAGGAATACACATTGTAAACACATGTTTTGGTTTTGCTAAGTTTCAAATTTAAATTCAAATGCAAAGTCTCAGTTTATGTTTCCAAGTTTAGAGGAAGAATTAGAAGAACATTTTCCTACGTTTTTTCCATGTATTATTTTTGGATGGATAAAAGTTTTCCTCTAAAATCCAATTTCCAATTATAATATTTTATTAAAATTGTTCCCCACTAGCTTTCAATTAAATTTCATATACCATATATATATTTTATAATTTAAAACTATTATTTAAATCTTAATAATTAAATTATAAAATTATAAAATTATTCATCATTATAAAAGATGAATTCCTAAATCTTTTATCAAATAATTTTAAATCTTTTAATAACATATTTACATATCATATATATATATATATATATACATACATATATATATATATATACATACATATATATATATACATACATATATATATATACATACATATATATATATACATACATATATATATATACATATATATATATATATATATATATATATACATATATATATATACATACATATATATATATATATGTATATATATATGTATATATATATGTATGTATATATGTATATATGTATGTATATATGTATATATGTATATATATATACATATACATATATACACATATATATATACATATATACATATATACATATATACATATATACATATATACATACATATATACATATATACATATATATATATATACATATATATATATATATATATATATATATATACATATATATATATATACATATATATATATATATATATATATACATATATATATATATATATATATATATATACATACATATATATATATATATATATATACATACATATATATATATATATATAAATATAAATATATATAATATAACCATTTATTATTTCATAAAACCGAATTAACAATTTCGTTTTACACCATACAACATAACAATGCGAATCGATTTTCATAAACGTTTTATGCTACATAAACGTTTTTAAAAAAAAATACATTTCATATAACATAAAATGTGTTATAAAAAAAGACATAACTCATGTATAACACTGCTACCACAGCACGCAAACCCTGCTGTCGCAGGGCCTGTGGCGGCAGCCGGTACACAACACCTGCTGACGTCGCAGTACCTGCGACGATAGGTACTTGCGACCAGCAGGTATATGAAAAGGGTTCGTCCCTCCTCTTTTGCATAATTCTTTTTTTAAAAATTCGCATCAGCGATTCCAATCACCGCTTATAATATATATGCGAATTCGATTTTTTATAACGTTTTCTCATAAAATCATTACCATGCGATATGGCATTAAACTCTATCACGATTTGATATTCGATTATTAAATAAATAAACATATATGTGTATATATACATATGTATGTATATATATATATATATATATACACACACACATACATACATACATACATACATACATACATACATACATATGTATGTATGTATGTATGTATGTATGTATGTATGTATATATGTATGTATATATATATATGTATGTATATATATATATATATATATATATGTATATATATATATGTGTGTGTGTGTGTGTGTGTGTGTGTATACACATATATACATGCAAAGTTTATCACTATCACAACACATACATATATATGTATATGTGTATGCAGATTGAAGATATACACAGTTTATTTAGAAAATTTGAATTTTCAGAATTTTCTTATAAACTTTTGATCTCAAATTTATCTAATAATCTAATGGGTTTGGCTATGAATTTTCAACCCTAGCCTCGTGTCATTTTCAGATCTAAGCATATAGAACCCTCAAGGAAATTTTAATTGTTCAAATTGAAAATGCATAATGGAATATGAGTTTCCTCAGAAGACATATGGAAGACACGAAGAAGACAGGAATGCATAATGCGGAAATAGCATAAGTAAAATCACAAGAATCTACTTGGATTCTGATGCTAATTCACTCTTCCTCAGAAAACTCGCAGAGCAAGCTCCCTTCTTCAGAATTCTCAAGTCCTCCAATGCTCCAATTGTTCTCCACACTATCCACGCTATGTCTAAGCTTCTAAGGATGCCTGAATATATAGAGCTCTCAGGGAACCTCTAGAATGCTTCTAGAAATAGCTGGAAGGTGTCACCAACTAAGCATGGGTCTTTTCCAACCTTTTTGATGAGCTATATGGTTGTAGACACCATGTGCTTAATTGATGCACTAACCCCCGTGTTGTTGACATATGAGAAATAGATAAATACGTTAATTCCCATGCAAGCTTATAACTCCAATTACTTTTTAAATAATTTCCATTTAAATATTTATAACTCCCATTTTTTATTTTATAACTTTTATTTTAATTTTTATAACTTTTATTATTATTATTTGTTTATTGATTTATTAGTATTTTATAATTATTATTTATTTTAATTTTCTAATTTTCTTTTTATTTAATTCTTTTCTCTCAATTAATTCTCCTTGAATTAATTATAATCAAAATATCAAAGATCATGATATTTAATTTTCTCAAATAATTAATTTATTAATTAAATCTATTTGTTGAGGCTTAATTAATAGAAAATTCACCATAGACCTTCAAGATAAAATATGAAAACCCATCATAGGACAATTCATACAAAATCAGTCTAAAGGATTAAAAATCACGAAATATGTCATCCGGCACATTCAGTGGGTACTCAACTCTGATACTTGTCCTAACTCACTAGGACAAATGGTTTTAGGGTTTGGGATTTGGACTTGAGAATTTATCTCCCCTCTCTTATCATTGAGATAGTATAATAGGGTATGCTCATCCTGGCAATTCAGGGAAGTCGATACCCGGTACCTGCAACCTGCAAAAAAACCATGCATGTACATACAATATATAGTGCTAAGCTAAACAGACAATGACAGGAAGTGGTGCATCGTGTAGGTCCCGACTAAGCAGGTGACTACGACTCTCTTCCTTAACCACATCAGAAACGCCATACAATAAGAAAACACACACACCATACACATGCAAGTATGGGGTAAGTATCCATAATAAAACACATGAGACAATAAACCATCTAACTAATCATCAACAATAACTGAAAACAATATAATGATCATCATACATACATGAAATGTAAAGTCTAAATGATCTCATCATATAACAACTGAATCCATAACATAATGTCTGATAGTGTCAAAACAATACCACTAATCCATTAACATAAAGCTAGTCTATCATAGTCTGATAATAATAGCAATAATATGTACAGCAAAGATGTGAACGAGGCTAGGCACTACAATCAAGGTGAGAGGATAAGTATGACTTTAAATAGAAACAAACTCCCATGTTGTCAACAACTCCTAAACTACAACTAATAAATAAATGCATTTACCCTAAGTAAACTTAAGTAAAAGAATAAATAATTATTTACTCTAACAATAATCAATCTCTCAATCTTCTAATACTTTTCTCCACATTTTTATCTTTGAAATGTGGCTATTTCATTGATAAAATAACAATGATATAATGGTGTGGCCATGGAAAATTTAACCTCTTCATATAAATCAATAGTATCCACCCAATGGTAAAGAAAGAATACTCTAGCACAACTGAGTTGTACAACATTACTATTGAGTTATCTTTTTCTAGTAGTTTATTAAAACCTAAGTTGTGCTTCCTTGTTTTCAAGTACCCGTTCTCTCAATTTTTGATTCAATGATTTTTTGTGTGCATTAAGATCATTATAATATCTTATATAGAATAAAATATAGTCATTTACATAAGGAAATTATTTTACATGATTTAATTTGCTTATTTTGGGTATTTGACAAGATTATTTGCTAATTAAATGCACTAGACAAAGCATGGTCTCCACTAGACAAAACATGATCTCTTAGTTTTTTATTTAGTGATTTTTTGGTGCACTAAGCTCATTATAATACTTTATAAATAATTAAATATAGTCATTTATAGTAGGATATTATTTTCCATGATTTCTTCTTCTCATTCTAGGTAATTGGCATGTCATATAATTTATATAATAAATTGTTCGCTAATTAAATGCATTAGACAAAGCATGGTTTGAGAACTAGGTTCAAATTTATGAACTAATATTCCATAGCACAATTGATGGTGCATTGATCTACAAATCTAGCCAAAGAGCTTTACTTTTGAATTTTTGATCTTTGGTCAACTAGCTTTGAATCTTGTAATATATTCATGTTGAGGGTGTCTCCATCCAAATTCTTTTTGAAACCAATTGCAATAATGTGTTGCAATACCAAATAATTATGCGATTCTCCACCCTTTAGGTATAAAAAGAATCTAATGGCCCTTTGGAAACTAATTTTGTGAAGACAATATCTTGTAAGGATACACTTATGTAAGACTTACCAAAGAAAAGCTTCTACCTTATGTCACATTGTTGGATACCAACATAATGAATAAGACCGTTTACGATTTGTATGAATTGCTTTCTATATTGTATGACTTGTTCTTGTAGTATATGCCTCTGTTTTGGAAGCACACTGAATGATTTTATCTTCTTGTTTGTCTACCTAGATTTTTCTTTGATTTAAATGTTCTTTTAATGCTAATTCCAGATTATACAAAATTGGCAATGTCATGGTATCTATCCATTTGTGAGATATACCTATGTCCTCAATAATTCTTTCCACAGTCTATTACTTTGGAGCCTTCCAATAGTCTTAAATTCTCAACATAATCTATAGTATTGATGACGTCAATCATTGGTTTGTGATTGCACGGTCCAAGGATCTTCTGACTTTCTGTCAATCACAAATTATTCATATTAGGTAATCAATAATTAGATGTTTTCTTTCCCATAGAATTCTCCTCCCTTGCATGTATTTCCAATTGTTGAAATTTTATTTAGCTTCGAGGAATCAAGATGCTTGCTTTGGAAAAGTTTCACACCACAATATATGTAGTGTTCTATATCCATGATAATTTTGCAATTAATGCAAGATTTTGTTCCTTCATTTAACTTAGACCTACTTGCCCAACGTCTCTTGGTAGATATGCATCTTCCCAACTAATTAATGAGAATTTCCTTTCTTCTTTTACAGATTCGCAAAGATATTTTTTACAACACTTCCCAATTTTTCTCTCTTTGTGTGTTATCTAATAGTATGACACCTAAGTTTGTGTCATGTTACTTTGAATCATAGAGCACATATACATCTAGAAGTAGACTAAAACAAGATAAAGCCAACACATTTATTTCAAAATAAGATTATGAAAATACAACACGAGCAAAATGAATTTAAGAATTTTGATGCATTTTACTATTTTAGATGCTCTCCTAGCAAATAGACAATTTCTAAAAAATATTTGGGTAAGTTGTTGATATATATAATTAGAAACCTACTTAAAGATAATATTTTTGTTGAAGCAAATGACAAACTCTATTATGTATTCGCTGAACTAGAGTAGGATAAAGTGTAAACCATTATATATTGTTAGCTCTATCTTACACACTACTACAACTAATGCTCAATCCAAGATAGATCATTTCTAATGGCTAATCATTGCATGTACATAAACACGAAGGTGATAGTTTTATTCTTATTTGGACAAAATTATCTTTCAAGAAAGAAATCTTTTTTTGTCCTTGAAACAATAAAAAAAAAATTAATGTGAAATACTTTTAAAAAGTTTAGAAGGAATTTTTGGGGTTCATATTCCATTGTATGCTTATATACTATTATATTACTATATATTACATAATATTATATTATTCTAATTCTAACTATAATTTTAGTCCAGCTTTAATATTTTTTTAAATGTTATATAATAGTACTAATATTTTATTACTATTTAGTTAATAGTATTACTATTTATCAATCACAACATTCTATCAAATGTTAATAATACTACTATAACTCTACTTCTAATCTAACATTGATTGACCAATAATGCTATTTTTTATATTATATTAAACTAACATAAGTGAATTATAAAGAGATTTTTTTTAAAGAATGTTTTATTTTGATTAAGTCTATTTTACATTTTTTATCTAATAGACTTTGTGAAAATGATTTTTTCTTGTTCAATATGATAATCTTTTAAGACATTCTTAAGATTTTGAATTTTAAATTCTAAAGGCTACTTTATGATTGAAGGAATTGAATGTGTCCATTATTAAATGGATTATACTTTGATTATTATAAAAAAGTAGAGAATTACATAATTATAATATAATTTAAATGCATGGGATGTTATAATTGGTGAGGGAAAAATATTTTAAATTATTAAAATATTATAGCAAATATTATATCTATGAGTTAAAAAAAAAAGAAGAAGAAAGAGAAAAAGAAAAAAAAAAAGGGAAGAAAGAGAGAAAGAGAAAGAAAGGAAAAAAATATCATACTAGATTAAAAAATGTAAACAATTGTCAATTGTCATTGTCCGCATTTGTTTTAAAACCCCAAAATGGAATTGAAATATGTACATTCTACTTTCACCTGAAATCCTACATATTAATTTTCCATTAAAAATAATCCTCTTTTGTGAATCGGAGTAAAAACATCTTATTCTTTTTTTCTAATCTGCGATACCTGTGTGCAGTACGATTTGGGCATCTCCGAAGCAGTAGTGTAACGAGAGAGGACGTTCATGTTTGGGTGTTCAGTCGTTTCCAGGTATGTAGAAAACGGTTTGAGTCGAGGATTTTGTTCATCTTTCATATGGGAATGTAGCTCAGCTTCTTGATTGTTTTACTTTCGATTCCATTTCCGTGCGTGGGTCTGTTTAAGTAGTTGTTAGAATGGATAGTTCCATTGAATATTGTTGAAATGTTTGGAATAACTGTGAGGCAGTATAGCAGACCTAATCTTTGGGTATGAAACTTTTATTCGCCAAACCCTGCAAGGGAGACGGTGTGGCTGTATTTTACCGCATTTCTATTTTTCTATAGTAGTTGTATCTGTGGAGGACTTTCGAAGTTTTGATGACGATTCTCGATGTTTCTACATGCTATTTCCTGTTGTTGTCTGGTGAATCTGAGGATCAGTTTATTTAAGTTTGCCTATCTTGTTCTGAAAATGCTTCGCCATTGATGGTTTTAAATATGCTTCGAGGTGCACAATGAGAACGCTTTTCACTGAGGAAACTTTGTAGTGTCCAGAGTTTTTTCATTTCCAGTGTTTTTCTCTTTTCCCAGATGCTATATAGGATATTTCGCATGCAAGGGGTTTTAGAAAATCAATTGTTTTATGCTGAGTTTTGCCGCCTTCTTGTGATTGTCTTTTGTGATGATCATTGTCTTGATCATCTCTTCTGAAAATATTTACCGTAATCAGACAATTAAGCTAACGTTCGTATTGACCATCTGACGCAATACGGAAAACTCCCGTGTTTCAATCTCGAAATTCATAACTTAAACCATGCAGGGGATAACTGCATTCCATACCCGCAATGGATTGTAACACAACAAGTTCAAATTATTAATTCGAATTTTGAAACAAAATTTAGATCACACGGCGATCAATGGCCACTCTAACTCTCAGCATCTTTTTTTAATTACTTCTAAATCTAATTTCTGCATATTGTTTTGCTCTTTTGTATAGGAAGACTCTACGACTATTCTATGACTTATTTTGAATGTTGGGTTATGTACACGAGCTGTCATTATCTCTTGATTTGTATGTGCAAAAACATTGAACCCTTGGTAGAAAAATGTTACTTCTGTGAAATTCTTGACGCTGCTGTAGCTAGCCATGACATTCCGAAACTATATGAGGGTTTTTAACAGGTCACAACATGTATCTGAAAACTTTTTTTGAAAACTCCCTATTTTGGTTTGCAAAAATATTATTGTGCCTTCGTAGTTTTCATGGTTGTGATCCCTAACAACTGGTGGACTTTAGTTTGCATTGATGTGTCTCCTTCTGGCATAGTTCCTTTTGGTTCGATTGTAAAATTCCATTTTATCTTTAAAAACTCAAAACCCCAGATGTATTTTCTCTAGCTCTGTTATAAGTCGCACAAATACTATACTTTGTTAGATACTTGGGTATTGCTGCAAGAAACAAATGTATCTGTTCTTCTTCGTGATTTGTCCACGGTGATGATATTTCATTTCAGGATCTCCTTATATGTTTGGTACTCGATAGTTATAATTGTAGGTTTTTCATCTTTAACATTCTTTGTAACTGCTAATAATCCTCTCATGACTTTGAATACTTACTTTTTCTACTTGTCATTCACCTTAGATAATTATAGCAGTCCTGTACCATCTCTCAGTATATGATTGTACGCATTCTTTCATTGCAGAAATATGGAAGTTATAGTGCTCTCTTTCTAGATTCATTGTCGAAAATACTTTCCGTGGAACTTGTGTAGGAGTTCTTCATGAATCATGAAAACTTGATGCTTCATTAAATCTAATATATATGCATGACAGCTCTCTATAAATTTTATAACAATGTATTGAAATCTTTTTGAAATGCTATTTTGCATCCTTGTATTTTTTGTTATTATGTAGCGTCCTTATACTTTGTGTAGGATTTAAATCTGGTTTTAAATTAAAAAGTGGTCATTAAAAAGAGTGAATATTCTCTAAATATTCTATCATAACACCTTCAATGAATATATTTTATTGTTGATGTACTTCATTATGTCAGTGTGATAATAGAATTTTGGCATTTTGGCACTATTCTTCCTTACAGTTTGGCCATTGGCACTTATTATATCTGATCATTCTCATGGTTTTATTGTAGCTTTTAGTTTGTGCACGAGGCTTATAGATCTTGAACTCTTCAATTGCTCCCTGTAGCTTTACGTGATTATCCTGATCCCTTTCCAATGCATGTTTTAGATGACCTTCTGCATTTAACTGTTGTCTTCTAGGCTGCACTTATATTTGTTATCTGCATTGAAGCTACTGTTAATATAAAAGATCTTTATGCTATTTTCTTTGTTCATAATAACATTGAAAACAATGACATTATAACAGTACCCTTCTGCGTTAATTCTGTTCACCACTTACTGGAGCTGCTTTTTTTGTGTCATGTAACAGTGATTATCTCAGTAACTGATGTCTATCCCTATAGACTATCTCTGTCTCTGTCATGGTATTAGTTAATTGATGGATCTTATTATTGATTTAAACATCCAAGGAGTCATTGTTAGGAAGACCAGCTTCATTCGTGTTCTTGCCACCGTGGTATCCATAGCAGCGTCTGTACAAGGAGCTAGAAGAGAGAGGCATAAGCTCAAAAGAGATGAAATTCCTTTCATAAGTGTGTTATCCAATTAAGGTTTTATAGGATACCCCTATGCACTTTTTTTTTTTTTTGTAGCTCCTGAAAATTTTGAACTGCTTTATGGTTCTGCAACTGTTGTGCTTCTTGCTGGGGCTTGTTCTGATTTTGTTCCATTTTTTTTTATTTGCCTACGAGCAGCTATTTCCTCCTTGTTGTGGGCTTCTCTTATGACTTTATAACCTCCTCAATTCCATTAGCTGGGCTTCATCTCGATCTTTTCCATTGCAAAATCCATGTTCTACATGTTGAAATGTTACCTATGTAAATGTCTATGATGAGAGGAATGTTCTAAAACAAGTGCCAAATTATTATAAATCTAACAAACCCAAAAAATAAAATAAAATAATATTAACGCCAATATTTTATCAAAGAATAAATAAGCCTGCTATTTTTTTCTCTAATTACAAATGAGTGATATTTTTGCTTTGCCAGTTGCAAATCAGCCATATTTTTGCAGTGCACTGACCTCTGGAAATTCACAACAGGGACCCTGCCTCCAAACTTTCTGACCAATCATCACTCTGTCTCTTCGAACATTCCTCTCACGTCCTGGATTTTAAATTGCTTTCCACTATCTTAGTCTATTTGGTGAGAAGGTAAATGTATGTTGCACATGATTTCATAAGGAGAATTTTGCAGATACCATCGGTTTGCCTTTTCTGTTATTTCCTCTTTTATGAAGGAGCATTCAATTTCATAAGATTTTAATAAAGAATGAGAAATGCAAAAGTTCCTTTTTGTTTTTAAAAGCTGAGGGAACTAAAATTATTAGTGGATAATATCATTGCAGTGAGTGAAAATGGGGGATGAGAAGATGAGAATGAAGAACATGGAGATAGAAGCAAGAGCAAAGAATATAACCCACAAAGTCCGCTGCACAGAATGCGGTAGTCAGAACATTGAAGATTCTCAAGCTGATATTGCCATTCTTCTCAGAAAGGTATTTTCTCATCTCCTCAAAGAGTGGCTTTGAAATGTTGATTCCATCTTTTGTACTGTACGTTCTTTCTCGGAGTAAGAACTGGACAAGTTAGTGTGGTAACACTCTGTTGTACAATTTAGTTTAGACGATTAAAGAACACTTGTAATGTCTTCTTGAGCACTTTCTTTTTGTTCAAAAATCATCAGATTGAAGGGCTTTTTCTGTGGGAGATAGCTTTTTCATTTCCTCAACAATATCAAGTTTGAATAATCTATATCTCCGGTGAAACGGCATTGGACACCAAAAGGTCTTTCCACATGCCAGTTAGCATTGTCTATGAGAGCCATCTCTTTCATTTATTTAACAATAAGAGGCTGGGGTAATCTAGAGTCTTCAGTCCAACAGTTTTGGGTGTTCTATTGGTTATTTCTAATTGCTCTTTTCTTCTTCTAACTTGAGGGTCAGGACTAGGAGTATAGAAATGTTACAAACTTCCTTCTCAATATTTTTAATAGCACTTTGTTGTTTTGACTTGTAGACAAATTCTATACAGTAGTGCTATTTCCCTGTGTTAAACAATACCATTTTCGTTTGTTGAAAATACTGTCAGGTTATCAAAGATATGCTTATAAGTGAAGTCACAGGATACACTGAATTTCATCTACAAAGTTTGAATTTCAGCGAATTTTTAAGAGGTTGCCCTCTCAAAGTACTAATTATTTTAGTGTTTCTGTATTTCAGCATTCTAGTTTTCTACCTCCATCAATCTTCTCAGATTTGTGCGAGGATGTTCTATTTCACCATTGTGAATAGCAAATCTTGCACTGTACCCCATACATCGTCTGGAATAGGGTGTTCTTCAATACAAATACATATTTTAAATAATAACTTATTTTCTAAGCTCTTGCTGTTATAGATTGAACCCCAAAGGTTTGAAATACTCGATGTAGGATCATGGGTCAATCAGATGCAAACCAAGTCATCTTCACAAATTGGAAATAGTACCGACCCAACTTTTATAGATGCACAAAAGTTCAACTTTGAAAGTGGTACCAGTCCATCTATTGGAAGAGAATAAAATTGTTAATGTTTTTTATACCAGGAATGAAAAAATAAGCAGCAAGGAAAACCCTCCAACTTGAGAGAGAAAAATCCAGTGCCACAAAAAAAAAAATTCTCTTTATGGATGAATAAGCAGAAGTCTGAAATACAATATGCCCAAACACAAGGCTCAAACTGAAGTGATACAAAAATACAATACACACACATATCGACGTACTATGAATTGCTCGTAAAGAATATATAAAATTGCCTTGACCTTTCATTATCTTGCTGTTACAAAGTGAATACCCCTTGGTTGTCTTGACCTTTCATTGTCTTGACTCTTCAATGCCTTGACTTTTTGATGTTCAACAACTATGCAAAGAATACACTCTTTGATGATCAACAATGACACAAGAATAAACTCTTTGATGATCAACAACCACATCTGGATATTGCCCTTTGATGACCAATGTTACACAAGAATAAAATCTCCATAACATGGCCAAACTGATTTATCAATGCCTTTCAGCCAACTGCCAAATGCTGGGAAGATGACAATTTCAATAGAGATAAGTATCACAGATATAGCAGATAGCCCTTGCAGCTAGCAATCTTCAACACTCTCTCTTAGGAAGGGAGATATCTTTCCAAATACTCAAACATGGAATGTCTCAAAATGACACTCATAATGGCTTCACTTGTTTGTGTGAAAAACGATTTTTATTATTATTAAGGATTCTCTCAACGTGATAGCAGCATGGAGTCACTCAATATGATGTTAACCATGGCTATTCCCATGTATGAAATAAACACAAGCTCTCATCACAGATTCACTCAATGTGATGTTGTCATGGAGTCTCTCAATATGACATCCACTATAGCTACTCCCATGAGTGGAAATGTGGAAAATTGCAATACCTCCGTCTCAGAGGCAAACAATAACTTTTACCTCAAATTTCTCCGTCTCAGAGAAAAAATGCATTACAAGGGCTATCACCTCAAATTTCTCCATCTGAGAGAAAATGCATTACAGAGGGTTTCACCTCACATTTCTCTCACAGAGAAATATGCATTTTAGCACATAATAAAAACATCTGAATGCTGAGATTCCGTCTCAACAAAGACTTCCTCTTAACAAGGGCAGCATTCTTCCAACTTTGATGAACTAAAAAATATAAAAACACCATAATAGAGGAACTACTCATCTTGATTAAAGTACCTTCCCTGAGGGGGTTAATTAAAAACTTGCAACAATAAATTGTGAAGGCACAGCAATATAATGAAGCCTGCCACAGAAGAGGAAATTAGACAAACTTTTTCCTGCTCAGACATTTCAAGTAACATAACTTTCTCCTTCCAAATCCACAACAAAGCCTGCTGAATTGCAGCCTTAACATATGCAATTACTCTGGGAAATTTGTCCATCATGTCTACATGGGAACTGGCTAGGCACTACTCTGAATAGGGCCAATTTCTCTTGTTATTTATCCAAAGTTTATGTGTAATTTTTATTGAACACGAGATTTACAGTTCATGTGAACGATTTAAAGCTAGTGATAAAAATTGTGTCTGTTTATTTTTGTCAACTTTTTGGATAAAATTTCATGATTCCATAATCAAAATAATTAAAATGACACTAGGACTGCAGGACTTGCCCCATAATATGTATGAGATGGCACTGGACAGCTGGGTTTATTGGGAATTTTTCATTTGTGTCAGTAGCTTATCAACAATAAATCTCAACATATCTTTTATGCCTGGTTCAAATATCCAAAAGCATATTTTACGCCTTCAATTACATCCTTGATACTTGTATTCAAAAGTTCTGGACATAACTAATATGAGTTGTTCAGGACATTTTTATTATGTATATGCCGATGCTTGCTTTGTATTTTGTAATAATTCTTCCGTACAAGTAAGATTTGATGTCAAAAACTTCACCAACAAACCCTTCCACCATATTAATTTTTTCCCCTTGAGCAGCTTAACTGTAGTTACAGTGGGAATAAACATGCAAGATTTGTTCTATTTCCATTTGGTAGCGAATGGCAAACAGCTCATTCAAAAAAGTGATATAGTTCAAAGAGAAATGGAATAAGAAACAACTGTTTTGCTATAACATTTGTGTATGGATATGTGCTTTACAATGTAAAATTTGTGAAAGAATCCTAATTTCATGCATTACCTTTGTTGGTTTGGCTAATGTGTCTATGTTAGTTGATTCGAGATGAGATACGAGCTGGGAAGTCAGATAAAGAAGTTTATGATAAGCTTGAAAAGGACTATGGAGAGACTATCCTTTATGCTCCTCGATTTGATATACAGACTGCTGGCATTTGGTTATCACCGGTAGATTGCAAGTAACCTTTCTCAAAACTCTTGTATTTTCATTTTCCTTCTATCTTCTAATGAAAAAGCAATGTAGGATACAGGTTATTGTGGCTGGGGCTTTTGTAGGGATATGGGCATATCGAAGGTACCAGGAAAGGGTTAATGTGCAACTTTTGGCCTCAAGATTGCTTGGAAACATTCCTTTGACTCGCAATGAGAGGCAAGCGATGCTAGAACTTTTACAACCCCCACCTCCTAAAAGCAAGTGGTGGTCATGGAGTGGTTAACAGTATCTTTCATCCTGTTTTTTCTGCTCTGTGGTATTCTTGGAATTTTGTTAATTTCAATAGTTATGCACTGCAAAATGACTAAACTGGACAAAATGAAACGATATCAATGTAAATACTAGTATATTGCCAACATACAATTGATAACAGTAAAAAATACTCATTGCCTTAAATTTTGGATGTATAGGTGAGTATATAAATGCAATTCTACCATAGCAACTAATTGCTTTGTAGATCAAGTACAGTGGAAAATCTTGCTCACTCACAAATTGGATGTAGTGGAAGGAATATGGAAAATATTATTCTCTTATATATTTTGAATTGATCTTTTTGTTTAATATGTTGTTGGGGATCTGCGACTTAAAGGTGTAGAGAGGAGATTGGTGGGTTGTGTGTTGCCAAGAGGTCTTGGTTTTGATCTGGTTGAGGTTGGTCTTTGTTGTGGACATTGTGGAGTTTGACATCTCTGACATGATAGAAAATCATGCCAAGTTTCATTATCTTTTACTTGGAAAAACTATTGGTGGTTCTATTTTACATTTGTGAATTGGAGGTGTGATGAATCAAAATATTGTCAAATGGAGCATGAAGGATTCATTTTATTCAGAGTAAGTAGGTTTGATTCGTCCTTCAGATGTAGCTCAATGACTCAATATATTTTAACCATTTCGATTTCTATGCACTTAGAAAATAAATGGTGAATTTGGCATGATATGTTTCATTTGTTTCATGTTTAATAATTTAGTTGTTTTGACCCTAAATAGTATTGTCTTCATATTCCCTTATCTTTTAATGCGGCCACTATTTCTAACATTTGTGGTCTTGCTTGTTATGACTTTTAATCATATACTACTTAGCCCATTACTAAGATGAAATTCTTAAAAAGAAAATTAGGGGAAATAATTTTGTGGTGTTCTTAAGATTTTGATTAAGAGTGAAATATACCTTATACTGAGTTCACATTGTCATTTTGTTTCATTGTCACTAAAAGAACAAAAAAATAACAACTAATGATTATTTATAAGTCCTCAATTACTTAAGAAAAATATTTTTATTTGATTGTATTTGATGGCATCTACCTTTACTAATACATCTTTAGAAGTGAATGTGTCGAGCAGGGCTCCTTGCCTTCTGAGGAAAATTTTCAATTATGTAACGACTACTTGATGACACATTAAAAGTTTGGGTTATAACAAGGTTAGTATCCCATCACTAAGAATGATAGATAAAAATGACAATAATTACATGGTATAAAAGCTTTGTCCCTAAAGAAAACATCCCAAGGGTGCAAAATTCATGGTGTATCACATTCATTGTACCTTTGAATTATTGACACACACTTAAAAATGTGTTGTTTGTGAAGTGGACTGCCTTGCATTGTAGCTTACACTAAAATAGATAAAATGTTAATGTCATAGGTATGGCTGGCGGCTATTTAGAGGTGACACTTTACATACAAAAGGAAAAATTGCATTAAATTCATAATAAGTGTAAAAACTTTCAATTGTTGAATGCACTACATGACACGTCATAATTATGTTAATCTCTAAATTGGAAAGAATTATGAGATAACGTAAGTGATAAGACACTCAAAAACCTTTGTTGAAGGGAGAGAGAGGGTGGAAAACTCAATAAGTGGTTTTTGTGCAACATTTGTTTGCTTCACCCTTATTTACAAATACATAGAAGTGCTCTATGGTTCATATTGTATAATTATTATCAAAATACATGATAAGCTTTTGTTATGATTTAACTTGCTATTAACAAGATGCAATTTTATACTTTGAAGTGTTTAGATTTACAAGTCTAATTGTATGCTTGTGATAAATATACCATATGTGTATATAGATATCAATTTAATTGTATGCTTGCAATAAATATACCATATGTGTATATAGATATCAATTTAAATTAGTTGATGATAAATCTAAATTTGTTAGAATAAATAAATACTAGATTACATCTATGTTAGTAAGTACACAAATGTAATGAATTACTGAAAAAGCTTGAGGCTAAGCATTTCAATCCTTTTAACATAAAAAAGCACCTAAGATTGATTATTACATTTGAAAAAAAGGGCTTGAAGTGACTTTTTTGGAAAAGTATATAAAATAGCAATATATGGTAAAAGTGAATTTTTTCTATGATTATATAAGATTTTCTTTCATTTCCATACTATTTTAATCTTCAAAATCTTCTTATCTTTAAGACTTTCCAATCCTAGTGTAGAATGAAAAGATTGATGTCACCATTTTCCTCTCCAAGTAAGGGGATAAATTCCTAATCACCCAACTAAAGAATATAATGCTATTCAAGCCAACGAAGAATATGTAGGAATTGTTATTTCCTAATCACTCCACTAAAGAATGTAGAGTTGTTTAAGCGAAGGAATAATATTTAGGAACTATTTGTCATTGCTATCAAGATAGGAGAGCAAGATTATTAGAGGGTGAATTTAGAGAAGATTTAAATTAAATTAAACATTGCTCCTTTGAACCAATCCATTCTTGGCCTAAATACATTAAATTTATGCCAATTGACCTTGTGAAAATTGAAATTGAATACGAGCCCACCCACATTCATAGATGCCAAGAATGAAATTCAAATTCAAATTAAAATATATACTTTGAAGGATGACTGAACTCCTTGAGTGTTGTGCCCATTTGAAAAATGAATTAAATCCTAATAAAAATCCATTTATGCCTCCTTGGTCAATTTTCTTCAAGGGTCGTGCTTTGTCCTGAAGAGATGCCTCTTGAACATCTATAAGTAGAGGGTGATTGTTGATCATTAACATATTGGTTTTTTGCAATATCATTACAAATTTTAGAGTAGATACACTTGTTTATGAAGGGTAAGAAGGGTTTATTGGAACAATTATTCATCATATATTTGAGTAGATACATGAACACATCGTTGGAATGTGAGGTTGATGGTCATCATTTGGTTGTCATTAATGTCAACATGGTTGTCATTAGTGTCAAAATCCCTATTCCAACTTTAGGTGGTTCATGGGCTCATTAGTGGTTGTAAACAAACTGATTTCTATTCATTAACATGTATTAGTTGGCTATGCATTAATTATCCTTCTCATTGATAACCCGTTCTTTGCATATTGTTCACGACTAAGTAAGTAAGTTGTTCAAGATTAAACTTAAACAACATTACCAAGTGAGACGCTTATCATGACTAACAATTATATTTAGGCCTTTTATTACAAAAGCATTTTATGCACAATCAGATCTGTATCATTAGACCAGTATGATTTCAAAGTTACACAATTAACACTCCCTCTTAACTTGATAATCATACTGAGAGATAACATATCTAGCATTACCAATGAAAGATGACTAAAGCATAGATTGATACTCTATATCTATCTGAATCTTTTAAGCATGTGGTATCATTTTAACACATGATACTATGTCATATTACTGTACCTATGATATGACTTATCACTTATACTAGTGATAATTTTATATTGCATGGAATGCAATATATAGGATAAAATTTGGAAAAATTCTTCCCTTATCCAAGTTGTGACTCATAGGTATTGGTAGGCCTACATCACAATATGATCCTGAGTTAAGATCTACTAGTTCACAGGATAAAATTTGGAGAATGATTAAATTCTTCCTTTTATCTAAGTTGTGATTTATAGGCATAGAAACATCTATATCACAATGTGATCTTGAACTCATCTAGATCTGACAGTAGTTCTCTATTGTTCAACACATTAGCTAAGAGATCGTCACCTCTTATAATGTCTTTTATACAAGTGTTCATTATCTCAGAGATCATCACCTCTTAAATAATGAATACAAATGGTGGAGCCCATAATAGCCAATAACTTAACAATAAAAATGATTGTATTAATAATTTAAAGAATACAAATGTATTATAATTCAACCATACCAAGTCTTTTCTTAAAGTGATCTATCTTCACTCGTGAGAGAGGCTTGGTAAGAATATTTGTTGTTTGATCTACAGTGCAAATGTATTCTAATTTTATATTATTCTTGTCTACCATATCTCTTACATAATGGTAAGGAATTTCAATATGCTTGGACTTGTCATGAAAACTTGATTCACAGAAAGCTTGATGGAAATCTAATTATCACAATGAATAACAATAGGATTCATGGGTTGACCAAATAATCCCACAAGTAACTTGCTAAGCCAAACTGCTTCCTGAGAGGTCATTGTTGTTGCAATGTATTCAACTTTAGTGGAACTCTGTGCTATTGATGATTGCTTTTTGCATATCCATGATATCATTACTGAGCCTAAATTGAAATATCATCCTGAAGTGTTTTTTCTATCATTTACACTTCCACCCCAATCCGAGTTTGTGAATCCGTGTAAGTCCAAGTCAACTTTCTCATATTTGAGCCCAAGGTTAAGAGTGCCTTATAAGTATCTCATAATGTGTTTAACTACAACTAGGTGAATCTCCTTTGGGTTACACATAAACTGACTTAAGGCATTAACTACATAGCAAATATTAGGTCTTGTATTTACCAAGTACATAAGAGACTCAATCATCTATCTGCAAAGAGTAGAATCTATGGAGGGTGATTATGTTGTTGCTTCCTTAAGTTTGTGTAGATTAGTCTCCATAGGAGAAGACATAGGTCTACAGTTCCACATTCCAAATCTCTTCAAAATGTCTACTATATACTTTCCTTGATTAAGTATGACGCTGTCAGAGTTCTGCCATACTTCCAGTCCTAGGAAGTAATGAAGGAGTCCTAAATCTTTCATTTCAAGTTCTTTGATTAGATCTTTCTTACATTGATCTATAAGATGATCATCACCTATAATTAATAAATCATCAACATATGGTATCAAAATTATCATATCATCTTTATCCCTTTTAAAATAGAGATTTGGATTAACTTCATTCTTTGAGAAATCTAAATTGATGAGATACTCATCAATTCTTTCATACTATGCCCTTGGAGCCTGTTTAAAACCACAAAGAGCTTTCTTGAGCCCACAAACAAAAACCTTAGGGTTATGAGTTTCAAATCCTTCAGGTTGCTCCAAATATACCTCTTCTGTAATCTTTCTATTCAAAAATCTTGTTTTTACATCCATCTAATGTACTTTCCATCCCTTCGATGCTGCAATGGCTAGGACTACTCTTATAGAGGTGTATCTAGTAACTGGAGCAAAGGTTTCTTCATAATCTATTCCCTCTTTTTGAGAGAATCCCTTGGCTCAAATTTGACTTTATATTTCTCAATGCTACCGTCATCAACATGCTTGATTTTGAATATCCACTTCGAGAAAACAATAAATTTTCCTTCAAGTCTGGGAACAATTTCCCAAGCATCATTCTTAATAATGGATTGATATTCTTCTGTCATAGCATCCTTCCAAGCTATATGTTTAATAGCATTTAAAACATTGTTTGGTTCTGATTTAGATAAATCACTCATGTTTGTTGCATAACTAGTAAATCTTTTGGGTCTTTTATTTTCTCTGGAGGTTCTAGATGGTGCAACAAAGTCTTGTGCTTCCTCTACAACCTTAATAGCCCAAAGTGATCTTTCTTAGAATTTTGAGTTTTCTTAATATTAAGATTTTGAATTTCATTTTGAATTTCTTCAATGTTCTCCCTCTAAAACTCAAATTCAGTATTTTCTTTAGAACTAGGTAAGGGAGAGGAATCTTCAGAACTTAGGGCTCTTTTGAATGCTAAATCTTCTTTAAATATTACATCCCTACTAAGTTTAATATGTTTCTGACCAAGAATGAAAATCCTATATGCTTTAGATGTTTCACTATACCCAACAAAAATACCTTTCCTCCCAGAGGGCTCTAACTTATATCTCTTTTCTTTTGGAACATGTATATATACTAGGCACCCAAAAATCTTAAGATGACTTATATTAGATTTAACCTTAGTAAATACTTCTTTAGGAGTTTTATCTTTTAGGTAGGAGTGAGGACTCCCATTTTGAATATAGACAACAGTACAGGATGCTTCTACCCAAAGATAATATTCTAAATTTTGATCAAATATCATAGCTCTTACTGCTTCTATAATTCTTCTATTCTTCCTTTCTACTACCCCATTTTGTCATGGGTTATAAGAAATGATATTCTCCCTCTTAATTCTTGTTTCTTTACAAAACTCTTTAAACAAAGTTGAAGTATATTCCCCTCCATTATTAGTCCTAAGAGTTTTAATTTTGTGTCCTGATAAGTTTTCAATTAAGGTTTTGAATTCTTTAAATCTCTTAAAGATTTCTTCTAATTCTCTACACTTTAAGAAGTAAATCCAAGTTTTCCTAGAGAAGTCATCTATTAAAAATATATAGTACCAGAATCCTTTAAGAGAAGGAACTGGCATAGGTCCACATAAATTTGAGTGGATTAATTCCAAAACATGGTTAGCTTTTCTAGTGCTATCATGAAATGGACTTTTGGTGTTCTTACCCAGAGTGGATCCTTTGCATATGCTTGAGTGATCATTATTCAACTTAGGTAAACTAGTTACCATCTTCTCCATAGTTGATAAGGTTTTGAAATTTAGATGTACTAACCTTCTGTGCCATATTTCGTTTATGTCGGTAACTTAAGGCTTGAATAGGTTGACAAGGTTCTGTATTTAATTCATACAAGTATCCCTTTCTTTGACCAATCTGTTAGATTAGGTAAAAAACTAATCTCCCAAGAACACCTGCATGCATAAACCTGTCACATGGATGAAGCAAAGAACAGAGGCAAGGAAAAATCAAGGAGGCCAAAAAGCCAGATCCATCTTATGGACATGCAAAGAGCAATATCTCATATAATCCAATAAGTGAATGAATAAAATACAAAGGGGTGAATCCTTATAAAGGAATCACGAAACCCGAAAAGGGAAACTAAAGCCTAAGAAAGCTAGGGTTGCACAATATAATTAATAAAATATTAATTATATGCACCTACAAGATAGCTTAAGAAAACTAGAGTAATAGGCAACTTAATTAATTAAATCAAAGTGATTTAATTAATAAGTTAGAACAAATAATTACTCTAACACCCCCCCTTAAGTGAAGCTTAGGAGGAAGCTAACCTAGCACAGCTATGAAAGAGAATTGGGTCCCGGCAACAAGGCCAGATCAGGTACCCAATCACAACAAAATCTCTATAAAGAGGAGAAATAGAGAAAACCACATGGGAAAAACCCTACTCCAAAAAGAGATAGCAAAGAATGTTCCAGAAGTAGGAACAAAGAGATAAGAAGAGAATCATTGAAGCATGAAGAACCGCAAAACTCTGTCAAAATGCTGATCTGTAGAACCTCCATGGAAATAGAAGGCACAAACCATCAACCAAAGGAACCTCCATGGAAATAGAAGGTACGAACCATCAACCAAAGAAGAATAGAACAACAATATAACCTCCCCTTAAGGCAGGTGAGGTGACAGGCAGCTGAAAAGATGGGCCAAAAATCTCCTACAACACAGGAGCCAAACACATTGAGAGTGAGGTACAAACACAAATAAAGGCACGTGTCATCGACACTGCATGAAGAATTAGAGAAAGAGGGCCTATAAGCGGCAAACAACTATCCCCCCCATGGCACTTTATATAATAGTGCGAGTACAATGAATCACAATGATGAAAAGGATCCCGAAACGCAAGAGTGGCACTTTATCTCAGTGCGTTGCATAAAGATGCTTACAATGAATATCAAAAAAGATCAAAAAAAACATAAGGCTAAAACAACAAAAGGTAAAGCCCAAAACGAAGCAACTGAAGCAACAAAATCAATCCCCGGACCTGAAACAATCAAGACATCCACCAGAATGCTAAAATGCAAAAGACTGAATAAGATGTGCCTGGAATAGAATCTGGAACAACAACCACCATCACTGGAAAGAGCACAGAAAGAGATTTCCAGCGATATAAAGAAGTCCAAAATCAGAGATCGGAAGCTCAAGATACGCCTCCCGGAGTGCAAAATAGAACATCTGGCTTTGACTGCCAAAATAGGCAACCAAACTACATCAAAACCCAAAAACACCTATACCAGCATCTCCGTCTTAGAACCAGCTTTCCGGCGCATTTTTCGGATTGAAAAAATACGTCAGTATGCTCACGTTACGGAGAAAAAACCTTCAGGGCCTCTGAAAATGCAAAAAATTATTATTTTTTTAATAAAAAAATAATAAAAAACAAAAAACTCTCCACTGCCGGCGGAGCGGAGGTCGGGCGACAGGAGGGAGGAGAGCCGCCGCGGGGCGGAGCTGCGGCGGTGGCCATCAGCGGTGACCGCAGAGGTGACCGCTAGCGGCTCCGCTGTGGTTAATTAACCGCGGCGGCTTAAAAAAATGCCGCAGTATTTTTTTTGCGATTTGTTTTTAAAATTTCTGCCTCGAAACGCGTGCAGGGGCCGTACGGCCAGCAAGCAAAAAAATTTGCCTCCGGGACCAACTTTGTCCAAAATGGACAAATTTTATATGGATTTTGACTGCAAACGGCCTTCCGAATCCAATGGAAGCGTCCGTTTGAGCCCAAAGTGCTCCAAATTTTTTTTTTTGCAATAAGTGCAAAAAAGTTGTCCGTACAGCCTCCCACTGCTCCGAAAAATGCAGCTTCTGAAACGCTTCAACAAACCACGAACAGCAAGCAGCAAGCTAGCTCTGATACCATGTTAGATTAGGTGAAAAACTAATCTCCCAAGAACACCTGCATGCATAAACCTGTCACATGGATGAAGCAAAGAACAGAGGCAAGGAAAAATCAAGGAGGCCAAAAAGCCAGATCCATCTTATGGACATGCAAAGAGCAATATCTCATATAATCCAATAAGTGAATGAATAAAATACAAAGGGGTGAATCCTTATAAAGGAATCACGAAACCCGAAAAGGGAAACTAAAGCCTAAGAAAGCTAGGGTTGCACAATATAATTAATAAAATATTAATTATATGCACCTACAAGATAGCTTAAGAAAACTAGAGTAATAGGCAACTTAATTAATTAAATCAAAGTGATTTAATTAATAAGTTAGAACAAATAATTACTCTAACACAATCAACTTTGATTCCTTAAATGAAGAGTTTTTAGACTAGGTCATTACTTTAGCGTCCATGAATGTAATATTATGTCTATCATCTTCAATTGCTATAACCGAGATTAGATTCTTTTTTTATTCCTGGTACATAGAGTACTCCTTTGAGATGTAGAGAACTAATTGAGTTCAGTTTCAAGGTGCAATTCCCAATTCCTTTGATTGAATGAGTGGAATTATCACTGATGGTAACTTCACCATCAATTTTTTTAGATATAGAGTCTAGTGCTTCTTTGTATTCTGTAATGTGTCGAGATGATCCGCTATCAATTGCCCATGCTTTTCTTGATACTTCATTTGATAGTGCAGAATACAATAGACGATTCTCAGGATCATAGTTATCTTCTTTCCTAGTAATGTTTGTACAATTTACTTGCTGCTTTGTATTCTTAGGGCAATTAGATCTATAATGTCCAAAATTTTCACATTTGAAGCATTTTATTTTGGATATATCTTTCTTAAGTTTGTCATTTCTTTGATTACTCTTCTTCTTCTTGAAGTGCTTCTTCTTAGCTTTATAAAAATTTTAATTGAGAACATGAAGTTCTTCATCTTTAATTTTCAATCTTCCTCCTTTCTTAAGTTTCCTAGATTCTGCTTGTAGGCAATCTCCTTTAAGTCTATTAAAGTCTAGAAGATTGTCTCTAGCACTTACTCCTTGTGAGAATGTTTCCCATGCATCTGGTAACCCATCTATAACCATAAGTGTTAGTTCCTTTTATTCAATTATGGTCCCTATACTTGCAAGTTCATCTCTTAGACTAGCCACCCTGAGGAAGTAAGAGTTCATAGATTCTACCTTCTTTATCTGTATATGATTTAGTTGCCTTTTCAGTGTAAGGGTTCTAGTCCTATTGTTAACCTCATTTGCATTTAGTAATGCATTCATCGTATGAAATGATGTTTGATGTTTCATTAGCATAGGTACTATTTCATTTTTCACTCTATCTAATATGATCTGCATGGCTTTCATATTTCCTTTACTCCAGATAGTTTTATTAGGTTCAACAACAGGTTGCTTGGATGCTTAATCAAAAAATTGTTTCACATCATTATCTTCAAGAATCATCATAATTCTGAATTTCCAAGCAACAAAGTATTCTTTCCCATCAAACCTATCCTCGGGTCTAATTGTGCTTTCCATTAAAGATATAAGGATGTTGCTAGTTTATATAAAGTATGAATGTCAATTTGCAAAGCCTAGGTTTGACTACCAGAGACCTAATACCATGTAAAGTTTTTGAGATGCTACTTCTTACTATTTTTGAAGACGATCCTTAATATACTGATCTGTATATGAAGTGTAATTAGAAGTATGATAACTATTCTAAATTTCCAACATTTTGCTTCCTACAATAAATCGCATAAGGCAGTGTTAAAGAGAAGCAAACTTTAATGTATCTTTTTGTGTGTTCTCTATCCTCACATTTATGTTTATACTGCACCCAAGAGACATGTCCTTACAAAGGACATGACTCTTCTAGGTCGACCCTTAATTGGTTTTCTAAAATTGTTGCCTATCGAGGAATAGACTTAGTGACTAAATTAAGTTTTTCAAGATTAAACTTAAACAACATTACCAAGTGAGATGCCGATCATAATTGAATACTAACAATTATATTTAGTCCCTTTATTACAAAGGCATTTTATGCACGATTAGTTTTGTATAATCTGTATCATCAGACCAAGATGATTTTGAAGTTACAGAATTAACACCAATAGTTTTACCTAGTGTCCTCATCATATCTGTTGGCATCGAAGATCATGGCAGTGTGTTGGTGTGCTTGAGAATCATTGTATTGCTCAAGGTAACATGTCCCATCTTAAATATATTTTGGTTGATATGTTTATGGAAGGAGTTTGGTATATATAAATATATTGATTTGTTGCAAGTTAGAATGTAAGCAGTCAAGTATGTTCATATCTATAATGAAAGTGTGAACTACTTAGACAAGTTGATTAGGGAGGTGAAAATAGTTTGCAGAAGTTTGACACTACTTTGTTTCAATTTTACTTTTCATTCCATTTGTAGTGAAACTTTGTATTGACAGTAAGCTTTTCTATATTTGTGACATGGCTATTTAGATAGTTAACCTACTAATAGTACCCTTTGTTCAGGTATTTAGCCTTGTTGTACTAAATCATCTATTTGGTGTCATGTTAATTGGTGTTGTTATACATTTCACGAGAATTATCTTCTCCATGTTTTTTCCTAAATTAAAGTTTTTATGTATAAATATGGTGTTCATTGTGTTAGGTGTAGCTATGCTTTTAATGCTTTTCTTTGATGGTGTATTACTATGCTTAAAGATCTTAAGTAATAATGGATATATATATTAAGTGTTTATTGACAGCTGGAAAAGTTTTATTGGTTGTATGGGAAGAATTGATTCACCCCCTCTTAGTTATTGGACATGTTCATTAATTAGCTAATTTGATAGATTACATCTCATTTTATGTAACTCAGGACTTTGACTTTTAGGTGAAAATTAATTATAAGTTTGTGCTTTGTTATTTTAAAATGCTAGTATATAGTTACAATTATTATTCTTTCAATTAGATTCATGATTGTGGGCCAATGAATCTCTTAATGTCCTACAAATACAATTTGATATTTACAAGTGCTATAAATTTGTTAAGTGTCAAACAGAAGCATTTAAGTTACATTTCAGTAGCTTAATGATACCATCTAATCTTAAAAATAAACATATTGGGTGCATAATTCACTTAGTTGCCAACTTTAGTGGAAAATTGGTCTGATAGACCTGCTTGTGCAATACATGAAATATCTGAGCACTTCAAGAAAATCCTCCCAATGCTAGTACTATTCTTGAAATGTAGTTTCAAAGATACATGAGAAACACATTATATCAATACATCAAAAACAAACTTCCTTGTCATGGAAGAAGACGATTAAGAAGATCAAATTCACTCTCAGATAAAGTTGTCTTGCTTGTAAATGAAGCTGCTAGAAACTTTTCTCAAAGTTTATATCTACATTAAAATATCAAATAACTATTTTTCATTAGTATAATAAAAAAGAAAACAATTAAATCATTGTTCATGTATGTTAACTTATTTGGGAGTTGGCATATGGGCTTTGAGTTAGTACAACACATTGATTCTTCTATAGATGTTTACTAACAACCAGCTAGTAGGTCGATTCTAGTCATGATGCATGGCATCCTATTAAGTGGAGGGTAACATACACTTGGATCTCTCTCTTCTCTATATGACATGGATCTGTGATGGATGGGCAGAGGCACAAGAAAATCAAAACACCAAACACAAAGTGCTATGACACAATAAAAAATATTGTATTTCATTCACTGTGATTTCAAATGAATACATAGTGCCTTTTTATAGGCAAGTGCACAATATTCTAGAGAAATCTAGCATTAGCTAACAAGACAAAATATCTACACACTTTTGGAAAATACTACAGTCGACACAACTAAAAAACCTAAACCTAATAATTTAGACATATCTAATGATGGACAACTTTTTTTTTTTAAAATTTTAAAAGAGGGGTAAACGCTTTGACCTGGAGCTATGAACTAGTGAGGCCACAAACGGGGGACCTCATCCCCATGAGATTTGAACTTTGATGACAAGGATAACAACACAACAACTTAACCATCACAACATTATTTAAATACATCTAATGATGGACAACTAATTCTAAGTAGAAATTATTATTTCTAACACTACCCCCAAATTTCTACTATCCACATCATTAATATTTACAATTCCCAATGCTTCCGTCAAAATCTCAAATTGTTCCTGACTAAAGCCTTGGTGAAGATATCTGCAAGTTGCTCCTCTGATTTGCAATGCTGTAGATTAATTTCTCTGTTGCTAACTAGCTCTCTAATGAAGTGATACCTTGTGTCAATGTGCTTTTTCCTCTTGTGAAACACATGGTTCTTTGAAAGTTTAGTAGCTGACTTTTTATCACAATAGATTTTAGTAGGTCCATCTTGAGCTTGCATTAAGTCTTTCAAAATCCTTCATATCCATACTGCTTGACATGTTGTTGTTGTTCCGGCTACATATTCTGCTTCAGTTGATGAGAGAGTTACTATAGGTTTGCTTCTTTGATGCCCAAACTAAAACATCTATCCCAAGATGAAATACATATCTAGATGTGCTTCTAATATCCTCAATATTTCCTGCAAAATCACAATTTTTATATCCAACTAATTTAAAATCATTTGAAGTAGAATATAATATGCCATGACTCATAGTTCTTGCAATATATCTCAATATTCTTTTTCCTGCCTGCCAATGTGAGTTCTTAGGCGAGTCCATGAATCTAGAGATTGAACTCACTCTACACATAATATCTGGTCTAGTTGTTGTGAGATACATCAAGCTACCAACCAATCTTCTAAATATAGTTGAGTCAAACCCTTTCTCAGTATATTCTCTATTTAGTTTGGTACCTACTACCACAAGTGTAAAAACTAGACTACAATTTATCAATCTAAATCTTTTCAAAACATCTTTTGGATATTTACTTTGACAAATGAAAATTACTTTATCATTTTGAGTGACTTCAATGCTAAGAGAATATTTCATCAATCCTAGATCTGTCATTTCAAACTCCTTTTCATTGTTGATTTAAACAAGTTAATAGATAGATTACCTATAAAGATCAAATCATGAACATATAAACAAACAAACAATCAAAATCTGACCTAGTCCATTGATCTTCGTATATAATTTAGGTTAATTGGTGCTTCTATTGAATCCATTCTCCATCATGTATGAATCTATTCTACTATATCGGGCTCTTGGAGCTTACTTCAATCCATAGAGTGCCTTCTTCAACTTATAATTTGCATCTTCATATCCTCTTATTTCATATCCTAGTGGTTGCTGCACATAGACTTCTTCTTCCAAATATCTATTAAAAAATGATGATTTGACATTCATTTTTTGTGAGCTACAATAGCTAATAGTATTCTAACAATATCAAGTCTTGCTACAGGTGCAAATGTCTCATTATAGTCAACCCCATATTCTTGTGAAAATACCTTAGCAACTAACCTTTCCTTATATTTGTCTACATCCCTATTAGCTTTAAATTTAGTCTTATAAACCCATTTTAACCAGTGCAATCTTTGTTGTTAGGAAAATCAACTAATTCCCATGTATCATTTCTCTCGATAGATTCTATTTCATCATTCATTGCATTAATCCAATGTCTTTCCTTGATTGAATCTTCAAAATATATAGGATCTTGAGCAAATAAAGAAAAATTTGATTGCAAATCTATTTTACTTCCTTGATCATAAATCTCATTCAAGCTTCTAGTTTTCTTGCTTGTAATCCTTGATCTCAATTGTGCAAGTATAGGATTTGAATCATTACTTGTGAATTCAAACATTCTCCATGTTCAACTTCATTTTCTAAGTGATCTCCTTGTGGAATTTGTGGTGGAGTTCCTTCTTGGTCACTTGGTTGATCCTCTTGATCTTCATGATTCTTTTTATCTTTCTCATCACATGGTATTATTGTAGCACCTGTAACAATTGTATCTATATTTCCATCCCAAGGTTCATCCTCTTTAAGTACAACATCCCTACTCACAATGATTTTTTTGGTGATAGGATTAAACAACCTATATGCCTTAGATTGCTCATCATAGCCAACAAAAATGCATTTCTCACTCTTATTATCTAATTTACTTCTAGTTTCTTTTGGAACATGTGCATATGCAATACAACCAAATACTTTGAGATGAGAAACACTATGAATCTAACCACTCCATGCTTGTTGTGGAATCATGTCCCTCACAATCTTTGTTGGACTCCTATTCAAGATATAATCAGCACAAGAAACTGCCTCAATCCAATACTCATTAGGAAGATTCTTACCTTTCAACATGCTCCTTGCCATCTCCATTATTGTCCTATTCTTTCTCTCTGCAACACCATTTTACTATGGTGTATAATTGGTAGTAAATTGCTTTTTGATTCCATGGTCTCTGTAATAATCTAAAAAATCATTTGATTTATATTCTCCTCCTCTATCAGATCTCAATACCTTGATAGGTAAACCACTTTGTTTCTCAACAAAAACCTTGAATTCTTTAAATTTGCCAAAAGTTTCAGATTTGTATTTAAGAAAGTAAACCCTTATTTTTCTACTAAAGTCATCAATAAATGTTAAGAAATAAATGCTCCCCACTAATGATGGCTTTTTCATTGGACCACATATATTTGAATGCACAATTTCTAAAAGTACCCTTACTCTATATGACATCCCTTTTGGAAAAATCTCTCTATGATGTTTGGCCAAAATACAACTTTCACATGGACTTAATGATGCTTCAGTTGTGGGTAAGCCTCTTACCATTTCCTTTCTTTGCAATAAAGTTAATCCTTTGAGATTTAGATGACCATACTTCAAGTGCCATATCCATGTCTAATCTTGACTTGTTGCCTTGAAACTTGCTGCAATTTCATTAATCATATTGCTCTTCATCCGAAGTGGAAACATTTTTTTATTTGTCATTTCTACTCTTGAAGTCACGAAGTTACTAGGAGGCATATCAAATATAGTGCACCCATTTTTCTAAAAAATAACTCTATAACCTTTTTGACTAAGTTGCCCCACACTTATAAGATTATGTTTCAAACCAGGTACAAAGTATACATCAGAAATAGATTTCTTACCATGCTTTGTTATGACATTGATTGTACATTTTCCATTTACTTCAACTATCTTATTATTTCCCAACTTCACTTTTGATTTAATTGATCTATCCAAGCTTTCAAAAAACTCTTTGTTTCCTGTCATATGATTGCTCCAACCACTATCTAATTTTATTTAATTCTCTTTGGCTACATTGCAAGTAATGAAAAACGTCTTAGAACTACTCTTAGAAAAATTTGCATTTTTCTTACTCATTTCAACTTGTTTCTTTCTACACTCATTTGCAAAATTTCCAAACTTCTTGCAGTAATAACATTGAACATTTGTTTTTATCATACCTTTGTGATGTCTGGTTGTTATTGCATCCCCTTGAGTTGAAGTACTGATTTCTCCTTCCTACTGGATGCAAACTCTTTCCTTCTTCTTTTTGAAAATTATATATGCCTCTTCCTCTTCTTCTAGATCCAGAATTTCCTCTTCCTCTTCCTCTAGATACAAAATTTCCTCTTCCTCTACCTCTACCAAATGTCATTTGTGTTTTGAATGCATTCTCCAATGAATTACCATTATTGTTGTTCAACCTATCTTCATGATTATACAAGGATCCAAAAACCTTATCTATAGACAATGTCATTACATCCTTAGATTCTTTAATTGCAACCACAATATTATCAAATTTAGGAGGCAAACTTCTTAAAATATTCTATACAACCTTTTGATCAGCAAGCTCATCATCATTCATCCTTATTTGATTAACCACATTCATAACACGATTTGAAAATTGCTCAATAGAATCGAAATTCTTTATTTGTAAATTCTCAAATTCTCTTCTAAGTGCTTGCAATTTAACAATCTTTACCTTACTTGTACCTTGATATGCAATCTCAAGAATATCCCAAGCTTGCTTGGCTTTAAAAACTAGCTTAATTTTTCCAAGAATGGAGTCATCCAGTGCTTGTCCAATAATTAGCAAGGCTTTTTTATTATTCCGCCTATTTTTATCAAGCTTTTTCTTTTGATTAGCATTTAAAGTAGACTCATCTACAGGTTCAACATAACCATTTAAGATTATATTTGATAACTCATATGAATCAAATACAAGCTTCATTCTTAAAGCCCAATCATCATAATTCTTTCTAGAAAACATTGGAATTGAAGGTTGAAAACTCCCTGAAGCCATACCTAATCAAAACTCATAAAAAATACACAAGTATACCAAACCCTAAATAGGGCAACAAGAAACTTACAAATTTCACAATAAAATAGTTTGTATGAATTTCAATCCCCTTTCTTTATTGTAATCCTCCTTCACACAATACTCTGAACTCCTCTTTTTAACCTTGCTTTGATACCAATTTGATGGATGGGCAATGACACAAGAAAATCAAAACACCAAATACAATGTGCTATGACACAATAAAAATATATTGTATTTCACTCTTTTTAACCTTGCTCTGATACCAATTTGATGGATGGGCAGAGGCACAAGAAAATCAAAACACCAAACACAATTTGCTATGACACAATAAAAATATATTGTATTTCATTCACCATGATTTCAAATGAATACATAGTGCCTTTTTATACATAAGTGTACAATATTCTAGAGAAATCTAGCATTATCCGACAAGACAAAATATCTACACACTTCCAGAAAATACTATAGCCAACACAACCAAAAAACCTAAACCTAATAATCTAGAAACATCTAATGATAAACAATTAATTCTAAGTAGAGATTATTATTTCTAACAATTTGAGTGCTCATGCTAGAAAAGAGAAACTTGACATTTGCATTCAACTGCATGATTTGAGGTGGGCATTAACAGAAGAGCTTAGGACATAGAGTTATTTGACGATATTAAAAAATGTAACTTTAAAAGAATTGACAAATTTGTGGTCACTAATGAATGGTTGTGCTAGATTTAGCTTTGTAAAGCATGAAATAATTTGTAGGCCTTACTCCTAATTTTACTAATGCAGAAGTTCTACCAGCCAAATTTGGTTCACAAAGTATGGCAGTTGGTTATAGACTAGGTGAAGGTTTGGGACGAAATGTATTGCATCATGTACCAAGTGCTAGTAGATATTTTTTCAATGTAGGAAGTGTTTCACAAGATTTTGGAGAAGTCAAGTGTTATAGATGTTTTGGTTTTCTTTATTTCTTAAGGATTTTAATGAGAAGGCCTACATAAGAATCTATATAGGAGTTGTCACCTGCAAGTGTTTTACATGCTCAATCATGTATTAGTGATGCAGGAGAATCTTGGGTTTGCTCAGTGATTACTTTGGAGTTCTTGGAGGGAGGCTCGATAGTTTCTTTAGAGGTTACTTGGACTGGTGCTCGACATGCTTTGGGAGCTCGGCATGGTCTATGGAGCTTGGCATGGTTTGGAAGATCGACATGGTCTGTTGTGCTTGACATGTATTAGGAGTTCAACGATGCTTAAGAGTTTTTTGTCACTTGGTAGTTTGTTGGTGCTGACTGGAGTTCTTGGTGCATTTAATGTCGTAGCATGTGATCGTGTTGTGGATTGATCTGGGAGTTTGTGTGGACATATTTGTGGTCTTGGTTATCTCTCCTATGTACATTTAAATCTGTATTGTAAACTTGGAGCTTGTCCTAAGTATTTTGTGTAGTTATCATGTGTTAACTGTGGGTTAACGAGAGGGTTAATGTTTTGTATTTAGTGTTTGCTGTGAGCCGACTTGTGGCTTAAATATGCATTTAATGCAAGGGGTTTCTTTAATTTTGTAGTTTCTAGGATGACTTGTGGCTTAGTTGGGTATATGTAGGGGGTCTTGTGGATTCTTTTAGTGATTCATTCATGGAGTGATCCATTCATTTTGGAGGAGTGAGTCTGGGGAGTAGCTGAAGGGCGATTTATCTTGAGTCTGTGGATAGAACATTGAATGTGAGGTAGTTTACAATAGGATTGTGGTGGAGTTGCAAGTTTAGATTAAGGAACTAGTGGCTATAGTTTAGGAACAAGGAGATTTCTTGGTGGCTTGTGAGCACAAGTTGAGATCTTGGGGGTTTCTACTAGATTGTTGTTATGTTACAGATCTGGGCTAGCTAGGATTGAGTTGTATCTTGAGAGATCTTGCAAAATTGTTTTGTAATTGCTGTTGTATTTTTCCCTAATGTAGAAGGCCTTACAACTAGGCATATTGCATGTAATTAGTTATATTTATAAACAAGTGCTCTTGGTGAGCTATAGTCCCTACCTTTCGAAATGATGGGAGCAACCATTGAACATAGATTTTGCTTAACAAACATATGCAATTAGTGAAAACTTTTTAGAATCTTGGAAAATAATATCATTTTAATGCAAAATATTGACTCAAAATGCTTAAAATTTTGTTTTTGATTCTACTGATTCATCAATTTTATAAAAGAGTCATAAATATTCCACGCATATCCAAAAAATATAACTCCTTACTAACTCATTTAATAATCCCAGTCAAGTTTTCAGAAGATGTCTTATCTAAGTGATAGGAAGGGAAAACCTTTGGCATAAAGTCTCCAATGCCGCTCAATACCATTTTCTTTAAAGTTAAATTTGAATGGTTCTTGCACTTAAATTTTAACAATATGTTAAGTCGAAAGGGTTCAAGCATATTCAGGTGATTATGAAATAATAATAAACAATATCCCACTCATTCCAAATAAATTATACACCAACATTTTATTAGGAAATAGGTGCCATGGTTGTCCTCTATGTACCCTACTTTGAAGGAGTCATTTGAATTGCTTGCAATAGCATTTATACCAAAGTTATTGAGAACATGGAAAGGAAATTTTTATTTTTATTTTAGCTTTTATCTTTGTAGTCTTTAAAAAATTAAATGTCTATCATTTCCTAAAATGGAGCATCAAGCCACTATTCCTAGCTCCTCGAATTCCACGTGCCTCTTTAATTTATTTTCTTAAATTACACATTAGGGATTTGATTTGTTGGTTTGATTGTTGAAGTTAATACAAAAAACATGGCAAAGAAAGTTATAAAAAATGGATTGGGGGATGCCCTCCAGGAAGTGGACTAGATGTTTGTGCTCGTTGAAATGTTTCTTTCCATTTTGTAGAAATTAATGGTAGATTTTTTTTTTTTTGATAAAAGTGGATGGATTAGATCCACAATGATAATTAAACACAAAATACACAATACAAGCACTTATAGAAATTATAAAATGATTTTATTGCCTAATAAAAAAACATTACATTGTGCCTCTTTAATAAAGGTCTTCAATTGTATCTGGAAACATCTAAATTAATTGACATAAGAAAAAAAGAATTTTCTAGAACTATCTATACGTAATGACTTCTAGAACTTTACAAACTTCAATATTAAGTTTACCCAACCCTATTTGGTAATTTCATTAATCCAGCTGGAATTTCTAGAATCCTCTAGTATGCATTTTACAATTTCATTTGGGGGGAAATTACACATTCCAACACTCCCCCCTAATTTCAACCTCAAATGTTGTTGCATACGAATCCAAATCCTTTCTTTTGCCTGATGCCAAAATGTCATTTTTTGATAATCTTCATATCTATTAATTTCTTCACGAATATTGTCTCCCAAGACTATGACCTTTAATTTCTACAAACATTTTGTAAGCAATTGGCTGCCAACAATTTCCTCTTTTCGCAAGATCCACTGATAATCTTGCCTCATCTATCACAAATGTCGGTGACAAGGTTTATTAATAACCTTTTTCCTCTTTGATGCCTTTCTCTAATTTGTTTCCCAATGCTACTACATTCCTTCTTACACTTGACCATTTGTACCTAAATAAACCTTTGTTCATTCTTGCAATTCTTTGCCAATTCGATCCATAGCTCCATCCACAATCCATTTTGATGCAACTTGCCATAAAATATTTATTGCACTCTTTATTCCAACATGTCTTATAAAAGTGATTTTTCAAGCCACAAATATTAGAAGGATATATATCCCAACATCTATCCTTTATATGCCCTTTCCTATTACAGTGTACATTGCACAATCTTTATGCTTTCAATTGATTCTCTTGAACCTTTATTCATCTTTTTATTGCCTGCATCATATCCAAGACTTTCATATTTTGGCTTGACTATAGTCTCAATCAGATTCCTTAATCCCTATTCATCCTTTCCTAGACTTTTTACCTTTGAAACCCATTCTTTCCATAATCTTCAAACCAATATTGTCATTATAATAGCTAGAAGTTCTATCAATACAATTTTCAAGTTCATCATTACACTCTTTTTTGGAAACAACTTCAGCAAAATAAAATTTCTTAATCTCATAATCACTCAAATAATTTGTGTCACCAGATACATCACATACAAATGGTTTCACATTCAAACATTCTTTCTTTGTTTCAAAGTAGACAATTTCTTCTTTAACATATTATTTTCCTCTTCCAAATTCTTCACATTATCTTCTGAAACTTTGTTCTTTTTTTCAACATCATCAAACAAATTTAACTTTTCTTTTAATTCTTTATTTTTCTCTCTAAGCTTGCATGTTTCCTTCACTTGCCAATTATGTACTTCTTCCACAAATTTTAGCCTATTTTTCAGCTCTTCAATTTCCTCTATGCAGACACTAATTTCATTTAACAATTTAGACTTTTCTTCTCTCATTTTATTTCTTACTTTTGCCAATTCCATTTGCAAAATATCTTTTTCACACAATAATCTTGCATTTTCTTTCTTCACCATCACTAATTCTTCTTCTAACTTATTTGTCTTCTCTTTTTGAACTCTACTAGCTTTTCCCATTGAAATCAACAATTTAACACACCTTACTCTTTCTTTTAGATAATTCTAAATGCCTTTTTACATCCATATTTTTAATTAAATCTTCAAACAACTTGAAACAAACTCTTTAGACAACTAGACTCCTCACAATATTCTTCTGTTGTTATAATTTCTCAAATGTCATTAAATAATTAAAAGAATTCACACCATACCTTTTGTTCTGTCCTCTCTTCTTTCATGGAAACAATAAAAATCCTCCACAAACTGGTGCCTCCAATAAGATGCTCACTCTTTCTTTCGATGGGAGCAATGATTTTCTTCTTCTCCAAACAAATTTTTTTACATCAACAATTCTTCAAAACTTCCACATGATCTAACTCATTAGCTATACAACAACAATCATATACTTCTCTATTTCAGAATATATTATCTTCACCATATGAACTTTACAACCTGGCTATACCAAAATATCACTTGCTCTTTTATCACGATCAACAATTCTGTTCAACCGACTCTGATACCAAATTGATAAACATGGATGGATTGGATCCACAATGATAATTAAACACATAATACACAATACAAACACTTATAGAAATTATAAAATGATTTTATTGCCTAATCAAAAAACATTACATTGTGTCTCTTTTATAGAGGTCTTCAATTATATCTGGAAACATCTAAATTAACCAACATAAGACAAAAAGAATTTTCTAGAACTATCTACACATAATGACTTCTAGAACTTTACAAATCTAAATATTAAGTTTACCTAACCCTATTTAGTAATCTCATTAATCTAGCTGAAAATTTTAAAACCCTCTAGTATGCTTTTTACAATTTCATTGGAGAGGAAATTACACATTCCAACATCTTTTCCTATGCTTCAAGATACTTGATTGGTCTTGTTAGTTATAGGGATTTTCATGATCAACAAATGCTTGTAGACTCTTTAATCCATTTAATGCCAAATGGATAGAGATAATGGATAGTGGAAAAGTAAGGTTTTACTTCTTTCACATAAAATTTGACAATCCAAACCATTTCGTTGGTTCTGAATGTGCCGACTAAATATTAATCAATGGCATGGCATCTGATATGTTGTGCAATTATTTTTGTCCACGAAAATCAAAATTCTGATAGACACTGACAAACATTAAATATGTTCTTATCTCTCACTATTTTTTTTTGTTTTTTGCAATTTAGAAAAAGAAATTTATACCTAGGAAATTGGTCCCTGGCCAATGAAAAATTATAAATTTGATTGTCATAATTGAATTAAAAAATACATATCTAAAAACTTTAGATTTTAACATTTTACTTTGGCATCAAATTAATGTCTAATGAAAACATTAGTTCCCTGCTTTACATATAAGGCACTAATAAAGAGTTGTGATTTGGTATTAGATTTTACTTTGTTGTTGTGTTTCCACTGTGTGGTTATTTGTTGGGGGCTAGGACATCTTCTTTGGGGATTCTCCTACCTTGAAGTGCATCTATTAGTTCATATTTTTTCAATGGTGCCACGACATTCGATAAAAAGCCCAAATTTTCTACTAACAATCTTACATATATTGTTTGTTTCTCAGAGAATGAACCTAATTTGAAAATGTAGGGGAAAGCATGGAAATTCTGACCTGCATGAAAAGTGCAGCCAAATCCCCTAACTTGTTGGTCAAAGTGCCACAAATTGTGGTGCTGAAATGTGACAAGGCTTACAGTTTTCTTAGAGCATAATTGATGGTGTTTTTGCACAAATGTTTTGTGGTTTGAAGAGGTACACATACTATTTTTGCACATATTTTCTTTCAAGCCTGGATAAGCATGGTGCGATTGTGTGGGAGGAAGAAATATCCATGGGCATGGAAGATGCTTATTGAACTATGCTAATGAATACTACGTGTTAAAAAATGCCACAACCTTTGCAAATCCAAGTGTTATTTTTCTCTATTCCTCCTCTATTCACCCTCGTTTCAAAACTGCACAAACTTGAGTGCACAGAAAAAGAGGAATTTTCTCCACGGAGGAGCTACTGCAACGTATGTTGACATTATAGGTAGTGCAACAATATTTAGTACAGAAGCTAAATCATCTGATGTTTCAATTGAAATCAAAGCCTCCTATCTGAAGTCTGAGAGTTGCAAAATCAGGGGTAAAGTTTGAACATTTTGATTATAATTATTTTCTTGTTGGCCTAGATTTCTTTTGTTTTTCATTTTGCATTATAAGGAACTTTATGCTGGTTTTTCACTTAAAGTTCTTAGCAGGAGATTGAAGTTGAAGCTAAGTTTTTCCAAATTGTTAAGACAATTGGATGTAGGAGGCTAAGGAGTTCAACAATGGGCTTAAGGAGTTAGAAAAAATTAGTCTTTTTTGCACAAAGTGAGAAGCTCTGCAATCATCAAATTCCTTGTCTCTTAGAAAATTCTTGAAATTCATGAATATAAGCCTGCCCCTTGGCCTTTTTGCTCTTTTCTTCATCCTAGTCACGACTCTGCATTGAGCACCCTGTGTGAACATTCTAGAGTTGAATGTTCTAGAGCATTGTTTTAGACCATTGTTTTAAGTTGGGTAAAGTTGAAGTTTATAAAATTTCCCAATTTTTGTCTCCAATTATTATTTTACCTCTTTCTATTTTTCACAACCAACGAGATTCTAAACAAATAGATTATTTTTTATTTTAACAATTAATTTTTTAAAAAAACTTTAGAAAAAGTTCTTAATACTAAAAAATTCTTTAATTTGATTGGCAAAAGTAAAAATATTTTGCGTCTAACTGATGCAATAGTTTTGTGTAATCAATTTCATTTTTAATTCTCTAGAAAACCACATTTATTCAATAGGGTAAATAAAGTACGTCTTCCAAAATTGATTGAGTACAAGTGAATGTTCAACTTTTAGTTTGGAGTTCCAAGCAATTTATTTTAGAACACAATGTGAATGTACACAATTGTAGTTATTATTAGGTTTACATGTTAACATCAATAAAATAATATTGACTAAATCTAGATTCTGCATTGACATCACATATATCAAACAATATTATTATTATGATGTATCTACAGTAAAACATCATATTGCTACAAAAATAAAGTAAATAAAAACAACTACAATTGTTACATATTTGAAGCATTAAACATCAACCATGAACTCGTCTTTTACAACCCACTATTTGAAATTTTTTTTCTATCCAACTAGGTTAATTATGTGTACAATCCCCAATTATTTACAGACTTGAACATTTCACATATGAAGCTTAATTGTTATGCTACTAGGAAGCCTTTTTGAGGTTTTTAACAAAATTCAGGTAAGTCATAGATATTATCATTATGTTGACTCCTTGAAATATGTGCTCTGAGTTACTTATGTTCATTACCAAGGCCATTTTATATTATATATGTAATCCAACCACTTCCATTGTATAAATAGATATTTTTATTGTTTATTATGAAGTGGTGATTATTTATAGGGCCTATTATCTGAACAATTATAATGTCCCAATGTTATATAGAGCACTATAATCTGTAAGTTCTCCGTTTGTTCTCTATTTTTATGTTTTGTCATTAATGATGTCTTTGCATGCATATATTAAAAATAACTTATGATAACATATACTAGTTACCCAAAAACATTTATCAGCTAGAAATGTCAGGAAAGTGTAAACAACAAAATACCAGTCTTAGCAATAATTTTTAGATTTTATTGCAAGTTTGAAACTAAAAGATTTGATGTATATGAGCGTAACCTAGTTCAAAAAAGTGCTTTACATGTCAGATTTTAACATATCTAGAAAGTTCCCTTTGATTGTATACTTCAAGAAGTTCTGCAACAACCAATTGCAAGCCTAAAAATTGAGGTAGTAGCCAACTAGGTGACTCAGAAAAGAAGTTGTAGCAGTCTCACATTTGCTGTCTCCACCCAAAAAATTGTCTTAATAAGGAAATATGACTAGGTATCCTCCAAAGTGTAGAAATAGTTACCCATATCGCCCAAACACTAAATGATTTGCCCCAGAAATACCATGCATTATGTCCAAATGGTGTACCTAGGAAATGAGGCTGTTTACTTATAAATCAATGTAAATGCAAGTCTATGTGAATAGTTTTTATTAAAAAATTAATTTTTTAAAAATCAAAATCATATTACCATTCCAAAAATTGATTCATAGATTTCATAAATAAATTCACAAAAACTATAACAAGTGGAAGTGTAGATCAGACCATCTATCTCTGATTTCATAAATAAATTCACAAAATCTTTTAATTAATGCTATAAAGCCTAATGATGTGACTTTTTTTGGTTTATTAAAAGTGGAAGTATAGATCAGACCATCGATCCCTGATAATATCCAAAATTGGCAAGTCTTTGAAGATGACAAAGACATTATAAAGTTTCTAAATTGTGAAGATCAATTTTGGGGACAAGAAATTGATTGTGTAGCACTTGTGGAAACAATAGATGGAAAGGATACCATTTTTGGTGAAGAAGTTTTTCAGTTGAAACAAACAAGATTCCTAAGGGATTAGTTGTATTATAAAATGTTTTTGATAACTATGATAGATCTAAAACAAGTGAAAAGGAACATGATGTAAATGACTTAGAAGAGATAAACCTTGGAACCCAATAAACACTTAAAAAGGTGTATGTAGGGAGGAAGTTATCTACTAGAATCAGGTAGACTTTAGTTAATTTACTAAGAAAATATAGACATCTATTTGCCTAGTCATATGATGATTTAAAGGCCTACAGAGAGGATTTTTTCAACATAAAGTCTCATTGAAAGGAGATAAACCTCTTAGACAAAAATAGAGGCCTATCAATCCAATTCTAGCACCAAAGATTCAAGAGAAACTAATAAAGTTGAGGGATGCAGAGATCATCAAACCGATTAGGAATTCTTCTTGGGTATCAAACTTGGTCCCTTTTAGGAAGAAAAATGGTGATATAAGATTGTATGTTGATTTCAAGAATCTGAACATCTCTTCACTAAAAGATAATTATGGTCTTCCCAATATGGAAGTTATGTTGCAAAGAGTAGGTAGGTTAGAATTGATGTTCATGATGGATGGCTTCTCTGGATACAATTAGGTGGTTGTGAAAGAATCAGAAGAGTACAAGATTGCATTCAAAACACCTTGGGGAACATATTTTTACAATAGAATTCCCTTTGGTTTATTTAATGGTGCTACTTTCCAGAGAGCCATGGATGTGGCTTTTGTAGACATAATTGATAAGTTTCTAGTGATGTATCATGATTATTTAGCAACATACTCAAAGGATGAAACTGAAAATTGTATGCATTTGGAAAAGGTATCTATCAGAGCTTCCAAATATGGTATTTCCTTGAACCCCAAGAAGCATGCCTTTATAATCACTGAGGGTAAATTGTTAGGTTATTTAGTTGGAAAAGGAGGAGTTAGGATAGACCTGGAAAGGGTGGAAGCTATAGAATTTTTTTAGAAGCTTAAGAATGTGAAAGACATTCAATCTTTCTTTGAGAAAATTAAATTTCTCAGAAGATTTGATACCAATTTTGCAAAAATAAGTAAACTTATTTCCAAAATGTTAAAGAAAGGTTCTAAAATAAGATGGGATGATGAACCAAGTGATGGCCTAATTTTTTTCTCACCTAGTTTGTGTAAAATTTTAGAAAAAATTAGCAAGAATTGTTGAAGAATAACCTAGGGTTTATACAATTTTGTTAGTCCTTAAGAAAACCCTAGGAAAGTTCTTTTGTTTGATCTTTTTGAATTTCTTGAATTTTTTTTAAAAAAAGGGTGTATGTAGTTTCCATGCATACATTCCTTGTCCTAAGTTTTGAAATAGTTCTTCTCTTATATTTTATGAATGATTCAAAAATGCAAAGTTATGACTATGCAAAGCAAAGGAGAGCACGTGTTTGCATACTTATTTCACCTTAAGGTGTTTATATTTGTGAGTGTGCAAATTAAGGAAAATAGAAAATATAAACTATTAGCACATCATCATGGGGTTTAGTTGAATGTCATTTTTCTAAGCTACAAAGTTGTGAGGTAAGAGGAATGTTAAGTTGAGCTAGTTAAGTGCATTGTCACATGATTAAGATGGATACCCGATCTCGGATTTGTGAAGGAGTGATAAAATAAAATTTGAAGCATTGCAAGGTTGCAAGCATAAAGTATTCCAAGGGCTCAACCATGGTGAGGTTGTGAAGTGTTAAAAGTTAAGGGCTTGTCGCAGGATCACAACGGTCATAAAGGTGTGATTAAATAGGGTTGTGAAGTTGTGATTGAATAAGAAGCTACAAGTTCGTAACATCACAAGTCTTATTGTAACAGAGAAATTTTTTGGTGTGAAATGGGAAAATGGTCTTGTTTGTAGCAGTCACACTTATAAGTTTTAAAGCATAAAATGACTTTTTAATGGCAAAATCTAAGTTGGATGTACACAAATTTGAAAAAAATCATAGATTTAACTTATTTTATGAAGATTGGATAGGTTTTCAAATGTGCCACCCTTAAATTCAAAGTAAAGCTATGCTCTCATCACAGAAGTTGATAAAACCTGGAAAGGAATAGGTTGTTATTATCGTTTTCTCAAATTGTTTGAATTTTTGAGCGATTTCAAGTGATTTCATACCCTAACAAAAATGGGTATGAATTGTTTTGGTTTTTCTATAAGAATAGAGTGAAAGAAGTACCAATTTGTAACCATTGGATAAGAAATTTGGGAAAATTGATAATGCCAGAGGTATTTGTAGACGTGGATTTGGTCAAAGCATTAATCAAATGTTATAATCCCACAAGAGGGATAGAAGTGTTTTTCTAGCATTGGATAAAGATACATTCATAGAAGTATTTGATTTGGGTGGACCTATGTCATTTCCCATTGATATTAAAGATTTGAATGAGAATTTTAAGGGGCATAAGAGTTTTAATATGGGTAAAAACATGACCCAACATAATCCCAAGGTGAAGAAGAATGTAGGAGAAATTACAAAGAAGAAAGATATTGACAAAATCACACACTTGGATTTCTTTTAGAGGTATTCTTTGAATACTATGTTTGATATTGACAAAGTCTTAGGTATAGATGGGACCGTGAATGCTTCAGGGGCATAACATGTCATGGCTTTAATATTCAAGACCCAAATCGCTACATAGGTTATGATTTTGTAGAATAAATCATTGAGAGTATTCACAAAGAAATTTTTGTTGCCCAACAAGGAGAATTGGAGGATTTTAAGTTCCCTCATTACTCCTTGCTCATGCAAATGTTATCTCTTTCTATAATCCATATGAAAATGTTATCTCTTTCTATAATGACTTTGTTTATCCAATTTTGAAAATGATAGGTTGTATAATTGAAAGAGTTCCTAGAAATGTTTGGAAGATTGTTAGACCTAAATGGTGATTTGATGTTCAAAACCAATTGACTCATGATTGGGGTAGTGTTTTCTTGTTTGAAGAGTATACTGTTATAAGAATCTTTGGGTGTCATTAACCACCCCACATTTTTCCCAACTATGTTCCCAAGAGGTTAGGATTGGTAGAAATTTTTTGGCAGCTAATTTTTTTGAATAGGGAGTATTTGGGAAAGGGTGTCAAGAAGGGGATATTTTGTGTAGATGTACTAAAGTGGGGGATTTTGAGATTGGAAAGAATGCTATTGAACATACTAATTCCTTTATGAAAAATTATAAGATGCCAATTGGGCTAGCTAGAACCTATAACCCCTACAATGTAGTAAGACATGCTTTGAACAACATGAGAGGATATAATCTACCCCCTACAAAGCTTATGTGGGAAGAGGATATTATTGCTGATGTGTTGAGTGAGGATGTTTATAGGGAAAGAATGATAAAAATTAGAGACATTGTCAGCTATGAGAAAGAAATGGGAAAGGTAAACCCATCTTTTAAAGGTCTTTATCCTGAGGAGGAATATTGGTGTTGGTCTCAGATTAGTTTTGACAAGTGAGTGTCAACACACTTAAGCCATTTACTTAGTTCATGCCAAATGAGTAATACATGCTGAGCACAACATGTAAATATTAGACCATGCCATGTTTCAATGAGTGCCAAGTCACTCATGTGTTGAGTCACTCAGGTGTTGAGCAGATAGACCATGCTAAGTGATTCAGGAGTCGAGTAACAATGGATACCGAGACGTGTAGGTGTTGAGTCAAAGAAAAAATATAGTGCATGTCAAGCATTAGTGACTTCATATGTCGAGTGACACAATTATGACATATTTTTGTGTAATAGCACAAGCAACTATGGAAACCATTTTTGAGCCAACTTAAGGATAGATTACGATATTTTGGAGATAAGGACAAATCTATATTTGGATTCCCTATGCAATTACATGCAACCAATTAGAAAAAGGGAAGGTTTAAGTGGAAAAATAAATGAATCTCAATCGTAGATTCGTACCTAACCCTAAGCCACCTAAGTCTTCTTAGGAAGGGCAAAGCTCTAAACTCTTTATAGGTGAGTGATCAAATTGGAGGAGTGAATAAGATAGTTTGTAGGGCATTCAAGGTGACTTAGAATTAAGAGTGAATTGTAGAATTAGTTAGAGAAGAACAGAGGATAGAGAGAAGAATATAACATTGAGACATGTGATTGTGAAGGATCAATTAGAAATTTTGTAGAAGTGATATGTCATCAGTCAAGCAAGTGCCAATCATAGGATCTATGTTGAGACATTTTAATAGGTGATTTCAGTTAAATCTCTTAACAAAGTAGTCTTAACAGGCTATATGAAATCCTTTAAGACGGTTCTTACTTGGTTGTAAGATTGAAGTCCTCTAACAAAGCACACTTCTAATAGGGTGTTGAAATCCTCTAACAAGATGAGAACTAACAATCTTTGTAAGCCTTTAACAAGGTACACCTTTCATAGGGTAGACCATGATTCATGATCAAAACATTGTAACCTTAACTAGATACACTTTACAACTGTAGTAGTGAAGATTTGTGGGTTTCATCCCCACCCTAGTTTTACCTTCTCACTTGGAAGGTTTCTGGATAATCATATCTCTGGTGTTATGTGTGTGAATGCTTACATGGTTATATGTTTTTAGATGTATATGCTTTACATGTTATTTTAGTTTACATATTAAATGCATATGATGAATGAATGGTGAAAGTTTTATGGGTCCAAGTTTAAACTACTAATTCACCCCCCCCTCTCAGAAGTTTACTCTTTCCACTTGTAATTCCAATAGTTGGTATCAGAGCCCAGTTCTCTGAAAGAGAAGCTTTGTAGCTTTGAGGAAAGATCTTGAAATGGAAGTCTACAAGTTGGGAAAGACTATTGAGAACTAGGAGATTGAAATACATCTCATACTACATCAACTAAATGAAGCAAGAGAGGAACTAAAGAAGTCCTTGAAGAGAAGGAAAGAGATTGCTATTGTGGAGAATGACACACAATACAAAGAGATAGACACTACTAAGCTATTTTTAGATGGAGACTCAAATGAATTTGACGCAACCGTTGTAGATCTAGTGGAAAATAATAGAATCCAAGCTAAGGAAATCAAAAATCTCAAGTTAGAACAAGAATCACAAGCCATACTGGTGTGCGAAGTGGTTGAATAGAAGAAGAAAGCCATGGAAGACAAAGCCATGATTGAGAAGGAAAAATAATTCTAGCCAATAGACTAGAAGAGAAGTCAATAGAACTAACCATGATTTCCAACATGTAATTGGATACTCTAAGTCAATGATGAATGACAACTATGAACTGAATGTCAAGGTCGACATTGAGATAACTACATTGAAGTTGTAGAATGAACAACTATAGAGTGACCTGAAAAGAGAAAATGAATTTGCTAAAAGTTTCAACAACCTAAATGAAGCCATCAAATACTTTGAGCAATTATTGAGATCCCCTAGATCAAACAATGATACATCAGGATTGGGTTACACAAGCACTGGTGAAGGATAATCATTCAAAGTTGTTGAAGAAAGGAACTCAAAGGTAAGAACTCCAAACCTGCTTGTCATAATTGTGGTAAGAAAGGACATACTGCTAATATGTGTAGGAGAAAGAATACAAATTAGAATGTCATGCCTAAGAACATGACTCATTGTCATAAGTGCAACAAGAAAATTCATCAGGCACATGAATGTAGAACTAGGACCATGCATAAACAAAGATTTGAAGGATATTGCTACAACTATCAAATGTACGGACATAGAACCTTTGAATGCCAATCCAAATCCACATGGTCATCAAACAAGCCAATAAATGTAAGAAAAAATGAGAACTTTTATAATTGGGATTATAATACAAGATATAGCTATCATTATTGTCAAGAATATGGACATGTTCTTAAGAATTGTATTAGGACACACTTCAATGGTAACTACAAAAGGTGGTTGAGTCAAACCACATGTTTTAGCTATTTGAAGAATGGTCACATCAGTAAGTATTGTCCAACTAGGTCAAAGGCATCAAGTTGTGAATTTGATAAGGGCAAAGGCAAGGAAGACATTGAAGACATCAGAGATGAGATGAACAAGACATGGAAAAAGAAAGATGATTGCAACACATCAAATGGAGAAGGGATCACTTCACCCAATGGGTTAGGTGATCACACCTCATCAAACTAGGAAATCAAGAGGTATGTGGGACTGATATTCAAGTATTATATCATACGCTAGTTCCAAAGGAGATAGTATTGAAAATACTACATTAGCACGAATAAAGATGCAAAATGTTGTTGAAAATTCAAGTTAAATCTTTAAGTTTTTCATGTTGTTGCCGAGCATGAAATGTTTCCTATGTATGTTAAGTGGAATGCTAGTTGATGCCAAGATGCCAGACTATCTAGTTAATGCTAAGCTCATAGTAGTTTCCAAGTGATGATATCAATGGATGCTGAGTGATCCTAAAATTGGTTGATATTAAGCTTACAGCTATGTAAGCACTCAACATTAAATGCAAGGTTTTCAAAGGGTATATGATTGATTTTTCTCATTATTCATCATTTTGAATTTGAGCAAGAGCAAGCTAAGTAGCAGGCAATTCAGAATCCTATTCAAAGTGTTTGCAAATTTTTTAGCACCAATCTCACACCAGTTATCAAATTTCACAAGGTATTTATCACAAGCCAAGCTATGTAGTTTAATTTTTCATAAACCCTAGTATGACAAAATGGAATCTAGTTCAAAAAATGTTGAAGGAAAGGAGGTTTTGAATGTTCATCTTGTTAGTAATGAAGTTAACCAACCCATATTTAAAGCCATTCCTGGCATTTCCTATAAACAAGATCCTTCTAACACATTGTTAATGATCCTACCAAATGTAATTATGGTGCAAGATGTGAGGAAGTGCTATAATTGCAAGATAGGAAGTATAGGAGACATGGAGATAAGAGATGCATATAATAGATTGTGTGAAAGTGGTTTTTTGAAAGAGGAATACAAAATTGTTGAGAAAAAGGGTTTAACACAAGCCCTAGATTTTCTTAATGTGTTTAAAATTGAGTGGATATGAATTGTACTAAGCCAAATTCATGATGGTTCTTTATGGCTAGAGGGATGACCTATCAAGATTACCAAGAGAATAATTCATAGGGTTACTGGCTACCAACCCTAGATCAGCCAAAGACACTTAGAAGTGATTCCAAGGAAGTAATTGAGAAGAACACTGGAGCAAAATGGAATAAGAGAGGCATGACACTAGATACTATCATTGATCCATTGCTAAACTTTTCTATAAGGGTAATATCACACAAATTCTATCAATCTATTAGATTGAATAGTGCATTTTTTATAGCTGTGGATATTGGTTATAAAATTGTTAAGAAAGATCATACATATGATCTAGTAGAGCTACAACTACAACAACTGATGGAGAATCTTGGAGCTATCAGGAAAACCAAGAGTGCATAATGCAAGTTTGGTTACATAAATTTCCCTCTTTTGGTAATGTAGGATGGAATACCAATAGGTTAGTTGTGGTGTAGATCAATGAGTATATTGAGTAGATGGGAAAAAACTTTGAAACCTTGATGACAAGTTCCTTTGAAGATTTTAAGAAATCAATGAAGGAAAGAATGAGGATACCAGTTTCTTAGGTTGAACAACACTATAATGACATATGTTTTCTTGTTGATGTTGATTACACTTTTGTGCAAGCTACCACACCAAAGATAAGATGGTTAAGACCACTTCGGTATGAAATTAATATTGATGAAGCCTCAGCAACCATCACTGCACTACTAGAAAAGGAAATAGATAAAAGTGCAAAGATATTTGGCAACTATGAGATGGTAAAATCAAAGATTACCATGGAGTTGAAAACTGCATTAGCCATTAAGAAGAAAGATAAGATAGTGAAGAAAATAAAAGCCAAATTTGGAGGTGTCAAGGAGGAGGAAGAAGAAGAAGAAGAGGATGAAGATGAAGAAGAAACACAAACTCAAGCATCTCTTACATTGACCCAAGGCATGGAAGAAGACAAGGAAGAGGAGGAAAGTAAAGGTGCTGAGGGAGAAGAACTCGAGGAAGGACCTACTCTTGTCAAGCCAAAGAAGAGGAAGGCTAAGGCACAACCAATGGCAAGGGCAAAGAAGATTGTCAAACCTAGCCCAACCAAGCCCACTGCTCCTACCACTAGAGCCAGCACGTGCTACAACTCAAAAGGGCAAGGAAAAGACAAAGATAACTGATCAAGGAGGATAAGTACAAAAGAAGTAAAGAAGAAAGTATGTAGCATAGCTAGATTCTGATGAAGAGAAGACTAAATCAAATGACAATAGCCAATTCAAGGTGGTGAGTCATAATCATCTTTTAGATCTTGAAAACTTATGTGAAAATGTCAAAAGCAATGTAGATTTATTTGGTTTGAAATATATTGATTTTGATAAATCAAGAAAAGAAGAGAAAAACTAAGTGGAAGAGGCATTATATGCCATGATGTCAAATTTTAAGAACACTCCACTAGAATATTCCAATTCAATACCAAAAGATTTATATGATATTGTTGAGCAAAAATGGCATTATTGTCTGAATTTGGAAAAATAGATTAGGGAAACAACATTAGCCCAAGTTATGTCAAAATTGACAAAGGGAAAAATTGCTAAGGCTTTCAAGAGATATGCAGTTAGGTTCACACCTAAATATAGAGCCTTTAGCATTCTTCAAAATAATATTGAAGATGTGGTCAATAAATCAACTCAAATATGGAAATTTTTCTATGGGTTGACCACTATGAAACAAGGAGAAGTTGACCCTTCAGAGGGTAAACAAGATGATGAAAAGGAAAATAATGATAAGGAAGATGATAATAAAGATGATATAGTTGGGGGAGAGACAGAAAAGTAAGATGGTGACAAGGGAACAACTGAGCAACAACAAGATGAATAGAGTGTGCAGGACACACAAGTACTAAATGTCAGTCCTTTCCATGACACAACCAAGCTCACTACAAGCATAATTGTTAAGGATGTTTCCAATACTTTAGCTCAGAACATCAATCCACTTCCTACAAAAAACTTGAAGAAGATTTTAGACCATTCTATACTCCAAGCTAAACTCTATAAAAATCCAATTTTGGTTAGTGTGGAAGAATTGCGAAAGGCAATAATTGAGGACACAAGAGAAAAGGTGAATCCACAAGAACTGCCTTCTGTCATCCCTTTAGTTACTAATGTAAAACCTTTAGTTCAAACAATAGTAGATACATCTACTAAGGTCGATACAAGTGTTAAAGTTGATACTATTACGAAGAAGCAAGAAAAAGAGAAAGATATTATAGGACATCAAAAAATAGGACAGATAGATTCATCTGTACCTAAAGCACAAGAACAAGGTGCTACTCAAGTCATAGTGATAGAGTAGGGAAAGCCTAAAGAGCATAAGTTAACACCTAAGGTAAATGAACATGAATCCATCCAAGCACTGGTAGCCCTACCAACATCTAGTACTCCTTCTACATGAGCTCTTCAAAAGCCAAGCACATAAACCATTCCATTACAAATCTCAATGCCAAGCCCTAGCTCATCAGAGGTTGATAAGGTAATTCACTATGGAGACATAAGCCTTGATGAAGAAATTTTTATTCCAAAGTATGGCTATTACATTATGACATTGGAAAAAATAGGCATATTACAACAAGCCTTAGAGAGGAAAAAGCATCAAGAAATGCTTGGGAGTCAAAATAGGCAGAAGCAAGCACTCCAAGATATTAAGGACATCTGTCTAGATGCATTCAGCCTACCAACTCCTAAAGAGACCAAGTCATTGATAGAACAACTAAAAAATATAGTAGAGAAGGTCACTAATGAAGACCTTGATACAAATGCAAAACTCTTAGAATGGTCTAAATAGAAGTTTCAAGGCAAGGTAAATGAGAAAATATCTAGTGAGATAGCATTAAAACAAGTTGCATTGGAAACAAAGGTTGAGGATTTAAAGAAGGTACTTGAGAATATATTCTCATTGTACACAAAACTATGTGATTCTACACTCTTCACTCAAGAGACTAGGAGTCATATTTTGAGTCTGGAGAGAAACCCCACCATATCAGGTACTAAGCTACCTCAGAACCCTACTCAAAGTGAGAAGCACTTTAGAACATTGCTTCAGACATGGAGTCATTTAGCTATCTTAATAGTAGATGAGGCTAACATTAGAGCCAAACTGATAAGTATTTAGGCTACCCTCACCCCACATATGGAGATAATGCACAAGGAGCTAGGCTATCTCGAGACTTTATTGAAGAAACACCCCAATCTTTCTACTTTATATTGTCTAGTGCACCTTGCTACTAAGCTTGCAATCCAAATCAATTCATTAGATGTTTCATGCTACAACTGGGAAGCAACCCTTAAAATCATAATGGATGTCTATAATTTTTTTTTTGGACAAACACACCATAGGTGTATAACCCATTTGACATAAGTGTCAAAAAGGGGGAGATATAATACAGGGGGAGATATAATACAGGGGGAGATATAATAATAATATAACATGGGGGAGATATAAAAGAAAGGGAGATATAATATGAGAAATATGATAAGGGGGAGTATGAACAAAGGAGAAGTGATATACAAAGGGGGAGCATAGTAGCAAAGTTATATCATTACAATGATATGCATTTTTGGAGAGAGAGTAGCAAATAAATACAAATATTAGCTAAGACAAAGCATATCAGATGAAAGAGTATCAGATACAATGCATTGAAGTTAAAGGGAGCACAAATTTTGGATACAAATCAGGCACATTAACTCAGGGGGAGTTATCAAATTTTGAGGTATACAAGTTAGTGCAATTTTTTTGAAAATTTGAAGTCTTGTATATATGCTGAGTCATGGATATGTTATGCTCAAGAAGATTGAGGTTGATTATGTATATTCAAGTGTTTTTGACACTCATGTTAAAGGGAGATTGTTGATCTCAGATTGGTTTTGACAAGTGAGTGCCAACACATTTAAGCCATTTACTTAGTTCATGCCAAACTAGTAATACATGCCAAGCACAACATGTAAATATTAGATGATGCCAAGTTGCAATGAGTGCTGAGTCACTCATGTGCTAAGCAGATAGACCATGTCGGGTGATTTAGGAGCTGAGTAAATAGTGGATGTCAATCAGTGCAGGTGTCAAGTTAGAGCAAAAATATAGTGCATGTCAAGCATCAGTGACTTCATATGCCGATTGACATAGTTTTGACATATTTGTTTGTAATGGAACAAACAATTATGTAAACTATTTGAAAGCTGACTTAAGGATAGATTATGATATTTTGGAGATAAGGATGAATTTATATTTGGATTCCATATGCACTTACATGAAACCAATCAGAAAAAGGGAAGGTTTAAGTGGCAAAATGAATGAATCTCATCTATAGATTCATACCTAACCATAAGCCACCTAAGTCTTCTTTAGGAGGATGAAGCCCTAAACTCTTTATGGGTGAGTGATCGAATAGGAGGAGTGAACAAGATAGTTTGCAAAGCATTCAAGGTGACTTAGAATTAAGACTGAATTGTAGAATTAGTTAGAGAAGAACAAAGGATAGAGAGAAGGAATATAATTGAGACATCTGATCGTGAGGGATAATTTAGACATTGTGTAGAGGTGATGTGTCATTAGGAAAGCAAGTGCCAATCACAGGATCTATGCTAAGACATTTTAATAGGTGATTTTAGTTAAATCTCTTAACAAACTATTCCTAACAAGTTGTATTAAATCCTTTAACAAGGTGCTTACTTAGTTGTAAGATTGAAGTCCTTTAACAAGGCACACTTCTAATAGGGTGTTGAAATCCTCTAACAAGGTTAGACCTAATAGTCTTTGTAAGCCTTTAATAGGGAAAACCTTTCATAGGGTAGACCATGATTCATGGTCAAAACATTTTAACCTTAATTGGATACACTTTACAACTATAGAAATGAAGATTTGTGGGTGTCATCTCCACCCTAGTTTTACCTACTCACTTGGAGGGGTTTTGGGTAATCATATCTGGTGTTATATGTGTGAATGCTTACATGGTTATATGTTTTTAGATGCATATGCTTTACATGTTATTTCAATTTACATATTGAATGCATATGATGAATGAATGGTGAAAGATTTATGGGTTCAAGTTTAAACTACTGATTCACCTCCCTCTCAAAAGTTTACTCTTTCCACTTGTAATTCCAACAATTGGGTCAGACTGGATAAGTGTGTCGACAATTTTGATGAGTTGGTAGCTCAAGACCCTGAGGAAATCATGAAGAATACTGATCCAAAGTATGTTGATGATGAATATATAGTGGAGGTATCTGATGATCAGAAATAAGAATTCAGATTACAATACTTGGTGTAGAACCTACTGTATTGTGAGTTAATTAAAAAATCATTAAAATGCCACAATAGAAGATTCACAAGCCAAAAGTGATCCATTCCATTCAAAAATAGAGTTTATAAAAGTATGGTGGATCCCAAGGGTCATCGCTATCCCTTGGAAATGAAAATGAAGAGTCCATAGATAATTAATTAAAAAATAAATCTAAACAACTATAAAAAAACTACAAAAATCCATATTAAAATAATACATCTACTTGTAGAAGTCATAACTTTCTACTCCTAGCTTGAAATCATGAACCGTTAGAATTTTTGGAAAGATCTTCTAGAGTTCTAAATTTTGTGTTTGAAGTCTTAAGCATAGAATTGGGAATTCTTGGCCCAATTGAATCCCATAAATGCCCCAGAGGCCTGCGAAAATGCAAAATACTAAAACATAAAAAATACCAAAAAAATAGATTTTGGTATTTTCTCATTTTTTCTTGTGCCAACATATTCAGCATCTTTCTGGACCATGTTTTGATCATCCCCCCCCCCCCTTTGAGAGGAAATGGGCCCCATTTCATCTAGACTTTGAATCAGATGTGGAAAATGAAGCTAGATTTGTTCATGTGTAAGCCACTTTCCCTATTGAATAAATTGTCCTGCTTTCACCACACGATATAAATAGATTTTTTGGTTCCTCAAATTCTTCATGAAAACCTCCATAATTTGATCACTTTGAAGTGGATTAACAACTTCTAGGATCAACTCTATATGATTGATTTCTTCAGCAACATCTGCAATGTCTAGTAAAGGAGGGAAATATGGCTTCAATAGTTCTACATTAAAAATTGGATGAACACCCAAAAATGTAGGCAAGTTGAGTTCAAATGCATTTTCACCAACTTTATTGATGATCTTATAGGGACCATAATGAAGAGGATGAAGCTTTCTATGAGGGCCTTGTAAATGTTCCTTCTATAAATGCAACCATACCTTAGCCCCAACCTAAAAATTATGAGGAGTTTGATGTTGATCATGCCTTTTTTTATACTTCTTAGTGGTCTGCTCCAGAATTTCATGAACCTGTTGCTGCAAATGATGAATTTTATCAATGAACTTCATAGCTTTGTCCTTCTCCTTATCCAAGCATGGTACCAAGTTAGATTGCATAACTAAGATAGAAACATCTATTGGTGCTAAGGGTTGATATCCAAGAAAAACTTCAAATGTGTTGTGGCCAATTGAGCTATGAATTGCCCTATTGTAGCTCTGTTGCACATATGGAAGGCTCTCATCCCATGTATGAGGATGTTTAGAGTGATACATACATAGTATTTGAATAATCATTCAATTAACAACCTCTGTTTGACCATCTATTTAAGGATGAAATGTAGTAGAATTTGTTAGTTTTGTGTCCATCATTGCCCATAATGAAGACCAAAATTTACTGAGAAATCAAGTATCCATATCTGAAATAATGGTTTTTTGGTAGCCCAAAATGAACCCAAACATGCTTGAAAAAGAGTTTTGCAATTTCTTCTATAGAGATTGCCTTTCTACAGGCCACCAAGATTGCCATTTTTGAAAATCTATCTACTACAACATATACACAATCATGCCCATGTTTAGTGGTAGGAAGACCATATATAAAATCCATTGAAATTGAATGCCAAGGTTTATCTGGAATAGGAAGTGGTAAATATAAACCCAACTTACGATTTGCAGGAATGTATTCTATCACATCATTTTTCATTCTTGGCTAGTAAAAATATTTTTGTAGTATAGTAGTAGTCTTACCTATTCCAAAATGATTGACAACCTTACTGTAGTGAGCTTCCCATATTAACTTCTTACTTCTTCCTTAGGAACACAAATTTGGTCAAAGTGTAAAAGCATTCCATCTTGTAGGTAATAATCATTCACATGTTTACCTTCCACAAGCTAAGTATAAACATCAAAAAATTCATTATCCTGTCCATACAAGTGGGCCCAATTTTCTGTTTGGTGACCACATGATTCTAATACCATAGTTATTCTTGCAATTGGTGGCCTACTCAAATAATTTTCTACCTTATTGGTGCTTCCTTTCTTATGAAAAATGTTGAGATGAAATTGTTGAAGATAAGCTAACCATATTTGGTGCCTATCATTCTGTAATTTGCCTTGTGTTTGCAAAAATTGAAGGGGTTTGTGATATGTGTGAATGATAGTCACCTTTCCCAATAGATAATGTTTTCGCTGCTTGCAAACTTGAACAATAGCATATAATTATTTATCATAAGTGGGATATCTATGCACTGTATTAGAAAAAGTTTCACTATGGTAGGCAACTAGATGTCCATGTTGCATGAGGACTGCTCCCAAGGCATATTCTGATGCATCAATTTGAATTTCAAAAGGTTGTTGTAAATTAGGAAGAGATAAAACAAGTGCAGAACATAACCTTTGTTTTAACTCCTCAAATGCTTGTTGTTGAGCACTTGTCCACTTGAATTTAACTTTTATACCTCCTCATAATGACCTATTCAAAAGTCGAGACAAATGTGAAAATCCAAAAACAAATCTGCGATAAAAGTTAGCTAACCCTAAGAAGCTACGCAACTCTGTGAGATTCCTTGGAGTAGGCTAGTCTTTAATTACTTGGATATTTTCAGGATCAACAATAACACCTTCACTATCAATAGCATATCCCAAGTACTTAATACTTTTCATACCAAAATAACATTTTTTTCTTATTTGCATAGAGTCCATGGTCTTGCAATACAAACAATATATGTTCCACATGTTGCAAATGCTCTTCCCATGTTTTACTAAAAACTAGAATATCATCTAGATACACAACTACAAAAGAGTCTGTGAATGGCCTAAGCACACCATTCATCATCCTCATAAATGTGGCTAGGGCATTTATAAGGCCAAAAGGCATCACCAACCATTCAAATAATCCCTCTTTGGATTTAAAAGAAATCTTCCATACATCTATTGGATCAATTGGTACTTGATGGTATCCATATTTCAAGTCAATTTTAGTGAATAATTTTTCCCCTCTAAGCTGGTCTAAGATATCATATATCCGAGGAATTGGATATCTATTTTTTTATAGTTATCTTATTCAATGATCTATAATCAATACAAAGCCTCCATGTACCATCCTTTTTCTTTGCAAGAAAAATTGGGCTACCATAGGGAGATGCACTTGGGCAGATATGTCCTTTCTAAATCAATTCTTGTATTTGCCTTTTTCTAGAACTGACCTCCTATACACTGGCTCTTTAGGAAATGGGGTTCATGGTATCAAATCAATAGAGTGTCTAACTTGGCAATGTGAGGGTACCCCTATTGGTAACTCAAACACATTCTAATATTTTGTTAAAATCTAATCCATTGATCTTTGTTGTTTTGTTGTGATGGACAAAATGGAATTAGAATTACACACACTTTTCTTTTGTTCCTCAGGATGAATCATCAATAACACAAATGTACCTCTTTGGGCTATCAATTTTCTACATTGTTTTGCACTAATCAAAGATGCAGAGTGTGTAGGACTTACCTCTAGAATCCTATATTTTTGTCCACCTAATTTTATTGTCACACTTCATGGTCTAGACTCATACACCCCATGATGTTGATACATGTATGGCTGCCCTAGCAAAATATCACACACATCAAGAGGAGCTACATCACAGATCACCTCATCTTTGAATGGTTTAATGGAATATGATAGATGACATTGTTTGTTTACTTGAATATCTCTCCCTTGTCCCACTCATCACATAGAATATGGTTGTGGGTGTGATGTTGTCTTTAGATTCGATCTTTTTACAGTCTCAGCAGATATCAAATTCTTTTGACTACCACTATCAACAATAAAATGCAAAGCTTTTCCTCCTACCCACATTTGTGAATGGAACAATCTCTCTTCATTATCATGAGAAAATACCTTTGCAGTGGCCATTGTGGCATATGGGTTAGCCTCAATGATTTTTTCATCCTCTTTTTATTTTCCAAAATCTGTCACCTTAGGTGCAATAGCTTCTTCATGGGTTTCCATCATTAAATTCTTTATAGTTCTACAATCTTTGGTGTTATGAGAGGGACTTTTATGGACTTCACACCACATACTTGAGTCTTGCCCTATTTTCTTTATGACCCATGTCTTCTTTTCTGGTGCATTTGGAGATGGCTCCATGGTTGTTTACTTTCCCATTGGCATATTACCTTCACCTTTCCATTTGTTGTTCATTGCATTTTCCCTCCTCCCTTTTTGTTTGAATTTCTCCTCAATTTTTGATGCATATTTGAAAGCACTAGACAATGTTTCTATATTCAAGAAATCCATTTCAGTCTAAAAATATCTATGAAGACCACTCTTATACTTCAGAACTCAATGTTTTTCTGAGTCTTTGATGCCAAGCTTTGTAGAGAGAGCATGAAATATGTTGGTGTACTCTTGAACTAATTGATCTTTCTTTTGTTGGAGTAATCTCCATTGCATATATTTCTGTTCATAGGTATCCTCAGGGTAATATTCTTATTTTATATGCTCTACAAATTCTTTCCATGTGGGTTTTCCATCAAACATCAAAAAAAATTTATGTTCATCTTAAGCCTCTTGGTTTTCTTTAGTTGTTAAGTGAGCCTCCCATGCCAATTTCACATGATTCTTAGCTTTGACGAGGGCACAGGTTATTTTTTCAATATCTAAGAAATTATTAACACAAAAGTACCTCTCCAATTTGGACAACCAATCATCAACAACATCTACATCAATTTTTTCTTGAAAAGTTGGAATATCAAAATTTACCTGCATCTTGAATGGGGTTTACCCACCAATTTTTGGATTGCTTGGACTAGCTTGTGCCTCTTGTTTTCCAAGCATCTCTGAAAATTGCTTCATCATTTCTTCAAATTTCTTATTTAATGCTTCTTCAACCAGTGTCTTAAGGGATTCGTCCATCCTATAAATTTGTTATTTTTCCATTTGCAATCGTGTGCATGTCAAAGGAAGATAATCTGAGAGATCTCTTGTGCCCAACCCCAACCTTTGATAAGCTAACCATGTACGATGGGATATACAAGAGTGAGCAAGCTCTAATACCACTAATCTAAAATAAGAATTTAGATTACAATTCCTGGTGTAGAACCTATGGTATTGTGAGTTAATTGAAAAATCTTTAAAATGCCAAAATAGAAGATTTGCAAGCCAAAAGTGATCCATTCCATTTGAAAATAGAGTTTATACAAGTATGATGGATCCCAAGGGTCATCACTATCCCTTAAAAATGAAAATGAAGAGTCCATAGATAATTAATTACAAAATAAATCTAAACAACTATAGAAAAACTACAAAAATCTATATCAAAAAATGTCTACTTGTAGAAGTCATAACTTTCTACTCCTAGCTCGAAATCACGAACCGTCAATTTTTTTGTAAAGATCTTCTAGAGTTCTACATTTTGTGTCCAAAGTCTCAAGTGTAGTGCTATGACTCCTTGGCCCAGGCGAAGCCCAAAAATGCCCCAGAGGCCTTTGAAAATGCAAAATACTAAAACATAAAAAATACCAAAAAAAAAGATTTTGGTATTTTCTCATTTTTTCTTGTGCCAACATATTTTGCATCTTTCTAGACTGTGTCTTTATCATTTGATGAATAGGATTAATCTAAAGACGAGTAGCCTGAATAGGGTGTTCAAGATGTTCTTGAGAGTTCTGCATGGGAAGAACAAAGGCATAAGAAGAAAAAGATGGTAGAAATACCAGACAAGGCTCAACAAAAGGCTCTTCAAATTTTTCCAAGGGGAGGTAAGTACTTTGATGATGTTAGAAGAAGATTACTAATGACTCAGGTATTTGAGAATGAGCAAAGAGAAGAAATTGAAATTAGAGACACAAATTATTGATGATAGAATCATTGAGGCTAAGGAGTTTATGGATGATAATAATTTGATTAAGTCACATGAGTTCAAAAGCTTCCTTTTTAAAATAAATAGAAATGAATTGAAATTGCAAATAAAGCCTAGAGATTTAGTTGAAAAGCTTGTTGGGTTGATACAAAAGTTGCAGAAGTATGGCCCTGCTAGTGAAACCCTCACTGCTGAAGAGGCTAGAGATCTAGTCAGGAGAAGTGAAATGATTATCTTCCTAGGATGGGGTCTAAGCTCTTTGTTTTTACTTGATCAAATAAGAAGACAAGAGAGATTAGTTTCTTTTGAAGATGAAGACCAATATGGGGAGATAATGGGATCAGGGTTAATGTGGATGCCTAGATAATGGCTATATAGAGTTTAAGCTCCAAAGGATGATAAGCCCACTCACATGGAAATAAAGGATGTGCAATCTACATCCAGTGACTAGATTTTGGGAATGAATACTTTGGTAGTATTAATGGGTAAGCATGAGATGGACACCCTTCAAGATCAACTTGAAAAAACCTATGAAAAATTTATTAGGACAAGGAGTTATGAAGAGGAAATGAAGAAGACTTATGTATTACAAAAAAAGTCATCAAACTAGAAATGGAGGTGGCTTCACTGAAGAAAAATGTCAGAACTGTTACAGAGGTTCATGACAAAGAAGTGCAGACAGAGGGCTAGATATTTCAGATAGGGGAAACATTAGGCCAAGCTATGGACATTGATGAAGAAAAAATAGAAGTTAGTAAGGATGCAGAGATCAGATCTTTAAAGAGTTTATTAGTCGATAAGATCAATGCATTGAAGATAGTCTCACAAAATGTGTATGGCAGTTATATTGCCTTAGAAGGAGTGGAATACAAACGTGTAGAGATGATTGCTATGATCTCTCCATTATATAGCACATGGGGCCTTTACAATCATTTCTTTGACAACATAATCACTATATTTCCCCAGAAGAAGGACTTACCAAAGGCAGCCATTATGAGTACAATAAAACTAATTAATAAGGTAAGAGATCTAAATGGTTTCTTTTGGGGGATGATGTAGCTTGTACAAACTAAAATGAAAGAAATTGCTACTAGGACACCAAATTTTGTGCCTATAATCTTGGATAGTGAAGGAAAAATAAAGGACTATATTGAATGGTCATCATCATTTGATAATATCCTTGATCATCCTAGGTTTTTGTCTTTTTGTAACAATGAAGCAAGTGCCACTACTATCTATGATATGATAGACATACTTTATAAGTTAGAAGCACAGATGTCTAAAGTAGCTTTTGAGGTCAAAGCTATAACCAATGCTAAATGGATCAAATGCCTAGAGGAGTTGGACATAATCAGAGATATCACATGGCCTGACATTGATACGAACATCACTATTTGGGAATTGATTGTAGATATCAAGGCACTGTAAGCCGATGATAGCAACTAAATACAGTTGAGATGCAGTTCAAAGAAGGAAATGGTAAAAAAAAGCCATGGATGGTGATAGGAACTAAAAGAAAAATTTGATTTGTTGAAAAGATATTTGCTGACAAATGCCACTTGCTAGTTTTTGTAACTGCATCTTAATTTTGGGACCAAGTACAAATAATTTTTTGCAGATAACATATAGGAATATCTTTGTACCTTTTTTTGATGAAGATTTTGACAAGTGTCCTCCCATCTAAAGCTTGTTGTAGTCCTTTCAATAAAAGGATTCCCAAGATGTGGAGTAGGGGTCAAATTTTTTGGTAATTTTGAGAATTATGGTATTGTTATCGGTCCATTGAGTCCATTGTAAGTTTCATGATGTATTCTCCTAAGTCTGAGAATACAAGTGAATGTTGAGAGATCTACTATTTGTTTTGAAGGTTTTTTTATTCTTACCAACATTCTTGCAATTTTCAAAATGAAAATTAATGCAATAGGGAAAGTTATGCTATATTTTTGTCTTTGAATTCTTTCTCCATTGTTGTGTAATGGTTATCTTGGGATTGTATAAACAAGTTTTATACAAATTAATGCAACTAGGATAGGTTGTATATCAATTTTCTATTGCTTTTAACTCAAGGAATTAAGTAAATGCTCCGATAAATTGATAGGGTTTCTCATTATACAAAAAGGATATTCATAAGGATGAGTTTGGGGATAAATACTGATAAAATTAATTGTAATGCAATTAATTAGTTCAAAATGTTTTACTAGATAGAATCTAAATCCCAATAAATAGGGCATTGATCATATATTCAATTACAGTTTGAAGAAAATCATGGGGTTGCATTGGGCATAAATATAAAATCAAAATAAATTTTACTTTAAATGCACAAAGAATATCACACCTAGTTAATACTTGTTTGCATTTTGTCTCTAAGTTATAGTTAGTTACTATTACCTAGAATTACTTGTAAATCTGAGAACAATTATGAAAAATTTGTTGTAAGGGATGAATATTGCAATAAAATGTCATTGAATAAGTAAAGTGTGAATATAGAATCAAGTTTTGAATCTTTTATCCCTTAGGTGCACCTGCCTTGGTTTTTAGAGCCAAAAGAGTAGAAAATCTTTGTGATTTTGTTGAAGTTGGGTCCAGATCTAAAGACCATCTAGCTGAACATAGGAAGTAGCTAACCCTTAGGCTATTTTGATCTTTGTTATCTTTTTTAAAAGTATTTTTTTTCTTAGTAGTATAAAAACACCAATACCAAGTATGACTTTTCAAAAGATAAAACAAGCAATAAATGATGCTCTTTTCTTAAGGGATCCCAATTATTCTAAGCCTATGCACATTTTTTCCTTTTCCTCATTCCATACTATTGCAATAGTCTTGTTATAGAAGAATGAGGATGGATTTGAATAGCCAATATCATTTTTCAGTAAATTTATATAGGCTATAGAGTTGAAGTATGATATCAATGAAAAATAGGCTTATTCTTTGGTTAAGGTTGTAAAGGCATTTAGATGCTATCTAATGGGAGCTACTATAATTTCTTTTGTACCTAGTGCTATAGTAAAGGATATCTTATCACAACAAGAAGTCTTAGGGAGAAGATGAAGATGGATCAATAGGATCAAATAATTTAACATAGATATTCAGATTACCAAGTTGGTAAGAGGAGAATGACTTGCTAAGTTGATGATAGAGGATAATGTTGAAGCAAACCAAATGAACTAGCTTGATGTTGATTGTAGAAGTGGATTGTGTGACATGGATATATTTGATTGGTACAAAGAGATATTTTACTTACAAAATATGAAGATTCCACTAGGGTTGAATGATAATCAAAGGAAAGCCTTAAAACTGCAAGCTATCAGATATGTTATTGTAAGTGGGCAACTATAGTGGAGTATGGAAGTTGTGCTACTTAAATGTATTGATGAGGAATATTCAATGATAATATTGAATGAGATGCATGGTGGAATATGTAGAGGCCATTAAATTGATAAGACTATAGCTCATGAGGTGATCAAAGAAGGATTTTGGTGGCCCACTATTTTTAAGGATGGGCATAAACTTGTGAAAAAATGTGATGCTTGCCAGACATTCACTGGTAAGCTAAAATTATTTGGTAATTTACCATTAAAAATAGTAGAAGTGCAAGCACCATTTTTGAAATGGAGAATAGATTTCATAGGTAAAATTGAAAATAAGTCAAGTGGGGGACATTTTTGGATTCTGGTAGCTATTGATTATTTCACAAAATGGGTAGAAGCAATCCCTACCAGAAAGTCCACTAGTAAGGTACTGATGGATTTTATCTTGAACAACATCATTGTTTGCATTTCCTTCCTTGAGAAGATAGTCATAGATAATGCAATGTGTTTTAGACCTTAAGAATACAAGGTTTTCTATGAAAAGTATGGCATTACTAGGTCCACTTCATCACCATATCATCCCCAAGGAGATCAACAGAAGAATCAAGTAATAAGAGTTTACTAAATATCTTTAAGAGGATCTTAGAAAAAAGAAAGAGAGCTTGGGATTCCAAACTACCATTGGCACTATGGGATGACAAGTTAATAGTAAAAATGGCCATAGGATGTGCACCATTTGATTTAGTAAATGGAGTACAAGCTAGATTGTCCCAAAAAAAATTAAGGGGGATTTAAATTTTTTCTCAAATGTAGATTGAGATGGATGATATTCTATAGCTAGATGAGACAAGGGGAGATGCTTATACTAGAAATTCTTTCTAAGTAAAGCACCTATATGATAAGAAGACAATAGCAATAAAAATTTAGCCTAAGGACCTGGTGCCACTATGGAATGGTAGGCTAGAAGAAAAGGGCAAATTAAAATTTGATCCTATTGGCTAGGTCCATATTTGATTCATGAGAATTGAAGAGAAGATTCTTACTTTATAAAAGAACTATCAAGAGGTAATCTGTAGTTTCTAGTTCATGGAAAATTCCTAAAAAGGTATTTCTATTGAAGTACTTGTTTTTCCATGAACATTAGTTTAGGGTTTTGTATATTTTGTAAATTTCTATACAGTCATGTGGTTCTTTCTTGTTTTGTGTGTTCCCCTACTTTGTTAGGCATTTCTTTCCAAATGTTATCAATGTGATGTCCTATGTATGGTATTATTAACCCAAAAAATTTGAATTGTTGCATTGATAAAGGTTATCCATCATCCCCAAATAGAGCCACTGATAGTCTATATATTCACTGTGCTAAGATTCTAAAAATATATTGTGAAAATATCATAAAAGGTTGTGAAATTAGGGTTTCTCATATATTGTTGTTAATTTTTCCAACCCTAACCTAGCAAGCTTGTGCCCTAGTCCATTTCAAAATTTTTTCCCTAACCTAGGATCATACAAATTTTCTACAACTTGTGTCATGTGTTTATCATTAAAAAATATTCCATGATCAAGTTGGTTTTAACCCTAGGTTTTGTGTATAATAGGAGATCACATTTGAATTTTAAATGTTCCTTGTCTCTTTACGATCTCATGATCAAAGTCATTAGTGTGGAGTTGTAAGTTCAAGGTTTTTGGTCTCCTTGTGATGTTACAAAATAAGGTTTAGCACAAGAGCATAAGTAGTAATTCATGGGTCTCTCGATATTACGATATCTAACAAAAGTATAAAGGAATAGAAGTACTTTACATGGGTTCTTATCTTAAGCTCATAGTGATAGTGTAACATCATAAGTATTTTTTATGAAGATTAGAAGGTGTGATGATCTTATGATGCAAGGAGAAGTATAGAAGCGTAAATTATTTTCTATAGAGTCCCGACCATATGCATAAGTCAAAAGTGGGAGATTGTAAAGTGTAGAGTTTCAAGTCATACGTTGCCTAAAATCTTATGATGTGGGGCCTAGAAAATAAGAATAGTAGAATTAAGTGCATGTTAATAAAGTCTTCTGGGGATATGAAAAGTGGAAGATCATAAGATTGTGAGTTAAGATAGAAAGATTTCCACAAATCAGAAACAAGGCCAAGTGTAAATTCAGAAGATGAAACTAGAAAGGTCTCGATGCCATAATGAATAGTCCAATATAGGATCATGAGACTAAAGTGAAGCTAAAGTTAGGGCCTCTGGGTTTACAGTAAGCAATACAGGTAATTGTTAGTGTATGGTTAGAGTGTTAAGACAACAATTAGAAGAAAAGCTCTCAAAGTTATGATGGAGGCTGTCTAGTTTTTAGTGTAAGATCATAAGGCACTAGGAAAGAAGCCTTGATGCTACAAGTATCATTGAAGTGTAAGATCCTAAAGGTTTCAATACATAATGTCAATGCTACATAGAAGTTGTAGACTACGAGGCATGAATTTCTAGTTTGAAAATAACATTGTGGATAATGTTTCTAATCTTATGATAAACTAATGATTGTAAGGTTGTAAGGAGTATAAAAGGGATTCCTAATGTTATGAAAAAGGGATTCAACATAAGATCACAAGACTAAATTTTCTTGTCTACAAGGTTATGAAGGATTTGAATTTCAAATAGAGGGTGTAAGATCACAAGCCCTACATATTACATGAAAAGTACTTTTGTTTTCTCTGAGTTAGAAAATGACAAAAAGGTTTTGACCAATAAGGTTTTCAAAGTACAATAAAGTATTGAGTTGGATAATCAAGTTGATGCTCCATGAGGTGATAGAAAAAATGAGAATTAAGCCTCATGCATGCGGGAAATCAATGCAAAAAAGAAGTTGATGAAGTACGTAGGACATAAAAGAGACTTTTTAGGCTGAAACAAGATACCATTTACAAAGTGTGAGGAATTTGAGAAGTTCTAGAGCTTCAAGACTTTAGTTGCAGAGCTTTCTAATTTTATTTGTAGTCAAGATGTCAGAGAAAGAGGCAGAAGAGATCTAAGCTAAAGACATAGAAGTTGTGGAATATCAACTTCAAAAGGAGGAAAAACTCAGTAGAGAAAGCCAAATAAATATGTAGATGAATGAATGAAGATATTCATAGATTCATCAAATGAAATCTTTGCAAATGATCATGATTTCAGAGACCCATACACATTCTGCAGAGATGCAATTTGTTTAGATAGTCTTATAATAAAAGGTTTGACAAGATCCCCATCTGTAACACATGGAAAAGAAATATGGAAAAACCATTATTACCAGAGGAATATGTGAATTCTTATTTGGTGAAATCCCTAATCAAATCATATAATTCAGAAACCAAATCATTCCATAGACATGATGAGAGTATTATTTATACATTGGATCATGCTTTGTTCATTGAATCTTTTGGAATAGAAAGTTAGATGAGTATCCAAATTGATATATATGATCTTCAAGGAAAATTTGATAGAAATACGATTTCTTAATTTTGAAAATAAATGGTGCATCATATCCCTATGGACCTCAAAAGGGTAGGGGATTTTTCTAAGAAGGTAGCGAAAATGATGCCTATGAGCAAGTTCAAGAATTATTTTTAGAAGACTATGTATGGTGTCCACAAGGCAGTCAGAAGTGATGGCTTTCCTATGATGTATGGATCAATATACATTATATCTTGGAATGTGCAAGATACCTTCCACAATTTCGAGTATGATTATGTGGCTTACATCATTGAGAAGATGCATGAATAGGTCGAGTTAATTAGCATAGAGAGGAGAATTGGGGAATTTTTGATTCCACCATTTTTCACTATTGATACATCTTATCTTGTACAAGAATGTGGGATACATCGATCTAGATTTTATTGATCAAACATCTTATGAGAATGGGGAACTTTTAGTACAACTATAGAAACAAGTATGGGATAGATATTACCATTACTCTTATTCTATTTCTTTTTTCAATAGTTTTAGGGGAGTAATAATGAGAATTTTAGACCTTAGCTCCTTTAGGGCCCCTAAAATTTTGAAAGTTTATTAAGAATAGCCCTCTTTCCTAGATAGAAGATATTAGATCACAATTAGGGTGATATCTTCTTGTTCCAAAATTTTTCTCTTATGAGAGTTTATGCATGTCCCCCACCACCTCATGAATTACCAAAGTATATCCCATCTAGGCTTGTAATCATTTATTTTTTATGGCAAGTGATCATGGTAAATAAGGAATACCTAGGGCCAAAATTGCACAAAGGCACTTTTTTGTGTAGGTGTTTCAGGATAGGAGATTTTTCAATTGGAAAATAATCTCCATATCAAATTCATCCTTTCCTTGGGCACTATAACTTATCTACTATCCCAAATAGAATGTATAATCCAAAAAATTTCAAGAGAAATACTCTGAATGAAATTAGGGGTTATGTGTTACTTGTTGCTAAGGAATTTCCCCTTGAGGATCTGATTACAAATATTGTAGATGAAGGGGAAGCCACAAAAAAAAAAAAAAAGGAAATTTGATGACATCTAGAGGGTGGGGAATGAATTGAAGAGGATAGACCTAAATTTCAAGGGTTTTTACTTAGATGTCCCATAACCCTATAGGCTAAGGAAGATGGTGGATAATTATAATGATATCATGGCACAAATGCCTAAAGAAAAAATAGGTGAAGGGAGGATAAACTCTAAGAAACCTAAGTTTGATGTAGTTTTGGAAGTTGAAGAGTAAGAACTAACAACAATGTCATGGGTAGCCAAAAGAAACAAAAGGAAAAATGTGATCCAAGTGCCTAATAAGGTAAAATAGAGGACGCTACAACTAATGCCCATAAAGAATGAATAGCTTTTCTGATTTGAGGAAAAATCATCTACAAGATAGAGTAACAACAATAGAGAATTCTCTATCTGATTTATAGTTGACATCAACTAGATTGGATGACAAGATCATCCAAGTAGAGAAGTTCATGGAATATGATGAATTCTTGAAATCCATTGAATTCATAAGTTTATTATGCAGAGTGAAACAAAGTGAGTTGGTACTGAAGCTCAAACTAGGTGAGTCTGAGGAGAATATTCAAGAAATGGTAGATAAATTGTAGGCATATGATCTTGAGAGTGAGAAAATGGCTCCTACAGAGGCTAGAGACCTTTTACAAAGGAGCATAATGTTTTTAGTGACTTTTTGGGATCTTGAGAAAGCATTCATACTTGATCACATCAAAAATAAATATAATGCAATTTCATATGAGCCATTTGGTGTTGATGATTTCCAAAGAGCGTAAGGCTTTTAACATAGATTCTAAGTCCTTAACAGTGTGGAGCATGGCACCCAAAAAAAATAATCCAAATTTAATGGACATTTAGAGCAATACTCAATATAACATGATAGTATAGATCATGCAAAATACTTCTAGTACAAAGATCTCAAGGGTCTTGAAATATTTTTCATTCATGAATGAGGCCAAGGTTGAAGAAATTGAAACTAGATTAGCCAAGACCTTCCATGATTACATTGATATTAGAAAACTGTATGAGGAATAGCTCATAAGGGGCTATGTCTATGGGAAAAAAAAAAATGAGTTAGGATCAAAGGATAAAGAGATAGAAGATAAAGTGGCATCCTTAAAATATAATCTTAAGGAAATAGAGTAGAGAAAAATAGAAGTTAGGAGTGAGCAACCAACAAAGGATACTCAATAGACATCAAATTAGACTATAGCACAAATGCAAAGTGACACTGAGTGACAAAGAATTAGTATGGATGTTGAAGCTCCATAGCAAGGTGGTGAAATAAGAACAAATGTTCTAAAGGGTATGATAGGCCACATGATAAACACATTGAAGAAGATCTCTCAATGGGAACATAGCCTTTTCATTTCTATGCAAAGTGTTAAGCATATATGCAATGAAGTACTATTATGGTTGTCACCTATTTTTAATCAATGGGTGCCATACAATCAATTCTTTGAAAGATTAATTTTATTAATGGAAAAGAAGCCAGATCTTCCTGATAAAATTTTCATAGTAAAGGAAGGCTTGGAGATAGTAAGAGAGTTAATTAGTTTCTTTACTAGTAAGTTGAAAATAGTGCAAAATAAGATTCTAATTCTAATTGAGGGAGATGATTCTTATATCCCATCAATTTTGGATGTTGACAATAAGTTGAAAGACTCGTAGGAATGGTCAAATTCTTTTGACTCAATACTAAATTTAGGAGGAGTAACAACCACTTTTGATGATGATATAGATGATGTTGCTTTCAATGGTTTAATTAATTCTCTCTTCAAAGTGGAAATTGATATGAACTAGTTTGTAATTGAGCAAGAACCATAATAGATGCCAGATTGAATAAGGAAGTTAGTGATTTGGATGAGGTTAGAGGCATTGAATGGCCAACAAAAAGAAAGATTTATGTGTGAGAAGTAGTTAGAGATCATAACTAGATCATAGAAGAGACAAAATACAGAAAAGACAATGATTATGATGAGTTGTTATAGATGTATACATGCTCATCTTTGAGACACGTAAAGAGAAATCACCACTTGCTAGTTTTGGAATTGCTTCCTATCTTTTGTCTAACTACAAAGAATGTTTGTGAAGAGAAAATATCTTAACTGTCTTTGTATTTGTTTTTTAATCAAAATTTGACAAGTTTCCTCCCATCTGTAGCTTGTTTTCAATCCTTATCATATAAAAGGATTCCAAAGATGTGGAGTTGAGGTCTGCATTCTATTTTTCTTTAGTGCTTATTCTATTTATAGTGGGTCCAAATTTTATGTCAATGGATGTTGTTTCAAATTTGTATCTCAAGAACATAATGATGAATGAATGAACTACCTATTATATTCAAAGTTATATTTTGACTTTTTTACCAGATAAATGTACCATTCTTGAGGAGATTAATACAAAAGAGAGGAATTACTAAATATCTATGTCCTAAATTTCTATCTCCTTTTTCATATTCTTGTTATTCTAAGACTAAATGAGTAAGTTCAATTCAGTTTAGTGCAGCTTGGATAGGTTGTATGTTAATTCATTATTGCTTTTAGTTCAAGTATTTGCATAAATACTTCTATGAACTGATAGGGTTTCTAAGTATATAGGAGGGATATAGTAAGAAGATCATTTAAGTTTAACAATTGATGTATTTAATTGCAAGTCAATTGAATAGATCAAGATTTACTGATATGACTTTGTGTAACAATGGATAAGGCACTAATCATCAATTCAAATGCAAATTGAAGTAGTCATTTAGTTTCATAATTCATATTTAAATCAAATCAATTAACTAAAGTCTATGAGAATGAATGACATGTCAGTTATTCACTTATTGTAATAGCTTTTGAGTTTATAACTAGCTACTATAAACTTATAGTCAATTTCAATTTCAAGAAGATATTAGACCATTTTCTTTTGTAAGGGATGAATAATGGATAAAGAGAGTAAATAAAAGGTATAATCCCTAGGTACACCCACTTTTGCCTATAGAGCCTAAATTGTAGAAAATCCATGTTCTTTGTTAAGTTGGTCTAGATCCAAAATAGGTTTTGCTAAAGATGGGAAATAGTTGACCCGTAGGTATCTACCTTTATTTTTTATGTTGGTGTTGTTTTAGGTTTGTATTTTTAAAACACCAATAAAAATGGTGACTCTATTAGGGAGTTATGAAAAGAAAATCATTATTTGAATATAGGAATCTCTGAAGTAAGCTATAGATTTGCTATCATATGTTTGGTTGTCTTATGCTCATGTTTTGCAATGGTCTCTTTTAAGTGAAAAACCTTGAAAATCTTAAAAAACCCCAATACTATAGGAGCTACATGATCTAGCATGTGTTTGCATAGTTCCTTTATGCCAAATAGAGTTTAAATTTCTTGAAGTATACCATATTAAAGTTATTCTGGGTTGGGCCCTTGTGTTAGATCTATTTTTATGTGTACTTCTCCCATATTTTTTCTTTTCCTCTAGCTATATTAAAGTATTTTTCACCTAGTGGGTGGCAACTCATTCAAAGGTTTTGTTAGCTAGTGTTGATATTATAATAAGAAATGGTTAATAGAAGGAAAAATATGATAGCATATGTAAGAGAACTCATAAATTCCTTTATATACAAACTTGCCAAAAGCTAGTAAGAAAAAATAACCTAAGAATAAAGCTGAGTCCAGTCATACATGGAATCTTAGGGATAATCCTCAATACCAGCCTATAGTGGAGAAAGAAATTTTGTCTCATAGTTCTGAGTCTGAGAGTAATAGGATTTTGGGCAATCTTTTTACCACACCTTTTCAAGAAGAATATCTTTACCAAGATAAAATGGTATCATCCAAGGGAGATATTGTCTTAAGATTAGTGAATTAGGAGGACTAAATCAAAATTTGAGACCTAGAAGCATTCAGTCAAGTAGATCTCACCTTGGGCATGTCCCATTTATTGAGAGAAATCTCTTTGGCCTAAGTCATCCTACCGAATCTAAGATAAGATAAATATTATAGATCTTGATGATCTACTAACAAAAGTAGAAGCCCTTAGGAAAAGAGTTGCTAAAGAAGATACCAAACACATATGTTTGGAAAAGGAGAAGGATAAAATCACTATGAATGCTCTCATTTAAAGAGACAACCTACTTAGGAGAATGGTTTCTTTGTAGGAAAAAAAATAAGAAATTAGAAGATAGATCTACTTCCTTACATTTAGATATGTTTTACATTAGGGAAATGAGATCCAAAGTTCATGAGCATAAGCAGACTGTGCAAGAAAAAAAAGATCTTGTAGTTGTGCAAATCCATCCATACAAGCCCATTTGAGAGAGAATTGAAGCTAATGTAATAGATCTTACCAACAAGGTTTTTGAAAAAAGTAAGTAGAAGGTAACTGGTGTCAAGATAAATGAACCAATTGTTGCATCCATAAATGTCCCTACCATCTCAAATATAAATCACCTGCTTGGTCATATGTTTTCTCAATTTGATCATCAATTTTGTCAATAACAATAAAACATAGAGCATTGATACCATCTTCTCTATTGATCCATTTTCTTAAAATTTTTCCTATGGAAACATATTCATTCTTCAATTCCTTCCAAATGTCTACCAACCTAGACATTTATAAATGGAATAAAGGAAAATTTATTCTATCTACTAAGAAAATAATTGTATCTCTAACTCTATCCTCATATTGTATTTTCACCTCTACATATGGTGCTCTAAGTTTAGCATTTTCTTCATTTAATTCATCCTTAGTATACAATTCTTTATGTTGAGGTGTATCAGCGATTTCAAAATTAGTCACAGTGGGAGGAGGTACAATAGGAGAGGTTGCAATCATTAGCTAGATGGGTTCTTACCCCACTTTTCTCTTTCCTTGCTACTTCTACAATTTTGAAATGACTTTTTCCATTTCATTAATTTTCCTTCCTCTCTCATCATAGACTTCTAACACTTTTTCAAATTTAGTGTTGAGCTCAAGGAGCTTATTTTTATCTTTCTTGGCTTCCACCACACCAAAATCAACCACCTCTTTATTCATGAGAGCAATCTTCTCACTAGTCACATCTTCCACTTTGTATACTACCAGGTTTCATGTATGATCCACATTTGAAGCTTCCCAAAATCTAGATTTATACCTTTTTTGAATTGACCACATGATTAAGCCCTTATAATCATCACTGTATTTCAAACCTCTATGGGATTCCTTGACCTCCTCGTCTATGTTAAATTTGGTCCCTTGTTCTCTTCTAATAGTATCAAAAACCATTGCATTAGCAATGTCCCATTCTAGTAGTATAAGGACACCTAAATCCTTCAAAAATTATCTCCCCCCTTAGGGTTTATCTAACTAAAGTTTTGCATTAGCTCAGCTTTAATCTCTTCTTTAATTTCAAATTCTTGTCTATTAGGCTGCTCTGCCTTTATCTTTTTGTATTTCACCTCAATATTAGAAATATTGCTTCTCCACAAATATTGCATACATGCTTCAGACTTTACAAAATCATCATCAGTCAAAATTTTTCTAGCATCCTTCTCTACAATGGGGTCCATCTCTTTTCCTTCGAAATCCTCAACTTTGAGGGCTAAGAGTGGCATTGGTGGTTCTTCAGGTATTCCCTCTTATATCTCTGATGTTGTTATTTAAACATCATCTTGGCCTCTTATTTGTTTCAATTTCTCCCTCAAGGAGTCTTCATTAACAAAATGTATGAGCATTTAAGAGGGAGAGTACTCTTCTATCCTTGATGAAGATCCCTCTTCTAACTTTTTCCTTTTAGCTTCTAGCTCTAAAGGTGGGCTCTCTGAATGTTTTCTTTGATAAACTAGCATAGGATGTGCCCCCACATTCCTACAACAACATATCTAGCCTTCCTTTGGGGGTGTATTTTCCTAAATTGATGACAATTTTATTTACCATTTTTTTTTCTGCCTCCTTGGCCTAGTATAGATATGCTTTTATTAATGTCTCTTTCTTTTAATTCAAGGTTTGTATAATCCCAAAAAAATGTGACATCAATTTATTTACCTTATCTCCCCAAAATTTATGTCACCCAAAGGATCATATTTACTAACAAATTCTAGAGCTCTACTAAAAAATCTCCACTTTTGTTTCTTTCATTCATGTTCTTATAAAGAGAATAAATTTTTATTATATCTTCAGGAAGTAGAATATATGATTATAGGATTTATCCTTAGTTCTTTCCTTGAATATTTCATAGAATCCTTCTGGATCTATAAACCTAGGGTGAGATTGGGTCATTTGATATATATCTAGGAACTTACCCAAGTGTCTCCATCCTCCTTTGGTTATCAAAAAATTGTGGACAATCGTGAAATTTGGATTCATAGGGTAAACTTTAAGAAACACCTCTCTAGAAAAAGATATAAATTATCAGTGAATCTTTCATTATTTTGAAAAACCAAATTATTTTTATCAACGAATCTCTCAATTTTTAAATTTTAAATATTATTTACATTGGTGATTATTTTGGAATCATAATTTTTTAGTAGAAAGTATTGGTGAATCTCAATAATAATAGGAAGTTTGCTAATTGTCATGGAATATTAAAAATCAAAATTGAACATATTTTATCTCATGGATATAGTGAGGATAATTATATTATATCTTAAATCAATAGTGAAAACTAAATATTGGTGGTATATCCCCAAAGTAAATAGCAATTATGATAATTATTGGTGAATTAATTTTAATTTCTTTGATAATATATAATATTTAGGTGAATCAAATCTAATCATGTATCAAATATAGTGGTGAATCTTTTAGTTTAATTTTTTAATAAAATAAATTATTGAGTGATTTTAAATATTTTAGAACTAAATTTAATGAAAATATGGCAATTTAGGTCGTATTAAATCATAAATTATTAGCCAAATTACTAGCAAAAAATTTCTAAAATTTGAAAAATTATGAATATTCACCACTAAAAAACACCCTAATTTGGAAAATTTGTCCCTCTCAATCCTCCCCATAATTCTCTCTCTTCAAGTCTTCCAATTTTCCATAAAAACTTAGCAACTCCTACCTTCAAGGGAACTTGGTAGGGTAGGACATGGGGCTTCTCTTAGAAATCGTACACTCTGAAAATAATGGATACTAAATATGGGATGATGTCTCCCCAATTGTGGCTCATCTTCAAACCCTTAGCATGATCCTTAGTCTTGATCAACTCCAGTAAGGGTTTAGGAATTTGAGGGTTATCTTGACTTAACAACATCCTTAACTTAGATGGAAAATAATGATTAAAATGAACAAAATTAGCATCTATGACTTGCCATGTCATATCTGCACTCCAGAGTTGGACTGGTAGTTTCTCTTTATCCCTTTCTTGTTCTAGTTTCATGTCTTTTGCAAAGATAGAAACACCCTAAAATAGGAACATGTATATAAGAAGAGAGTATCATCAAAATGTTTTGTCAAGCTTACCCTTTCTTATGAAAATAAACCCATTGTGTATTTATTCAACTAAATGGGAAGTAAGATAAAAAATAGAGCTCATTCCATACTGTAGAATTTGTGCCATTACAAAAAATAAAGGTGCTAGGACATTCTCTTGCTCATCCATGCCAAAAATATTGTAGAGGGAAATATATAGAGATTATGCCTTAGGATTAAAATATTTTCTACAATAAGGTCTCTAGGGTAGATGGTGCCACCAATATTATATAGCCTACTTTAGCAAAGTGTTCCTGCAGAGGTCCACCTCAAAAGTATACTCTTTGTGCATCATATCTGATCTACAAGTCATTGAAGTCAATCTTCTCATGTAGAGAAATGTTAGGGTTTAACATAAGACTTCTCTGATCACCTTAGCTATCACCCTGAATAGATTCTCCCTAGCATGGTTCTTTACAACCCACAAAATAGGGCCATGTCTCTTTGCCAACATTGTCATAATATCATCATCCATAAAAACACTTGGCACAACAAGCTTTCCACCATTGAATTCTTACACATTACTGAGTGGTTTATCATGATTTCTTTGTGAAAAGCATTTTTTGAACAACTCCAAACCACCCATTGATGTTTCTACATCCCTCAACCAATTACCTTTATCATAGAAGCCCTCATAAATCTTTAGTCTAGAAATTTTTGGGATCAATTCCTTTCCCTTTGAAGTTTCATTTGTATAAGTGAGTAGTTGTTCGAGAAAATAAGTATGAAAACATTCCTGTGTTGATAGTCTATTTTTCCAAAATCAATTCGTGGAGGCATTTCATCAATTTAGAAAATTCAAACAGAAAAACTTTTCATAGCAATGCATGGATACTTGCAAACCTCTGATCACAGAAAGAAATACCTTGCTCACAATAATTTGCAATATCAAAACTAAGAAATCTAGGCTTTATTCACTCTACTTTAATCTATTTTGTGTTGTACAAAATTTTGGAATAATTTACACACTTTATGTTGAATTCATTTTTACAAGAGTGCCTTTATTCACCATTAATGTTTCAATGATCAAATTGTGCATCTAATGTAAGAAATTTGAAAACTACTTGTTGATTTGAAGAGAATCTGATGATTGTGATTCAAAATTGACACTGCATCATCTTTTTGCTTGATAGGACACATGTTAGCTTCTCACTTTTTTTGCTTTTGCTAAACATCTTGCACTTCAAATTTTTGATATAATGACAACCCTGAATCATCTTTGCATCAGATGATCAAACACTACTATGGCTTCTTAATGTTTCTTTATAAAGTAGGCCCACTAAGGACACATGACAACTACTCACATTCTCAATTTGGTTAAAAATTGAACATCTTGATTTTTTGAGATATCAAGAAGCATAGATAACCTTTTGATTTGGCAGTTGGGGAAGAAAACCATAATGTTGGATGCATAATACTGAGGCTGAATTAGTTTGTGCTACTTGGTACTTCATGTTGACATCGTCTCTTTTGAAGCTTGCAATACAAGTTGGACTAACCAAATCCACATGTTGCTTTATTGCATAGTCACTTTTGTTAGCCATCTTGCATGTTTCTTTTGCAACTTTGTGACCACCATAGATCTACATCTCAATCTATGGTTGAAAAAAGTGATGAGAGTTAATAATGGCCCATTTTATGACATGTTTTAATCTATTTCATACACTTCCATAGTTTCTTCCCTATTCCATTCCCATTCTATTTCATCTCATTTTACCATTTCATGGTGCATATGGTTTAATGTATGTAAGTAATATTTAATCAAGTTTTTAGATAGAATAATCTATAAATAATGTTGATTTAATTTACTAATATCTAATTCATGTCAAGTGTATATACTTTTCCACATGCCTCCTGTCACATGATGAAGAAGATCAAGAACGACATTTATATCATGTGATTGCTCTTTCAAGCAAACATTCTCTAGCTCTACAAAATAATGACTAGTAAGGCATACACATATATTTTATGATGAAATTGAGGGTGGAGAACCATTCAGTAATATTTCCAAATGAAACAACTCAAGGAGGATGTGACAATATGCAAGAATATTTAATGATAAATCATTGTCATTGAATTCAGCCAAACCTAATGCTCTACTACCACAATATCAATCCATAGATTTTTTAGTTAATGGGAATGTGAGATACATTGCCATCTAGGCTTATGGCATCATGTTTTAAATTATTTTTGTAGCCTGCCTTCCATTCCATGCTGCCAATTTGATAAAGAAATATACTAATATGTAAAGTCACAAAATACATTGGGAGTCAATATTTTGTGATTCACATAAAATGATAGCCTTCAGAAACTAACAAGAAATAAATCTATGGTATACATAGATAGATCCACGTGAAGAAACCAATCAGTATTTTCTTATTCTTACCTATAGTTGAAAATAGTAAATGATGTAGCCTTTATTTTGTTATATTTTCTTGGCCATAGACTAATGGTGTAAATATTGTATATGCATTCTATTACTATTCTTTGTAAAAATGACCTATATATATGGTCAAATTTAATATCAAGAGAGGACAAAGATTATTATTAGTGATATATTCATTTTTGAGACTACTTTACATAGGTCTAAACTATGTTACTCTATAATAAATAAAAGCATCATTCTTTCATGGTCGTATCAGTGTAGAAACCATTTTTCTCTATGCTTCATGCAAGGCGAGGAGTCAGGGCCCACTCTTTGGTGAAGCACAATGGTATTTCTATTTAGTGTGTGATTTTTTTAATATATTATTTAAGCATTTAATTTTGCAATTAGTTTATTTGATAAATTAGATGTTCACATTTTCTTACCTATTTACTGCTTTTTCATATTAGTTGATTTAGATCCAAATATATTATTTCTATAAATATTAATACTATCACTATTTCTTTCATAATTTTTTTTTATAATATATTTGATAGATTAATGTTTATTTCTATTTCTAATGTTCCTATTGCCAGGAAGGGACAATTACCTGTCACTTTGATTTACTTGGTTTTTCATAGATTTTCTTTTGTGTGTGGTAGTCACATTCATAATCCCTCATCTCACAATTATCATCCCTTGCTAGCATATTGCTCGGACACCTTTCACAAGCTTACGCTCTTGGATTGATACGTATAGACTAGCCAAAATTCATCATAAATTATTAATTGTTTCTTAATTATTTTCCCTAGTGTTGGCATATAAAAAAGTGCTCATTCTTTAGGCTATTCAATAAAATGGGCCCACTAAGACACGTGTTGAAAGATCATTTTAATTCACTTTTTAAATACCATGCATCTTGATTTCATGATAATGCAAGGACCATTGATCTTGTCTTTGATCAATGATTAATTTTTTTGCATACTACTCCATGATTTTGGGAAAAATAGGGAGACATGGTAATCCCTCACATTCTTGCATTTCTTAAACATCAAACACTTTCATTTTGCAAGAACGCGATAGCCTTTGATATTTAGTTTGATCAATAATCAGGAAGTTATCTAGAAAAAGATTTAGCTTGAATTGATAGCCAATCATGGAAAGATAGCTAGGATATGATGACAAAGCAATCTAAGAGTCTTCTAGGGGCCCACATTTTCCACATGTCAAAATGTTTCTATGTCTATTTTTTAAAATCGTGCACAACTTTCTTCAGTGATAAAGTGACACGCATTGATCTTAACTAGATCTAAGCAAAGATTAAAATTGAGAATTACTGCATTCCTTTTTTTTCAATCGAGTAGGTGTCAAAACCTCACAATGTCACATTTGTTAAAGAGATATTACATTAATAAAGTTATTTAGTGAGAGTCATAGATTTTGAGTAGATTAATGGTCACTAGGGATAGTTCAATACTTGGGTTAAAACAAATATATTTTACTAGTATGCAAACTATTCATGGGGTAACCATGAATAAAGTAGAGACACAACTTAAAAGAATTAAGCATATTCTTTGGAAAAATAAAACCTAGCAAGGAAATAACCCTACCAAATGTTTTAAATAATAAGAGTGTTTTTTCAAAAAATTCACACTTGCACTTAGGGTTTATTTGAAAGTTTGTGTCCTAAATAAAGGATATGACCATTAAAAAGTTCAAAATATTTTGTAGAACCACTTTGAAATAATAGGACATAAAACAAGGGATAATAGTATTTTGTTGGCTCCTAATTTAATAGAGATTTCAATTACTAGGTAGCCAAGAAAAAGTTGCATCTAAGGGCAGCTATCTCCTATGATAGAAACAATTTATCTATAACCTAGACCAACTATAAGGCTAAACTCCTTCTTCACTTTAGGCTCTACAAAACCTAGGTAGGTAGACCTAAGATTCATCCATATGACCAATGCAAAATATAGATCTAAAACTACACAAAGAAGACAAAACCCTAATTTCTTCCATACTCATGTAATAAAAAAGGTATTAAATAGCCAATATCATAACCTATGAAATCCATAAGCTAAGTGTGGGTATCCTTTTCATCTCTACAATCATGAAAGGGAAAATGCATATTTGATATTTGATGATTTCAACAAGAGCCAGATATGAAACAATAAGAGCATGTAATCTCCAACTAAGATCAGTGCCTAATCCATTAGGCATTCCACAAACTACATCATACACCATGAACCTTGAACTATCCATTCAGTTTGTGAATTAGTCATCAATTTACAAGCAAAATCTTCTATTTATCAAAATCCTTCCATAAAACCTACAACCCTATCAAGGCACACTAAGAGTCTACTTGGTTCTTTGAACCAACAACAATATAGACCATGGCATACAACCCTAAGTGAGTTACTAATGAGATATGGGATCTTTGTTCACACATCACTAAAACCTACAAAATTAATAGACAATAGACAAAATCTACAATGTAACTATTTCTATTTAATCTTTGTATTCATTTGTTTGAGGAAAATACATCAAGATGTATGAGATAACCATGAAATACACAAAATGCATCATAACTATGATTATCTTTGCATTATTTCATTTTCATATAGATAAAAATTGATAAAAAATGGTAAAAACCCAAATGAGAATTTGCTCAAAACTTTGGGAACCAACCTTGTACAATGAGAGAAGAAAGAAAGATATAAAATAAGGAAGGAATCCTAGATTTTATCTAGAATCAAAACTCGTCCTCTTAAATATCCCTCCATTGCTATTATGAAATATCTCTCTTCTCTCTAGAACTGAAAACTAGATCAAATCCCATCATTGTGCCCAAAAAACTCACAAATATCTTTCTAGAATGATTTGAAAAGCCCCTTTCTAATAAAATATCAAATTTGGTGTCAAAAGTTTCCAAACCTTCTACCAAATATATTTGGAAATAAAATAATACTAGTAAAATGAACCTCTCCAAATATGTTGGATACCCATTTCACTGTTTGGCCACAAATTAATTTTGAAATGCTCATACCAGAATATAGTTGAATAAGGAGCACCTAAAAAACCTACTATAAATTTTACCCATTGATATTTGTATAAAAACTATTGATAGATCTGGAAAAAAGACTCTAAGATCTTTCCATCAATATATAATGGTCCCATGTTTTCCTCAAGGACATGTCCTAGGCATTCGTTTAAAACTCTAGGTCTAGGATTGATTTACAAAGCCATTAAATTTGAAAAAAAAATCATTTTAACCCAAAGTTTGAGCTATATGATAAAATCCAACTTTATTTAAAATGAAGTTTGTACATTTAGAGGAAACTATTGAAAATTAATATTTTTGGAACTTTTGGAAATTTTCCCTCTTTCTCATTTTGGGTCAAACTTGGTTAACCAGCCTTGCCATGTGGCACTCTCAAATTTCTCTATTTCTGCACAGTAACCAATCTTGTCAACATCCCTTAGATCACTTTTCCATGTCATCACCACATATCACCACCTAATTGGCCCATGAAGTACCACCTCACCTTTGACACGCTACCACATGTCACCATCTGATTAGTCATTGCATTGTCACATTTCTTAACCTCTGATCATATCTTGTCATAAGTAGAGAACTTAAGAAACTTGTATGTTGAGTGTTTGTAATTAGAAACAACTAAAAAGTCCTCCACAAGATGAATGTGGGATGTATCCCACTTCTTTATTTCAAACTATCATGCTCCTGCCATTTGGATTTCAATATCAAAGCCTCTCCAATTTGAATGGTGCCTCAAATACAAAGATGTGGATCCTTTGTCCTCAAATATTGATAAAAAAAACCCTAGACTACAAAAAAAATGGGTGTGGATTCTCCATAACTTCTTCCAAGTTGAGGTAAATAGTTTCAAATTGGTCATTGATCCATTTGATTAGGCTACTGTGTGTAGTGATGGGTATTAGAAAACATTCCAATTGTTATCTTCAAGTTGGGCATGATTGTTACATTACATAGCAGAGGAGAGTAATGCAATCCATTTCTTTTTCTTTTTGTGACTATATTTGAAGAGTCATTAAGTTGCTTGCATGTCTACGAGAAAATTTGGAAAAAATACCTTATCTCCATTCCTTGTCTATTATGTCTTCTTCATCGAAGAGTGTTGTGACTTGAAATACCTCCCCTACACCCTCTCAAGGACTAGTTGCAATGATGGGTGTATGCACGCAAAGAAGTCATGTTTTTGGAATAGTTTATGGGTTGTATATGTCAGAATCATTATGAATTCTAGCCACTAATAAAATTGTATTAGTACTAGATTGAGGGTGTACATAGTTTTTCAGAGATTTCAATAGAATTCTTATCTTTGTAATAGGGTACTTGGCATGATCAACAATCCCAACATGCAAAATATCTTGAACTTCCACTTTGACCTTTTCTTTTTTCCATTTGGGATCTCTCTTAGCACTCCCTCTACTATAATAAATTTTCTGATGGTCTAAGCTCTTTTAGATTGGCAAGTGAAGAGTCTATTACGATCTAAAGAGTGGTAGCACAAGAACCATTGCTCACTTGCAAATATGTAGAACTACCAAGAGTCCTCACTGATCAGTAGGGGCATCAAAATTTTTATTGTTAACTCTAGTCACCATATTTCTTTTAAATTAAGAGGGTAGTTTGCATCATTGACTTCAAGGAAGGAATAAGTAGCTTTGCCTTACTCTCGCCCAATCTTTATCCATCCTCCCACCACCATAGTTTGTTTAACCAATTCAAGGCCACCACCAGGGTGAGATACTTATTTTCTTGAGCACCACCCTCTTCAAATACTTGGACCAATCTACCTTACTAATTTTGGGATCTTCAGAGCTTTCAAAGGTATTCCTAGATGGTGTTATGCTAAAATTCTCCAAAATTTCATAAATTCTAAGACGGTAGTCAGTGAATTGGACAATTCACTTGATTTCATTTTCCATAAATTCACTAAAGTGAAAAATTTGTGTAGAATAAAAATTTGGACACTTTTGGTAACTTCATCGCTTCACATTAAATAAGATGACCCCTTCCTCATTCATTTCATTGATCTCTTCGAAGGAATGGGCTCTATACTCCTTCAATCAATCTTAGGTGTATAAGTGGAATGGGCAATGACTTTAGACATGGTAACCTATATAGTTTGTCTTTCACTCAGACTTCAATCCCACTACCAAAAACTCATAACACATTATCCTTTAAGAAAGGCCTCCAAAAATAATTCAATGGCTTATTTCATTACTCATTTTTTTGATGTACAAATCTCTAGTATTTTTAGTAGTTTCTTGTTCAAAACATTCCATCTTCTACCAATAGCTATTGACTTAGTCAATAGTGTGTGGAATAAAAAACAACACATTGTAACACTTTACCCTTTTTAATCATTAATGAAACAATAGTCATGTTTGTTCAATCACCTTTTATCATACAATTTGTATCAATAACAATTGCATTACAACCATGTCACAAGTTATGCCTTCATTTTTTTGTTGTAGAATACAAAGACCACACACCCATTTAATCAAGAATGATGATATGTTAATAGAAATATTTTTAATGATCATGGCTATTACATCTAAACAAGACACTTTTACTCTACAAATATGACTTTGCAATCTAATGAAATCAATCAGGCTCTAAAGGAAAATTTCATTAAAAAAAATTGCATTTCAAATAGTTGACCACTAGAAATGATCTACTGAGATTATCACACTAACTATATTTGAAATCAAGAATTGATTGATGAATTAAATCTCATTTTCAACCCTTTTGCAAATTGCAACTTTTTTACAAAGAGGCCTCTAAAACTAGCTTTAAAAATTGACTAAAACATTTGAATAAGCCCTAAAAAATTTGCATTCATGCTCTCTGACATCCATAGTGTCATACTAAAAATTTATGCTACATTACGATAAATAGGTCCAAAGATATTGACCATCAAAGTTGCTGACTTCAAACTATCCTAAAAACAACCATTTTAGAAACATAAAAGTGCATTCAATTTTAGTTTTGAAAATAGGACAAACAAACATTTGAGAAATGAGATATAGAGTATTTATTCATTGTCATGTCGAGAATATAAGTTTTTGATTCAGGTTTATGACAAATAATTGGGCTCATTTGGCAGATGTTCAAAGTTGGGTACTTGGAATTACAAAATTGGGAACACTAGTAGAATGATAATTTTCACAAACAAAATGGACTTGGGGAATTGTGCAAATGGATTTGTCAATACTTTCAAACTAGCACATAGTAAAGTGTTTTTAGAGTAGAACATAGTGGTACAATCTATTTGGTCCCATCTATCATAGTTTCCAAGTTGTAACATCATGAATAGGCACTCCAATCAATCTACATATTTAGTTACTAGTAAAACCCTAGAAATTGCATTTGGAATTGTATTTGAAAAATATTACAAATTTTTTTGTCATAGGCTCAAAACTAAAACATAGAAAGTATCTGAAACCTAGAAAGAAATGGAATAACATTTTTTAGATTTTGGTCAATAGGTTCAAAACTATAATTGGTCAAATAGGTTGTTGGTGTTTTTCAACTATTAAGTAATAATATACTCAATACCAAGAAAATGAAAACACAAACAATCTAAGGATCAACTACTTCCTATAAAAAATTGAATTTATTTCTTATCTAGACCCAACTGCAATGAAATCAAGACAGATTTCCTACTCTTTAGGCTCTGTAGAACCAAGTTGGGTATACTTGAAGGATGGTTCAAATGAATGTTATTGAGTAAGAATCTCTTAGTTTCATTCTGATTCTCATCTCCTATCTTTAAAATATACATAGTTTTTTCATTCCATGACACCTTAAGATAATATACATCCCTTATAAGCAGATTTGGTCACAATTATTTTCAAATTTGCAAATATTTCTAGCAATAGTAGCTAACAAAGGCTTAGAGATCAAATGCAAACAAGTGCTAACCATCATTGAGATCTTTCAAAAAGTGAAGTAAAAATTGATTTTGATTTTGAGTTTAATGCTTGTTTGTGATTTTTTCACATACAAATTGAATTTAATAGATCAATACCTCATCTATTGGGATTCAGAGTCCATTCAATTCCTAGATCTGATTGATTATTTTACAATCAACATTATCAACAATTCTTAATAAAAATTATACTTATAGACATCCTTCCTATTACCAAGGAAACCCTATCAATACCACTAAAGTGTTTATTTAATTCATTGAACTAATATCAATGGTGAATTGATATACAATTTGATTCAATTGCATTCAACTGGACAAGCTTTGCTTATAAAATTTCAAAATAACTAGGTAAAAAAAATGGAGACAAGATTTAGCCAGAAAGATGTGGTGAAAGTTCATCTTTGTATTAATTTCATTTTGAAAATAAATGTATACAATTGAACAAGACTTAGAATGACTTAAGAAAAAATATCTAAATCTTGTCAAATTGATGCATTCTCATAAATCTATAGAGAAAATATATCACAAAGTATTCATCAAAAGACTGGACCAAATAGACTTAGTAAAGACTTAGAAAGAAAATAATTTAAACCCTTTCTCTAGCCCTAGAAACTCACTTATATACTGTGAGATGCAACAAGCTTTAGGCATCAAGAACTAAAAGCTGTCCTTTAACAAAAGATATTTACATTTTAAAGTTGTCACAAAAGACAAAACCATGTGTAATAGAAAAACCTTTACATAATATTCTTTTTGATAGCTTCCACTTCTGTTACATTTTTAGATGCTACAGATTCCATGATTGTCCTTTTTCTATTTTGAATCCTTGAAATATGCAGCTATCAAGTTAGCCAATGATGTGTTAGGCTCTAATTCCTAAAAATTTACCTTAACTCTATCATTTCCACTTGTATCATCATGTACTGTCAAGGTAACAGTTATACCTAGTTTTACTTCTACCACATCACCCATCTGGCCCATAATACTTTCCATTTGAGATGGTTTCCCTTCTTTATCTTCTTCCTTCCTCTAATCTATCGAAGGTGCATCAATGATTTGTATTTCATCTTGATCCATCTTATCATCATCTCTTTCAAATTCTTCCCACTACTCATCAGAAGAAATATCTTTTATCCACTTGTAAAAAAGTGTATCATCTAGCAAGTTAAATTGCAGAATATCATTTTGCTTCTTGATCACATTTTCAGGCCCTTTATCAATATTAACAAAATCTTGTTTTAAAGAATCAAAGAATAATTGGACCTTCACCATTTCTTCTATTGTGGTTGCCCACCATGCATGTCATATTTCATTAATGACTTTATTCATTCTCAAACAAAATAAATCATCTAAATCTTTCACCTATTCATCTTTATGTTTTAATTTATTCTTTTTATCAAAAGCAAGTGGGAATAAATCAAATTTCTTACTTTTGTACTTATCCATGTAGCTAATAATTCTTCTTTGTAGCTCTACTCTCTTATCATCAAATTCTGGAAGTTCATTAGCAAGATCATAAGTTATTTCAATGTGGTCATGTGGAAATCTTATAATAGAATAACACAATAATGTAACCTCTTTTCTTATCTTGCTTCACTTATTGACAATGGGTTTCAAAGTCTCATCACTTACCTTTATTTCCTCCCATATGTTTATTACCTTTGAAAATTGATCATAGAATAATGGCCACTCAATTTTGTCAACCAAATACATGAGAGCATTTCCCAGTTTATCTTTATAATCCACATTCAACTCTACATGCAATGCCCATAGTTTACTTTTCTCTTCTTCAAAATCTTTAGCTGTATAGTACTGTGGCCTTTGTGGTGTATCAAGAATCTCAATAAGGGGAGTGGATTTAAAAGGCTCCACTGGTGGGTGAGGGTATGTGATCTTTGGCCTAGAAGACTGTCCCCTCATCTTATTTTCAAGTTCAATTATTTTTTGAACTTCTTTATTGTAAGCCTCTAAAATTTTCTCGTACTCAGCCTATAATTCCAACCTTTCCTTCTCATCTCATTCTGTAGTAGCCAAACCTAGGTGAGATGTTCTAACATTCAAATGTACAACCTCCACATGGGTAGTATGTGCCAGTCTCTTTACAATGATATTTCCCATTAATCCAATGTCATTTGACTTCGATGAGATACTCTTGGATCCTCTCCTTAATGACCAAATAACTAAGGCAACCTAGTCTTCACTGAAGGTGGCACCTTTTATTTCTTTCTGATTTTGATCCTATATGTTTAATTTATTTGAAATAGAATTAAAAACTAGAGCATCTTCTATATCCCAATTGGGTAGTAGTAGAATATTAGATTCTTTTACCATCTATCTTCCCTCTTCAAGGGTTATATTTTGGAATTATTGCATCATTTCTTCTTTTACTTGATTATGCATGGCTACCTCCTCCATTTCTAGATTCTCTATTATTAACTTATTATATTTTTCCTCATATTTTCCCATATTTTATCTCCATACAAATTGGTAGAAGGATGTTGTTCTAGCAAAAATTCATGACCAACCTGTTCAATTATAGGATCTAGTTCCCTTCCTTTGTAATCTACCACTGTCAAATCAAGGCTTGGCATTGGAGGTTCTTGAAGGTTTCCCTCGTCCAACTCTACCTGGGCAATAAATACTCCCCCTTGGGATCCCAACTATTCAACTTGCTCTCTAGTGAGCTGCTCCTCTCTAGTCTATAAAGGGGATTGGGTAGGTGAATATTCCTCAATGTTAGGACCTTGTTCTTTCATTATTCTTTACCTCTTAGGAGAGGGCTCATCAGGTATTTTTTCCAAGAGAACAATAGTGGATCCTATTATTTGTTTACCTTTATCCACAATGGTCTTCTTATTTTGAATTATATTATAGCCAAACCTTTTCTCGACAATTACTTATCCTACTCCAACATTGGGAGTGAATGCCAGCCTTCTCATAACCTCTTAGGCTTTATCAAGATAGGCATTAGTGAAGAATTATTTCTTCTCATTCATTGTTTACATTATCTCAGGAAAAGTTATCATGAGTTTATTTATTTTATTTGCCTCTATTTTTGCATTACCTAGAGGCTCATAATCCTTGTTAAAGCAATGAATAAATTCAAAAACTCTTGAAAAAACCCTCTAATTCTCCTTTTTTGTCTCTTGCTCCTACAAAGAGGACTCATTCCTTATTATATCCTTAGGGTAATAAGGCTCATGCTTTATAGAACCAAGCTTAGCCCTATGTCTAAAAACCAAATCATAGAATCCCTCAATATCAAAAAGATGGGGATGAGATACAACCATCTTATACTAATCTAGTAATTTGTATAAAGACACCCAACCACCCTTTGTGATTGCAAAATGGTGGACTATAGTACAAGTTTGGAAAATTGAGCCTCTTTGTCTTTTTATCAAATAGCTTTCCTCCAATACTCTTAGTTGCCATAGTAACTCAGCTATCCCCACTTTTAGAGGCAACTAGTAGGGAAATACATGAGGAGTCCCTTTAGAATCATAAACTCTAAACATAGTTGAAATAGAGTACGGTATAATATCTCCCTAGTTGTGTGATACTTTTAGACTAGAGGGGTTATCCATGGGCCTGATAAAATTTACTAGTGCCTTAGGAACTTTGGTATTGGCACTTAATAGGAGACACCTTAACCTTGAGGTAAAGTACTTATCAAACTGACAAAACTAGCATTTTCTGCATCTTAGGTCATATCTGCACTCCACAACTAAATTGGCAGAGCTTCTCCCTCCTGTTCTCTGTTCAAATCCATTTCTTTCCCAAAATATGTCACGTCTTTAAACAAGAACATGTGCATCAACAATGAGTAATGACCAAAAGTTAGTTCTTCCTTGCCCTTGGTGATTCCAACAAGGCCTATATGGATTTCTTTTGCTAAATATGAGGTGAAATCAAAAATAATATCAACACCAAAAGAAGAAATTTGAGCTAGCATATACAAAAAACTTGTGGGCATGATATTTTGCTCATCCTCACCGAAAACCCTACACAGAGTCTTATATATCTCCATAGCTTGGGAAGTTAAATATTCCTATTTAAAAGGTTCCCTAGTAGATGCTATGATCATTGGTAAGTTCCAAATTGTGCCTATGTATGCCCTCAATGCACCTTGTCTGATCTTATCCCTTTTAGATAAATAGTCTTTTTCTAATTCTTGTAGGTCAATAGCTATATGATAATCTGATAGTGGCTCAAGACAAAAAACTTCTTGAATTTCCTCAAGGCTTATTGTGATGAGACCTTCGCCATCCAACCTTCTCACTACTCTGATTGTTGGATCATAATTTTTAGCAATGACTTCTAATAGGTCATAATCCATGGAAACACTAAGGACCACTAGTTTTCCCAAGTCAAAATTCCAAATATACCCATGAGGGGAAAATAATTTCCTTTATGAGAACCATTTCTTGAAAATAATATGCCCTGTTTGAGAAGTTTTAGCATCCCTAACCCAGTTTCCCTTATCATAGAATCCATTAATAATTTTGAGTCTAGGGTTTAGTGTGGTTAATTTCTTCACTTGAGCAGATTCATTTGTGGACTCAGGTAACAATTCAAGGAGGTCATCATGTATGTTTCTAGATAACTAATCAACTTGACTTGAGAAAACTTTCTTTAGAGGCATGGAAATTAAAATTGTAGAATAGTAGAAAGCTTAGTATATAATGGACTAAGAAACTTACTTGATCTTCACTGTCCTATAACTATAATTCTACAACACACCATGATTACTAGAATTTCTTTGCATTTTAGTCACCAAGAACAAGTTCTCAATAACTATGAGCTCTTTGGAAACCTTAAGATTTGTTTGTGTGTGAAGGAAAAAGAAAGATTACTACAATATACTCTATTCTTGGTTCACACAAGGAGCTTTCAATCTTCATAAATAAGCTATAAGGAGAACAGAGTGGCACCACCTTCTATTTTTAAAAATATGTTGTTGATTTCAAAAAATCAAATGATCAAAGAATAGAAATAAAAGATGACTCATCTTCTACTTTCCAAGCTAGTAGTCAATCCAATAATATTTCTCCATGTAAGCCTTTCTGTTTCTGTTGGCAACTTGGATTGGACCCACTAGCACTTATGGACACGTGTTGCCTTCTCACTATGTCACCATGCATAAATAGTGAGCAATTTCCATATGCAACATAATGACCACCATCAATTCATTATAATCTAATGATGTGCATTTGATCACTATTTTAATGTGATTGTGGTGGGCCCCTCCATCTCTTCCTTTGGTTGCTATGTCAATAGCACTAAAAACAAGCAATTCTTCATAATGCCTTAGCACCTACCATTGATATGAATTTGATCTGATGGTGTGGAATCTTCTATTATCTTATTTCAAATATGGTGGGCCCATGTGTTCCTTCCCTTGGTTTCCATGTCACATGGAATAAACATCACACAACTCTTGGTAGTGACTTGGCGAAAGTCATTGATGAAACTTGATCTGATGATCACAAATCTTCATCTACCCTTTTCTTGAGTGCTTTTCCATGTCATATGTGATTTGGCAATACTTTGACATGCTAGAAAATCATATATAATATTTTAATCCCTTTGACAACATGATAAAATTGAGTCCTTTCGTGTATTGACTTTTTCAGTAAGGTGCTATGTCACTATCGGTGTAAATCCTTATTTTTTTGATGGTGACATAGTGACCAAAGCATTCTTTTAAGAATTCAGCACAAGAAAAATGCATGTGTTTTGAATTATTTCCAATGTGTCACAATGATTATCTGCTAACTGAAAAACTTCTAGGACCCACCATTCAATATAACTGTTTCCACTTTTCATCTTTTTAGGCAAGGTGCTATGTCACTATTGGTAGGATCCCTTGATTTTTTGGTCATGACATAGCGACCTCCTTAAGGAATTAAGAAAATTTGGTGCCAAGAAATATAACACGTTTCTACCATTATTACTGCAATCAATGCTTTTGACAATGCATCATTAGCATACAACCTCATTAAGAATAGAAAAACTTTACAGTGATCGTCTACTTGTTAATCTCATGGTTTTTTATTTTCACAGCAAGGCACTATAATGCTACCAGTAGGATTCATGCATTTTCCAGTTGCGACATAGCAACCTCCTAGAATTTGCCAAAACTAGTGATAGAAAATAGAGCACTTTCAAACTAGTCCCTTTCTTTAATATTGACATTTCTAACATCAGTCTGTCTGTTGAGAACTTTAAAACAATAAAAAATTGGTGCCTATTTTTTGATTTCCATCACTAGTTTTATGTTTCATGATAGTCACCATGTTTCATATGATAAAAAACTTGCAACTTTGCTATGTGACATGACCACCACCGTAGATCTAGAAGAGATCTAACAATAGAAATTTTTTTAGGAAGAGGAGATTGAAAAGAAAGAATTTTAAAAAGGTCTCTCGAAAGAATATTCCACTTTCAAATTTGATTTTCCTACCAAGCCTCATTTTTTAAAAAGGTAACATCTGACTTAACAAATTTTCTTGGGGTATAATAATATTTAATAGGGTTCCACTTAGGTTTCTTTTTATAAAACTTTCACAAACCAAACCCTAACCTATAGGAAAAAAGACTTATTTGATCTTTTACCTACAAAAAATCAAACCACCAGTAGCTCTATCTGGGGATGATAGATACCTGTGTCTATGCAAGAATCTAGAATCTTTAGTAGAGCAACCATATACTTGAAAAAAATTGACAACTTTTGAGAGAGCAACCACACTCGAAAAGCACTATGCACAAGAGATATACAAAAAGACAAAAAGGATACACAAATGCATAGAAACCCTAAAACTACCGTTCATGGATAAAACAAGCATTTTAGCAAAAATACCTCTTCAATAACTATCCATGAATTGGCATCTCAAGAATTTTACTTGATAGATCCTTCAACAAATAAGAATCCTCTCACCACAAAGCTTCAATTAAATAAAGGCCTAGCCATATAGGATCAAATTTTTCGTGTTTCCTCTTATCCTCAATCTTGGCATTCCACATGAGGATTAGATCTCCAAGTTCAAATTTCTTACTCACTATTCTTCTATCATAAAGTGTCTTAAATTGTAGTTGAAACTTTTGATTTATGATAGGTGCTTCTTTTTTGGTTTTAGCTAGTCCTACCAATTCATCCATTCTTTCTTGCATATCATTAGTGATGTCTTCATCATACACTTGGATGTAATTATACAATCCCATTAAGTTGTTCTATGGTATTCTTGCCTGGATCCCGTAGATAATATCAAAATGTGCTATGCCAATAGCCTTTTTTATAGTCACCCTATTAGACCATATTGCTAATTGCAATTTAGAATCCTAGGCTTTCTTATTATCATCTAGTGTTCTTTTTATTACTTTCAACAAACTTTTATTAGTGGATTTAACTTGTCTATTTCCTTGTGGATGATATGGAGAATATATTGATCTTGTAATCCCATACTTATCACAAAATTTTATGAATTCCTTAGATCTAAAACACATTGCATTATCTATCATAATCCTCTGAGGACAACCAAACCTTGAAATGATTTTATTTAGCAAAAAATTGTTGACAAATTTGCTAGTTGCATTTTTGTAGGAATTGCCTCTACCCATTTTGTGAAGTAATTAGTAGCAACCAATAACCATGAATAACTAGTACTAGATTAAGGAGATATTTCTCCTATAAAATCCATTCCCCATTGTTGGAATGGTGCTTGAACTCCCACTGGTCTTAATGGAGTGTTTGCTGAAAATTTTAACCTTCCTACAAATCTTTGATAGGCATCACACTTTCTAACCATCATCTGAGCATCTTTAAAAAGGGAAGACCACCAAAATCTGGCTCTCATTACTTTGTGTGTAGTGGTCTTGGCCATATAATTCCCTCTAGAGACTCTAGAATGCATTTCACTCAACACTTCTTTTGATTTCTCTTGATCGACACATTTTAGTAGCACTTCCTCAAAGTTTCTCCACCATAAGTTGTTCTAGATTATAATATATTAGATGGCTTGTAACTTAGTGCTTCTTTTTTCATTTTTAGTTAAATGGGATGGGGCTTACATATGTTGTAAATAATGAATGACATTAGTACACCATTCACAATGGTCCATGTCATATAATTTTGGCCTTAAATCATCTATTACTATATTTATTTGATTAGCATCTAAGTTGGATTGAGCCATAAGCTTAGCTAATCCTTGACCTCTTACCAATTTTATGATCTGAATTTCAATGTTAAATTCTTGGATCTTGTTGATCCATCTGCATCTCCTACCTGATACCTCCTGCTGAGAAAAAATGTCCTTGATAGCTGAACTAGGTACAAATGTAATAAAAATAACACCTAAAATCCTTAACAACCTTCACCAAGGCATATTATTTCTTCTCATTTATTTCATATTGTAGTTTAGTAAGCTTTAGTAATTTACTAAAAAAAGTAATATGTTATTCATATCCTTCCTCATTCTTCTATAATAAAACTGCAACTACAATATGGAAAGATGCAAAAGGGAATATGTGCATTGGTTTTGTATAATTTGGGGTCCTAAGGATTAGAGCATTCTTTATGGTAGTTTTAATATCTTGAAATGCCTATGAAGGTTCACCATCCCAGTTGATAATAGCTCCTTTCTTGAGTATTTTTGAAATGGGTCTACTAATCTCAGCAAAATTTGTAACAAACCTTCTTAGGAAGTTTACTTGCCCAAAGAAAGATTGAATTCCTTGTACATATTTCACCTTAGTCACCTTGTCAATAGCTACTACTCTTTTAGGATCTATCTTTACTCCATCCTTTGATACTATGTGTCCCAATAATTTTCCTTCAGTTACCCCAAATGTACATTTCTTTGGGTTTAAAGATACTCCATATTCCAAGGATTTGATAAAGATCTTTTCCAGATGACTGCAATGATCACCAGCTTTCTTGGAATATGTTGTAAGGTCATCTTGGTATACCACCATAAATTTATCAATATACTCATGGAATGCGACATCCATAGCTCTTTGAAAAGTGGCCCCTGCATTGATCAAACCAAATGGCATCCTCATATGTACATAAGTTCCCCATGGAGTTGTAAAAGTTGTTTTAAATTGTTCACTCTCCTTCATAAGGACCTAATTTGTTGGAAATGAGAACAGAGTAACTAAGAGGGGGAGGGGGTGAATTAGTTACTACAAAATTTTTCATAGTCCCTAAGATGTCTAAATATACCCTTGATCTGATTAATATAAAATGCTGAAACTTGATAATGCAGCAAATGATAAATATTAAGAACTGATATGTTATCATGCACAAAGCAATTCAGCAATTAAGAACACAAGAGACACCAGTTTTAACGTGGAAACCCAATATGGGAAAAACCACCAATGTAACTAGATACTTTTTTTCACTCTTCTGAAGTGAGCCCTGTTAGGAGCCAACCCTGTTAAAGGTTACAAAAACACACTGTTAGGTGTGACCCTGTTAAAGGATTTAATCACCCTGTTAGGAGTGGCCTTGCTAGAGGTCTTTAGAACAGTTCAACTAAACTGTCACCTTTTTAGAGGATTTATTGAATGGCTATTAAACCAACTCTGTTAAGAGATTTTGAATTCACTGTTACAATGGTTAGAAAGCAACAATGAAGTGACCTGATCTAATGTGCAACTTATCTTTTCTAATTACAGATCTCTGTTATGCTTGACTGGATCCTTACTGATCAAATACAACTTTACAACTCCTTCAACACATCTAATCCTTCATCAGAATTTTCTCAACATTTGCCTTTTCATTTCATACTATAATTCACATTCATAACTTCTTTTTCACAATCACACACACCTTTTAATTCATAACTTGAATGACCATATATACCTTTGAGATTATCTTAGTCGGCTTAAATCACTGACTAAATAAACAATTACAATAGTTGGCTAGAAGTAATTAATTAGCAAATCTCTATACTGGCCAACCCTGCATGGTGAACTTTGTTCAGAAAATAATTCCTGTGTTAACTGACTGAGCTCGATTAATACTGAACTTCATGACAATCCTTCAGTCACCGGGAGAACTCAGTAAGTATTGAGTTTCCTGAGATAACTGAGTGAGCTCGGTGGAAACTACCCTTTGGAGACTGAGTGAAGCTTGGTTAACACTGACTTCCACATTTCCTTTGTTGATCGAGTGAGCTTGGTGAACACTATCTTTCACCTTTCCTTTGTTGACCAAGTTAGCTCGGTGAACACTGTCTTTCACCTTTCCTTCAATGATCGAGTGAGCTTGGTTGGCACTGTAGATTGCATTGCAGACTGTCTGAGCTCGGTGAACTTGAGACTAATGACTAATATGACATTTGTGTGACATCAAGGACAACATTATCCAACAATCTCCCTCTTTGGCATTGATGGCAACACAACATGTCATAATAGAATGAAATTTTGAAAATAAGTCCAACAAGATAACATACTTCTCCCTCCTTCAATAATCTCCCTCTGTTAAGGGACTTCATGGAAAACTTTTCAAATCTCACAAATTTCAGAAGGATATGACAGTAAATCTCTCCCTCTTTGACAACACATGCCAAAGACAAAAAAAGTTAAGTGAATTGTAATGTACCTTTAGTACTGATTCATATGCAATGATTTTTGATTAAACTACATCAATAGATAGATTTTCAATCTTGTATGCGTTGATGCATCACTAGAACTTATTTTTAGTGGACTTCAGATAGGGGAATGACCCCTAACTTACCTCTGAGATACAAAAATGCATCCTTAGGTAAAGGCTTTGTGAATATGTTAGCAATTTTTTCCTTTGTATGGACATATTCCAATCTGATCTCCTTGTCTTGAACCAATTCTCTGACAAAATGATATTTTATTGCAATATGCTTGGTCTTGGAATGCATCACTAGATTCTTAGATATGTTGATTGCACTAGTATTGTCACAGAACATGACAACTGGTTCTTTGATTTCCATCTTCATTCCTTATAATAACTGCTTAAAAAACAAACAATATTTGAATAGTTTACTACTGCAGCAACATGCTCTGCCTCTGCTATAGATTGGGATGTACAATTCTACTTTTTTCTTGTCCAAGAAACCAATCTTTTTCCAAGAAAGAATGCTCCTCCACTTGTGCTTTTTCTGTCATCAAGGTTTCCTGCCCAATCAACTTCAGTAAACACTTTCAAATCCAAATTACCTCCAAATTTGTACCATAAGCCATAATCTTCAATTCCTTTCAAATATCTCATTATTCTTTTGATTGCCATCAGGTGAGTTTCTCTTGGCTTTGCTGAAAATCTTGCAACAATACCAACTGCAAGGGCAATATCTGGCCTAGTATGAACTACGTATTGCAACTTTCCAATCATAGATCTATACAATGTTTGATCTACCTCTTTGGATTCATCATCTTTGGTAAGTTTCAATCCAGTACACATAGGAGTTCCAACAGGTTTACAGTCCTCCATACCAAACTTTTTCAATATCTCTTTGATGTATTTTGATTGAGTGATGTAGATGCCATTCTTATTTTGTTGAATTTGAAGACCAACAAAGAATTTTATTTCACCAAACATAGACATTTCAAATTCCTTGTTCATTTGTTCTAAAAATTCTTTGCAAAGATCATCATGCCCTGTGAAAACAGTATCATCTACAAATATTTTTGCCAAGACAATCTTATTATCTGGTCCTTCCTTTATATACAAGCTACTATTATCATTAGTTCTTTGAAAACCAATTTGAATAAGATAGTTATGCAATCTTTCATACCATGCTCTAGGGGCTTGTTTTAGACCATACAGTGCCTTGTGTAATTTGTAGACCATGTTCTTTTTATCTGGATCAACAAAACCTTCAGGTTGTTCAATGTAAACCTCTTCATCCAGTATTCCATTGAGGAATGCTGACTTGACATCCATCTGATAAAATTTGAATCCTTTGTGAGCAGCATATGCAAGTAAGGTTCTAACTCCTTCCAATCTTGCAATACGAGCAAAAGTTTCTCCATAATCTATGCCTTCTTCTTGAGAGTATCCTTTGCATACCAATCTGGCTTTGTTTCTAGATACCTTACCATCTCAAGTCAACTTGTTTTTGAATACCCACTTGGTTCTAATTACATTCTTATTTTTAGGCCTGGGTACAAGAGTCCATGTCTTGTTCTTATCTATTTGTTCTATTTCCTCCTTCATTGCCTCAATCCAACTATCATTTGCCAATGCATCTTTAATGCTTCTAGGTTCAAAATCAACAAGTAAACAAGTATTTTTCAGCTTACTTCTTGTCAAGGTTCCTTCAGATTTGTCTCCAATGATCTGATCTGGTGCATGATGTCTTCTGACATATTTATCTAATACAGGTTCTTTGCCTCTTGAATGAGTTTCATTGCTATCTCCTTGTGCTTCAATTTCATGTTCAGGCTGTTCTGGCTCGGTAAGAATTGGCTCGGGCACTTTAGACTTGGTAGACACTTTCTCGGTAATGTCTGAATGTTGCTATGGCTCGGTTTGAACTTTTTGTAACTCGGTTACTGATGACTCGAGAGTTGAGGATTCTTGAGTGAATGGTATGCTTGGTATAGTATCTGGTTCAATGTAAACAAATCTGCTGTAATATTCAAGTACCTTTTTGCTTTCTTCTTTAGATTTGTCTGCAAACTCATCAACTTTCACATGTGCACTTTCTATGACTTTGTGAGTGGATAGATTTAAACATCTATATGCTTTGCTTTTGCAAGAATATCCTAAAAATATTCCTTCATCACCTTTTACATCAAATTTTTCTTTTCTAGACTCTTTCAAAATATAACATTTGCTTCCAAATACTTTCAGATAACTTACATTGGGTTTGTAGTCATACCATAATTCATAGGGAGTTTTGAATGAGTCCTTCTTCAACTGTACTCGATTTAAGTATGAACTACAGTGTTGATGGCTTCCTTCCAGTATTTGATAGCAATGTTCTTTTCTATCATTAGGGTTCTTGCACAATCCATGATGGATCTATTTCTTCTTTCATCTATTCCATTTTTTTCAAGAGTTCCTGGTGCTGAGACCTGTCTTTTAATACCTTTTTCAATGCAGAAGTTGTTGAATTCATGTGAGATGAATTCACCACCTCTATCTGACCTTAAGCATTTTAGTCTTTTTCCTATTTCTTTTTCTACTCTTTCCAAATACCATTTGAATTTCTCAAATGCTTCTGATTTATTCCTTAGATACATGATAGTCATCATTCTTGAGTAGTCATCAACAAAAAGAATGAAATTTTTTTCTCCAGTATAGCTTTCTATTCCAATGGGTCCACATAAATTAGTATGCAAAATTTCTAATATATCTTCAGACTGATAGTTCTTACCTTTAAAACTAGTCTTTCCCATTTTACCAATTTGACAATTCTTGCATAGACAAACCTCAAGTTTCTTAATGTTAGGAATGCCTCTTACTTTCTTGAATTTGCTTATTTTTACCAGATTATCAAAATTGACATGACACAACATTTTATGCCATAACCAAATTTCTTCAATTTGAGTAATAAAACATGAGCATTCACCAAGTTCTAGATAGAACAAGTTACCTTTAGTTTGGGTGCCAGATCCTATTAGCTTTCCTTGCTCATTCAACAGTCTTGCCTTTCCATGCATGAATTCCACCTTGAATCTAGTATTGAGTAACTGTGCCACACTTAGCAAATTATGTTTAAGACCTTCAACCCAATAGGAATTATTACATACAAGTTCTTTGGTTAGACAGATTCTTCCTCTTGCTTTTATGAAACGAGGTTCATTATTACCAAACCTTACACTGCCACCATCATAGTCTTCAAACCGATCAAACTTAGTTTTATCACCAGTCATATGATGTGAGCAACCACTGTCTATAATCCATGTATCATTCTTACTTATATGAGAAACAAGTGCCATTTTATCTTCCTCATCACTGTCAGAATCATCTTTAATTGCAATATAAACAATTTCATCCTCACTATTATTAGAATCTTTAGAATTTTCAGCCATGAAGCATGATTTCTTACCTTTGTTCTTGGATGATTTGAAGTCTTTCTTGCCATTCCATTTGTAATCTTTCTTTTCATCATTTTTTTTCTTGTTTGGACACCTTGCTGCAATATGACCAATTTCTTCATAAGAAAAACAAAATAGAGGAACTTTACCTTTGTATTTTCCTCTGCCTCTAGAATATTTCCTTGCTAGTAGAGCTTCAATCACTTTGAGGTCATTATTTGAACTTTTGCTTGATTCATTTTCACTTTCTGATTGAGATTCCTTCTCCTTTTTTTTTTCTCCTTGAGTGAGAGCTTGGCTTGAAATGCTGATTCAATGTTCTTGGAGGCTGGAACATAGTTTTCAAAGTTATCTAGTTCAAATGCAGTTAGTCTTCCAACTATGGCCTCAAGATTTATCTGATGATTTGCTTCACACCTTCTTTCTTGAATTGCAGAAACTCTGATTGCATAAATAGGAAGCAAGGTTCTGAGAACTTTGCTTATAACTATTTCTCCTTTGATATCACCTCCAGATGCTCTGATTGTACTCACACATACTTTAACTCTTTCAACATAGTTTGCAATGTTTTCATCCTCTCTCATCCTCATTTGATCAAATTGTCCTCTTAGACTTTCTGCTTTTTCTCTTCTCACATTATCATCTCCTCCATAGATCTCTTTTAGCTTGTTCCACATCTCAAAGGAAGTTTTGTAGTCCTTAATGTCATCAAATTCTTCATAACTGAGAGCGGATGCTATGTCTATCATCATATTGTTGTGAGTCTTCTTTTTAGCAATGTCATTGACAGAAAATGTGCCAGAAGGTTCTTCATATTTATCTTCAAGGTATTTCAGTCCAATATCACCAACAGTAGCTAGATGAAGTCTCATCAATCCTTGCCATGCAGAGAAGTTATCTCTGTTGAGTTTTGGAATTTCTCTTTTTTAAGACATCTTGATCTTTTGCTTAGATCCTTGAAATCTTTTCTTGCAAGCACCAAAAGCTTTGATACCAATTGTTGGAAATGAGAATAGAGTAACTGAGAGGGGGAGGGGGTGAATCAATTACTACAAAAATTTCCATAGTCCGTAAGATGTCTAAATATACCCTTGATCTAATTAATATAAAATGCTAAAACTTGATATTCCAGCAAATGATAAATATTAAGAACTGATATGTTATCATGCACAAAGCAATTCAACAATTAAGAACACAAGAGACACCAATTTTAATGTGGAAACCCAATATGGGAAAAACCACCAATGTAACTAGATACTATTTTTCACTCTTCTGAAGTGAGCCTTGTTAGGAGCCAACCCTGTTAAAGGTTACAAAAACACACTGTTAGGTGTGACCTTGTTAAAGGATTTAATCACCCTGTTAGGAGTGGCCTTGCTAGAGGTCTTTAGAACAATTCAACTGAACTGTCACCTTGTTAGAGGATTTATTTAATGGCTGTTAAACTAACTCTGTTAAGACATTTTGAATTCACTGTTACAATGGTTAGAAAGCAACAATGAAGTGACCTGATATAATGTGCAACTTATCTTTGCTGATTACAGATCTCTGTTATGCTTGACTGGATCCTTACTAATCAAATACAACTTTACAGCTCCTTCAACACATCTGATCCTTCATCAGACTTTGCTCAACATTCACCTTTTCATTTCATACTATAATTTGCATTCATAACTTCTTTTTCACAATCACACACACCTTTTATTTCATAACTTGAATGACCATATATACCTTTCAGATTATTTTAGTCGGCTTAAATCACTGACTAAACAAATAATTACAATAGTTGGCTAGAAGTAATTAATTAGGAAATCCCTATACTGGCCGACCCTGCATGGTGAACTTTTTTCAAAAAATAATTCCTGTGTTAATCGATTGATCTTGGTTAATACAGCGAACTTCGTGACAATCCTTCAATCGTCAGGAGAACTCGGTAAGTACTGAGTTTCCTGAGATAACTGAGTGAGCTCAGTGGAAACTACCCTTTGGAGACTGAGTGAAGCTTGGTTAACACTGACTTCCACATTTCCTTCGTTGACTGAGTGAGCTCGGTGAACACTGTCTTTCACCTTTCCTTTGTTGACCGAGTTAGCTCGGTGAACACTGTCTTTCACCTTTCCTTCGATGGTTGAGTGAGCTCGGTTAGCACTATAGATTGCATTGAAGACTGTCTGAGCTCGGTGAACTTGAGACTAATGACTGATATGACATTTGTGTGACATCAAGGACAACATTATCCAACAATAATTATATCTTGAAAACCCATCCATCATAGACATTAGCTTAGAACCAGTTACCTATTGCAACATAACTTCCATATTTGGTAGTCCATAATTATCCTTTAGGGATGCAATATTCAAATTTCTAAAGTCTACACATAATCTTATGTCTCCATTCTTGTTTCAAACATGTACCAAATTTGAAACCTAGGTGGAATGTCTAATTGGCTTAATTATCCCACCATCCCTTAGCTTTGTCAACTCCTCTTGAATTTTGGGGGTTAGGGTTGGATTTACTAGTCTTTATTTCTATCTAAAAGATTTTACATTATCTTTTAGTGGTATGACATGTTGGAACAGATCTTCCCTATAAGCCTTGAGGTCATCATATGACCATGTAAAAACATGTTTGTACTTCCTTAAACAATCAATCAGTGGTTTTCTAATTTTAGTTGGCAAGTCTTGGCCAATATAAACCTTCTTGAGAGCCTTAATAGTACCAAGAGTTACTTCTTCTAGTTCTTGAGGCTTAGGGTTCCTAGTCCCAGGTTTTGCTCTATCTTGATTAACAAAAATATTCTCCAAAATCACTAAGCCCTTAGGTACCTCGTTGGTTTTCAAATACACAATCTCTAGGCCAAAAATAGTTTTCTTACCATCAATGGTTTCAATAAAATCACTAAATCCATTTCTTGACCATGGTATTTGTCCTCACTTAGCATGAAGTTTAAAATATCCTTGTCATCTTCAAAAACTTGCCAATTTTCAATATTGTCAGGTATTGAAGGTTTGTTTTGAACTTCTATTTTTGAGATTCCAACAAATGATATTTCCCTAGGCTTGATTGCTACATTTGCTAGTAAATTTTCCATTTTATTCTTACTTCTATCTTTCCATGAAATACCAAATGCATCAAAAAACTCTATCTGATCCTAGACTGCATTTCTATATTGTTTCAACCTTTTTTTTTTTGAAGCATAAGTTTCCTTTTTCTATGAAATGACTAGTTCAAAATCATCTATGACATGCAACTTCTTGACTCCATAATAGATGGCAACTTTTAGTCCTAACAATAGGGCTTCATACTCTGCTATATTTTTGGTACAAGAAAATTTTAGTGTAAATGAATATCTGAAGGTATTTTTCTCAGGGGAAACAAAAACTATCCTTGCCCCTAAACCTTCTTTGGAACTAGCCCCATCAAAGTACATAGTCCACAAAATTGGTGAATCCATACAACATCCACCTCATGTTCAATCACAATAGACAATTTTTCTACATCTTGAATGATCAATTCTTCCCTAAAAGCATTTACACCAATGTCCAAAAAGAAAGTTGAATCCTTATCAATGCCTTCTCCTAGAATTTTATTAACCCTTGGTTCTCTATCTACCCTAACTACCTTATGACCTATATGGAAAGTTGCATAAGAAAAGTCACATTGTAGACTACCTCCCATAGTAGCACTCCACTTTCTAGAGAGAAGCATCCCATAATGTGGGGGGATGCCAGCCACAAGGACTGACATGGTCAATTCTTCTTCAGGGTATGTAGCTAACTTAAATGGAAATGCATTGATAGTACCTATAATAGGGACTTCTCTAGCATCCATACCTCTACATCTGCCTTGTTTAGTATCTACCTTCAGATTTAAAGCTTCCATGACTTTAAAAGGCATGATGGTGTTAGATGCTCCTAAATCTATCATGCAGTTCTTTAGGGTTTTTCCTTTGAGTAAAAAATAAGAAAAAATGGGTCAATATCTTCTATGTAGGCTACTGATGAATCATCCAAAAACATTTGTGGGATTTGAGATATAATACCATTATCTTCTACCACTACTAGGGTTTGCTAGATTTTACTTGGTTCAACCATATTATTATTATTTCCTATCCCACCCAACCATGATAAGGCTTTACTCTTGTGCTCCTCAATTCTAAATCATTTAGACAAAGGTACTTTGACAGTAATTTGTGACAACATAGATATCATATCAATAGGTTCTAACACAATGGACTTTACAAGCATACTTAGAGTGGAAGTCCTTTGAGTAGTAGGCACTACAATCTACTTGGCCAAATCAAATACTCAATTCCTTTCTTGCACTACTATTCTAGGGGCATCACTTGTTTGAAATTACACTTTCTTTTTAGGCTCCCACTTCTTGATTTTACTATCTTTGGCCTTTGCTATCTCAGTATGAGTCTTGCTACTCTCATCCTTCATCTTGTGTGAAATATTCTTGATGAATATGTTAGAAGATTTTCCAACATCATTTCTAATTGTCCTATTCCTTAGGTTATAGTTACTATACACTTGAGAAATCATTTTTGTAGCGATTTTGTCAATCTCTTCCTTTGAAGGCATTCTCAAGTTTATAGTATGAACACTTAAGGATACATTACATACCTTGTATTTATCATAATTTTCATCATCTAAGAATACTTGTTGATGATGTAGCTGGTAAGAAATTCTCTAACTAGTAACATCATCCTCATGTTCCTCTAAATTAGAATCTACACAATCATCAAACATACCTACCATATTGCAGCTCACATCATCATGGCTCTTTTCTTCTTCTTCATGTTGTGTACTTTGATCTAAAGAAAATGACTGAGAAACTGCACAATAATCTACAGAGTGGGGTGACTAACATATGATGCACCATTGAACATCATCATTCATATAGATAGAACTTCTTTGTAGAGGATCTAGTGTACCCTTATCTTTTACATTCTGGGTTTGGTTGGGAATTGGTTTACCATCCTTCCATTGAGTGGTGTAGGGGTAGTTCTACATTCTTGGCTATTTATTGAAATGGTTATTATTTGATAGGGCCTTATCACCAACAATGGGTTTTTTTGAACTGAAAGTTGATGGATTCATTTTTTAAAAATAAATCTTGTACTTGACCTATTGAGGGTTCTTCAGGTTTCTTACCTGTAGGAATTTTATCAACTTCCCTTTTATTGTTATTCTTGGGATTGAATAGTTTTGGATCATCTCTCCTCCCAAGATTACCAAATGCTTTTTTATTATTTTCAATATTTACTACAATTTTGATATCATCCCTCAAAGTCTTAGGTTCCTTATCCCTCAATTGATAAGCCATCTTGCTATCAAAAGCATTAAATTACATTGTAAGACAAACATCCTCATTTAATCTCATAACCTAAAACAACTTGTACATTCCTTTCTAGAATCTTACATTCAAATCAAATGTAGATTCATTAGGGTTCTTCTTAATATTATTGAAATCATTCAACATAAAACCAAGGTTAGTATTGTCACCATATTGTTCTTTGAACAATTTCTCCATATCACTCCAAGAACTCATGCAATCATTTGGTAATCTTCTAAACCAATCCATAGCATCCTCAACCAATGAGTGCACAAAAATTTCATCACCACATCTTCATTCTCAACTTCAAAGTCATTTAAAATATATATAAAGACTCTCAAATGCTCCTCACCAATAACAAAATTGTTTCCAGAGAACTTAACAACTTTATCCCTTAGATCAAAAAAATGGGATGAGGGAAACTAGGAATCCCTACGAATGATATTTGTCTAAAATTTTCCAGAGAGAGAGAGAGAGAGAGAGAGAGAGAGAGAGGCTTCTTCTAAAAACTAGTAGCATTTGATGTGCTTGCTATATTGGTCTAATTTTGAGCAATATTGGCATGAGATTGTTGTATTTGGACAATAGGGATCAAGATACTAGTAATGGATGAAGAGACAAGGGTAGACTAAGACATAGCCTGACTAGATATTATTGGTCCACAAGTAGGCATAGAAGTTGCAATTTGAGTAGACAAGTTGGGCCAAGCAGCTAAAGTAGAGTTAGACTTAATGAACTAAATCTTTCTCCTAGTTTTTGCTGCTTGAGCTTCATTCTCAACCTTTTCAAGTTACTTTTCCAAATCCTCTTTCTCTTTTCTAGCCTTTTCAATATCAAGGTCCAATTTAGACATGGGAGGATTTGTAGATTTTCTTAATGTAGCTTAGGGTTCATTTATTTTAATTCCTATAGCTTTTCCCTTTCCTTTATCAATTGGTTTCACAATAGGTTCTACAAGATCTGCTTAGACAGACTTATAGGCTTAGACTTGGGAAATGATAGGTTCTTAACTTTGGCTCATGAGTTTTTCTTGTTCTAGGACTTTAGACCTTAAACTATCTATATCCCCATACACATCAACATAAAGGACTGAGGTCCTTTCTTTCAACTTCTTGTTTTTTTCTTTCAAGGTAGCCATCCTTCTAAGTAGGTTATCTCTTTCAATAATGGCATTCAAGGTTGGCTTTCCCTCTTTCCTTCTCTAAATGGATATGTTTGGCCTCCTCTTCTTCAACCCATTTCTTCAAACCTTCTATTTCCAAACATACTTCCTTAGGATCTGCAAAAGTTGCTTCTAAATCAATAGGATCATCAAGATCTATAAGATTGGTCTCCATAAATGGCATTGTTCCTATATCCTAACTTACAATTCATATCTAATCTATAAAATGTATCTCCTACCAAGGAAACATTCTTATCATGATAAAATTGGTCTTCTTGTAGTGGAGTACTAAATATCCCTCCCAAAAACCTCATAGTTTTTGACTTAGAACTCAGTGAGGAGGATTCCCTTCCTACCACTAGTTGGTATTGAGGATAAACTGATGTATTACCCCTTGATTTCCATGTGGGATTTTTATCTACTTTCTTTTTGCCTTGATTCTTTCTACCACCTTGGGGAAAATTAGTATATAAGGTTATATAAGGATTGGACCTTGTGCAAGCTCTTATATTCTTCCTTTTATCTGTCATTAAGAGGGAATTTCTTATTAAATAAGAACTATCTCTAAAACCTTGACTAAGTTGACACCCTATTCTAGGGACAATATGATAGTAAAATAGCTTTTGACTACAAAGGAAAAAGTATAAGTAAATACCAAAATACTTTATAACATAAGGGACCAATCACATAAAACATATGACTGCAACTCTTGCTTGATAGATAAGACACTACAAAAAGGTTGGTTGCATCAATGTACACCTGTGGCACTAGGGTTGTTTCTCTCTCTTTTTAAATTCTCAAGGTTTGCCACTAAAATAGGCCCACTATAACCACAAGCAATATTGCTAAATGATCTGATACATATGTACTCAACATGACCAAAGAAATTGCAATATGTAATGCCCCACCAAGGGATCCAAAAGAATTAACCTAAAGTTTTACTAAGTTTTCCAATTTTTTTTTTGAAACAAGAAAGATAAATCATTCACATCAAACACATAGTAGCAGAAGCAATAACATACAATCAACTAAAAGCATACATAACAGGTTACATTTCTTAAGGATCCCAAGACATTGAATTACATTTAATTTAATTAATACTAAGTCCATCAAATACCACATCCATATGAAAGAATAACTAGAAAGTCCAATGTCCACAATATACATTTGTTCTGAAAGCCTTTTTAAAAAATTAAATTCGAAATGCTCAATCATCCACTATACATGTCACAGTATATGAAAGGCTGAAAGAATATACATATGTAGAAATAAAGATACATCATCCTCCTCAAATACATGATACAATGTACAATAAAATAAATGAAAGAATCCACCATGGAAGATATAAACATCCATCATAAGAGATAACCATCCATCATAAAACACAACTAACTAAGTGCGCGGTTCCTCCCAACTGTCAATAGCATCATAAGACAATTGTGGGCCCTAGCCAGCCCCCGCGCGTAACATCACAAGTCACCAATTAGATCATTGGTACTATAGTAATAGGGATGTCACTACTAAAATTTACTACAACATAAGCATAATGAAATCTAACATGCTACAATAAAACATAAGATAATCCTACAAAGTAGATAACATCACCTGTCACATGCTAATCATCAATATAAGGAAATGTGTTAGTAAATAACATCATCTAAATATGATAAACCACCATCCTAAGAAGCTCCAGCCATGGTGACTATGGACAGATCTCAATGGTAAAAGTGAAAAAGCACTACCACCTGACTGCGTGGAACCTAAATGGCCCACTCCAACCGCGCTGAGGAGATAGTCTCAAGTCCCAAAGAGGTTATCAAATCACATAACACAAATACTCTCTAAGTCTAAGAAATCCTAAAAGCAATCTAACTCAAAGGTTCTAAAATAGATCAACATCTAATTCCTAAAGGCACACAAGACACATAGGAAACCTACTATGTAAGTGGGAAAGTGTCATCGCATGGATCATGCTCGGAGTTACCTGAGCAATCCCTTAGGACTCTTAGGTCTCTAGTGATCCCACTATGGCCACTAGTATCCTCTCATATTGACAAGGTATACTAGAGAATGCAAGGTCACAACCAAGTGTTCTCTCTACTCCCATCCTAATCTACACTAGCACTTAAGGCATGGGCAAGAACATATAAGACTTTTATTAGGTTCATTTTAATCCCCATTTAGTGTAAATGTTTTCACTTATTAAACAACTTATAATGAGTTACCCTAGTAGCCACTTAGGGCCCCAACCCCCATTTCAAGCCACTTCCCGACATTAGATGCAGATAACCTACCCTAGGCTCATGAAAGCACAAATCAAAGAATTATAGTAAAATCACCTTAGTCTTGTACAAGTGATTGGAAAGCATCAAAAGATAATTCGTAATAATCACATCAATTCTCTACAAGAAACTAAAAAGAATTAAATGATAAATCACAATATCCATCAATTCTCAATGAGTAACCAGAAAGAATATCAAGATAAATCACAATACCCATCGGTTCTCAACGAGCAACTAGAAAGTATCCCAATAATATTGATCAACGACTCAAAAAGGTTAAGTCAAACATGTCACAACATGAAATCATTGAGAACAAAGAAAATACTTTAGTCCTATCAAAGTGATTGGAAAGCAATCCCAAATATAACTGATTGATGACTCAAAAATGGTCAAGTCAAATATCTCATAAACATACACCTCAGCTTCACACAAGAAGACTAGAAAGCAATAACAACCAGAAAATACAAACACATCATAGAGCACACCATCACATTACCATGTTTGGGTTAAAAAGATCAAGACCAAGTTAGGATAGCATCACAATCACACAACCCTCGAGCCTCTAGTAACAACCTAAAACTGGTCAAGCTAAATCAACCCAAACCCCAAAACATAAGCAATATACAATAATAGTGTTGGTCATAGTTGTTTACTCTTGAAAACATAGTTCCAGTTTATAGTAAGGTTCCAGTTCTTGTTTCAATGTACGTTTCCAACTAAAAGTCTTCTTTGTTTTCATAGAGTTAACCCAGGTATTTGTTTGACTAACAATAAGGATTTATCCCCCAATAATAATTTTTCTAAGATCAATTCCCTTAAAATACTCTATGGGTAAATGTTTGAATTACTTAAATCATTAAGATTATAACTAATGATCTTTCAATGAAATAATTTTGATTTTATTAAAAATCATTATCATTTTAAAATGAATTCATTTCCATTAAATACTCCCCTTTAATTCAATCTCAATTAAATTCCATTTATTTAAATTGATTAAAAATTCATTACATTACTTCAATTATTAACTAATCTTAATTAAATTAAATTAAATTGAATTAATTAATAAATACATAAAACTAATCATACTATCATTCATTAATAATTTATTAAAGTTAATAATTATTAATAAATAATACACCCGTTAATAAATTTACTAATTAATAGTAATGATTAAAATCATTAATAATTAATTTAGAAACTTTTAATAAAATTTATTATTTATTATTTAAAATCAAAATTTCTAATAAATAAAGTTTATGAAATAATTTATTTAATTATTAAACATTAATATAATTTAATAATATTTTTTAAATAATTAATAATATAAATTTACTAATAAAATTATTAATAAATAATAAAACAAATTTAATATAATTTAAAATTTAATAAAATAAAATAACATTAATGGCACCCCTATACATTTATGGGTGGACTGCTATTTGTAGGTTCAGGTTGTCAAAGTTAGCCGCAATTTGCATTTGTAGCCGCAACCGCTATTAAAAAGGTGGGCGGTGGGGGTGTGGTGACCCCGCCCCCATTAATATATACATTTTAATTTTAATTTTATTAAAAATTTATTTTTTTAAAAACAATTCAACATTATATATATATATATATATAGATATATATATATAAATATATATTATATAAATTTTTATATAACAACCCTCTTTAATGATATATATATATAATATTATTTTTTTAATATCATTTGCAAATATAACCTGATAGAGGAATTACTATCTACCATTCAAATTTTCCCATTTAAAAATTTTCTTCTCTTTCAAACCCTACCCAGATTTAACTACGATTTTCTTTTTGTCTTCAACCCTACCTAGATTAAATATCTCAATTCCATTATAACTCAAACCCAAATCCTGATTTAATTTCCAAATTTTTAATTCTACTAAGGGAGGATTGCAATGATATTTTTAATCTCTCATAACCAGATGAAAACAACATGCATGCCCGAATTCCAAATTACAAGATTGAAAGATTCATCATAGAGAATTATTTAGACAACCATTAGCAGACACGATGAAGATAGGAAAGAGAAAGAGCATTTTAAAATATGTGAAAATCACAAGCATCTACCTAGATACTGATGCTAATCGTCTATGCCCTAGAAAACTATAGAGAAAATTCCTCCTCCCAGGACCTTCTCCTTTCCAAAAATTTTTTCCCTCTCCAAAATCTACCATCCTTCGAAAATGAACCCTCTGTTGGTGATAAGGAGTTCTCTCCTCAAATCAGGGTACTAATTGTTTGTTCACCCAAGAGGACTCCTTGCTCACCAGACTCAAACTCTATATTGACTTTTCTTAATTTTTTCTTTATCTTTTCTTAATTTTCCACTTGACTTCTTTTTTTAATTAATTTATTAAATTCAATCTCATGCACACATCATGCAACAATGAAAATTTTAATAAATAATTTTTTTTTCACCTTTTAATTAATTTGTTATATTTTAATCTCATGCATACTTAATGTGAACTTAAAAGTTTAAATAAATTAATATATCACTTCTTAATTTATTTTTGAATATTAAATTTGATAACTATTTATTAGCTTAAATAATAATATTATTTAGCATTTATTTAAAAATGAACTCCAAACATATTATTATTAAATTAAATAAATATTATCACATTCTAAATTTATTCTTATAACTTTTATCTTCAATTTTAATTCTTTTTTATTTAATTAATTTCCCAATTAATTAAATATAATTAAATATTAAAATATCATAATAATTTTTCATTAGATTAAATTGTTAATTTAATCTTTTAATTAGACTTAATTAATAGAAAATTCACCAAAGACTCATAAAGTAAAATACAAAAACTCATCAAAGAAAAACACATACAAAATCAAACTAAGGGGTTATAATCACAACTTAACATCATCTGACACATTCAGAGGGTACAGGACTCAAATACTTGTCCCAATTGTCAATTAGGAGGAATGGCTTGAAGGTTTAGGATTTGGACTTAAGAATTTATCTTCCCTCTCTTACCATTGAGATAATGTGATAGGGTACACTCATCTTGGCAATTCAGGGAAGTCGATACCCAATACCTACAACCTACATAAAATCCATGCATGTACAAACACAATATATACTAAGCTAAATAGGAAATGACAGGAAGTGGTGCATCGTGTAGATCTCGACTAGCAGGTGACTACGACTCCCTTCCTTAACCACATCAGAAACACCATCCATAAAGAAAACAAACATGCACACCATACACATGCAGTATGGGGTAAGTATCCATAAGAAAACACATAATAATCCATCTAACTAATCATCATCATTCACTAAAAACACTGTATAATCATTATGCATACATGAAGTATAGAGTACCTAGTAATCTCATCATAAAAATCAACTAAATCTAAAATAATATCTGATAATCTTAAAATAATACCACTAATCATAAGCATAAAATTGGCCTAAAAGAGTTCAACAATGATAATAGAAATGTGAACTAGGGGTAGGCACTACACAATACATTTTACACACACACGTGTGTTAAGCAGCTCCCCAGTAGAGTCATTATTTTGTTGGTGCTTTTCAACTATCAAGTAATAATATACTCAATACCAAGATAATGAAAACACAAACAATCTAAGGATTAGCTACTTCCTATAAAAAATTAAATGTATTTCTTACCTAGACCCAACTGTAATGAGATTAAGACAAATTTCCTACTCTTTAGGCTCTGTAGAACCAAGGTGGGTATACCTGAGGGATGGTTAAAATAAATGTTACTAAGTAAGAATCTCTTAGTTTCATTCTAATTCTCATCTCCTATCTCTAACATATACATAGTTTGTTCATTCCATGACACCTTAAGATAATACACATCCCTTATAAGTAGATCTAGTCACAATTCTTCTAAAATTTGCAAATATTTCTAGCAATAGTAGCTAACTAAGGCTTAGAGATAAAATGCAAACAAGTGCTAACCATCATTGAGATCTTTCAAACAGTGAAGTAAAAATTGATTTTGAGTTTGAGTTTGATGCTTGTTTGTGATTTCTTCACATACAGACTAAATTTAATAGATTAGTGCCTCATCCATTGGGATTTAGAGTCCATTCAATTCCTAGATTTGATTGATAGCTTTACAACCACCATTATCAAAAAAATTAACTAAAAATCATACATAAAAACATCCTTCCTATTACCAAGGAAACCAAATCAATACCACTAAAGCCTTTATTTAATTCATTGAACTGATGGCAATGGTGAATTGATATACAATTTGATTCAATTGCATTCAACTAGACAAGCTATGCTTATACAACTTCAAAATATCTAGGTAAAAGAAATGGAGACAATATTTAGCTAGAAATGATGTGGTGACAATTCATCTTTGTCTTAATTTCATTTTGAAAACAAATGTATACAATTGAACAAGACTCAAAATGACTTAAGGAAAAACATCTAAATCCTGTCAAATTGATGTATTCTCATAAATTTGTAGAGAAAATATATCATAGATTATTCATCAAAATACTAGACTGAATAGACTTAGTAAAGACTTAGAAAGACAATAATTCAAACCCTTTCTCTAGCCTTGGAATCTCACTTATATATTGTGAGATGCAACAAGCTTCAAGCATCGAGAACTAACAACTATCCTTTAACAAAATATATTTACATTTTAAACCTCTCACAAAAGAAAAAACTTTGTGTAATCGAAAAACCTTTACATAATATTCTTTTCGATAGCTTCCACTTCTGTTACATTTTTACATGCTACAGATTCCATGATTGACCTTTTGCTACTCTGAATCCTTGGCATATGTAGCTATCAGGTTAGCCAATAATGTGTCAGGCTCTAATTCCTGTAAATTTACCTTAACTCTGTCATTTCTACTTGCATCATCACATACTATCAAGGTGACAGTTATACCTAGTTTTACTTTTTCCACATCACCCATCTAGCCCATAATACTTTCCATCTGAGATGGTTTCCCTTCTTTATCTTCTTCTTTCCTCTGATCTGTCAAGGGTGCATCAATGATATGTATTTCATCTTGATCCATCTTATCATCATCACTTTCAACTTCTTCCCACTACTCATAAGTAGCAATATCTATCATCCACTTGTCAAAAAGTGTATTATCTGGCCAGTTAAATTACAAAATATCATTTTTCTTCTTGATCACATATTTAGCCTATTTATCAATATTAACAAAATCTTGTTCTAAAGAATCAAAGAAAAATTAGACCTTCACCATTTCTTCTATTGTGGTTGCCCACCATGCATGTCCTATTTCATTAATAACTTTATTCATTCTAAAACAAAATAAATCATCTAACTCTTTGGCCCATTCATCCTTGTTTTTTAATTTATTCTTCTTATCCAAAGCAAGTGGGAATAAATCAAATTTCCTACTTTTGTACTTATCCAAGTAGCTAACAATTCTTCTTTGTAGCTCAACTCTCTTATCATCAAATTCTGGAAGATCATAAGTTATTTCAATGTTGTCATGTGAAGATCTTATAATAGAATAACACAACAATGCAACCTCTTTTCTTCTCTTGATCCACTTATTGACAATGGGTTTCAAAGTCTCATCACTTGCCTTTATTTCCTCCCATATGTTTATTACCTTTGACAATTGATCATAGAATAATGGTCACTCAATTTTGTCAACCAAATACATGAGAGCCTTTCTCAGTTTATCTTCATACTACACATTCAACTCTACATGTAATGCCTACAATTTACTTTTCTCTTCTTCAAAATCTTTAGCTATATAGTACTGTGGCCTCTATGGTGTATCGGGAATCTCAATAAGAGGAGTGGATTTAAATGGCTCCACTGGTGGGAAAGGGTATGTGATCTTTGGCCTAGAAGACTATCCCCTCATCTTATTTTCAAGTTCATTTATTTTTTGAACTTCTTTATTGTAAGCCTCCAAAACTTTTTCATACTTAGCTTGTAATTCTAGCCTTTCCTTCTCATCTCATTCTACAGTGGCCAAAGCTAGGTGAGATGTTCCAACATTCAAATGTGTAGCCTCCACATGGGTAGTATCTGCCACTCTCTTTATAATGATATTTCCATTAATTCAATGTCATCTAACTATGATGAGATAGTCCTAGATCTTTTCCTTAATGACCAAATAACTAAGACAACTTGGTCTTCACTAAAGGTGGCACATTTTATTTCTTTCTTATTTTGGTCGTACATGTTTAATTTATTTGAAATAGAATTAAAAAGTAGAGCATCTACTATATCCCAATTGAGTAGCAATAGAATATTAGATACTCCCCCTTGGGATCCCAGTTGTTCAACTTTCTCTCCAGTGATCTGCTCCTCTCCGATCTGTAAAGGGGATTGGGTAGGTGAATATTCCTCAATGTTAGGACCTTGTTCTTTAATTATTCTTTGCCTCTTAGGAGAGGGCTCATCTAGTCTTTTTTCCAAGAAAACAATAGTGGATCCTATTGTTTGTTTACCTTTATCCATAGTGGTCTTCTTATTTTGAATTATATTATAGCCAAACCTTTTCTCGACAATCAATTTTCCTACTCCAACATTGGGAGTGAATGTCAACCTTCTCATTACCTCCCTAGCTTTATCAAGATATGCATTAATGAAGAATTGTTTCTTCTCATACATTGTTTCCATTATCTTAGGAAAATTTATAATGAGTTTTTTGATTTTATTTTCCTCTATTTTTGCCTTACCCAGAGGCTCATAATCCTTGTCAAAATAATGAATAAATTCAAAAACTCTTGAAAAAACCCTCCATTTCTCCTTTTTGGTCTCTTGCTCCAAAGAGAACTCATTCCTTATTATATCCTCAGGGTAATAAGGCTCATGCTTTGTAGAACCAAGCTTATCCCTATGTCTAAAAACCAAATCATAGAATCCCTCAATATCACAAAAATGGGGATGAGATACAACCATCTTATACCAATCTAGTAATTTGTATAAAGACAACCAACCACCCTTCATGATTACAAAATGGTGGACTATAGTACAAGTTGGGAAAATTGAGCTTCTTTGTCTTTTTATCAAATAATTTTCCTCCAATACTCCTAGCTGCCATAGTATCTCAACTATCCCCACTTTTAGAGGCACTTGGTAGGGAAATACATGAGGAGTCCCTTTGAAACCATAAAATCTAAACATAGTTGAAACAAAGTATGGTATAATATCTCCCCAGTTATGTGATACCTTTAGACCATAGGGGTTATACATGGGCCTAATAAAATTTACTAGTGCCTTAGGAACTTTGGGATTGTCACTTAATAAGAGGCACCTTAACTAGCATTTTTTGTATCCTAGGTCATATCTGCACTCGACAACTGAACTGATAGAGCTTCTCCCTCCTATTCTCTATTCAAATCCATTTCTTTCCTAAAATATGTCATATCTTTAAACAAGAACATGTGCATCAATAGTGAGTAATGACCAAAAGTTTTTTCTACCTTTCCCTTGGTGATTCCAACCAAGCTTGTATGGATTTCTTTTGCTAAATATGAGGCAAAATCAAAAAAATATCAACACCAAAAGAAGAAATTTGAGCTAGCATATGCATAAAACTTATAGGCATGATATCCTACCCATCCTCACCAAAAACCCTACACAGAGTCCTATATATCTTCATAGCTAGAGAAGTGAAATATTTCTTTTTAAAAGGTTCCCTAGTAGATGTTGTGATAAGTGGTAAGTTCCCAATTGTGCCTATGTGTGCCCTCAATGCACCTTGTCTGATCTTATCCCTTTTAGATAAATATTCTTTTTCTAATTCTTGTAGGTCAATAGGTATATAATAATTTGAGAGTGGCTCAAGACCAAAAACTTCTCAAATTTCCTCAGGGCTTATTGTGATGAGGCATTCACCATCCAACCTTCTCACTACTCTAATTGCTGGGTCATAATTGTTAGCAATGACCTCTAATAGGTCATAATCCATGAAAACACTAGGGACCACTAGTTTTCCCAAGTCAAAATTCTAAATATTCCCATGAGGGACAAATAATTTCCTTTCTAAGAACCATTTTTTGAAAAGAACAAGCCCTATTTGAGAAGTTTTAGCATCCCTAACCCAATTTCCCTTATCATACAATCTGTTGGTGTTTAAAACTACTAAACCACAAAATGCTCAACACCAAAATGATAACACCCATACAATCTAAGGAATAGCCACTTCCTATCAACAACTCTATGTGTAAACCATTTGGACCAACTTCAACAAAACCAAAATGGCTTCCTACTCTTTAGGCTCTGCAAGACCAAAGTGGGTTTACCTAGGGGATGCTTCAGATAACCATTGATAGATGAAAATTATATTAGTTTCATTCTAATTTTCATCCTCTATCCCTGTCACATGTGCAATTTTTCCATTTTTTGATAGTCTTTGATTTACATACATCCCTCTTAAGCAGATTTGGTCTGAATTCTCCTTAAGCTTACAACTACTTCTGGGAATAGCAGCTACCTAATATCCACAAGTAAAATATAAATGAGTGTTGATCAACATTATAACTCTAAAATGGACCAAGAATGATTTTAACTTTGAAATGTTTTCACATTTAGCCATAGAATTTACTCTCTAACACCTCTGATTTATATGACCAGTGCTTTATCCATAGGGGCAAAGAGTTAACTATTAGCAGGAGATCTTGTTCAATTAACTTGTAATTGAATTTATCAACTCTAATCACCCATTTCCATTCTTATGAGATATTCCTTCCATAAACTCATGAATTTTACCAATCTACTAAAGCATTTACATAATCCTTTGAATTAAAAGCAACAATAAACCAATATACAATCCATGCAGACTATATTCAACTAGATGAACCTTATTCAAATGATCTCAAGACTAATGAACTCATGAAATGAAGATAGAAAATAGTGACACAGATCTAGTGTAAATACCCTTTTGTATTATCCATTTGCTGATTAATACAAGAACCAATAGAGACTCAATGAAGAACCCATGAATTCATGTTCATACTGTCATTTCTATTTTTCATCAGAAAAGTACATGATTGAACAAGGAAGTAAATTCAAACATAGCTACACATGACTGGATTAACTATACTATTTCTTGACATTCCCAAAAAATACATTGAAATTTTGACACTCACATTTCCTTGAAAACTCATTTATATAGGCATGAGTTGCAATAAGCAAAGGTCAAATGTGATTGACGAGTGTCCTTCCAAACTAGAAACAAATACATCTAACAAAAGACAAAACAAAGTTTAACAGAATGTCAACAACATCAAAATATTCATTGGTAGGCTCACTTATTTCACAGTGTTACAAATTATAAGCTCCTTGTTTTGCCACCACTATTTTGGATCTTCAGAATATGTAGCTATTAAACTAGCCAATGATGACTTATCCTGTGGTGCTTGCAAATCAATTTTTACCCTTGGATCTTCACTGTTTTCACCTTGGATAGACAACATTACTTTTACCCTTAATTGTTTCTCTATCACATCTACATCCTAGGCCTCTGTACCTGCAACAGGAGCTAGCTAGTGACCTTCACCTTCTTCATTTTTTAGATCTAGTGGTGATGTGTTAATAATCTGCACCTCATCATCCTGTATCTCATCTTCATCTGTTCCAACTTCCTCAAATTGCTTATCAAAAGCAATACCTACCATCCATGTGTCAAACACTATATCATCTGGCCATTCAAATTGTAAAATATCATTTTGTCTTTTGAGCACATACTCAGCCTTATTATCAATAGTAACAAAATCTTGTTTTAAAGAATCAAAGAATAACTAAACCTTTACCAACTCTTTAGTTAAAGTGGCCCACCAAGCATGTTCTTTTTCATTTGTCATTTTATTCATTCTTAAACAAAAAAAATCATCTAATTGTTTGGTCCACTCATCTTTGCTATTCAATTTATTCTTTATGTCTATAGCATGCGGGAACAAATAAAATTTTGTGCTCTTATACTTACTCAAGTAGCCTACTATTATTCTTTCCAAACAAACCCTCTTTTTATCAAAATCTGGCATACTAGTGACAATGTCATAAATCTTTTCAATTTGGTCATGAGATGACATTATGACTGAATAACACAAAAATGTCACCTCTTTTCTTCTCCTTTTCTTTCCCCACTTATTCATAATAGGCTTTAAAGCCTCATCTTTTGCTTTCAGTTCCTCCCATATATTAATCACCCTAGCTAACTAATCATAAACTAGTGGCCATTCAATTTTGTCCCCCAAATATGTGAGAGCCTTTCTTAATTTATCTTCATATTTTGCATCCAACTCCACATGTAATGTCCATAGCTTGCTTTTTTTCTTCTTCAAAATCTTTTGTTGTGTAGTATTCCGGCCTTTGGGGTGTATCTAGTATTCCGGCCTTTGGGGTGTATCTAGTATTTCTATGAGGGGGGTGGATTTGAAAGGTTCCACTAGAGGATGAGGGTATGTTATTTTAGGCCTTGTGGACCTTCCTATTAGCCTGTTCTCAAGCTCAATTCTCTATTTTACCTCCTTATTTTAGGCCTTAAGTATTGTTTCATATTTATTTTGTAGCTCAAACATGGCTTGTTCTTCTTTCTTAGTAGTAGCCAAAAGAAATTGGGATGAATCCACATTCCAATGTGCTACCTATACATGAGAGGTATCAGAAACTCTCCTTACAATTATGTTTCCCATCAATCCATACTCATTTGGTTGTGATAATGTGGCCCTAGATCCTCTTCTTAATGACCAACTGACCAATGTAGCTTGATCTTCAATAAATGTAGTACCTTGGAAGTCCTTTTTATTTTGATCTTGCAAATTCAATTTATTTGAAATAGAATTGAAAATTAAGGCGTCAACAATGTCCCAATTTGGTAACAATAGAATATTTGATGCCCTCACCATTTGTCTTCCCTCCTCAGGGCTTATATTCTGAAATTCTTTTATCATTTCTTCTTTTGTTTGGTTCTCAATGGAGGCTTCATCCATTTTCGGATGCTTTTTTTTCAATCTTTTACACCTTTCTTCAAACTTATTCATGTTCACTCTCCATGTAAATTGCTGGAAAGCCCTAGATTTTACAAAGCTATCATCAACCAAAAATTGATGATTCACCTATTCTAACACAGGGTCAAATTCCTTGCCTCTATAGTTAGCTATTGTTAGATCCAAACTTGGTGGGGGAGGTTCTTGAGGGTCACCCTCATCTAACTCTACCTGAGTAATAAAAAATACCTCCCTATGATCCCATCTGCTCAATTTTCTCACCAATGAGCTGTTCCTCTCCAATCCTCAAAGGGGATTGAGTGGGTGAATATTCCTCAACTTGAGGACTCTTTTCCTTTATTATTTTTCTCCTCTTTAGGGATGGCTCAGGAGGCCTTTCTTCTAGGAATGCACTAGTAGATTCTACTATTTGCTTTCCCTTATCTTTAGAGGTTTTTGTATTCTAAATTATATTGTAGCCTGGCCTCTTTTGAGCAATTATTTGACCAGCTCCTACATTGGGAGTGCAAGCCAACCTCCTCATGACCTCTCTGGCCTTATCTGGGTATGAATTAATAAAAAAAAATTTCTTCTCATTCATCATGAGTTTACTTACTTTATCAGCCTCTGTATTAGCATTATCTAGAGGACCATATTACTAATCAAAACAATGAATGAATTCTAGAACCTGGGAATAGACTCTCCACTTTTCTTTTTTGGTTTCTTGTTCTTGCAATGAGAACTCATTCCTTATAATATACTCTAGATAATGAGTCATGTTTGACCTGTCCCAATTTAATCTTATGTCTCAAGGTCCAATTAAAGAACCCCTTAGTATCACAAAAATGGGGATGGGAGATAGCCATTTTATACTAATCCAAAATTTTATTGAAAAAGAGCCAACCCCCTTTGGTAATCACAAATTGGTGTGCCATAGTGCAAGCAGGAAAAATTGACCCTAGTGACCTTTTCAATGGAAACATTTCCTCTACTCCTCCCAATTGCCACAAAACTTCAGCCATTCCTACCTTTAAGGGTACTTGGTAGGGCAATACATGAGGGCTCCCCCTAAAACCATAAATTCTAAAAATAGTAGAAACATAGTAAGCAATAATATCTCCCCAATTGTGTGAAACTTTCAAATCATGGGGGGTTATCCATAGGCCTAATAAGATTAATTAGTGGCTTTGGGATTCTGGCAAAATACCTATCAAATTTGACAAAACTAGCCTTATCTGCATCCTGGGTCATATCTACACTCCACAATTGGACTAGGAGTGCTTCCCTAGCCTCCTCTCTATTCAATTCCATCTCTTTACCAAATATGCCACCCCTTTAAACAAGAACATGTGCATCAATAGAGAATAGTGCCAAAAGGTCTTCTCCACTTTCCCTTTGGAAATTCCAACGAAACCAACATGGATTTCTTTAGCTAAAAAAGAAGCAAAATAAAAAATAACATCTACACCAAAAGAGGCAATTTGAACCATCATATACATAAGGCCAATGGGCATGAAATCCTACTTGCCTTTACCAAAAACATGACACAGGGTCCTGTATATCTCTATAGCCTGGGAAGTGAAAAGAATCTTCTTAAAAGGTTCCCTAGAGGCTGCAGTGATTACTAGAAAAGTTCCTATTGTGCCAATGTGTGCCCTTAGTGCACCTCCCCTAATCACATCCTTCTTTTCCTTGTATTCATTTTCTAATTCTAGTAGATTAATTGGCACATGATAATCTGATAATGGCGCTAGGTGAAAAACCTCTCTAATTTCCTTGAGACTAATTGAAATTAGAGGCACACCATCAGTTCTTCTCACCACCCTAATAGCTAGGTCATAATTATTGGCAATGGCTTCAAGCAAACCATAATCCATGAAAACACTTAGAACTACTAGTTTTCCCAACTCAAAATTCCAAACATTAGCATGCAGGGCAAACAAATTCCTCTCTGAAAACCATTTTTTGAACAAAACAAGACTAGTTTGTGTAGTTGTTGCATCCCTAACGCAGTTCCCATTGTCATATATACCATAAACAATCTTAAGCCTAGGGTTTAAGGAAATTAACTTCTTAACTTGTGCAGGTTTGGTGGTGGACTCTGGGAGTAATTCTAGCAAATTGTCATGAACATTCCTATCAATATAATTTACTTTCCTAGAAAAAGCTTTCTTGGGAGGAATCTTGACTGTAATTCATAGGAACTAGATAAATACAGATGTTATAATATTAGTACTTACTTGATTTTCCAAACTTGTTCTTCTATGAACCTTTGCAATAGCTCATGAACAGATGGAGGATTGCTTCACATCTTTGCTAGGCTTAACACAATATCATTAGTAGGCTCTGGTGCTTAGAAAATGTGAAATCTTTGTTTGTGTGAGACTGGAAATGGAAAAATCTCCTATATTATATTATGTTTTTCTCACACGCAAATCTTTCATTCATCATAAATGCATATAATAGAAAAATAGAGTGGCATCACATTTCCTTTTGAATTTATGTCATTGATCCTCAAAAAATTGTACAGTCCAGGAAAGAAAACTAGGTTGACTCACCTTTCTTCTTAACATGCTAGCAGTCAAGCCAATAAAGTACTTCCATCTGCACCTTTCCTTCAATGCTAGCATTTTAGTCTAGGCCCATTGATGACTAGGGACACGTGTCATCAAGTTGCTACCTCACTATACATAACTTTTGAGCATCTTGCTATAGCGAGATAGTCATAACCATTGATTTTTCTTTGATCATGTGGTAGATGTTTGATACAACTCTTACGAGAAATATGGTGGGTCCCTCATTTTCTACCTCACTATACGTAAACTTCGTGCAAAGTGAGATAGTGATGACTATAGATTGAAAGTTGATCTAAGGGCATGGAAACTGCATGAATCTTTTAAGTTGTGGTGGGACCCTTACTCACTACCTTGCTATACATAAAAAGTGCACAACTTTCCATAGCGATATAGTGAGTATCGTTGATCTAAGCTTGATCTGATGATCAGAACCCCTTATATGTTTTATGCACGAGGCATGGGTCTAGGTTACTACTGATGCTGAGCTGGCTTAACCTGCTATCATATACATATTATTATTTTAATCCTGAGTGAAATCACACCTCCTTGACTTTGTCATGCTTGTTACTTTTCAGGCAGTTCGCTACATCACTACCAGCAAAAGTCATTAAATTTTTAGTAGCAACATAGTGAGCTCCAGTGGACTCAGAATTTTTGGCATATAATTGCTTAGTAGGATGCCATCGTCTCATTTGATTTGCACAGCTCATTTTTGATGAATCACTTGTTTGGGGCCCATCTTTTGAAATTTTTTATTACATCACAATTTTTCAACTAGTAGCTACCTCACTATCGACGAGAGTCATTAACTTTTTGGTAGTGGCAAAGCAACTTTTGGTGACCCCTCAAAAATTGGCACCAAGAAAATTAAAACAAAATAACTACGAATGACATGACTGTCACAAAAATAAAGGCATAGTTTGCAAGATATCTTCCTTGGGATACTCAAAATCATCACCCATTTTAAAAGAAAATCATCTTTTGCAATATCCAAGTGCTCACTATGTCACTACTAGAAAGTTGATGACTTTCTCAATCATGATATAGTGACCTCCAATGGATTCAGAATTCTGGTGATAGAGAACATGTAACACATTGATTGAAATTTCACTAATTAATAATGTTGTCAGAGAAGGTGGTCGTGCACATTTATGAAACTTCATGGGAATTTTGCGGTCACATCAACTTTAAAAAGTTGCCACTTTCTTTATATTTAGAGCACTTGCTATGTCACTACCGGCAGGGCGCATAGATTTTTTGGTCACGATATAGCGATTCACTAGAAAAACTTGGGTTCTAGTGACACCATTTGTGAATTTCTACATGTGCGTCCTTTATGATACTAACAACCCTGGGATAGAGCATGTGACCATAATGTTTTCAAATTGATACACTTCTCTAGCATTAGACCACATTTTTCAATACCATGATAGAGTTTTTCGATGGTCACTACATCCCTATAGTAAATAGCCTTGCAACTTTTTATAATGAGCACATGACATCCTTGGATCCAAACAAGATCCAACGATGAGACAAGACCTTTTCAAAAGGACTCAACAATGACTTTATAGTAGGTGGGAAAAGAATATTCGATCCTTTTAAAAGATTTCGTGCCATGAAAATTTTAAAAAGGGCAAGACCTAGGGTTTTACACAAGTTTTAAAAGGTATAAAAAATATAAGACCAAAACCTAAAACCCTAAAATAAAAGGACTCACATTTTATTTTTATACCATGATTTTAAGAAAAGTTATTATGTAAAAAATCAGACCAACAACGGCTTTGTTTGGGGATGATAGACTACTTGAGTCTATGCAAGAATTCAAAATCTTTGGGAAAGAAGACCACAAACTTGATACAACAATGAAAACTTCTCCAGAAAGCAGAAGACAGAACTGGCAAACAAGGAACTAGATTGTATAGAGAAAAATACAGGGATTTACAGAATATACACAATGTATAAGAACACAAAAAACCCTGAAGCTATTGGTCATGGAAAAACATATACTTTAAGAAAAGTATCTTTTCAAGAATTTTCCATGAACTAGAAATTCAAGAATATCTCTAGTTAAATCCTTTAGGAAATATGAGTCCTCTCGATTTGTATCACAAATGCTATATGGGCCAAGCTAGATTGGGTCAAATTTACCATATTTTCCTTTGTCTTCTTGTCTAGCATTCCACATTAATGTCATGTCACCTATTTCAAACTTTCTCTTAGTAGCCATTTTGTCATATAAGTGTTTCATTTGTGACTATAGCTTAGCATTCTAAACAATAGATTCTCTCCTTATTTCTTCTAATTGCAAGATGTCATCCATTTTAAGTTGCACCTCATCAACAATATCATCTTCATAGAGTTGAAAAAACTTATACATCTCCTTTAAGTTGTTTTGGGGAAGCCTAACTTGTATACCATAAATCAAATAAAATGGAGCACATCCAATGGCCTTTTTCATAGTTACCCTGTCAACCCACAAAGCTAATGGAAACTTTAAATCCCAAGCCTTCTTGTTTTTCCTAGAATTCTCTTGATGATTTTCAAAATGATCTTATTACTTGAATCTGTCTGATCATTCCCCTGAGGATGATAAGGTGAAGATGTGTAACCTATAATGCCATATTTATTACAAAAATTCTTACTCTTCAAATCTGAAACACATAGCATTATTTAGTCACAATTTTTTGTGGCCATCCAAATCTGGTCATAATGTTGTTTAAAATGAAATTAGTGACTACCTTACTTGTTGCATTCTTAGTAGGGATTACCTCAACCCACTTGGTGAAATAATCAATAGCTAGTAAGATCCATGAATGTCCACCACTAGATTTGTTTGGGATTTCACCTATAAAATAAATTCCCCATTGTTGAAATGGTTACTGTACTTCAACTGGTCTCAATGGAAAATTCCCAGAGAATTTTAACTTTCCACTAAACCTTTGACAAGCATCACAAACCTTTACAAACTCATAAGCATCTCTGAAAAGTGTTGGCCACCAAAAACCAGCCCTAAGAATTTTATGAGCAATGGTCTTAGCCATATAATGACCATGACATACACCTTCATGCATTTCTTTCAAAATCCTTTTAGACTCAATCTCATCTACACATTTCAAAAGCACCCCCTCCATACTTCTCCACCATAATTGTCCTTGCACTATAACATACCTTATGGCTTGTAACTTTAGAGACCTTTTCTGGTTATCTATCAATTTTGATGGAGATTTCATGTTTTGAAAATAATAAATCACATCTCTATAGCAGTTAGAGGTATCCATATCACAAAGATTATCCTTACAACTATCATCAAATTGCTTAATTTTGTTTGCCTCTAAATTGGCTTCTGTCATCAATTTGGCCAAACCTTGACCTCTAACCAATTTAGTGATCTAAATGTCAATGTTAAACTCTTGTATCCTATTGATCCATCTAAATCTCCTGCTAGATACCTCTTGTTGTGAAAAAATATCCTTCACAACATCAGTAGGAAGAAAAGCAATGACAATAGCTCCCATCAAGTAACACCTAAAAACCTTGACTCCTTTCAATAGTGCATATGCCTATTTTTAATTTATATCATACTTGAGTTCTGTTGCCTACAAAGATTTTCTAAAAAATGCAATGGGCTACTCATAACCTTCCTCATTTTTCTGTAATGATACTACAACAATAGTGTGAAATGATGAAAAGGAAAATATATGCATTGGTTTATCATAATTAGGTGCTTTGAGAATAGGGGCATCTTTAATAGCCTGCTTGATCTTCTGGAATGAAATGCTAGGTTCACCATACCATTTAACCTCATATCCTTTCTTAAGCATCCTTGATATAGGCCTACTAATCTCTGCAAAATTTTTCATAAATCTCCTAAGAAAGTTGATCTGTCTAAAGAATGACTAAATACTTTTAACACTTTTGGGTTTCTAAATCTTGTCTATTGCTTCTACCCTTTTTGGGTCAATCATTACTCCATGCTTACCAACTAGATGTCCTGACAAATTTCCTTCAATAACACTAAAACTACATTTCCTTGGATTCAAGGAAATACCATACATGAGGGCTCTAATAAATACCTTCTCCAGATGTATGTAATGGTCATTTTCATCCTTGGAATAAGCTGTGAGGTCATCCTGATATACAACCAAAAACTTATCAATGATATCAACAAAAGCCACATCCATAGCCCTTTGAAAAGTAACCCCAGCATTAGTAAGCCCAAAAGGCATCCTGACATAAACATAAGTACCCCATGGAGTGGTAAAAGCAGTCTTGAACTATTCTGATTCTTTAACAACCACTTGATTATAGCCTGAAAATCCATCCATCATAAACATTAGCTTAGAACCAATAACCCTTTGCAACATGGCTTCCATATTTGGAAATCCATAATTATCCTTTCATGAAGATATATTAAGATTCTTGAAGTCAACACATAACCTTATGTCTCCATTTTTCTTCCTAATAGGGAATAAATTGGATACCCAAGAGGAATTTCTAATAGGCTTTATGATCCCAACATCTCTTAACTTGATCAATTCCTCTTACATTTTGGGAGCCAAGGTAGGATTTAGTGGCCTCTATTTTTTTCTAAATGGCTTAGCATCTAGTTTCAAAGGGATCTTATGCTGAAAAAGATCTCCCCTATATGCTTTCAAGTCATTATATGACCATGCAAACACATGTCTATACTTCCTTAGCAAGTCTATCAGATCTTTCCTAATTTTAGGAGGCAATTTCTTGCCAATATATACTTTTTAGGTGTTTCCTGAGTTCCCAAGTTAACCTCCTCTATATTTTTGGCATTATATTCACTGGTGTTCATTTGTGGCTTGTCACAGTTGTCAAAAATAGTTTCTAAAATAACTAGACCCTTTGGGATTTTATTTGTCTTTAATTGCACAACTTCCTACCCAATAATAGTTTCCTTTCCATTTATATTCTCTACATAGGTTGTACAATCAATTTCTTGTCCTAAAAACATATTCTCACAATTTAGAAATCTCAAAATATCCTTATCATCTTCAAACACTTGCCAATTCTAGACATGATCAGGAACAAAGTGTCTAATTTGAGTCTCAACTTTGGATACACCAGCAAATGTGACATCATCAAGTTTTATTGCTATATTAGCTAACAAGTCTACCATTTTGTTGTTAGTCCCATCCTTCCAAATTATCCCAAATGCATGAAAATATTCAATCATATCCCATAAAACATTTATGTACTATTTTAATCTCTTATTCTTTGAGACATAAGAATTTCTTACTTGGGATACAACCAATTTAGAATCTCCTATAACATGTAAACATTTTATCCCATGCTTATGAGCTAGTCTAAGGCCTAATAGTAAAGCCTCATATTCTACTATATTGTTGGTACAAGGGAAACTTAAAAGTAAAAGAGAATTTGTATGTTACCCCCGCTGCAGATATCAACAAAATACCTGCACCTGCTCCATCTTTACAACAAGCCCCATCAAAGAACAATGTCCATAAATCTCCCTTATCTATTTTTGTATCAGCTTCTACTTTGATCTAAGATTTATGCTTTTCCTTCTTCAAAGTCAAGACCTCTACTCTAAATGCATTGACATCTGTATCCACAAAGATTGTCATATCAACCTCAATGTCTTCTTCTATCATATATATGCTTTTTGGTTCTCTATTTATTTTTACCAAATTCCCATCAATTTTAAAAGTAGCAAATGATAGATCACATTACAAACTTCCTCCCATTTTAGCACTCCACTTTCTAGATAATAAGATACCATATTGAGGTGGAATATCAACAACCAATGCACTCATAGTAAGTTCCTTGTCTAGACAGGCTATTAGTCTATAAGGTAAGGCATTAATAGTACCTATGACTATCACTTCTCTTTTATCCATGGCACAACATCTTCCGTGACTGGTATCAACTTTCAAACCTAATTCCTTCATTATTTCAAAAGGCATAACAGTATTGGAAGCACCAAAATCAATCATGCAATTTTTTAATGTTTTACCATTCACTAAAATACTAAAAAAAAATGGCTCAACACTTCCCAAGAATTCATTAATAGAGCTATCCAAAAAAATCTAAGGAATATGAGACACAACTACTTCATCTTCTTTATCTTTTTACCTTTTCTTTGCTTCCTTGCTTGGGATCATGAATTTCATTGCAATCTTGTTTTGTCTCTACATTAGTATTTCCTAACCATGCCATGGCTTTATTCCTATGTTTAGGGATCCTTAATAAGTCAGACAAAGGAACTTTAATAGTGATCTGTAATAGAATATTAAGCATATTTACAAAAGAATCTGAGAGATTATCAATAGTCATACCCCTTTTTTCATGATGTTTATTAGAAATACCTTGATGATTCTTGTCATTATAGTGATCACTTTTGATACCTTCTCATCAAATTTCTTAGCAAAATATTCGAGAATTCTAACTCCTTAAGATTTCCTCCTTTCTTTGATTCCCACTTTTTATCTGACATTTTGACCTTCATAGCAGGAATTTCTTTAGGCTTTAGAATTTCCTTTTTCTTAGGGTTAGTTTTCTTGATAAATATGCTAGCCACCTTACCATTATCAACATTCTGAGCCATATGTCTGGTTTGTACTTGAGCTACCATGCTGACAATAATCTGATCAACCTCTACTCTAGAAGGCTTCCTTAATATCACCTCCTCTCTAGTAGATGCCATGTTACATACATTATCCTTAGCATCATTCTCTTCATCAAAAAATACCTACTGCTGCATATGACCTTGAAACTATCTTTATACCACTACATCTCTGTTAGGATTATCACTATCATAATGGTCATAATGTGACTCAAACATATTACATCCTACATCATCACTACTTTCTTCATGTTCTTGACTTTCTTCTACCTCAATTTGATTTCTAGAAAATGACAAGGCTATTGCACAATACTCAAGAGCATGAGGTAATTGACAAACAAGACACCATATAGGTTTAGTAGTGGGTTTAGGTTCATCTACCACATTTATGGAACTTTTAGATAAAGGATCAAGGGTAACCTTGTTACTGGTATATTTAGGAGGAGGAACATTAGGGTGACTATCCTTCCAAGTAGTATTATAAGGGAAATTTTGCAATCTATATTGTCTACCAAAATTGGACTGGTAAGGGACCTTATTTTTAGTGGGATTCCTATCATTCTATCCTTGGGGAAGATTCAAACCTTTTATAGCATTCAAGACTTGAATCATCTCACTAGGCTCCTACCTTTTTCCTTCGATAGATTTGTTCTCTTCTTTTCTATTTCCCTTACTCCCAAATAACCTAGGATCATCTCTTTTGTTCTCCAATCTCCCTGAAATTCTCAAATTGTTTTCTATGTTGATAGCAATTCTAAAGCATCTCTTAAAGTCCTAGGCTCCTTATCCCTAAGATTATATGCCATTTTACTATCAAAGGCATTCAAATTAGAAATCATACATACCTTATCATCAACTCACCTGGCTTGCATTAGCTTTTACATCCTCTTCTAGAACCTAGTGTTAAAATTAGTAATAGATTCATTATGTAACTTCTTAATATTATTGAACTCACTTAGAATATAACTTGGGTTTTTTTTTATCAGCATATTGTTCCTTAAAACAATATTCAATGTCTTTCCAATCTACAATGGATGATTCAGGAAGCCTCTTGAACCATTCTCTAGGATCTTCAATTAATGACTAAACAAATAACTTCATGATAACATTTTTAGCCTTAACCTCGTAATCACTCATCATGTCAAGAAAATTTCTCAACTGATCCTCACAACTAATAGCATTATTTCTAGCAGACTTGGGCAATATTTTCCTCATTTCCTATGGGATAGGGTTAGGAAAACCAAGAATACCTTCAAAATGTATCTGTCTATAGCCTTCTAACTAAATAGGTCTTCTTTGTAAACCAACCTTAGAAGTATTGACAACATTTCTTTCATTATTGTTAAAAGCATTACTAGTACTAGGATCTGCAGTAGATTTATTGGATCCATTTTTTGTGAAGTAGACAAGAAAGAAGTAGACAATTTAGAAATATTTTGACTTGCAATATTTGTTTTATCATTATCTTTAGGAGAAAATATAGACACTTCTTAGAATTTTCTAGAAACTTAATTTTTTTATTCATCTCAGCTATGACTACCTCATTTTCTACAATTTCCAATTTCTTAGCCAAAGCATCTTTCTCTTTCCTCCTTTTTTCTAACTCAACATCAGAAGGTGATAAAGAATCATGGATCTGGATTAGCTTTGTTGGTTCATTTATCCTAATACCAACTTTCTTTTGTTTTCCCTTATCTTGAACACCAACAACATGTTCTACATCTTGTTTAACATCTAGGGTCTTATAAATTTTGATTTGTTGTATCACTGGACCCTGTTGGTTTAGATCTTGATCCTTTAGCAACTTTTTCCCTTGTATTTAAGTTGTTCCACTTCACCCACAATTTCAGGCTGCCAAGTACTGCCTGTTATCTCATTCTTCTTTTTCAAAGTAGCAATTCTCCTTAGTAACTATTTCTTTTCTTCATGGGCCTTCATGATCTTTTCCTCCCTTTCCTTCTCAAATCTCCTATCAATGGCTTCTTTCTCAGCAAGCTACATTCTCTACATTTCATTCTCATTAGGGTTAGGAATGGTAAACTTAGAACCAAAGGTCTTCTCATCATTAAAACTTTTAGGCTCTAAATGTTTTGGTCTTTCCTTTTCAAGAGAGTAATCTGACATGGAAAGGTTTGTGCTATGTTGGAAAAGATTGTTACTAGTCCTATCCTATAGACTAAGTGCATGTGGTTGGACAACCTTTTCTTGACATATCATTTCAAGAGTATTATAGAAATCATCATCAAACAAAATAGGATGAGATCTAGGCCCCTTGCAGAAGTGTTCCTTTTCAACATAAATGTAGGTATTATTTTTCCTTGCCATTTGCTCCTGGGAATAATTTCCCTTCTACATTTGGGCTCATTTCACAACCTAGTTTTTCTTTCCTCTAGGAGGAAGATTAGTTTGTAACTTAACAGCTGGGTTCTTCTCCACATTTGCCCACATATTTTTCACACTTCCCATGATATAAAATGTTCTTTAACTTGACACCAGTTAAAACCTTTATGAGTCACCACCCACCTAGGGAAAAGTAATATAATAGTCTTATTGACTTAATAGAATATCATAGGATTATCACAAAAGAAATGGACAAATAGAATGAACCCAATTAGAATTTGTTTTGGGACTATAACTCTTTCTTAGTGGATAATACACCTTTATAAGGACTGTACATGTCTGTGTACACCTATGGAGTGGGGTTTTGTTTCTCTTCTTTTTAAATTCTCAAAGTTTGTCACTAGAAAAGTCCACTAAAACCACAAGTAATTTCATAGGATCTGACAATTGTAATACATACACCTATCCCTAGCAAAGTCACCATTTTGTTGGTGTTTAAAATTACTAAACCACAAAATTCTTAACACCAAAATGATAACACACATACAATCTAAGGAATAGCCACTTCCTATTAACAACTCCATGTGTAAACCATTTGGACCAACTTCAACAAAACCAAAATGGCTTCCTACTCTTTAGGGTTTGCAAGACCAAGGCAAGTTTACCTAGGGGATGCTTTAGATAACCATTTATAGATGACAATTATGTTAGTTTCATTCTAATTTTCATCCTCTATCCCTATCACATGTGCAATTTATCCATTTGTTGATATTCTTTGATTTATATACATCCCTCTTAAGTAGATTTGGTCCTAATTCTCCTTAAGCTTACAATTACTTCTAGGAATAGTAGCTACCTAATATCCACAAGTAAAATATAAATGAGTGCTACCCAACATTATAACTCTAAAATAAACCAAGAATGATTTTAACTTTGAAATGTTTGGACATGTAGTAGTAGAATTTACTCTCTAACACCTCTGATTATATGACCAGTGCTTTATCCATAGGGGCAAAGAGTTAACTATTAGCAAAAGATCTTGTTCAATTAAATTGTAATTGAATTTATCAACTATAATCACCTATTTCCATTCTTATGAGATATCCTTTCCATAAACTCATGAATTCTACTAATCTACTAAAGCATTTACATAATCCTTTGAATTAAAAGCAACAATAAACCAATATAAAATCCATTCAAACTGCATTCAACCGGATGAACCTTATTCAAATGATCTCAAAATTAATAAACTCATGAAATGGAGATAGAAAATAGTGACATAGATCTAGTGTAAATACCCTTTTGTATTATCCTTTTTCTGATTAATACAAGAACCAATAGAGACTCAATGAAGAACCCATGAATTCATGCTGATACTATCATTTCTATTTGTCATCAAAAAAGTACATGAATGGAAGTAAATTCAAACACAAATACACATGACAAGACTAACTATACTATTTCTTGACATTCCCAAAAAATACATCAGAATTTGAACCCTCACATTGCTTTGAAAACTGATTTATATAGGCATGAGTTGGAACAAGCAAAGGGAAAATGTGATCGACAGGTGTCCTTCCAAACTAGAAACAAATACATCTAACAAAAGAAAAAACAAAGTGTAACAAAAAGTCAACAACATCAAAATATTCATTGGTAGGCTCACTTATGTCACATTGTTATAAATTATCAGCTCCTTGGTTTGCCACCACTATTTTGGATCTTCAGAATATGTAGCTATTAAACTAGCCAATGATGAGTCATCTTGTGGTGCTTGCAAATCTATTTTTACACTTGGATTTTCATTATTTTCACCTTGGACAGACAAAATTACTTTTACCCTTGATTTTTTCTCTATCATGTCTACATCTTGGGCCTTTGTACCTACAACTAGAGTGAACCAGTGACTTTCACCTTCTTCATTTTTCAGATCTGGTGTTGATGTGTCAATAATCTGCACCTCATCATCCTGTATCTCATCTTCATCTATTCCAACTTCATCAAATTTCTCATTAGAAGCAATATCTGCCATCCATGTGTCAAACATTGTATCATCTAGACATTCGAATTGCAAAATATCATTCTTTCTTTTGAGCACATACTCAACCTTATTATCAATAGTAACAAAATCTTGTTTTAAAGAATCAAAGAATAACTAAATCTTTAACAACTCTTTAGTTGAAGTGGCCCACCAAGCATGTTCTTTTTCATTTATGATTTTATTCATTCTTAAATAGAATAAATCATCTAATTGTTTGGTCCACTCATCTTTGCTTTTCAATTTATTCTTTCTATCTATAGCATGCGAGAACAAATCAATTTTTTGGCTCTTATACTTAATCAAGTAGCCTACTATTATTCTTTTCATACAAACCCTCCTGTTATCAAAATCTGGCATATTAGTGACAATATCATAAATCTTTTCAATTTGGTCATGGGATGACCTTATGACTAAATAACACAAAAATGTCACTTCTTTTGCTTTAAAGCCTCATGTTTTGCTTTTAGTTCCTCCCATATATTGATCACCCTAGCCAACTAATCATAAACTAGTGGCCATTCAATTTTGTCCCCAAAATATGTGAGAGTTTTTCTTAATTTATCTTCATATTTTTCATCCAACTCCACATGTAATGCCCATAGCTTGCTTTTTTCTTCTTCAAAATCTTCTATTGTGTAGTATTCTGACCTTTGGGGTGTATTTGGTATTTCTATGAGAGGGGTGGATTTGAAAGGTTCCATTAGAGGATGAGGGTATGTTATTTTAGGCCTTGTGGACCTTCCCATTAGGTTGTTCTCAACCTCAATTCTCCATTTTACCTCCTTATTATAGGCCTCAAGAATTGTTTCATATTTACTTTGTAGCTCAAACATGGCCTATTCTTCTTTCTTAGCAGTAGCCAAAAGAAATTGGGATGAATCCACATTCCAGTGTGCTACCTATACATGAGAGAAGAAAGAATGGGAAAGCTTTGAGTCAAAGTGGAAGTGTCTAAAAGTGCCAAAAATAGAAGCTGATCCTTCACAGGGTGTTTGTCAAAGTTAAACTACAATCAAAATGCATTTTTGATGCATGGAAAGCTCTATTTTTGGAACTAGCAATTAACTGTCGGTGCACCTTTGGAAATGCACACTTGCAAACCTACAGAGCTACAAACCTATGGAGCTGCACACCTGCGAAGCTCATTTCACCAAAAAATTAGAGTTCTCAATTTTGATAACGATTTCTAGGTTTTTCTCAAATGATGTTTTAGATCATTCTTTGTGTACATACTATGCCCCTTTTTGATGATTTATACCCTCTTTATAACCAGTCACTTTCATAAACTTGAACTCCTTCCGCTTCTTCAATCTAAAATCCTAAGGCACCTACATTGAATCTTGTCATAAATAGTTGCATAAGATAAGGAACCTATTCCACTTCATGTGTCCAACCTCTATATCTTCGACCTTTGTCTTCTCTCCAACTACCCTATCCTTCCCAATCAGAGACCAAGTGACCCATATTATCCAAAATGATCAGATATTTGAAACTTTTTCATACTTTTTTTACAAGTTTTTTTCTAGGTCCTCTTAACTAGATTTTTTGGAGGTCTTCTGGTCAAAATTTCAATTTGAAACCTTCATTGGTCCCTAAAAATAAGTAGCCAATGGCTCACTATTTTAGGGACTCAAATTAGATCTTCGGTTCTCCTTTCTAGCAGTGTAAACGGTTCTGAATTTTGAGCTTTAGGTCAAAATTTATGACCCTGACAAGTTGAGGATGCCTTTTTTACCTACAGAAAGAAGAAAACACTAATACATTAGTTTGGAAAGCTAAAAAACTTAATTTGAACAAACCTTAGGTATGAAAAAAGAACAACCTAGAGGCCCCGACTCTCAAAATTGTTAAAAAATCAAAAAACCTATTTTCACCCCTAAAATGCAAAAAAAGGGCACACTTGACACACCTCAGAGGTGCACTAGGTGCGCCTATCCTTAGCAAACCTTAACATATGAGGGTGTGAAGGTGTGGATAGCTTGGTGGCGTGCACATGATGCACTTCAGTGGATTACACATGATGAAGTGTGCTATGACAAGGTGTGTGGCATGTGAGGACCAACATGGTGAGTTTTAGTGATGCATGATGTGTATGGTGGTGCATGTGGCATGTATGGTGGTGTGTGCTGTGCAATGTGGCATGCACAGTGCAAATTATGGCATGCACAGTGCAAGGTGGATGGGTGTACACGTGAGGTGGCACATGGTGAGGCATGGTGTGCAACCATGTGTTCACATTTTGTATGTGTTTTGGTGCATTAGTGCACATGGGTAGGTATGTCGGTGCACCTTTTTTCTTAACAAAAAGACTTATCTCCTCTAACAATGAAATTTGGATTTTGGGTTTTCAAACTGGGACAAAGATCTAGACAAAAATACTAGAAAAAGACTCAGACCCTAGACTAGAGATCCGAAAAGCCAAAAAAATTATACTAAGGGGTCCCCATTTCTAGGAAAAATGGGGTATGCATTGTGAAACCACAACAAGTAGCCCCAACAAAAAAAAAAGAAATGACAAAGGCATTTCTTCATCAGCAAACATTTATCTGATATGTGTCTAACACCAACTAAATCCTGAGTCACTTTTACAATCAAAACCTCAAAATCTTGAATCTCCAAGTTTAGTGTGTGTTCAGTGTATTCAGTTCCTTTGACATCTTAGAATGCAATCTATCAAAAATTTCTAACAACTCAGAAACAATCTTCCACCCCATCTAGTCCATTGGTTAGGAATCTTCATGAAAGCTATTTCTCAATCCCTTGTCTAACTAGATCAAAATCAGTTCTGAGGGCTCTTGGTGGGTTGTCACTTTTTGATTTGAATTTCTTGGCAATCCTTTGAATACTTTCTCCATGTAGCTAATAATGTCACCATTTGATTATTTGATGAATTAATACTTTGGTATTGGATAGCTTATTTAGAGAGCATATCCCTTTTATCGGATTACCCTTCTTTTAGACCTTTTAGAATCCTTCATTCTTAACACCATTCTTTACTTTTTTATTTTCTTTCTGTATCTTGATCATGCTTAGACTGCATGATGAAGACATCGGTGTCATTTCTTGAATTCAATCTTTGGTCCTCTTAACTAGCTTTTTCGGAGTTCTTCTACTAAAAAATTCATGTCAAAACCTTCATTGGTCCCTAAAACTGGGTCGTCAAAGGCTCACTATTTTTGGGACTAAAATTAGATCTTCAATTCTCCTTTCCAGCAGTGTAAACGGTTCTAAATTTTGAGCTTTAGGTCAAAAGTTATGACCCTGACAAGTTGAGGATGCCTTTTTTACCTACAAAAAGAAGAAAACATTAATACATTAGCCTAGAAAGCTAAAAAACTTAATTTGAACAAACCCTAGATATGAAAAAAGCACAACCCAGAGGCTTTGCCTCTCAAAACTATTGGAAAACATCAAAAAACCTATTTTCACCCCTAAAATGCAAAAAAAGGGTGCAGCTGGTGCACCTCAGAGGTGCACTAGGTGTGCCTATCCTTAAAAAACCTTAACATATGAGGGTGCAAGGGTGTACACAGCTTAGTGGTGTACGTGTGATGTGATTTAGTGGGTCGTGTGCGATGAAGTTCACCACAACAAGGTGTGTGGTGTGTGAGGAGTGACGTGGTGAGTTTTAGTGATGCATGGCATGTATGGTGGTGCATATGGCATGTATGGTGATGTGTGTGGTATGCACGATGTATAAGGTGGCACACGCGGTGTAATGTGGCGTGCATGATGCAATGTGGTGAGTGCGACACGTATGGTGGAGTACATGGTGCACACAACACAAGGTGTTTCACATGATGCAAATGGTGGTGTGTGTGGTGCAAGGAGGATAGGTGCACATGTGAGGTGGTGGGAATATGCATGCAATGTGTAGTGGGGCATGGTATGTGAGTGCGTGTTCACATTTTGTATGTGTTTTGGCACATTAGCACACCTGGGTAGGTGCATTGGTGCACCTTTTTGCTTTGCAAAAAGACTTATCTCCTTTGACGATGAAATCCAAACTTTGGGTTTTTGAACTGGGACCAAGATCTAAACAAAAGCATTAGAAAAAGACTTGAACCCTGGACTAAAGATTCGAAAAGCCAAAAAAATTATACTAGGGGGTCCCCATTTCTAGGAAAAATGGGGCATGCGTTGTGAAACCACAACAGGTAACAATTTAAGGAGGTCATCATGTATGTTTCTAGATAAATAATCAACTTGACCTATGAAAACTTTCTTTAGAGGCATGGAAATTAAAATTGTAGAATACTAGAAAACTTAGTATATAATAGATTGAGAAACTTAATTGATCTTTGTTGTCCTATAACTATAATTCTATGACACACTATGATTATATGAATTTCTTCGCATTTTAGTCACCAAGCACAAGTTCTCAATAACTCTGAGCTCTTTGGAAACCTAAAGATTTGTTCATATATGAAGGAAAAAAGAAAGATTTTTTGCAATATATTGTGTTCCTAGTTCGCACGAGGAGCTTGCAATCTTCATAAATGTGCTGTAAGGAGAATAGAGTGGCACGACCTTCTATTTTTAAAAATACATCATTGATTTCAGAAAAGTTTGATGATCTAGGAATAAAAATAAAAGATGACTTATCTTTTACTTGTCAAGCTAGAAGTCAATCTAATAAACTTTGTTTGCGTAAGCTTTTCTATTACTGCTGGCAACTTGGATTGGACCCATTCACACTTATGGACACGTGTCAACTTCTTGCTATGTCACCATGCATATATAATGAAAACTTTCCATATGTGACATAATGGCCACCACTGATTCATTATAATCTAACGACGTGCATTTGATCACTATTTTAATTTGATTGTGGTGGGCCCCTCCATCTCTTCCTTTGGTCGCTAGGTCACTAGCATTAAAAAAAAGAAATTCTTCATAATGACTTAGCGCCTACTATTGATGTGAATTTGATATGATGGTGTGGAATATGCTATTATCTTATTTCAACTATGGTGGGCACATGTGTTCCTTCCCTCGGTCACCATGTTGCATGGAATAAACATCGCACAACTCTTGGTGGCGATTTGGAAATAATCATTGATGAAACTTTGATTTGACAATCACAAATCTTCATCTACCCTTTTCTTGAGTGCTTTTCCATGTCATATGTGATTTGGTAATACTTTGACATGCTGGAAAATCATATATAATATTTTTATCCCTTTCACAACATGATAAAATCAAGTCCTGCCATGTATTGACTTTTCCAATAAGGCACTATGTCACTACCAGTGTAAATCATTATTTTTCCAGTTGCGTAATAGAAACTACCACATTCTTTTAAAAATATGGCACAAGAAAAATACACATGTTCTAAATTATTGCCAACATGTCACAATGATTATGTGCTGACTAAATTTTTTTGGGACCTGCCATTCAATATAACTGTTGCCACTTTTCATCTTTTTAGGCAAGGTGTTATGTCACTATCGGTAGGATCCTTAGATTTTTTAGTCGCAACATAGCAACCTCCTTAAGGCATTAAGAAACTCTGGTGCCAAGAAATATAACACATTTTTGTCATTATTACCGCAATCAATGCTTTTAACAATGCATCATTAGCATACAACCTCATTAAGAATAGAAAAACTTTACGACACCTGTCCACTTGTTAATCTCACACTTTTGATTTTCATGGCAAGGATCTATGTTGCTATTGGTAGGATTCATGCATTTTTCGATTGTGACATAGAAACCTCCTAAACTTTGCCAAAACTGGTGAAGGAAAATAGAGCACTTTCCAACTAGTCCCTTTCTTTGATACTGGCATTTTTGGCATCAATCTATCCATCAAGAACTTTAAAACAATAAAAAAGTGGTGCCCATTTTCTGGTTTCCATCACTAGTTTTATGTTTTGCGATGGTCGCCATGTCACATATGATAAAAAACTTACAACTTTGATATGCAACATGAAGACCACCATAGATATAGAAGAGATCTGATGGTAGGAAATTTTTTGGGAAGAGGAGACTAAAAATAAAGAATTTTAAAAAGGTCTCCTAAAAGAATATTCCACTTTCAAATCTGATTTGCCCACCAAGCCCCCTTTTTAAAAAAAAGGTAACATATGACATAACAAATTTTCTTGGGGCATAATAATATTTAATAGGGTTCATAGAGGTTTCCTTTTATAAAAATTGCACAAACCAAACCCTAACCTATAGGAAAATAAACTTATTTGATTTTTTACCAATAGAAAATCAAACCACCATAGGGCTTCCAAGAATTCTAAACAATATGAATGAACATGACAACAATAAACAACCAAATTTTGAGGGATTCAAAACTTGATCAAAACATATCAAAGAACTTAAAATATGAAACATTGGTTCTCTGATATGCATACTAAACACTCTTGAAGTGGTGGATCATGAAACTTTACCAGATGTAAAATATTCAATTGCAAACTAGGCTTCCTAGTATTGTTTGACAATTAGGCAAAATGTAGATTTGAGAAATGCTCAAAATGACACTTCACAAAATAGTTCAAAATGAAAATTTATCATCATAGGAAACATAGATATACTGAATGGAAGGAATTAAATACATGAAATGCATCATAGGCCTCAAAATGACAATCAGGTATACATGCATGAAAACTCTTACATGGGCCTTAATTAGATTCAATTTTTAGAATGGTACTCAAAATTAGTGCTTCAATTTTGAGTCTCAATGATGGCTATTTTTGGGGATGTATGTCCCTTGTGGGCATGGAAAGGATTTAGATCTCTAGAAGAAGCAAAGCACTCCAAAATTTCTCTTGAACAACTTTATTGAAAGCAAGAAATCTACTCCTAAACTATACAAATGATGGCCTCGAGCCACTGAAGCATCAAAAAAACTTCTTACCTCTATCATTGACTTGATTTTCATTTACATCCCCTTGAGGCAAGCCAAAAACATAATTTCCATCAGTTTCTCTAATGAAATTAATATCTTCAATCAACTCACTTGGTAAAACAAACCCTACATCTTGATGTTCATAGTGGACATACAAATTAGAAACCACTTCAACATAATGCTCACTCTAAAATAATAGATCACCATGCTCAAAGACATCAGAATTAAACTAAAACTCATCTTCATTAAATGATTATGAAGCTTGAATATAATATTTTCATATTCAAATTGATGAAGGAGATCACACATACCTTGAATTTGTGCCTCTTCGTGTGCATCTGGTTGGCACTCAAATGAGCAATTAGATTTATACTTGCAAATGTCATCCATGTCAATATATGAAACTAATTCAGGGTTCTTCAATGATTCTTCATAATCAAAAAAGGAATTAGCAAATATATTAGAGTATTGACCATAAAACTCATTAAAAAATGTAGGTTGGTCCTCAATAATAACTTCATCTAGCACCTCATTATCAAGTTCACAAGATGTAACATCACAATCATTGTCACTCTCACACCTAGAAGAAAAAAATCTGATTTCCTATAGCAATATGATAATGTATCATCCTCAGGATCAGTATTAACCAAATCTAAAATGCCAAAGTGCTCTTTAAAAAGTGAGTTGATAATTCCATGCTATGATACCTTATAAGAATTGTAACAAGTGATGGGTTGATCAACATCAAAATCTTCATCATATACTAGATTAGTAAAAACCTTGAAGCCATTTCTAACACCACTGTCATGAACACCTTTAGTATATGGGGAAGAAAGATTAGAATCATCATTACACGAAGACACAACATCCACTTCATCAATTAGGCATGTGGAGTATAGATCAATATTACATGCATTGTATTCTTTAAAATGACTCAAATGGATTGATTACCAATCATCTCTTAACTTATCAATGGGTGCTACTACATTAACCTTAGAATCACTTGCATACTAATGATTATAACTACATGTAGCCTCATTGTATTCTTCTACACAACTAGGTAATGCATCCTTGTAAATAATGCATTTACTAATGATTTCATTATCCTCTTATTGTGTAGATAATTCCTTTTCAAAATTTTCAACCAAAAGTTGATTTGTACAATACAAAGATGGATTTTCATTTTTAGATTCAGAAGGAGAAATCATACCTTTACTTGCATAAGAATATTCACTTTCATCATTGCTCTCTTCTTCCCATGTTGTGTCAGATTCATATGAAGATGAATCTACGCTATCATTGTATTCACCTTCACTTGGATAAAAGGTTACAACCTCTTCTTCATCATAGGACTAAGATACAGATGACATACATTCATCTTCATGTAGTGCTTCTTCATGACATATTGGGTCAACAACCTTGTTTTCATCACTTGAGTCATAACTTTCAGCCTCTTCATCCTTATATAACTAAGATAAATACTCTACAAATTTATGAAAAATGATAGTCTCAACACAATAAGAATTAACCATAGGATAATCTAATGTTGAAACTATTTCATAATTTTGGAACTCATTGATTGAACTAGCTTTATCATCTACTACTATATTACTATCAACACATGCTTTGAAATCTAAATTTTTAATAGGGTTAGTTATAATAGTAGGGATACCTATGCATTGATCTAAATTTGAAGGCTCAACATGACATTGGTTTCTAATCTCAAATGCATCTTGTCAGCAACCCTTTAAAGAGAAGTGACTCTTGGTTAGTCCATACTTTATATTATTTTCAATCTCTCTAGTTGTCATGAATGCCTAATGAAAAGTCTTGGGTTCTTTATCCCTCAATAGGTAGCTTATTTTCCCATTAAATAAATTAGAGTAAACAACCAAACAAACTAGACTATCAGGTCTACATTTTTTAGGGATTTCATTCAAATCTCTTGTAAATTTGATATTAAAATTGGGAATAAGTTTGTCATTCCTAATATGGATCTTCAAGAACTTTTCAAAAGAATTAGAGATGCTCATTCTTTCCCCAAATTTCTCCATGTTTAATGAAACTCACTCAAAGATGAAGTAGAACATACTAGCAAAAAGGAAACTAATCTCTAGCATCACCTTACAAAGATTGAACAAACAATTTCATATGCACATCTTCATGAGCAATGTCAAAATCACCCATCAAATCACTAAATAGCTGAATATGATGACTAGTTGAATCAAAATGACTCCCATTAAACTTAGGAAAATGCTTCTAAGATTATATGGCACATTATTTGGGGAACCATGAATACCATCAAAGTGCAATGGAAAGTATCTCTCGGTAGGGATAGATCTAAAATTTTCATCAACAGACTGCATGCTAGGTGAACAGAATTTTGACATCCTTTGCAAATTTATAACTCATTCACCAAGATATATTTCAGAATTTTTAACTTGTAGGAGATCTAAAAATTCTTCTACCAATTAAATCTTCAAACATACTCCAACATGTAAGCAAATTTGTTGAATCTAATTTTCACAAAGTATGTAGAGATGATCAAATAATTCTCCTACTTAGTGGTAAAAACATCACTTGATGGAGAAGCTTTTGTATAACTTACTTTCATGAAAAAATAAATCTCATGAAATTGAAAATATCTTAATATGTGATCCCTGCAAATTACTTCAATGTTACAAACAATAGTAGATTTAAATCTTATTCAGTTTTAGTAACTCTTGCATAACACTTCACATAATATTTTCAACCATTTCAAAGAACTTTAAGATCATTCTTCTAATACGCTTTCCAATTGATGTATCATTCATCATACGTTCAACTTCACAATGCACTAGTATAGAGATATAAATTCGAGTCACCACTCACCTAGTGAGAAGAGATTTTCTCAACTTGCACAATACAACAAGCTGGTCCAAAATTTACAATAGGTATTTGAAAAAATTTATACAAAAAATTTGGAATTTCATATTCTTGAAAAGGCTAAAGAAATCACATTCCTCAACTCTTTGATATACAAAAACACATTGTAATTATTTGTGATCACTTAGATTAAAACATGAAGGACTCACAAGTGGACTAAATAAAAATACTCATCACCAATCTTCAAAGCTATTAATGTCAAGAATAAGGCATAACTAGGAGACTCAAAATTCAATAGGGATTTGAGAACCAAATCACAATTCCTCACTTCTGTAGTAATTTCCTTATGTCTTTCCCTAGTAGAGTTGTCATTTTGTTGGCTCCTGATTTGACAAAGATTTCAACCATTGGGTAACCAAGAAAAACTTGCATCGAAGGGAAGCTATCTCCTATGATAGACACAATTTTTCTAGAACCCAGGTCAACTATAAGGCTGAATTCCTTCTTCACTTTAAGCTTTGCAAAACCTAGGTAGGTAGACCTTAGATTCATCCATATGATTAGTACAAAATATAGATACGAATTTACACAAAGCATATAAAACCCTAATCTCTTATATACTCATCTAATAATAGAGGTATGAAATAGCTAATATCACAACCTATGAAATCCATAAGCTAAATGTGGCTATCCTTTTTAGCTCTATAATCATGAATCAAAAAATGGATATTTGATATTTGATGATTTCAACAAGAGCTAGATATGAAACAATAAGAGTATGTGATCTCCAACTAGGATTGGTGCCTAATCCATTAGGCATCCCACAAACTACATCATAAACCATGAACCTTGATCTATCCATTCACTCTGTGAATTAGTCATCAATTTGCAAGCTAAATCTTCTACTTATCAAAATCCTTTTATAAAATATATAGCCTTGTCAAGGCACACTAAGCATTTACTTAATTCTTTGAACAACAACAATCTATACCATAGCATACAACCCTAAGTAAGTTGCAACTGTGTGATGTCCCATCGATAAGATCCATATAATTAAATAAATAATTATAATATAATAATATAATATATTAATATGGCAATTAAATATCATATTAAGTGATAAAATATAATATTCAGATTAATAATGTAAATACATAAAGTAGATACATTATGTACTATATGTATTAGTATTAATATTAAAATAAGAAATATAATTTATATTAATAATATTATATATATTTAATATAATTATATTATTAATAAAATATTATTAATATGATTATATTATTAATATAATATAATTAATATTCATTATGAGAGGACATGACCCTAGGAATGCATATATATAGAATATTAATTATTCAGAAAGGGAATGATCAAAAGATTATGAAGAAATGTAGAAGGAAAAAGGAGATATTTGGTCTGTAAAATGAATTGTCAACACATATATATTAAATGGTTTAATGTCCTAGTTGGGGACATTAGAAATGGTATCAAAGCATGTTCCTACTAGCTTGTGATATAAGATATCTTATGAATATTTGATTCTTTATAATAATTGGAAAGGGATCATTACAATTATTAGATGAGAAGAACATAAAATATATAAGAAATTTTAAAAAAAAAATGGAGAATAATATACCTCAAATGCTAAGTATTATCCGAACTCATAGACTATTATTAGAGTGATCATATGCATAGTTTCCCAAGCTGGATATCAAAAACACATTCAAGATTTATATTTTCTAATAGAATTCCCTTCAATATCCAAACTTGATAGACAAGAGGGAATGAAAACAAGAGACCATGAGCAAAAATATATGAAAGAAAAATTTATTACATGTAATATTGTCTGAGGATATGATCAATAATTTCCATCAAGAATAATGAAGGATATATTGGTATTAAGATGGGAGGAATAAGAGATTTACCATTTATGGAAGTGATTGATGGAGAACATGTCTACATAAAAAGAAGAGATTGTAATCAATATTTACTTCAGTATTCCTTTGGCAATTTATATAGAAAGAATCTAGGCATAGGAATTTATAGCACCAATCAATGAAGTAAAGATTTAAATATATATATTTTGGAACAAGAGAAATAGGAGGGAAATAAAATTACATTGTTCAACCTATTATTATGTGAAGCAAACAATGACGTGGTCTAGGAAAATTCAAATCACATCATATTCATACACCAAGGTCAAAACACAGAACAAGGGAAGGAATACAAGAAAAGCATGTCCACCACTACTCTGGAAGTTGTGGAGATTCAGGATATTGTTCCTTAAGATAATGTAATTACTATTGAAATCAATCAATTGATCGATGCAGATTTCTAGTAAAATCAATCTCCCAGACATGACAAGAGTTATAAAATTTAGCAATGCAAGTGAATGCAATTGATGCAATAAAAAATATATAGAGATTTTGTAGAATTTTTATAAGAAAAGAAATAGAGAAAAAAATTAATCAACCATCATTTGAGATTGAGTTCACTAAGTTGATGAATGACCAATTTTGATAGAACAAAAAATTTCTAGTATTGCAAAACCTAGGAGCATTACAAAAGAGATCGAGGATGATTCTTGCTTAATTTTAATGATTAAGCTCTATGATAAACTAAAATAGCAGAATAATTATAAAAATGTTTAGATGCCCATGTGTTTAGCTACTTTGTAACCTTTTCATTAGGTTTCCAATATTGTAACACTACTACACAATAAATGGGAATATAAAATGATTAGATGCCTAAAGATCCCAAATTTTAGCCTCTTGAAAATTGATTTGCAAAAAGGAACTAGTAACTAGCATTGGGAATCCAATGTCTAATTTAGTAGTGTTTGGTTTTATCTTCATCTATTTCATTCCCAATGGTGTAACATAAAGACATGGAACTCCATATGTGCCTCCAAGATGCAGACAATCCATATGTACTAGAGGTTGAAAAGGTGGACACATTGATCGCATTAAGATCTGATTGAAAAGATCATTATTGAGAGAGATTATTGAAAAAGGGAGATTATTGAAGAAGCCTATATGTTTAAATCATCATTTTGTCACTGATGTCAAACTTTCTATTTCCTAGTAAGACAACTACTTATAAGATTCAAGTACTATCACTTAGTTGATTGATGAAGAGGATTTGATCAATAAGATGTAACAAAAGCACCTAGAGGAAAGGTTGAGTTATGATTATGTAATGTAGTAGAAGGATCAATTAAGACGGTGATGACATGATGTATTGATGATCTACTTAAGGTTACAAATGTTGGTTATGCTAAGAAATTTTAGAAGAACAAGTTACACAAAGTTTGTTTGCCAAACTTGACCAAGTGGATAGTAGGTGCCGAGCAAAGTCAATGAAAGATGAGAAGAAAGTTAGTTAGAGATGAGTAAAAGAAAATTCTAGTGGATGTTGAGCAAGATAGTTGATGCCAAGTAAATTTTAGTTGATGCCAAGCATCAAAAAACTTTAGTTGATGCTGAGTGATTTCATAATAGATGCTGAGCAATGTAGTATGTGTTAAGCATTAGAAGGTCGATAATGTTGAGCTACTGCATTATTTTAAAGATTGAAGATTTGCTAAATCTAAGCTAACAAGTTTATTTTCTTGAATTTTGTAAACCAAGTGGAAGATAAGGTTGATGAGTTGGTGGCATAGAATTTGAGGTAAACCATTTTTAGGCAAATTCAAATGGATTCTAAGAGAAGTTTCTAGAAGATATATGAGCTATGGGGTAGATACATTTTATCCTACCTAATCCACTTAAACCTTAAATTAGAAAATTGAAAATGAGTGGCAAAATATCTAAATTTCTTATTTATAGCAATGGTTGGTCATGAAGCAAAGTTGTCATGTGCAATAACCTAAGGAATAGGAGTTAATTTTACTTCATCAAGTGACCTAAGAGAAGAGTTTGCAATGACATATTAAGCAAGAAGGCTTAAAGAGATAAATGCTTGAAGGGTGAACAAGCTATCAGAGCTGCAAAGTATGAAGGCCAAGCAAAATTGAGGACTAAATAGAGATATATAATTTGCAAGAGAAGTTGTAAGTTATATCAAATCAAAGCTTTACTATTACTCTCTAAAAATTGTATCAGTCTAGGGTAAATCCTTTGAATTAAGGTTGACCTAACAGTCATTTCTAAATCCTTTAACTTGGTAGAATTCCAAGTGAATGGACTAAAGTCCTCTAACAAGGCTCACTTCTAATTGGGTGAATGAAATGTCTTAACCAGGTCACATTTAATAATGTGCATTGTAACTTTTAATAGGGTTGGCCTTTCACATGTCATCACTTCTGAAGAGTGAAAAGGAGTAGCATGTTACTAGTGGTTTTTCCCAAATTGAGTTTCCATGTAAATAATTGTGTCAAGTGTGTTGATGAATCTATTATGTTTCATGTTTTACATTTCTACAAGTTGATTTAATAGTAGCCAAAAAGTTTTAAGTGATTGCATAATCTTATGGATGCATGCATGAGTATAAGTTTTATTTATACATCTAAACCTTTGATAATTGATTCACTCCCCCCATTTATTCTAAAGAATTCCAACTATTAGAGCCTTCTGATTAATAGGTCTAGTTTCAAGGTACTAGAAGCACAAAGATTGAGATGTCTAAAAGAGAAGTACCCAAGCTCAATAGAGATAAATTTCTTGCATGGAAAAGTTTGATGAAGCTACACCTTGGAGGACTTGGAGATCATGCACAATCTACCATTTTAGTGGAACATGTTGATCTAACTAAAGCTCTAGTTGCTAAAGATACGAAGAAGAAGAAAGAACACAATCAAGCAATGCTGGAGATTGCCTCTACCCTAAGCTATGCCAAATTTGATGATATCAAAGATCTTGATAGTGCAAAGAAAATGTCAGATGGTCTAGCCACCATCTATGGGAGACAAAAATGTTTAAAGAGCCAAATTTGAGAGTCTTAGAGGTAAGTTTGATGATATGAAAATGGAAGAAGGTGAGAATATTGCTTAATATGTTGCTAGAATAAAAGAAGTTGTTAGTGCAATAAAAGGAGCTATTGGTCAGATAGATGATGATATTGTACTAAGAAAAGTCTTGAGAACATTACTACCTATTTATGCTATTAGAGTTTCTACAATTGAAGAACTAAGATGTATTCTAGGAAATAATCTAACCCTTGAAGGTCTGGTAGGTAGACTCACTAGTTTTGAGCTATCTAACTTTGATAATTACAAACCTGAGAGACTTGAATTTGCTTTCAAAGCTAAGCTATTATTGAAATATTTTGATGAGATGAAGTAGAAGAAGAAGAGAAAGATAAAATATGTGTCTAGCAACAATAATACAAATGAAGTTGTAGTAACTGGCTTTTGAAGTTGGAGTTACCAATTTATGGCTTGAAGGAGACTCAAATAATATAATTAAAAGTTTAAATGGAAAATCTCATTATTCATGGTCAATTGCAAATCTTACTAATGAGACACGTGAGACTCTTGCTAAATTTGAAAGAGTCCATGTCACTCATGTTTTCTAGAAAGAAAACTCGGTGGCAGATTGGTTCACAAATAATGGTGTCCAATTTGACCAAAAAATGACTCGGCAACCAGGAAAGAGTTTTTTTGGTGAATTATAAGAGTCTGATCAAGCTAGATAAGACCCAAGGGAGTACAGAGGAGATCAATATGCTATTATGAATAGGAAAGGCTTATGGGGAAAGGGTACAACTCATAAAGGCTGCATTGGTAAATGCAATAAATGGGAATTATTACATTTTATTCGGCATGCTTCATGGGTCTTTTTTTGCATTAGTAATCTGAGAAAAGAAAAGGAATATTTCTTTAGCCACCCACAAAAAAATGGAGAACCCTATTAGGTGGTGAGGTTTTAGAGAGCTATGCTTATGAGAATTGTGGGAGAGCAAAGTACCGAAATGGTGGGAGAAAGGTGCAAAAAAGAACTAGAGGGAAAAATGGAGAAATGGAGAAGTAGGGAGAAATTTTGGGAGAAGCTAGTTCAAGGCAAGATTTCAAGGTATATCACGAAGTTGCATGGATACAACCAAAATGTGACTGATAGCATGGTCAATTCATGGAAGGATGGTAGAGTCAAGGTGAATGGGATAGCTTTTCTAATAATAGAGGAGGTGATCTCAGCTATGACTAAGATTCCAATGGTGGGCTTTAAGTTATTTAGGGATAAAAAGCTTTTGGCTAGTGCTATGAAGAACTTTGCTAACAACCCTAAGGAGTTGAATGCCCTAAAAAAAAGTGATACATTTTATGATCCGAATTCTATAATGAAGATTTGGAGGTATGTTCTGCGTGTTCTCATTGAGTACATTACTCTTGACCCTAGGTTTGATCATGTTCACACCCACCATTTTGTTCTTCTAAATCATTTTCATCATGATAGCAAAGTTTCTTTCCCTTTCTACTTGTCAAATTCTATGAGCAAGGTGGTGTCAAGATTCAAAAAGAAACCCTCTACTAACCTTGCTCTACATGAGGGGCTGTTACTGCTCATCTATGAGAACTTCAAGGCTCAGATGATTAGTAACATCCCCTTGCAGGCTGGGAATGAGGAAATTTAAAGCTCTAGCTATTCCTCTAACTCAGATGATATTTAGAGCATTAGTTCTGAGGAAGGAGGGCTTACCTTCATAGGTAAAAAAGCTTCACCAAATGTTAAGAAGTCTCCCTCCCCCATCATGCCTAGAAGAATTATCCCTAGAGATGATAGTTAGAAGAAGTCTAAGAAGGAGGAATAGGACACATGTGATGAAGAGGAGGTGATGGAGTTTGAAGATGAGGAAAAGGAAAGGCAAGAGGAAAAAATGGATTCCCAGGGTGGGAAGAAATGCAAGAAGGTGGGCATGGAGGATGAGAGGTTGCAGTAGGACCTGGACTCTTCCTCGATCCCTCTTTCCCCTATCCATCCCCAAGCCCATCCAGAGGAGGAGACTTAGGATAGTTTTAGAGGTAAGTGTGGGGAGGTGTTGGCCAAAGATAGGAGGCAAGCATGGAGAAATTTTAATGTGAGGACCTCAAAAAAGGGTATTTTTAGGGAAGTGATGAACCCCTAGATACTGGTGGACAATCAGGAGGAATCACGTCTTGAAGAGCTCATTAACCCTGTGATTGTTGCTATCTCTGATAATGCCAGGGAATCTAGGATGAACCTCTTGAACAATGCCCACAATAGCATGATTGATAATTTTAGGTCAATCAAGTGGCTTTTTCATGAGCTAGAGGAGGTTAAGGAGAAGGTGGTTCAAATGGAAGGAGCCAGGAATCTTAAGGGCTTGGAGAAAGGGATAGATTATGATGATAGGTATAGCCTAGTGGAAAGGAGGATCCATAATCTAGAAAATTATAATCACAATCTATCGAGCCAGATGATCTCACTGCTCAACTCGATCAATAACAACATTTTATCTTTAACTGATTGGCTTAAAGATAGAGGCATGTAGGACAATGTGGAAGGAAAAGATAGGGGTAAAGCTAGATTTGATGAAGATAATAGCACTGGTATCACTTTTTCTACTCTGGACCAGGAAGATCATAGGACTCACCAACAGGAGGCTAAGGAGAACAAGATGGCATAGGAGGCTGCCCAGGTCATGCAGGAGCTGGCAAGAAAGATCGAGGAGTAGTTCCTATTTTTTTCCTTTTTGGCTAGCTTTTCGTTCTGTATTTTGACTATTTCATTTTGTCTTCTTGGTTTGGCATTGTTTTTGGCCTTTGTTTATATGGCTGGGCCTAGTGCTATTTCAGACTTTAGACTTGTTTCTTTTGTGGCTGGGCTTCTAATGCTTATTTTCAACCTGATTTGTATTAACTCTCGAGTTTCAGGATCTCTGTAAAACCTATTTATCTAATAAAAAATAATGATACAAATGAGGAAGATGTTGAACAACTAAAAGAACTACTAGCAAAAGGATTCCATAGAGGTAAAGGCAAGTTCAAAGGTAAGTTACCTATTATTTGTTTCAATTGCAATAAGGTTGGTCATATTACTGCAAGATGTACATAGAAGAAGAACTACAAAGGTAGTGACAAGTACAAGATTAGAAGATAAGAGGACAACAAAGATTACAAAGATAAAGGCAAGAAGTCATGATACATTGCTGAAGAGGGAACAAGGGATGATTCTAATGAACATGATGATGAAGTGGTGTATGTTGCAATGAAGGATGAATCTGATGAAGATAAGGCAACCACACTTGTAACTTGTGTGAATAAAAATGATAGATGGATCATTGATAGTGGATGCTCACATCATATGACTGGAGACAAAAGTAAGTTCATTACCTTAAATTATTATGAAGGAAATAGTGTAAGATTTGGTAATGATAAAGGAGATGGTTCTATCAAACTCATAGATAATATTTCGTGTGGCAATGCTTACTATGTTGAAGGACTAAATTATAACTTGTTGAGTGTGTCACAACTAAAAAATTTGGGATGCAAGGTTGAATTTGAAAACAAGATTGCTAAGATATATGACACAAATGGGGGACTGATCAGGAAAGGTGATCAAACTAGAAGTAATCTACTCTATCTTGATATAGAGGATGCTAATTGTCCTGTTGTAAAATTTGATGATGTATAACTTAGGCACAAAAGGTTATGTCATGTTAATTTTGATAACTTGGTTAGTATCAGTAACATGAAAAAAGTTAGAGGTTTGCCTAAGTTGAAGAAACCTAACAATGCAATATGCAAACATTGTTAATTAGGCAAAATGAAAAAGTCAAGCTTTAAGAGTAAAACTTATACCTCTAAAGAAAAATTATATATTGTTCATACTAACTTGTTTGGACCAATTGGTATACAAAGCTACAAGGAAGATAAGTACATAATGTTATTTGTTGATGATTACTCTAGGATGATGACAATTATATTTTTGAAATGAAAATTTAATGCTTTTCAAATGTTTAAGTGGTACTTGGCAAGATTTGAAAAGAAAATAGGTAAAAGTGTAAAATGTTTGAGATTAGATAGAGGGGGGAGAATTTACATCAAACAAATTTGAGATGTTCTGTAATGATAGAGGAATCAAAAGATAAACATCTACCCCTAGGACCCCTCCACAAAATGGAATATCTAAAAGGAGAAATAGATCTATAATGGACTGTGTTAGAATACTCATGTTGGAGAAGAATGTTGCTCTAAAATATTGGAGAGAAGCTATCAGTACAACTATCTATACCTTGAACTATGTGTAAATCAAGAAAGGTACTCATTTAATACCTTTTAAACTATGGTATGGATATCCACCCAAAAAATACTTTAAGGTATTTGGAAGTAAGTGTTACATTTTTAAAGATGTTAGGAATGGCAAGCTTGATGCAAAAAGTGAAGAAGGTATATTCCTACACTACTCCACAAGAAGTAAAACCTATAAGTGTTTGAATACTAACACTAAAAAAATTGTGGAAAGTGCAAATATGAATTTTGATGAATATACAGAAGTACATGAGGCTAAACCTATGAAAAAACTAGAAGAATACAAATCATTTGTATACCTTTATAAAGGAACACCTGCTAAAGAAGATGTTGCAAATCAAGTTACAAATCAATAGCGAGTTACAATGACTACTGAGTCACACCCTATAAATGTTGAGTTGCATTTAGGAACCAAGAAACATTCAAATGCCAAGTTACAAAATGAAGTAGATGCACATTTTGATTTTTAGATTAGTATACATGGAGATGTTGAGATACTTGATAGAGATATACATAGAAAGACAAAATGAAGAAACAAGAGTTAAACCAAGATTGGCTAAGTACATCAAAAGATATTATCTCGTGACTCAAATTATTTGGAGATAAAGATGCTAGAACAATTACAAGAAATAGATTGAGAAGTGGAACATGTCTGTTGAGCTTGAATGATCCTAAAATAGTAAAAGATGCACTAGAAGACACTAACTAATATGAAGCCATGGAAGAGGAGATTGAACAAATAGAGAAGAAGAAAACATGGAGTCTAGTTCCTAGACCAAAAGACAAGAATGTGATTGATACCAAGTGGGTATTTAGAAACAAATTAGATGAGAATGGTAAAGTCACAAGAAATAAAGTAAGATTAGTTTGCAAGGGATATGAACAAGAAGAAGGAATTGACTACGAAGAGACATTTTCCCTTGTTGCTAGATTGAAGGAGTAAGAATTCTACTTGCTTATGTTGCATACAAAGGTTTCAATGTTTATTAGATGAATGTTAAATCTACATTTTTGAATGGCATATTAGAGGAAGAAGTTTACATCGAATAGTTAGAAGGTTTTGTTGATGATAACAATAAGAACATGGTATATAGACTACACAAAGCTCTATATGGTTTGAAACAAGCACCAAGAGCATGGTATGAGAGACTTCATAATTATCTTGTGAAGATTGGATTTGAAAGGACTAATGAAAACAAAAATCTATACATAAAGATAGAGAAAGGAAAAGGTATTTTTTTTTCTAAAATATTTGTTGATGATATCATATTTGGAGGTCAAGATGCTTTATGTAAGAATTTTGCAAATCAGGTGAAGCAAGAATTTGAAATATCTATGTTTGGAGAGATCAATTTTTTTGTGGGTTTGCAAGTATATAAAATGAAATATGGTTTATACATCACTCAGTCAAATTAACTCAAGTAAATATTGAAATTTTTTAGATTAGAGGATTCCAAACTAGGGAGTACACCTATGGTGACAAGACACAAGCTGTCAAAGAATGATGATTAAACTAAGGTGAATCAAACATTATACAGGTCTATAATTGGAAAATTGCAATATGTAGTACATAGTAGACCTAATATTGCATTATCTGTAGGGATAGTTTCAAGATTTTCTACTAATCCCAAGGAGAATCATTTAATGGCTGTGAAGAGAAGAGTGGAATATCTAAAAGGAACAGAAGAGTTTGGTCTATACTACAAGAAGAATGAGAAGTTTGAATTGAGAGCCTACACCGATGATGATTGGGTCAGAAACATTGATGACAAAAAGAGCACCAGTGCAGGAGCATTTTTCTTAGGCAAAAGACTAGTTACATGGACTAGAAAGAAACAAAGCTGTAATTCACAATCCACTGCTAAAGTTGAATATGTTGCTACTACTGTAAATTGCACAAACATTGTGATAATACAAGTGTTATCAATATATCAAAGAATTTAATGGTGCTCACAAATACTAAGCACATTACAATCAAATATCATTACTTGAGAGAGTTAGTTAAAAATAAAGAGGTGAAGATGGAATATGCCAACACAAAGGAGAAAATTGCTAATATCTTCACAAAACCATTACCTAAGGACGCCCATGAGTATCTAAGAGGTAAACTAGGGTTGATACCCCTATCAAAGGATATTTAAATAACAAGAGGAGTGCCCTCCATAAAACAAGATGATTTCCATATGTTGCAAATTGATGTAGAGGATCTCACTTTAGGAACTGCCTAAATTAATCATAGAACTGAAACTTCAAAACAATCACAAGCAAGGTGACAGAGGGAGAAACTAAAGAAACTACAAAAGCCTATATCTGCATGTTTAAGGTGAAAAGATGATATGTCTTTGGCATTATTGTCAAAGAGGAATAGATTTACTGATCAAAAGAGGGAGATAGATCAAAACCATAATGTATAATCATAGAGGGAGATATTCTTGATCAACAGTATGATCAAAAGGGAAATATCAAGAAATTATTTTCAAAGAGATAAAGAGTGTTAAGATCATGAATATAAGAAGAAAACACATGTATGATGACAAAGATAGAGAAGAATGCAAGAAAGAGGGAGAAATCCTAATCTATTTAGATAAAGGGAGATACTAGAAGGAACTTATAGTGAGTCATACGAAGGAGTTTTGTAACCTAATAAAAAATGGAAGTTGCTGATAGAGGGAGAAATTTTGATACAAGTTATTTTGGTATTGTCTTATTGTTTTAACCTAGTCAATTTGGTTGAACAAGATGTTCATCATTTGATTGAATTAGTTGATCGGTTTGGTTTGCCATCAATGTCAAAGAGGAAGAATGTTGAGATCTGATTGAAAAGATCATTATTGAGAGAGATTATTGTAAAAGGAAGATTATTGAAGAAGACTATGCATTTCAATCACTATTTTGTCACTAATATCAAACTTGCTATTTGTTGGTAAGAAAATTGCTTATAAGATTCAACTAATATCACTTAGTTGATTGATGAAGAGGATTTGATCAATAAGATGTAACAAAAGCATCTAGAGGAAAGGTTGAGTTATGATTATGTAATGCAGTTCAAAGATCAATTAAGATAATGTTGACATGATGTATTGATAATCTACTTAAGGTTACAAATGTTGGCTACGCTAAGAAAATTTAGAAGAACAAGTTACATAAAGTTTGTCTAGCAAGCTTGATTGAGTGGATAGTAGGTGCCAAGAAAAGTTAGTGCAAACTGAGTAGAAATTCAGTTGGAGCTAAGTAAAAGAAAATTCTAGTGGATGTTGAGTAAGATAGTTGATGTCAAGTAAAGTTTACTTGATGTTGAGAATCAATAAACTTTAGTTGATGCCGAGTGATTTCATAATAGATGTCAAGTAATGTAGTATGTGTCGAGCATAAAAAGGTTGATAATGTCAAGTTGCTGCATTTTTTTAAAGATAAAAAATTTGTTGAATCTGAGCCAACAAATTTGTTTTCTTGAATTTTGTGAACTAGGTGGAAGATAAGGTTGATGAGCTAATAACATAGAATTTGAGGTAAACCATTTTTAGACAAATTCAAATGGGTTCTAGGAGAAGTTTCTAGAAGAGATATGAGATATGGGGCAGATACATTATATCCTACCTAATCCATCTGAACCCTAAATTGGATGATGGAAAATGAGCATCAAAATATTTAAATTTCTTATTTATAGGAATGGATGGTTTTGCTTCATCAAGTGACCTAAGAGAAGAGTCTATAATGGAATATTAAGAAAGAATGCTTAAAGAGATAAATGTTTGAAGGGTGAACAAGCTATCAAAGCTACAAAGTATGAAGGACAAGAAGAATTGAGGACTAAATAGAGATTTGTAATTTGCAAGAGAAGTTGTAAGTTGTATTAGATCAAAGCTCTACTGTTACTCTCTAACAATTGTATCAATCTAGGGTAAATTCTTTGGATTAAGGTTAACCTAATAGTCATTTGTAAATCCTTTAACTAGGTGGCATTCCAAGTGAATGACCTTAAGTCCTCTAACAAGGCTCACTTCTAACAAGGTGACTAAAATCCCTTAACTAGGTCACATTTAACAATGTGCATTGTAACCTTTAACATTGTTGGCCTTTCACTAGGCATCACTTTAGAAGACTGAAAATGAGTAGCAAGTTACTGGTAGTTTTTCCCAAATTGGGTTTCCATGTAAATCATTGTGTCAAGTGTGTTGATGAATCTATTATGTTTCATGCTTTACATTTTTGCAAGTTGATTTGACAGTAACCTACAAGTTTCAAGTGATTGCATAATCTTATGGATGCATGCATGAGTATAAATGTTTTATGGGATCACTAAGCTATGAAAAGTTTTATTTATACATATGGACCTTGGATAAATAATTCACCCCCCTAATTATTCTAAAAAATTCCAACAAATGGGAAAAAACCAAAGTAAGTATAATATTAAATGGCACATGGTTTAATTTAAATTACCAAGGAAACCATACATGGACATTGACATGGGGTCATGATTGATGTTTGAGAGGTATGTTTGTATTGTTCATTGTTGAAATATCAATATAATTATAATATGTTAAAAAATTAAGGTAAGATAAGGTTAATACATATTTTATTTACAATGATAAATGTATGCATGGAATATATCCAAATTATTAATATGGTGTTTCAAATAAGAGATTACTAGATATTAATGATTATATATGAGTACTAATGTTCTGCGTAACATATCTAAATTAATGTTATGTCTAAATTGAAAGATAAAAGTATAAGTAAATTAGATAAAAATCCCTTTTGGGTCTCAAAAGGAGACATTATTCAAAATATCTATGCTTAAATTCATGATGGATAGGGAGTGTGCACAGGGTGAGGAGTAAATTGGTCATGTTGGAGCAATAGGAATCCCAATATGGATTTTAAAATCTAAGGGAGCCCCAAGCTGAGCATGTCCAAACTCAAGCAGTAGTAAACCTTCCATCCATAGTGAAATTAAACATGTACATAGTCAGTAGGGAGTGTGCACAAGGGGAGGAGTAAATTGGTCTCTTTGGGGTGAGAGAATCCCAATATGGATTAAAGATCTAAGGGAGCCCCAAGATGAGCGCGTCCAACCTCAAGAAGTAGTAAATCTACCATCCACATCAAAATTAGGCATGCTACTAGTGGGTAGGGAGTGTGCAATGGGAGGGGTAAATCGATCGTGTTGGGGCGAGAGAGTCCCAATATGGATAAAAAATTTGAGGAAGCCTGAAGCTAAGCATGTCCAAATTCAAGCAATAGTAAATCTACCATCCACTATGGAATTATATTACACCCTATTGTAGTACCAACTATAGAAAATTTGTTAAAAATATGCATCTTTAAGAAATTTTGACTTCAAGACAAGGGAAAGGAGCACTACATTCACAACCAAAGTGGTAAAACATTTCCTTACCCTTTCTTGTTTCAAATTGTAAGCAAGATTATAACATGTATGCTATGTGTCTACATCATGTCTTCATGCATTGATATGTCTGCTTCATGTCATATTCATGTCTTCATGCATTTGTGTGTCTACCTCATGTTTGCATCACATCTTCATGCATTAATGCATCTAATTTGTGTCTTCATTCATATGTTCTTTCATTGGTTACTAACATGTGAAATTTGCAAGTGCTTAACACATATGCAGGGAAAAAAATGAATTTGAGTTATAAATCTCTTGAGGACAAGCAAAATTTGAGAGGGGAGGATTGTAATGTCCCCATCAATAAGATTCCTATAATTAAATAAATAATAATAATATAATGGTATAGTATATTAATATGGCAATTAAATATCATATTAAGTGATAAAATATAATATTCAGATTAATAATGTAAATACATAAAGTAGATACATTATGTACTATATGTATTAGTATTAATATTAATATAATAAATATAATTTATATTAATAATATAATATATAATTAATATAATTATATTATTAATAAAATATAATTAATATAATTATATTATTACTAAAATATAATTAATATTCATAATGAGAGGACATGGCCCTAAGAATGCATATATATAGAATATTAAATATTGACAAAGGGAATCATCAAAAGATTATGAAGAAATAATAAGGAAAAAGGAGATATTTGGTCTATAAAATGAATCATCAACAAATATATATTAAATAGTTTAATATCCCATCTGGGGACATTAAAAATTGAGATATGATATCTGTGTTCACACATCATAAAAGACTAAAAAATTCATAGATAGGAGACAAAATTCAAAATGTAACTATTTCTATTGAATCTTTGTATTCATTTCTTTGAAGAAAATACATCAAGATATGTGAGATAACTCATGAAATACACAAAATGGATCAGAACTATGATTATTCTTGCATTATTTGATGTTCATATAGAGAAAACTTGATAAAAAATGGTGGAAACCTAGTTCAGAACTTGCTCAAAACTTTGGGAACCAACCCTATACAATGAGAGAAGAAAGAAAGATATAGAAGAAGGAAAGAATTCCATATCTTATTTGTAATTGAAACTTTTCTAATTGAATATCCATCCATTACTATTGCAAAACATCTTTCTTCTATCTAGAACTGAAAATTGGATCAAATCCCATCAATGCGCATAACAAACTCACAAATATCTTTCCAGAATGATGAGAACAACTCATTTTTGATAAACTATTAGATATGATGTCAAAATTTTCCAAAACTTATACACAATTTCTTTGGAGACAAAATAATACTACTAAACTGGACCTCTCCAAGTTTGGCGCATACCCATTTCATCGTTTGGCCACAAACTGATTATGAACTACTCATACCATAATACAATTAAATAAGGACTACCTTAGAAAAAACCCAGTATAAATTTTACCCACTTATAACCATGCAAAAAATGATGGAATATCTAGAAAATAGGCTCCAAGATCTTTCCATCAATATATAATAGTCCTATATTGGCCTCAAGGACATGTCCTAGGCATCAGTTTAAAACTCCAAGTCTAGGATTGATTTACAAATCCATTAAATTTGCAAAAGTTTCATTTTAACCCAATGTTTGAACTATATGATAAAATCTAAATTTATTTTAAATGAGGTTTACACATTCAGAGGAAGCTATTAAAAAATTAATATTTTTGAAACCTTTGGAAATATTCCCTCTTTCTCATTTTGTGTCAAACCTAGTTGACTGACCTTGCCATGTGTTGCTCCTAGATTAGTCTATTTCTACATTGTCACCAATCTTGTTAGCATCCCTCAAATAATTTTTCCATGTCATCACTATGTGTCACCACCTTATTGGCCCATGAACTACCACCTCACCTTTGACATGCTACCACATGTCACCATCTGATTCATTGTCACATTATTACATTTCTTAACCTCTAAGCATCTTCTCACAGAAACATTATGATAGTTGTTGATTCACTACCATGTGGTACAATCTCGTGCATCTGTCTGACTATTCCCTATCAACACCCACCACCATGTGTCAATCTCTCACATTCTTACATACATAGTCAACATTTTTCCATGTTATTGTGATATAGCGACATTGCAATACATTGGATCCTTGTCCATGTCATCACCTTGAGTCATGTGCCATGTCACTGGTGCCACATCATCACCCCTGCCACATGGTGGCTTATCACTTTGTCATATATTATTATCTTATCATCCATGACATAATCCATGAGAATGTCACACGTGGCCATGTATCAATTTCACATAGTTAGGTTGCCTCGAGATTTGTGCTAGGTTTCAAACTCCATGCTAGGTATCACATTCTCATTGGTCTTTGGACTGCCATGTCACCACCATGTCATCCCTCCATACTACTATGCTTGGTCAAAATTTATAACTATTCGCCATCTAACTAGGGCCTACACATGTGGACTCCTCTTGTCATAAGCAAAGAGCTTAAGACACTTATATGGTTAATATTTTTAATTAAAAATAGCTAAAAAGTCCCCCACGAGATGAATGTGGGATATATTCCACTTCTTTATTTCAAAATATTGTGCTCCTCTCATCTGCATTCAATAGAAAAGCTTCTCTAATTTGAATAGTGCCTCAAATACAAAGACATAGATCCTCTATCCATAATCATGGATTAACAAAACATAGAAGTGTTAAAAAACTAGGTGTGAATGCTCTATAAATTCTTCTAGGCTGAGGTACATGGTTTTAAATTGGTCATTGATCCATTTGATTGGGTTACTATGTGTAGTGATGGGTATAAGAAAATATTCAATTTTTATCTTCAAGTTGGGCATGGCCATTACATTACATAGAAAAGGAGAGTAATGCAATCCATTTCTTTTTCTTTTCATGACTATATATGAAGATTCATTAAGTTGCTTGCATGTTTGATGGAAAATATGGAAACATAGCCTTATCTCCATTCCTTGTATATTATTAAACTTTAACCATATGAGAAATCTAATCAGAAACCACAACAAGATACTCATACACAATAACACCAGATATGTTAACCAGGGAAACCCTTGATAAGAGGAGAAACCCTAGTGGGGATGGTACCCACAAGATTATGTACTAATATAAATATTCCTTGTTAGAGGATGGCCATTGTTAGGAGTCTATAACAACATTTAGTACATATCAATCCCTATTAGGAGAATTTGAATCCTTGTTAGTAGATTCCAACCATGTTAGAATTTGTAGAAGATAGATCGACCCACTATCCAAACAACTTCAGGGAAAGACCAATGAACCCACTATCCAAATAATCTTTGTATTATTCCTTGCAACATAATAGAAATAAATGACAATGATCCTTCCTCTTTCTTTGTCCTGTCAATCAGACTTTTGGTTCTTCTTGATCTTGTAACCAAATCACAAATCTCGCATCCAATAATCCTTTGGATTACTTATATGCATTCACCAAACACTCTTCTCTTTTTCACAATTCAGATAGAACATACACTTAGTAAACACTATACAAATAAGGAAAAAATCTTTCATTTATATTGTATCTTCAAAATAATTCCTTAAGTCAGTCTTTAGACTTTCCCAATTAATTATAATAAGATAATTAATTAATTCATAATTACAATAACATTGTCAACTCACAATCTATGCAACTTTTCACATGTGTGACACTAGGGCTTGTGCATTCTTTGACATTGTCATCAGATTGTCATATGTCACTAGTTGACTGCACATCTCCAAATTATATATCTTTTAGAAGATATAATAAAAATATCAGAAACTACTTCTCAGGTACTTTGTCTCTATAACACTCTCTGTAAATTAGGCATATCTTTCGTACATCTTTGACTCAAGTACTACACATTAAATGTTATCATTAGGACACTGTATCAAACAAGTCCATGAATTTACATCACCAAACAATCAAAACATTGTCCATACAACTAAGATCTTTGATTGATACTCTGTCAGTCTTCAAAAACTTACTACTATATTGACATCAATGACAAACACAATCATGAATGCAACATGTCAATACTCTCTAATGCTTAGAATATTCCCCCAAAGGAATACCTTCAACATTCATGCTAACAATATCCCTCTTTGACATTGATGGAAACATAGATAAAAAACCATCTAATTTCCAAGAATACCAAACAATACTTTGTTGTTGTTATTGTTGAACTCATCTTTTAAAACCCACTTCATCAATCAAATCTGAAATCCTATGAAATACTACTTTGTTCTACATCTTCTTTAGGATCGTCAATAATTGTTCACATTATAAAACTCACCATAGAGATATTACTTCTTCTTTCTTACATGAATATTTGTATATCTCCCTAATTCTTCTCCCCAATATACACTTAGGAAATGTTATGTTTTTCATGCACTCTTCTCCCCCATTGACATCAATGATAAATGCCTCATTATGTTAATTTACTACTTAAAGTCTTTAACAAAATCAAGTGTCCAAAGACACTATTGAAGACCAAATACTAAGAGTCTTCAATGACTCATCTCATAACAGATACTCCCCCATATAGGAAGTATCAACATTCAATCCAATCTAACAATAGTTATTTGTATCATTGGACTGATGCAATATTTGCATCATCTACTCTAAAGTAGGCAGGGGCATAACCCCAAGGATACCTCTCAAGTACTCACATGTATCTTTAGGTAAGGGTTTCATAAAGATATCTACAATATGATCTTTAGTATTTACATATTCCAATATAATCTCTTTCTTCCGTTGCCTTCCCTCTCAAGACATGGTACTTAATAGATATTAGCTTAGTCTTAAAATATAACAAAAGATTCTTAGACATAGTTACTATACTTGTGCCATCACATTATATGATAACAATTTTTGTAAACTTAATCTCAATATCCTTGAGCATCTGTTTCATCCACATAACTTTGTTATAATTATTTTATTTTGCTACACACTCAACCTTAGCTATACTCTGTGAAATACAATTTTATTTCTTTCTCAGCCAAGAAACTAATCTTTCTCCTAGAAAATATGCTCACCCAAAAATTTCTTTTTTTCCCATCCGTATATCCTGCACAATCCTCATCAATATATACACATAGAGTTAAATCACTTGATTTGTCATACCATATTCCATAATTAGATATTCCTTTCAAATATTTGAATATCCTCTTTATTGTTGCATAATGATACTCCTTAGGATTATCTTGAAATCTAGCTACAATCCCAAATGTGTTTTCTATATTTGGTCTAATGTGAGTTAGATATTGCAAACCTCCAATCATAGATCTATACTTCTTCTACTCAACTATGGTTGTCTCACCCTTACTAGATAACTTGTGACCAATTATCATAGGTGTCCCAACAAGCTTATAACTTTTTAATCCAGATCTCTTCAACTAATATTTTAAGTACTTAGCTTGAGAAATGAAAATGTCATCACTATTTTGTACAATTTGCAAACCTAGGAAAAACATCATTTTCCCTATCATACTCATCCCAAACCCATTCTTCATTTCTTCAAAAAAATTATCACTTTCTTCATCATTACCTCCAAATATTATGTCATTACCAAATATTACTATTATCAATAAACCATTCTCAATTTCGTTCATGTACAAGTTACCATCTTTCATACCCTTAGAAAATCCATGTTTTGACAAATAGTTGTCCAACCTTGCATACTAGTTTCTAGGTGCTTAATTCAGTTCATATAGAGCTTTCCTAATCTGCATACCATATCTTTGTCTTTCTTCAGAGGGAAACCTTCAAGATACTCAATGTATACCTCTTCTTCAAGTTCTTCATTCATGAAAGCTGATTTAACATCTATCTGATATACTTTGAACTTTTTATTCACTACATAAGCCAAGAACATTCTTACTGCTTCTATTCTAGCTATAGGGGCATATGTCTCGTCATAATCAATTCCTTCTTGCTATGAATATCCATTTCACACAAGTCTAGCCTTGTTTCTTATAACTTCACCTTGCTCATTCATCATATTTCTAAATACCCATTTTGTTCCAATAACATTCATATTTTTTGGTCTAGGAACTAATTCTCATGTTTCATTCTTCACAATCTAATCTAGTTCTTCCTTCATTGCTTGAAATCAATGATCATCTTTACATGCATCATCTACACTCTTAGGTTTAACTTGAGAAATTAGACATAATTCCTCACTAACTCTACTTCTTCTCATCACGCCTTTGTCTTTTCTTCCAATTATCTACTTTGGAGGGTGATTCTTTGATATAGTTCTCCTAGGAGTTGTCAACTCAGCTCTTTCTTCTTGTCTAGGTTAAGATCTCTACTCTTCAATATGATTTCATTATACAAATAATTTTTAGTCTCAATGATAATTTATACATTTTTATGGTTATCCTTTTGATCAATAATAGTTACCAAAGCTATCTCTTCCACTACTTCCTCTTACTTAATGAATTCAAGGAGATTATCTTTAACATCACAGTCATTCAAGAATCTTTCCATGCTTTCTTTAAATTCTTCATCTTCATTAGAAAGAAAACTCTTTCTATATTTTCTTTCTCTCTTAGGACATCTAGATGAAAAATGATGAAGCCCTTTATATGTCCAACAAATAAAAATTTCTATATCTTTTGGCTCTCTTTTCATGAGAAGATCAATACCTTCTTTGATCTTCTTGTCTTCTTCAGATCTGGATATCTCTTTACTTGTGCCTCTATTCTTTTGTACGCAACAAAAGAATTCTAGATCAAGAAAATCAATTCTCAATTTTGTTCACAATTTTGATAGCTCACCAAGAAGCTCCACCCTTTGAGTATCAAAATTTCCTCCATTAGACTTAGGACTATCTTTTTTGAAATGACTCGCTAGTGATCTCCCAAAGTTGTTAAGTTTTTCCTTCAAGGACTTGAAGCTCTAATAACAATTGTTAGAATATATAGTCCACCAATATAACTAAGAGGGGGGTGAATCAATTATCCAATTAATATCATAATTATCAACCTTATTAAACTTTAACCATATGAGAATTATAATCACAAGCCACAACAAAATAGTCATGCACAATAACACTAGATATGTTAACTAGGGAAACCCTTGATCAGAGGGAAAACCCTGGTGGGGATGCTACCCACAAGATGATGTACTAATATAAATATTAATTGCTAAAGGATGAACCTTGTTAGGAGTCTATAAAAACATTCACTACATATTAGTCCCTGTTAGGAGATTTTGAATTTCTGTTAGGAGATTCCAACCCTATTAGGAGTTGTGCCAACCCTTTTAGGAGTTGTAGAAGATAGATGGGCCTACTATCCAAATAGCTTTAGGGAAAGATAAATGAAACCACTATCCAAATGATCTATATATCATTCCTTGTAGAATAATAGAAATAAATGGTACTACTCCTTCCTCTTTCTCTGTCCTATCAACCAAACTTTTGCTCTTGCTTGATCTTGTAACTAGATCACAAATCTTGCATCCAATAATCCATTGGATTTCTTACACACATTCACCAAACACTAGGCTCCTTTTTGCAATTCACATAGTTTACATACACTCAATACACACTTTACAAACAAGGAAGATATCTTTCCTATATACCATATCTTCAAAATAATTCCTTGAGTTAGCCTTGAGGCTTCCTAATTAATTATAATAAGATAATTAATTAATTCTTAATTAAAATAGCACTATTAGGTCACAGTCTATACAACTTCTGACATGTGTGACACTAGGACTTGTGCATTCTTTGATGTCATCATTAGATAGTCTTATGTCACTAGATAACCATGCATCTCTAGATTATATCTCTATTAGAAGATATAATAAAAACATTAGAAACCACTTCTTAGGTACTCTATCTTTGTATTTCTCTCTGTAATTAGGCATATCTTCTATACATATTTTATTTAGGTATTGTACATTAAACCTTATAATCAAGAAACTATATTGAACATCTCCATGAATGCACATCACCAAAAAATCAAGACATTGTCCATACAACTAAAATGTATGCCTGCTGCTCTATCAGTCTTCCCAAACTTACTACTATGTTGACATTAATGACAAATATAGTCATGAATGTAACATGTCAATACTCTCTAATTCTTAGGATACTCCCCCCAAAAAATAGCATCAACATTCATGCCAATAGGAGTCTCATAGTTGAGTGGGAGTGATGGAAGATGAGGGTAACTTTAAGGTTAAGAAGTTTATGGGCCAGAATTTGTAGTTATACAAAATGCAAATGGAGGACTATCTTTTTTAGAAGGATTTATGGAATCCATTGGAGGAAAAAGAAAGAAAGAGGGAACTGTGAAAGATGAGGACTATGAGATTTTAGACAAAAAGGCACATGGAAGTATTTGTTTGTGCTTGGCATCATCGATGACATTTAACATTAAAAAAGAAAAGACGACTGAAGAGTTGATGCAAACACTAGAAAAATTGTATGCAAATCCCTCCACTTCAAATAAGGTATTTCTCATGAAGCATTTATTTAATATGGTTATGGTAGAAGGTAGATCTATTGTAGATCATTTAAATGAGTTTAATACTATTACTAGTCAATTATCTTATATGAATGTCAATTTTGATGAAGAAATTAGGGTTCTCTTGATTTTGTGTTCTTTGCAAGAAAGTTGGAATGGCTTGGTAATGGCTTTGAGTAGTTATGTTTTTGGATCTAATATACTAAAATTTCATGATGTGATTAGTGTTATTCTGAGTGACAAAACACATAGGAAAACCTTGGGTGGATCTATATCAGGAAGTTTTTGAATGCACAAAGCAGAGGCATAATTACTAAGAAAGGAAGTAATTCTAGAAATGGTGGGAAATCAAGAGGAAATTCAAAGGGGAAGAGAACTCAATCTAGAGGATTGAGAGATTGTTGGTACTGTGGGAAGGTAGGGCATAAGAAGAAATATTTTTGGACTCAAAAGAACAATGAAGGAGATCAACCAAAAGGGAAAAAGAAGATAAATGTGGTTAGTAACAAATCTAAAGAAGATGCTTTTCTCTTTCTTTAGAAAGTGTTGATGATTCATGAGTTTTAGATTATGGGGCTTCATTTCATGCTACAACTCATAGAGGTTATTTTATTGATTATGTCCAAGGGGATTTTGGGCTTGTTTATTTGGGGGATAATGAACCCTATCTGATTGTTGGAAAGGGAAAGTTAAGATTAACTTGCAAAATGGGAATGATTAGCTACTACATGAGGTAAGACATGTTCCAAGGCTAAGTAGGAATTTAATTTTAGTAGGAAAACTTGGTGATGAGGGTTGTGTAGTTATTTTTAATGATAAAAATTAGAAGGTTTCAAAAGATTCCCTTATAGTAGCAAAAGGTATGAAAGTAGGCACCTTTTATCTTTGTACAGGTCATATTGTTCCTTCTATTTTGATTGTTTCAGAGAAATATGAATATTCAAGAACAATTTTTATAGTTGAGCAAGGAGAATAAACAAATATTATAAATTTTGATACATTGCTATGGCACCAAAGACTTGGTCACATAAGTGAGAAAGGTATGAAATTACTTCATTCAAAGAAAGTTTTACTAGGTATGAAATGTGTTGATATGAATTTTTGTGAAAGTTGTGTGTACGGAAAATAAAAGAGAGTGAGTTTGTGAAAAGTGGAAATGGAAAAAATGAGAAATTAGAGCTTGTCCATACAAATGTATGGGGATCATCTCAGGTATCTTCCCTTGGTGGCTCTCATTATTATGTTACATTTATTGATGATGCAACTAGAAAAGTATGGGTTTATTTTCTTACACACAAAAATCTAATGTATTTCAAACTTTTAAGAAATGAAAATGCTTAGTTGAGAATGAGACTAGTAAAAAGATAAGATGTCTCTAATCTGATAATGGTGGTGAATATTGCAGTCATGAATTTGAAGATTATTGCTCCACTAATAGTATTTTTGGATAGAAAATTATTCCAAGGACTCCACATGAAAATGGAGTAGTTAAATGCATGAATGAGACAATAATGGAGTGTTCAAGGAGCATGAGGTTGCATATTGGGTTTCTCTTAAACATGTGGGTGGAGGCTTTTAATACTATTGCATATTTGATTAATAGAGGTCTCTCTACTCCTTTGGGTCAAGGTATTCTAGAGGAACCATGGACTTGTAAGAAGGTGAGTTAGTCTTTTCTCAAAATATTTGGATGTGAAGTAATTCCAAATATAGATTCTGAAAATAGAACCAAGTTGCAAGCTAAGTCAAAGTAATGTGTGTTTGTTGGATATGACATTGATGAATTTGGTTATAGGCTTTGGGATTTCAAAAATTATAAAATTATAAGAAGTAGGGTTGTCATATTCAATGAGAAAATAATGTAGAAAGATCTATTGCAGTAGCATGAGAAGAAAGAAAATGATTATGTAGTGTTGGATGATACTCCAAATGATGATGTTACAATAGTTCCTCATGATCTGCAACAACTATGACAAGTAATATGACACACCCCAGTGAATGTTAGATAGTCAACAAGGCTAAGTAGACCTCTAGAAAGATTTTCTTCTTCTTTGTATTCTATTTTACTTACTGGTGTTGGTGAACTTGAATGTTATGATGAAGTTGTGTAGGTGGATACAAAGATTTAGTGGGAGTCTACAATGAAAGAAGAAATGGACTCTTTGCTAAAAATAATACATGGGATTTATAAAAGTTCTCTGTAAGTAAAAGGGCTTTATTAAAATAAATGGGTTTATAGGTTGAAAGAAGAGGATGGAGGTAAGAAAATATTTAAAGCTAGGTTAGTTGCAAGAGGATTTGCATAGAAAAAGGGCATTGATTTTGATGAGATATTTTCTCCTGATGTTAAAATGACTTCTATTCATATTGTTTTAAGTATTGTGGCTACTAAAGATTTGTATTTGGATTAGCTTGATATTAAAACAACCTTTCTTCATGGTGATTTGGATGAAGAGATATATGTGGCACAACCATAGGGATTTGAGGTCCATAATAAGAACATAGTGTGCAGATGGAAGAAGCAAGAACCTCATCAATGGTATCTAAAATTTCATAGTTTTATGCATGAACATGGATAAAATAGGTTTCATTCAAATCATCATGTTTACTTTAAGAGGTTAGATGATGATAACTACATTATTTTATGTTTATATTTTGATGATATGCTTGTAGCTGGGTCTAACATGGATCACATTAAGGGGTTAAAAGAATAGTTAGCACATTAATTTGCTATGAAGGATTTTGGGGCAGCAAAGATAATCCTCAGTACAAAAATTTGGAGGAATAGGAAAAATACAAAATTGACTTTATTTCAGACTGATTATATTGTGAAGGTTTTGCAACATTTCTCTATGGAGAATGCTAAAGCTGTCAGACCACCTTTACCTGGTCATTTGAAATTGATTAAGGAGATATGTCCAAAGATACAAGAAAGGGAGGCTAAGATGTCAAAGATACCTTATGCTTTAGCTATAGGAAGCTTGATGTATATTATGGTATATACAAGGCCATATAGTACACATGCATTGGGATTCATTAGTAGTTATATGAATCATCTAGAAATTGAGCATTGGAATGTATTTAAATGGACTCTTAGATATTTGAGAGGAACATTTAGTAAGTATTTACATTTTGGGGGCTCTAATACTAATTTATAGGGATATGACGACTCATATTTTGTAGGGGATATTGATACCATGCATAGTACTACATGTTATGTATTTACTATTGGTGGGGCAGTAGTGAGTTGAGTTTCTCAGTTTCAAAAGTTTAATGTTTTATCCACTATAGAGGCAGAGTATGTTGCTGCTAAAGAGGCAACCAAGGAGATGATGTGGCTTCAATAATTCATAGAAGAATTGGGACACTCACAAAGGGATAATTAATTTTTTATAGATAGGTAGAGTTTCATTCATCTTGCAAATAATTTTACTCTGCATTCAAAGACAAAACACATATAGTTGCAGTACCATTTCATTTGGTCAATTTTTTACGATGGATAGTTACAGCTGGAGAAGATACATACAAATGATAATCCAATAGATATGTTTACCAAGGCAATAACAAGGGAGAAATTGAACTTCTCTTTATCTTTGGTTGGTCTTCTAGACTAAACAGAATAAAAGAACAACATAGTCTAGGGTGGTTTGATATTCCAGTGGGAGCTACAAGTTTGGCCACGTTATGATCAATCTCCAAGTGGGAGGCTATTTTTGTGGAGTTTAATTAGTCTCTAAAGTGGAGATTTTTGTGATGTGGAGGCTAATCAGACTCAAAGGTTTATTTGGCATGGTTTCTCCCTAGATTATTTCTATGGGGTTTTTGAGGCAGTACCCCTATAGGGTGTTGGGTAGTCCCCTAGGTGCGCTCCCTATCATAGTATAGGGTGGGGTCAAGTGGCAATGTCCCCATGGGGGTTTTAATGGGGGTAGCACCCTTGAAGCCAAAAATGACCTTATATTATAAAAGTTGTTGGCTACTAATTTTTCTATTAGATGATTTATTATGGCCCTAATTTTGTAAGTGGTAATAAACTTGTATGAGAATGCTTAGGGTTAGGGATTTCATAATGTATGGTGATATTATAGATTCTTATGGTAGTATTGAGCTATAAGGGATTATGGATTGTAATCACTAGATAATAATAATATTGGACTTGTTGGTGGATGTAGTCGAAGGATTGGGTGAAACATGTTAAATCTATGTATTGTGTTCTCTTCTATGTGATTTATTATTTTCTAATATTTGTTATATTTGCATGTGAAAATTATTTATATCAGTAGTTATTTCTAAAAAATTTTCTACTAATCTTATCACAATAACTAGATTTGAAATCAATCACTAATTGATGAATTAAATCTCATTTTCAACCCTTTTGCAAATTGTGAATTTTATGCCAAGAGGCCTCTATAACTGGCTTAAAAAATTGACTAAAACATCTAACCAAGACCTAAAAATTTTTCATTAATTCTCTCTATCATCCACAATATCATCCTACAAATATATTCCTCATGATGAAAAACAAGTCAAAAGATATTGATCATTAAAGTTTTTAACTTTAAACTATCTTGCAAACAAATAGGTTAGAAACATAAAAGTACATTCAATTTTGGCTTTGAAAATAGGTCAAACGAACATTTGGGGAAATAATATTTAATGTATTTTTTCATTCTCATGTACATAATATAAATCTATGGTTTAGACTCATGATGAATAAGGCACATTTGGCTTGTGTTCAAAGCTGGGTACATATAATTGCAGAATTAGAAACACTAGCAAAACAATAATTTTCACAATTAGAATGGACTTGGGGAAGTATGCAAATAGATTTGTCAATACTTAAAAAATATCAAACTTAAATTATTTTCAGAGTAGAACATAATGGTACAATTTATTTTGTCCCATCTATCAAAATTTCCAAGTTATAACATCATGAATAGGCCCTCCAATCAATCTGCATATTCAGTTACAAGTAAAACTCTAGAAATTGCATTTGGAATAGTGTTTAAAAACTACTCAAATTGATTCTTCATAGGCTCAAAATTGGAAAATAGAAAGTATCTAACCCCTAGAAATAAATGGACTAATAATTTTCTAATTTAGGTCAAGAGGTTCAAAGATATCATTCGTCAAATAGGGCTTCCTATAATTCTGAATATTATGCACTAGCACGACAACAATAAACAACCAACTTTGAGGGATTCAAAAATTGGTCAAAACATATTGAAATGACTTGAAATAAGAAACATAGGCTCTTTTATATACATAATAAACACTCCAAGTGGTGAGTTATGAAACTTAATTGGTGTAAAATATTCAATTGCTCTCGTCAGATGGGTGTCAGATTTTTACTATCACAAATTGAAATGGCAAGGGCATCCATCAAAATTGTGATAGATAAAATTATCATAAATTGGAAGAAGGAAGAGGTAAGAGATCATGTTTACATTTTCACAATTGTGACATCCATGCAACAGATGTGTTGTGGAAGAAAAATTCAATGGTCAGAACTAGTTGTCATAATTGTGATAGTTGTCATCTAAGTAACAACTAGTCATCAAAATGTGTGGTCGCAATTGTGATGGATAGCTGAATTAGTAAAAATAAAAAACATAAATTCATATTTTTCCCCTCAATTTTATTACTATATGTGACAAAGAAGTTAGACAACAAGAAGTTAAATTCATGTTAAATAGCCCCACTTGTCATCATTGTGGAAAATTGGGTCACACAAAAAATGTTTGCAGGAGCAACACTAGAAATCAAAACCCTAAGTAAAAATTCAAGGGGCACTATCATAAATATAAGAAACAAGGACATTGGGCACATGAATGTAGGACCAAGACCACCAACACTCATAAATTTGAATGTTATTGTTACAACTATTAGAAATATGGACACAAGGCATATAAATGTAGATCCAAATCCATTTGGATGTCAAACAAATAGATAAAGGGATATCACAATGGAAATTCTTATGATTAGGATTACAATGCAAGGTACAATTATAACTATTGCCAATAATATGGTCATATCCCTAAAAATTGCATTAGGACACATTTCAAAGGAAATTACAATATATGGTTCAATGAGATTGTGTGCTTTAGTTGTCTTAAGAGTGATCATGTTAGCAAAAACTATCTAACTTGATCATCTATACTGAGCAATGAAGACAAAAATAGAAAAGGACAGGTTAATGCTAAAAAGGTAAGGATGTAGATGAACAAGACATGGAGAAAAAAGGAAGATTGAAGCACATAAAGTCAAGATGAGGTCACTTCATCCAATGGATCAGGTGATCACATCACCCTCAACTAGGCAATCAAAGGTATGTGTGGAACTAATATTTGAAATAGAATATTATATATCAGATCTAAATATCTAAGATCTAAAAAGATTATATGTGCATGAATAAAGATGGAATTAATTGTTAAGAAGCAAGACTTATTTTATCATCATTTTATTTTATATACTACTATCGAGCATTTAGAAAATTGTAGTTATAGCCAAGTAATGGAGATATCCTAGTGTTAGCCGAGTTCACTATGTTATTTGATCATATTGAAAGTACTATGATAGTCAAGTTTACATTTGTATAAGCACTAAGCAATTAATGTCAAATTTGAAGGGTCATATAGTCAATTTTTGACTAATTTGCACCTACCAGAGTTTGAAGAGCATGAAATTGATTAGAAAAAGGAGATTCAAGTGTTTTTGAACAAGACTCTACTACAACTCGACATCATTCATCAAATTTGAAGGTATTGAGCTTGTGTCAAGTTACGCTATTTCATATTTTGCAAAACCTAGTAAATCAATATGGTAGCTAGTTCTTTAACAATAGCTAGGAAAGAGGGCAAGGAAGTTTTCAATGTATAGTTAATTAGCAATGATGTGAGACATCCCCCATTCTAATTTGTTTATAAGATCATGTATAAGGGAGATCTGTTAGAGTAAGTTATTTATTACTCTAGTTGCTTTAGCTCTCTTAGGTGCATACAATTAATATTTTATATTAATTATAATGCGCAAACCTAGTTTTCTCTTTCCTTTAGGGTTTCGTTCACCTTAAAAGGTTGAACTTTTGTATTTTGTTCTCATAGCTTAGAATACATTTTTTCTCTCACATTTTTGAGAACTTCTAAGCTCTAATTTTTCTATTTTTTGGTTTCTCTTCATTGTAGGATATTTACATGCTGGTGTTCTTGAGGATTTGTGAAGTTGGTTTTCTCAACTTCTACATGGTATCAGAGTGGACCTACTACTTGCTCGTCTGAAGATTCTTGAAGCTATGATTTGGAGTTAGAAACCCCAAATTTTTCAAAGTTTTTTTCTTCAAAAGAGTGAAGGGAAAATTTTTGGGGCACTTTGGGCCCAAACAGACTCCCCCATTGGATCCAAAAGGCCGTTTGCAGTCAAAAAACATATAAAACTTTTCATTTTTGGCTTCCAAGCATCTGGGAATTTTTTTTTACCCCCTTGTATGCAGTCGTACAGACTATACAGACACAAGAGTTAAAAATTTAAAAAAAAAAAAACAAAAAATTGCATTAAAAAATGCATCACCAGTGTTTTGCCTAGTGGCCATTACAGCACCACCCAGTGACCACCGCATCTGGCCCCTTTACCGATGCTCAGCTCTGGCTCACCTACCACCCCAGCTCAACCTTAGATCAACCTCCACTAGAGGGTGCCACTGGGTTCTCCTCTCGGGTGCCACCTCCACCAACAACACCACCGCAGTATGAAATCACCGGTTGATGTCAGCATTTCATCTATTGATGTCAGAAACTTGACTGCTGATGTCACTTCATAATGACTTTTTTCGGTAGCTGCTGACATCACTTCCTAGCTAGATGACATCACTACCTAGCCACTAACATCATTTCCTAGCTACCTATTTTTTTTGTAGGCAATGGCCTATGATGACCATATGGGCGTCAAATTTAAGCCCATGTTTGTATTTTTCCAGTGAGCTCCTTTTTTGGACCTACAGTCAATTTTTTGCTCATAACTTGAGCATATAGATGTATTTTTGTGATCCAAAAGAAGTAATGGAAAGCTAAATCAGAGATGTTGATAATGGTGCTAGTTTTGTTTGATTTTGAGTTTGTTTGAGCTTCTAAATTATGCATTGAAGTAGAGACTTCTATTTTCCTCCTCTCTATATCTAAATTCTAGGTTATTTTCTCAGTTTTTGTGTTTTTCCATAGTTGTTACTTTGGTTTTGGAGGATATTTATATTCATTGTGGGGGGGGGGGAGCATTTTCTATCCTACAATTTGCTTCAAAATTAGACCCTTCTACTTTCGTCTTTTCTTTCTCTCAATGTTGGATCCTTCTGTGATCCAGCTTATGCCACACAACTATCACACCTAAAAGACACAAATGACTAGGCTTCTCATGTCAAGAGGCTTATGGTCATGCCTGGATGTGAACCAACTTGTTCTACAGTGTCCGTATGAGGTTCTTCAACATAGAAACAAAATGGATAAAGCCATGGGACTGATTGCACTAAACATTTTTGATAGTCTATTATTTCATTTGGATGGTTTGACCACTCCATGGGCTATTTGGACCAAATTCCACACATTTTTTGGCATAGTGAATGAGTTCCAGGCACTACAACTTGATGCAGAGTTGACTTCTTTGACACCAGATAGCTTTCCTATTGAAGACTTCTTGATGAAGATCAAATCTTTGCATACAGTCTAGCAGGGATGTGGTAACAACAAAACTAATGATGAGTGTATTTTTTTGATACTCTCAAAGTTGTGAGGATAGTATCAGATATTTTTTTCCACTTTATACTCCACCATGGATGCCTTGGGTAATAGACATTAGATGCCCTCATTTGAGACATTTTGTGATTAGTTGGCATGGGAACAGGCTAAGATCTAATAGGTGGATGCCTCTGGCTCTTCCAGCCAAGCATTGGTTAGTCAGAATTCTTAGGGGAAACCAAAACAAAAAGCCAAATCGAAGAAAGATGACCAAAAATTGATGCCAACCCTCTAGCTAACCCTTCCAAGGGTAAATCTGCTTTGAAGTCTGCTGAGTCTACCTTCAAGACTAAGAAGAAATCAACTAAGACCTATAGTTTTTGTGGAATGGATGTACATCTCATTTCTAGGTGTTGGAAATGTTTGGAGGCTTTAGAGGAAGCCATGCAGGAGCATCACATTTCAAATCCTAAGTCTGCATCCCCCTGGCAGGGAAAGGTCACGCTCTTGCTACATGAGCTATGACTTCTGGGCCTACTTGGATTATTGATTCCAATGCCTCTCACCATATGAAAAACACTCAATAGTTGGTCACCTCACTTGCCCCTTGCCCTACTTCCCAGATTTCTATTAAGAACTCATCACATCTTTCAGTCATGGGTTCTAGTTTTATTGCATTAGCTGGGGGCTCTCTTTAGGATGTTCTTCTTGTCCCTAACATTTTGATGAACCTATTGTCTATCTATTAGATTTTCCACTCTGTCTCTGGTAAGATAGTTGAGTTCTCACCACATGATGTGGTTATCTAGGACTTACATGATTTTGAGATGATTGTGGGTACTGGGAGTGTTGACTCTGCATCTTGCCTCTACAGATTTGATGGATTTGAGTCTTCTGATGACATAGGTTCATGTCTTGTTGCACATGTAGATTCAGTAAGTAGACTTTGGTGAGCATTTTTTCCATGTCAATTATAGATATCTTTAGTAGATGAGCACACAGGTACTTGTTCTTGGGCTTCCCCAGATTTCCTGTACAGATGGTGTTTATTAGGGTTGTGCACTTGGAAAACAACATAGGGATCCTTTTCCACATGGGTAAGCCACTCGTTCTTTGGCACCATTGGAGTTGATTCATAGTGACCTCATGTCATTTCCCACTCCTTTTTTAGGTGCTAGATATGTGCTTACTTTCATTGATAACTTCTCCAGACATACATGGGTGTACTTTTTGAAGTACACGTTTGATGTCTTTCATTCATTTTGAATCTTTAAGACATTTGTTGAGAAGTAGTCTGGTCTTTCTATTCAACAGATACACACAAATAATGGGGGGGAGTATGTGAACCAAGCTTTTAGAGATTTTTTCTCTGAACATGGTCTTTTGCATCAGTTTTTAGTGCCCTATACCCCTCAGTAGAATGGTGTGGCCGAGAGGAAGAACAAAACCCTTTGAGAGATGGCTAATTGTATGATTCAGTCTAGGTCCATGGATTCATGTTTTTGGGTAGAGGCAGTCAATTGTGCCAACTACATTTAGAATCAAATGCCTCACAAGGAAATTCAAAATATGACTCCTGAGGAGGCTTGGTCTCATGTCAAGCCTAATGTATCTTCATTATGAGTTTTTGATAGTGAAGCATGGGCATTTATACTAGATGCTCAGAGGAGAGCAATGGAGTGGAAGAGCTAACACCTCATTTATTTTGGCTACTGTGAGGATGTTAAGGCTTATAGGTTGTTTGATCCTGATTCTAGTGAGGTCCTATTTTGACAGGATGTCCAGTTTGATGAGCACCTTCCTGTAGTAGATACCTCACATCTAGAGTCTACTTCACTTACCACCACTCCCTCATCCTTTCTAGTCTCTTTTTTGGGTGATGAGGATGATGATCATGTTGATCCCCATTTATCTCCACCACAAGATCCTCCCCAGATGCCTAAATGGGCTCGAGCTATAGTTGAGGCTACAAGATCACTAGCCGGTGACCCTATGACTTCCCATCACACCCATTCACATACTATGGGTTCTAGTATTCTCAGTCATGCTATTTTTGATGATCCTTAGACTTTTGTAGAAATGATAGGACATCTTGAGTGGGATAGTGTAATGAAGGAGGAGTATTCTTCTTTGATGAAGAATCATACTTGAGATCTTTGTTCTCTTCCTAAGGGAAGAAAGGTTGTGCAATGAAAATGGTTGTATCATACTAAGTTTGCTGCTAATGGCTCCATTGATAAGCTCAAGGCCTATCTTATTGCAAAGGGTTTTTCATAGGTTGAGGGTATTTATTACACTGATACATTTTCCCCTATCACCAAGATGAACTCTATTCGCCTTGTCTTATCCCTGATAGTTTGATAGGGATGGCCCATTTTTCAAATGGATGTGAAGAGTGCATTCTTGCACAATGATCTTATTGAGAAGATTTACATGGAGCAAACTCAAGGATTTGTGCAGGATTCCACCTTGGTTGGTAGACTTTGATGCTCATTGTATGGTCTCAAATAGGGCCCTTAGGCTTGTATGAGAAGATGGACTCTTTTTTGCTTTCTACAGGCTTCACCCATTTCCATTTCAATCCTATAGTCTACATTCAACACCTTGAGGCTGAGGTTTTGATCCTTGTGCTATATGTTGATGATCTTCTTCTCATAGATAGCTCATCCTCTATGATTAAGGATGTTTAGAGAGCATTGATGGAATAGTTTGAGATGATTGATCTTGGCCTGCTACACTATTTTCTTGGTCTCTAGATTGTTCAGTCCCCTGCTAGAATCTTTGTTTACCAGAAAAAGTATGCTCTTGACATGCTTTGCCACTTTGACATGCTTAATTGCAAGCCTACTCCTATGCCTTTTCATTCAGGTGTTACTTTGTCTACCTCTTGCACTTTACCTTCAGTGGATCCCACATTGTACTAGCAATTGGTTGGTAGCTTGTTGTACCTAACACACACTCATCCTAATCTCTCCTTCGCAGTGGGTCTTGTCTCTTAGTTTTCACATGAACCTCATGAGAGTCATTGGTAAGCTGCCAAGCATATTTTGAGATACATTTAGGGCACACTAATGAATGGCATTCATTACACATCAAGGATACCTCACATTGTTGGCTACATTGACTTAGATTGGGTTGATGATGTTGATGATCAGAAGTCTACTTCTATCTTTGTTTTCTGTCTTGGCTCTAGTCCTATCACATGGTCATGCAAGAAGTAGCATGCTCACACACTTTCATCTACAGAGGCTGAGTATCAAGCCGCGGTGCTTGCTAGTTAGGAGATTTTATGGCTTTGGTAGTTGATGACTGTGTTTGGTTTTCCTCCTGATCATCCCATTGTTTTGTGGTGCGATAATCAGAGTGCTATTCATATTTCCCACAACTTGATGGAGCATCAATGCATTAAATACATTGAGCTTCATATGCATTTCATTTGTCATTTGATCTAGGATGGTGTTCTCTCTTTGGAGTACATTTCCACTGATGCATAGGTTGTTGACATCTTCACCAAGTCATTTGCATTGCCTTGCTATTTTTAGCTATGGTCTATGCTTGGGATTATGGAAGTTGTCCTTGGGGGTCTTATTGAGGCCTTCCTACCTTCATGTTTTTTTCAGCATGTTTGTTCTATCTCTTTTTGGAGAGGGGTTTTTCCCACTAGGTTTTCTCCTTTGTCTTTGGTTTACAAAGATTTTCTTGTTTTGGGTACCTGATCAGGCCTTATTGTCGGGACCCATTTTCCTACTTTCATAGCTTTGCTAGGTTAGCTTCCTCCTAAGCTTTGCTTAAGTGGGGGTGTTAGAGAAAGTTAGTTATTACTCTAGTTTCTTTAGCTCTCTTAGGTGCATACAATTAATATTTTATATTAATTATAATGCACAAACCTAGTTTTTTCTTTCCTTTAGGGTTTCGTTCGCCTTAAAAGGTTGAAATTTTGTATTTTTTTCTCATAACTTAGAATACATTTTTTCTCTCACATTTTTGAGAACTTCTAAGCTCTACTTTTTTCATTTTTTGGTTTCTCTTCATTGTAGGATATTTGCATGCAGGTGTTCTTGAGGATCTGTGAAGTTGGTTTTCTCAACTTGTACAAGATCTGTCTAGTGCATTATCTATGATACCACCAAATGTTTCAATGATTTAGGATATTTGATGTTGCTTCACTAGAAATATTAGAGAAGTTGGAGAAATTAAAATTAGAAAAAACCTACCATAATTAGTGTGATAATAGAGTATTGAAGGAGGAAAATAATATTGTTTGAACAAAAAGGATTGATGTGTGCCCTACACTTTCCTCAAGGTTTCAAATTTGAATGGATTAAGATCACACTGAGCTATATACATGATAATTAGATTTGGTTAGAGAATGGACCAATCAAGATTTCGAAGAGGATTGTTCATAGAGTATCAAAGTACCCTACCCTTGATAGACTAAAAAGTATGAGAAGTGATGTGAAGGAGGTTATTGAAAAGAATACTAGAGCCATGTGGAACAAAAGAGGGATGTCAATTGAAATTTTTTTAGATCCCCTGATAATATTTGCAGTTAGATTCATAGCACACAAGTTATTTCAATCAAGTTGACTTAATAGTGTTTCCTACATGGCAGTTGATCTTGGATACAAGATTGTAAAATGTGATCATTCATATGACCTACCTAAGTTGTAGCTTCAAAAACTCTTAGAGAATTTGGAAGCCATCAAGAAGGCCCAAAGTGCATCATGTAAGTTTGTCTCATTGATTGTTTTCATATTCTACTATGTGTATAACACTTTTCCCACTTTTTATAAATTTTTTTTTGAAAGACAAACAAATCAGTAACCCAACAAAAAATAGATTTTGTTGAACAATTAGGAGATAATTATGATTATGTTATGATGAGCTATTTTAATGATTTCAAGAAGTTAGTGAAACAAAGGTTAAGGGTACCTATATCCCTAGTAGAACAATACTATAATGATATATATTTTCTAGTGGATGCTAATGACACATATGTGCAAGCAATAATTCCTAGGGTTAGATGGCTAAGACCCTTGCCATATGAAATAAATGTTGATGAGGCTTTAGTAGCCACTACTACACTACTAGTAGAGGAAGTTGACAAGGATGCTACATCCATTGGAAATTATGAGGAGGAAAAGTATAGAATAATTATTAACTTGTAGACTACCTTTGTTGTAAGGAAGAATAATAAGATGGTAAAGAAATTGAAAGAGAAATTTGGAGGTGTAGAAGAATAAGGAGATGAAGAAGAAGAAGAAGAAGAAGAAGCGAAAGGACCTTTGGAACTCACTCAAGGATTGGGTGAAGATAAATACACTAATGTAAAAGGTGTTCAAGAAGAAGAAGCCAAGGATGAACCTAAGGTTGCTAAGAAGAAGAGGAAAGAAAAGAAATAGGTATTAGAGAAACCAAAGAAGACTGTGAAGTAGTCACAAAAAAATCCATCTATACCCTAAACAAGGTCAAGCACAAGGGCTGCCACTACACACGAAAAAGAAGTTACAAAGGAAAAAGAGAAGAGTAAAAGTGCCACAGTAGAGTCAAACCATCATTCTAAGAAGTTGAGGAGTAAGTAAAAGCTTCAAGAGGATTTGGATGAGGAGAAGATAGAGTTTGATGACTTGAGTCAATTCAAAGTGGTAAGCCACAACCCTTCATCTGATATAGATAATCTATGTGAAAATGTTAAAAAAAATATAGATTTATCACGCTTTTTACATATAGATTTTGATAAGGTAGGGAGTGTGGATAAAAAAAATGTAGAAGAGGCCATATATGACATGATGGTAACTTTTAAGTCCACTCCTCTAGAGATTGCCAACTCCATACCAAAGAGTTTATATGATAGAGTTGAGAAAAAGTAGATATTTAGTTTGACCACTAAGAGAAAAATAAGAGAGGCTATTTTACCCCAAGTTATGAATACTTTGGACATGCAGGTGATTGCAGACACAATAGAGAAACATAAAGGAAAATTCACTCCAAAATATAGAGCATTTCAAATACTGAAGAAGCAAGTAGTTTATGTGGTAACCAAGAACACATTGATTTGGAAATCTATTTATGGGTTAACCAAAAAAGCTATAACTAAGAAAGGAGAGCAAGAAGAGGAAGATATTGAAAAGGATGTTTTAGAAAAGGAAGGTGCTATAGAGGCAAAAAAAGAAATAGTTTAGGAAGCACAACAAGATGCATAAAATATTCAAGTGTCAACTGTTAGTCCCCTACATGTAGACCAAGAGAGTCAACAAGAATTAGTTATCATCAAGGATGTTCTTGATATAACATCTCAGAATGTTAATCCTTTGATTAATGATGATTTGAAGAAGCTAAAACAAGACTCTACCAATGCATCTCTTCCATGCATTAACCTAATATTAATGAGAATTGATGAAATAAAGAAGGCAGATAATGCATCTATAGGGGAAAACCAACAAGGTACACTAAATGTGCCCCCATTGGTTACAAAGGTAAAGGAGATAAAGACACAAGATCTATAGAAAGATCAAAGTTTAAACCTTGAACAAAAAAATGATATAGAAAAAGCACCATCTACTATGTCTACCATAGTCATTCAGATGAAAGAGGAAGAGGCACAACCAATAGCTACAAAATTGTCAAGCCTAAATAGTTCAAGTTTACCAACTATAGTGATCTTTAATAAGGATGGAATTTAAGTAAATGAGGGTAAGGGAGAAATTCATGTACCTATTCCACCATCATAGGGTGAAGTACAAATAGAGGGAAAAAATACTAAAGAGCACAAGTTGATAGCTGCAACTATATAGACACTTATTACTTTACCAGCTTCTACATCTCCTCTGGACACTCATGCTCTTCAGAGGCTAAGTACACAGGAAACCCCATTGAAAATATCAAGGCTGAGTCCTAGCACACTAAAGAGTTTTGATGCTACATCATTTGAGGATGTCATCTTAGATGAAGTGATTGAATTACCCAAGTTCAATCTATCATCAATAACTCTTGCTGAAATGAATATTCTTCAGGATGCTCTAGAATGCAACAAAAGGAAATAAATTCTAACGAGAGAACAAAAGAAAAAGTAAGCATTGCATGAAATAAAAGATATATTCATTTATTCTTTTAGCCTCCCAAATTAAAATGTACAACATCCTATTATAAAGAAACTTTTCAACATTTTAGACAAGATTAAGGATGAAGAACTAGACACAAATGTTAAATTTTTAGAATGGTTTGAAAGGAAATTTCATACAAAGGTTATGGAAAAGATATATAGTGCCATTGCACTTAGAAAGATTGATCTATAAAACAAAATGGAAAATGTAAAGAAGGTGTTAGAGAAAATTTTCTCTATATACACTAAGTTGCGCAACATTCATATATTCACCAAGAAAATACAACAAGCTATTGACTAGCTATAGGGAGGTTTGCAACTCTCTGATACTATACTAAAACAATCTCCTAGTAATAGTCATTTACATTTTTTGCAGCTTCTAATGACTTAGAGTAGGCTTACCAAGTTGCAAGTGAAGGATGATAATATTAGATCTACTTTGATCTGTATCCAGTGCATGTTGACACCTCACATGGAAGTATTGCACAAGGAACTAGCCTATGTAGACACGTTAATGAAGAAAGGTTCCCATATTTCTACACATGAAAAATTATTCGACCTTGCTACTAATATTGAAATACATATTCATTCACTTGATGCAGCAAGTGACAATTGGGATTCAGCATTGAAGATAATTTTGGAGTTATATAAGCCATTTTTGAATAAACACACTATAGGTGTACCACCCTAATGACATAGTGTCAAAAAAGGGGGATTATACAATTTTGAATAAATTTTTTTCAAGGAATATATCTACTCAAAAGGAGTTGGAGAACAAATGAAGTATTTTTTCAAGGGGAGTAAAACACAAAGGTAACTTCAACCACTTTGCAAATTTTGGATCTTGAAGATTTTGCATAGAAGTTGAGTAGAGAAGAGACATTGTTTGACTTATACATAAAGGAATGTGCATGCCATGAAAATTTTTTTTTTCCAATCATGTCAAAGAGGGAGATTGTTACTATCACTTTGGTTTTGACATTATAGTGACAAAACACTTAGTTATTATTTAGCAAAGAAAAGTACAAACTGAGTGTAGAGTGCATGTCAAGTGATCAGAGAGAGCCAAGCAATCAATACGAGCCAAGTGATCAAAGCATGTCAAGCATAAGTTTCCAAAAAGTATATGTTGAGTAATATGATTAGTCAACATCAAGCACTAGTATGTGTCGAGTAGATAGTATGTGCTAAGTCACTCTAGTGTTGAGAAGTCTATACATGCAGAGTGATTCAGGTGTCAAATAATAGCTAGTGTCAAGTTCTACAAAAGATGAGTTACACCATTTGTAGTACAGTGAAAGCCAAGAATTAGAGCCTATTGATGCCGAGTGAATATTTTTTGTCATAGTTTTTTATTATGGCACAAACTTCTATGTAAACTATTTTTGGATAACATAATCATGAACTTATGATTATAACAAATAAGTATGGAGTCATATTACAAATCCCTATGTAATGCATGGAACCAATTAGATTAATGAAAGAATTAGGAAACAATAAGGATCAACCAAAACCATTGATTCTAACCTAATCCATCTCCACCTATATTTATTTAAGAAAGGCAAACCCTAAGAATTTTATCATTGCACAAGGAGATGAATGCTAAGAGTTGAGAAGGAGTTCATGGTGGCTATGATGGCTATGAAAGAGTTATGAAAAGAAGAATAAGTCTAAGAGGAATAGAAAAAGGTAGTGAGATATTTAGAAAGGATAGATCTAATAAGAAGGATCAAGAAATAACCAAAAAAGAGAAGATCTTAATTAAACAAAAAGGTGTTAACCAAAGATTAGATGTTGAATCGTTCTAATAGGTGATGCAAAGTAAATCTCTTAACTGAGTAGTCCTAATAGGTTGTTGTAAATCTCTTAACTAAGTGCTTACTTAATTGTGAGTTAAAATCCTTTAGCAAGGTGACACCTAACAATTTTTGTAATCCTTTAACAGGGAATACCCCTCATAGAGTAGATCATAGTTTATGGTCAAAACTTGATAGCCATAATTGGCCACACATTATAATTGAGATAGTGAAGACTTGTGGGTGTCATCCCCACCCCAATTTTACCTACTCCTTGGAGGGTTTCTGGGTAACCAAAATCTTATGTCTTATGTCTTAATTTACTTTATGCTATGGATATGATGAATGGTTAGTTATTTCAGTTTACATGCAAAGTTATGAGATGGATGTATGGTGAATTATTTTTAAGGTTAAAGTTTTAAAGTGTTGATTCACCCTCCCCCACTCTCAAAACTTACTTTCCCACTGGTATGTCCAATAGTCTATGCTAAATTGGACCAATAGATCTCCTTAACACATAAGTATACCATACTAGATCATATATTTGAATCACACTTAACTCTGTGTATTCCTCTATGATCCCAACCTTTTACAATCTTTCTTTCTCTACTATAATAAAAAAATTCTCCATTTTACTTCCTTAAGTAGAACTCCTTCGATCATAAATCCTAAAACTAAATCTAATGATTTAAATTAATCATAAAAAATATAACCATATATATTTCATTTCTTATGACCATATTGTCCTTTTGATTCATCTTTACCTCAAAATTCTTTCCAACTCCATTAGCTAGTTTGACCTTGTAAATAAATTTTTGAAGAATCTTTCTCAAAAATATTACCTCAATATGTCTATCATCACTTATTTCCTTAAATCATTCCATGTCCTTCTAAATATCTAATTTAGATCATACTTTTCAATAATAATTCAAACTTTATGATCGTGCCACAAATCTTTACTAATTGTTCTTCATCCTCAAATAAGACTCCACTATTTTTTATAAGCCTTCACTATATCCTTATTTACTTTTTTTTCCTTTATACAAATAAGATTTCACCTTATTCTTTTTACCTTTTTTTTAAGGTTACCTACTTAGTTTCAAGTTTACCAATAAGATTTACTTTATTGGTAAGACTTTTATTTTACCTTTCCATTACCTAGTTTACCTATTTAACTTTTCATGCATGCATCACTCCCAATTGATCAAATAAAATTTACCTATACTCATTATAGGGTTCTATCTGATTCATGTTTTCTCAAAATATTCATGAATCACCTCTAACAATAAATCAACTAATTCCTTTACATATTTGACAAACCATTCAAATTATTCACTATTCATCATTGACAATCTCAACTCTTACCTAGTTTGATTCATGTCTTCATAAATTAAACAAGTCTTTACATAAATGGATACTATGGCAAAATTAGAATCTATAATAATCACTTAACATCTATGTATGATAAGAACACTTAAAGAATTATGTAACTCACTCTTTCTTCTCATAAATAGGTGGTAACAGATCAAAATCATTAGTCAAATAGCTTTACATTAATGAAAACACTATAATTAATTATCTTGTTATTAAATAATGTTAAAATCTATACAAAATCATCACAAACATCATTCCAACAAACTCCATTGATCATCTAATCAATATCATTAATCCATTATGCCAATAATCTCTCCCTTAGGCAATAATGGAAACACCTAGTTGATACTATAGATAGACCTAGAAACATTTTCCTCTACATTATGCCTAAGCATTATCTATATATATATACTACCATCTAATAATTAGTCACATTATTCTAATGCCAATACATTCCTAATCCAATACTCCCCCTTTGATTATTAATCCAATTCTAACTTTTTTCACTTGTTTTCTTTTCTTTGATTTTCTCCCCTTCTTAAATTTTCCTATAGGATACATTCTCATTCTCTCCTTATTTTAAATTCTATCTATTAGATATATTCTCATTCTCTCCCCCTTTGACAACAATGCCAAAGGTTATCAACCTTTCTATATTTACTTCTCATAAGATACATGTTTTTCTTAACCTTTTCTTGACTCACTCAGTCTTCTCCCTTTGTGAAGTAGTCCACCTATACATCAATTCATGCTTATGATCTTCTTCTTTGTTCCATGAACCAATGCAACCTACATCTTCTTTATTAATTGATAGAATATAGGGGTAAAACCTCCAACATACCTCTTAAGTACTCAAAACTCTCCTTAGATAGTGATTTAGTAAATATATCTACAACGTGTTCCTTAGTAGTATTGTATTCCAATCTAACTTCTTTATCTTGTATTTGTTATCTTAGAAAATGATACTTTGTGGTTATGTGCTTGGCCTTTGAATGCATCACTATATTCTTTGATATGTTTATAGAGATAGTATTATCATAATGAATGACAATAGGTTCAATTACCTTTTCATATATCCCTTCTAGTATTTTCTTGATCCAAATTTCTTGTTGACTTTTAATTATAGTAGAAACATACTCTACCTCATCTATAGATTGTGAAATATATTTGTATTTCTTACTAGTCCATGAAACCAATCCATTTCTGAGATAGAAAGAGCCTCTACTTGTACTTTTTCATCCATTAATATTTCTAGTCCAATTAACATCTGTGTATTCCTTTAAGTCAAAGTCACATTGTTTTCATGCCATGGATAAAAACCTTCAATTTATTTTAGATATTTGAACATCCTTTTAACCACTGCCATATGTGAATCCTTTGGATTTGATTACAATCTTGAAACTATACCAACTCTATGAGTTATATCTAGTCTTCTATGAACAACATAGTATACCGTAACTATTATTTATCTATATAATGTTTCATTTACCTCCTTAGAATCTTCTTCCTTGGATAACTTGTAGCTAGTGATCACATGTATATCAATAGGTTTTGAATCTCCATGCCAAATGTTTTCAATATTTTCTTGATATACTTATATTGAGTTATGTATATACCTATTTTTATTTGTTTTACTTACAATCCAATAAAGAATTTGATCTCTCTTATAATTAAAATCTCAAAAAAATTTCTCATTTCATCAGTAAATGATATTCTTGTTAACTCATTTCCTTTAAATATTACGTCATCAACAAACATTTTAGTAATTAATATCCTATTCTAGTTTTCAAGTTTCAAAAAACATTATTATTATCACTTGTTCTTACAAAGCCAATCTTAGTAATATAAGAGTGTATTCTTTCATACCATGCTCTTGGTGCTTTCTTCAAAACATATAATGCTTTGTGTAACTTACAAACCAAAATATTATCTTTTTTGGAAACAAATCCTTCAAGATATTCTATATAGACTTTCTCTCCTAGAATTCCATTTAGAAAAATAGATTTTACATCCATTTGATAGATCTTGAATTTTTTGTAAGAAGCAAAAGTTAGCAATATCCTAAATCCTTCCAATCTAGCAACAGGTACAAAAGTCTCTCCATAATCTAATCCTTCTTCTTGAGCATAAGCTTTGCAAACTAGTATTTCCTTATTCTTTATTACTTCACCAGTTTCATTCAACTTATTCCTAAAAACACATTTAGTTCCTATCATATTTTTGTCACTAGGTCTAGGTACCAATGACATATCTTGTTCTTCTCAATATAATCAATTTCTTCCTTCATTTATGTCATCTAGTCTTCATCCTTTAAAGCATATTTTACTATCTAATATTTAACTTCTAATAGAAAATATGCAGTATATCTTTCTCATAACTAACTTCCAATTAACATTCATCACTCATGCCATCGATTATATCATATAAACTATGATTTATCCTTTTATTACTTGGGGTAACTATTTAATTGTTCTGAATTCCTTCATTTCCCTTATTTTCTTTAGCTTGAATTTTATTTACCAGTTGAACAATATTTTCTTCTACATTAACTTGTGGTGTTGTTTCCAATTTTATAGGTTCATAATATATAAGTTCACTATATCTTTTTGGTTTTTATTTATGTTATTTTTCTCATTCTTTTTTGATAGTTCATCAATCTTTACTTTTGCACTTTTATTTATCTTGTTTGTCCTTTTTTTGAAGCATGTGTAATCCTTTATCTTGGTAAGTTACCCAAGAAATATTTCTTTAGTAATTTTTATTATCAAAGTTTACATCATTTAATCTTTCTTTATATAGGATTTACTACCAAATACTTTGAAATAGCTAACATTAGGTGTACATCCATACCAAAGTTCATATGGTGTCTCATTTGTACCTTTCTTGAGTTGTACCTATTTCAATGTGTATAAAAAAATACTTATTATCTCTCTCTATAATTTATGTGTCACTCTTTTCTATTTTAGCTATGTTCTTGAACATTTCACAATGTATCTATTCATCCTTTCAATAATTCCATTAGTTCTACTATTGTCAATGCACTCAATCATCTTTTGATTCCATGTTCATCACAATATTTATTGAACTCTTCTAAAGTAAATTAACCTCCTCTATCAAATCTAGGACATTTTATTGTCTTACATGTTTCCTTCTCAAATCTTTCCTTATACATAGTAAACACATGAAAAATATCTGATTTAACTTTTCAAAACATCATAAACATCATCCTTGACTAGTCATAAATAAATCATATAAAATAGTTATCACCATGATAACTTTTACTACCAATTAGACCACATAAATATGTGTGAAATAAATCTAATTTTTTTAAAGTGGAGTAGACCTTACTAGTAAGGCTTGATATAGTCATCTTTCCTAACTTACATTCTTTGTATATTGTATTATCTAGTTTGGCAAAATTTTGTATACCTCTAACACTTTTCTTCTTATTGACTTTTACCAAATTAGCAAAGTTTACATGACAAATCTTTTTATGCCACAACGAACTTTCTTCTTCTTTTGCAATAAAACATTTTCCAAAAGAAGTATTCAATTAAATTTTTTTTATCTTTCATTGATTCACTAGTAGCAATCAAATCACTAGATTTTCTTGATATCTTATATATTCCATTGTTGAACTCAAATATAAATCCTTTATTATTCACTTGAGACAGACTCAATATTGTACACTAGAAAAGGTGCACTTCTCTAAATCATTCTATCCAAAATTCTCCATAGATTGGAAAGCTCGAATGCCGACTTAGAGCTCCCTAGTCATGGAGTGCAAGGGGCATACAAATGAGTATATAGGAGCTCTCAGCTGAGCCTTAGAAATAAAACCCTTGCTAGTAAACCACAAAATTGGAGATTCTTTAGACAAGAGCAAGAGTGCTAGTGTCAAAGAACTCTTAGATCATGCAATGCAAAAATGAAACTAGATTAGGATGAGATGTGCAATGCAAGCTATGCTAACAATGAGATGGGAATGTTATAAATCTAACTATTAATCTATGTGATCTAATTATTTGCAAAGGAATCAAAGTTAAACTAAAATGCAACTATGCTAAGAATGCCATATGATCTTATGCTAATGTGATGGAATGAGAGAATGAGACAAGAAATGAGAAGTTCTCCACAAAGCTCCAAAGAAACCTGTTAGAAAACCTGCAGCATAACAATATTCAAATGAGGATGGATGATTTGAGGGGGAAATATCTCTCCCTTTTAAAGATGTATGGACGGTGGAGATCAAGATGAAGATGGTGGATGATCAACGGTTGAATTCAAAAATAGGAGTGATCCATGTGCACACACAAGTCAACCAATAGAATATAAGTTGACTTGTAATATAAGACAAAAGTCTCACAAACCTTTTCTTTTAATTGTAAAATAGAAAAAGGACTTTATGTGTGCACTTTAAGTGGGTTAGAAGAATGGGGTCTTTTATTTAATTAAAACGGGACATGTTCTTTTAATCAAATAATGAACTTAGGATAGCATAGTCAACTATAGGTTATAATCAAATAAATAGACTATTAGCAATTTGGTCTAGGTAAATGATTAAATTAATTTAGCCAAAATGCTGAGAAGGGGGCTAATAGTCTAGATGACCATTTTTAGGTGATTACATTTGACCCTCTTTGACTAATGCGTGATCGATTTGGGAACACATTATGTCAAAGAAAATCGAAGCCAAGTAGGCAATGATAGATATAGATATCTGATTCCAAAAAATGAAATGCAGAAATAGATAGCAAGTCCTAAATGCACAGCCTGATAGCGGTAGTACTGAACATTAGGAAGATGATGTTAAGATCCAAAAAGAATTTTAACACCTAGCAAAGTGAATAGGTTGAGAGCAAGTGATAAGGTCAAACAAATTATCCTAAGAAATAGATAGCTATAATAATCAGCAATATAGTATTTCTGCCCCCTCGGGATTGAAATTGAAATGAGGTAAGGGGATGCAAAAACTGGCTAGACATGAGAAAAATAGAATAAAGCAATGTCCAAGATGATAGATAAATGATTAGAACCCAAGAATGACTATAAGAAATTGATAAAATGCCCCAATTTGACTAGAGTTGACCTTGAAGGATATAGCATAAAAATTAGGTCAAATCAAGTAGAAAGAGGATTTAGATGTGAAAAGGTGAATAGAAGTAGATATGAAGTATAGAAATGATGAAGACATGAAGAAATGAAGATGCCCCAGTGATGATTCAGAGATTAGACCTCAAAAGGTCAGCTAACTGCTCAGAAGAAAGTAGAATTTTAAAAGACAATTTTGACCATCAAGATGAACTCTAATTTGGATTTTGATCTTGAAAATGAATCTAGGATGTCAAAATTATTTAAGAGGTCAAAAATTTATATAATGTGATGATAAGATAGAAAAGAGATGAAGCGATAGATTAAGAAGGTGAAAAGACATGAACAAGAAGAAAGTAAAGAAATATATGAAAGGAGTTAGCCGATATGTCCACAAAAAGATGAAGAGAGAGCTCTCCCCATATGCAAGAATGCAAGACTAAGCTAGAAAATGAACCCAAAATGCAAGCTAATATGCAAAGTGGTTTACCGGCAAGAAGTGCATAACATTTAGACTCTTAATTTCATCATTGAGAATTTATTTAGGGACATCATGAGATCATGCAACCATCACTAGTATAACTATGAGGATATGAATATGATCGATATTAGATAGATATGTGGAAATCCAATCTAAGCATCAGAGACATGTAAGTCAAGACAACTACATGATTAGGTTCCCTAAGTTTAATTTAGCAAGATTACACCTATATCAAGGCATAAGCGCCAGGATAAACCTTGAGTGCGGTCTTGCGAAACAGTCAAGGATGATACATTTATAAGTCAAAGTGTTGAATAGGACAAGCACGAATGCTTACAACACTATAGACAAACAAAGTATACCCACAAGAAGAAATCAAGAAGACATGCCCCATGCCCCCAGTCTTCTAGTCAATGACATCCTTGAAAGACTATTAGGGAGGGAACACATGGCAAAGAAATCATCATAGACAACACACAAAGTAGATAAAGATCAACATAGCTCAGTCGTTTAAGTGTTAAAGTATGTGTGTGTAAGTCACTTGGCCATTTCTTCCAGACTTGATTCTGATATTGAGAAATATTGCAACATCAGAGACTGTAGGTAAACTATCTGTAAAGTGTTGAAAAACACTTCATGTCAAGGTGGGGGAAGTGTTGAGAAACATTATTTTGTGAGTTGTCAAAGAAACCCTAATGCAAAAGAATACCTCAATAGGCTAAGTAGCTATGCCCTCGAGATGAGGACAAGAAACAATTCCAAGCCAGGAAATGTGTAGCGAAGTGAATGATTGAGACTAATAGACAGAGGTGCAAGGGTCTCGAGTAGCACCTGTTTCCAAATTTTCACCACTTGACAGATTTTTTCAGGACTTTTTTCAAAAATTTTTTTTTTTTTTTTTTTCAGGTGATACATCAAAGTGAGGTTTTCACTAAGATGATCATTTTTTCAGGACATTTTTTGATTTTTAAGATTTTTTCAGGCTCATAGATATATACAAGATAGTTGAGTAGCAAGCTTCTAAGCATAGAACTTCTTCAAGTGTAGGATGTTGATAGGTTCTGCAAGTTCTTCGCCTTCTAAAGTAGACAACTGGTAAGCACCAGACCCAAATGTTGCTGTGATAATGTAAGGACCCAACCAGTTAGGTTCAAATTTCCCTTTTTGTTCTCAATTTTGCTGATTTTTGGGATTCTCTCTAAGCACGAGTTCACCAACTTGGAACTCACGAGGGTGAACCTTTTTGTTATATTGTGTAGACATGCGCTTCTGATAAGCTCTCATGTGATCAAAAGTAGCCTTGCACCGTTCATCCAGAGTCTCTAATTCCTATACTCTCATAGCTCTATGATCTTCATCGGTTATTAACCCATGTAAGGAGACGCACAAAGAAGGTATCTCGACTTCTAATGGGAGAACAACCTCAGAGCCATAGACTAGAGAAAAGGGTGTAGCCCCTGTAGGAGTATGAATAGAGGTTCTATAGGCCCAAAGTGCTGGATTTATTTGCAAGTGCCAATATTTCCCAGACTTGTGAACTGTGCGGTGTAGGATTTTCAGCAGTGTTTTATTAGAGGCCTCAGCTTGGCCATTCCCTTGGGGATAGTAAATGGAAGACCAGTGTTGCTTAATTTGAAACTTTTTGCACAGCTGTTTTAAGTCTTTATTTTTGAACTATCCTCCATTATCTGTAACAATAGAGGATGGGATACCATATCGACAAATGATGTGATTCAGTATAAATAGGGCAACATGTATGCCTGTAGCAGTAGATAATGGTACAACTTCAACCCATTTAGTGAAATACTCTGTTGCTGTGATGATGAATTTATGACCGCTGGATGAGCTTGGATGAATCTTTCCTACCAAGTCAAAGGCCCATTGCTGAAATGGCCAATATGTCACAGAAGGGATTAACTCTCACCCAGGAGCATGTATCAAGTTACCATGGAGCTGACATTTCTGACAGGACTTTACATAGCGCACAGTATCAACTTGCATGGTGGGCCAGTAATAACCCGTCCTAAGCAATTTTCGGACAAGTGCAAGGCCATTAGAATGCACCCCACAAATTCCATCGTGGACTTCGGCAAGTGCCTTCTCAAACTCTTCTAGCTCTAAAAACCTAAGTAACGTTCCGTCTAGACCCCTCCTATACAAGTCACCAGAGACCAAAGTGTAGTGTGAGGCATTACGAAGGAGTTGGTATTTTTGGTTGCGTGTGAGGGTTTCAGGAATAACCTGATCACGTAGGTAGGAGAAAATAGCCGCATAGCAGGAGGAATCATGACCCACAACAGTGTAGATCACCTGGTTATCTGAAGAATCATAGGCTGGATGATGCAATTCTTCCACCAGGAACTCAAATCGTGATTCATGTTCTTGTAATTGGAGGATAGATGCTAAGGTGGCCATAGCATCAGAAACCTTGTTTTTTGCTCTAAGAATTTGTTGGAATGTTACAAAGGTAAAATAGTTCCTTAGAGCATCTATCAACTTTTTATAAGGGATCAATTTATCATCCTTTATTTGATATTCATTATTCACTTGGTTCACAACTAGTTGAGAATCCCCATAGATGTGTAGCTCAGTTATTCACCATTCAAGGGCCATTTTGATCCCATTTGTTAATGCTTCATACTCTGCAATATTGTTTGTACATGGGAACAATAATTTGTAGGACTTTGGGATCGTATAACCATGAGGGGAAACAAACAACACCCTTGCTCCTGCTCCATTCTATGTATGGGATCCATCAAAAAACATTTTCCATGTTCTGTCAGTAATGTTCATGATTGAGGCATCTGGAAACTAAATTTTAAGAGGTGCTACATCTTCAAGTGGGAAGTTAGCCAACTGGTTAGCTATGGCCTGTCCTTTGATTGCCTTACATTCAACATACTGAATGTCAAATTCAGAAAGAATCATCATCCATTTAGCAAGGTGACCAGTAAGTGCAGCTTTACTTAATAAATATTTCAAAGGGTCTATCTTGGCAATCAAGTGAACTCTATGGGCCAACATATAATGCTGAATTTTTTGGGAGGCAAAAACTATAGCAAGGCATGCCTTCTCTATACTTGTATAATTTAGGTCATAAGCCACCGAAGTTTGACTGATATAGTATATGGCTCTTTCTTTACCTGTCTCATCACTTGGGGCTAAGAGTGCTCCTAGAGAAGAATCCGTAGCTGAAATGTACAGAATCAAAGGTTTTCCCAGAATGGGTGGCATCAAAACTGGCAGTTTTGCCAAGTAGCCTTTGATTTGGTCTAAGCTTTGTTGACAGTCACTGTTCCAAATATGGGTAGATCCTTTATGCAGATTTTTATTGAAAGGTTGAGCCTTATCAGCTAATTGAGAGATAAATCTTCTTATGGATTGTAGCCATCCTTGCAGACCTCTAAGCTGACTGATAGTCTTTGGTGGAGGCATATCCATGATAGCTTGGACCTTTTCAGGGTCAACCTCAATGCCTTTTGCTGAGATGATATAACCTAGCAATTTTCCAAAAGTGACACCAAAGGCACATTTTTTTGGATTCAACCTAAGTTGGAATTGTTCCATATAGTCCAATATCAAACTAAGGTCTTTGAGATGTGTGTCTCATTTATTTGATTTTGCCAGTGTGTCATCAACATAGTCTTCCATGTTTTTATGCATCATATCATGAAAGATGGTTGTCATTGCTCTTTGATATGTAGCACCAACATTTTTGAGCCCAAAAGGCATGACATTCCAGCAAAAGGTACCCCATGCACATGTAAAGCAAAAATGTACACTTGAATTGTGTCACACTCTAAACCATTCTATCCAAACGATTCCATGAGTTGGAATGCTTGGATGCTAGCTTAGAGCTCCCTATCCATGGAGTGCAAGAGAGTATATTTCAAAAATAAGAAGGCTCTCAAATGAGCCTTAGAGATACTCTTCTTGCTAGTAAACCATGCAATGGGAGGTTCCAAAAACAAGATGCAAGAATGCAAATGTCCCAAGGAGTTCCTCAAGAATGAAATGCAACTAAAGATTAAACTAGAATGAATATAAAAAGTGTAGCTATTCTAAGCATGTATGAGAGTGTTGCAATCCAACTATTAGACTATATAATTTAAGCTACATGTAAAAATGAAAGCTAAGCTAAGCTAGAATTCCATGATTCCATGGATGAGAGAATGTAGACAAGAAATAGAAGTTCTCCACAAAGCTCCAAAGAAACCTGTTAGAAAACCTGCAGCATAACAATGTTCAAAAGATGGATCCATTGAGGGGGAAAGCTCTCTCCCTTTTAAAGATGTATGGATGGTAGAGATCAAGATGAAGATGGTGGATGATCAACGGCGGAATTCAAAAAGAGGAGTGATCCATGTGCACGCACAAGTCAACCAATAGAATATAAGTTGACTTGTCATATAAGAAAAAAGTCACAAAGCCTTTTCTTTTAATTGCAAAATAGAAAAAGGACTTTATGTGTGCACTTTAAGTGGGTTAGAAGAATGGGGTCTTTTATTTAATTAAAAGGGGACATGTTCTTTTAATAAAATAATGAACTTAGGATAGCATAGTCAAACTATAGGTTATAATCAAATAAATTGATTATTAGCAATTTGGCTTAGGTAAGTGATTAAATTAATTTAGCCAAAATGTCGAAAAGGGGGCTAATAGTCTAGATGACCATTTTTAGGTGATTACATTTTCCCCTCTTTGACTAATGTGTGATCGATCTGGGAACACATTATGTCAAAGAAAATCGAAGCCAAGTAGGCAGTGGTAGATATAGATGTCTGATTCCGAAGAGTGAAATGCAGAAATAGATAGCAAGTCCTGAATGGACAGCCTGATAGTGGTAGTACTGAACACTAGGAAAAGATGATGTCAAAATTCAAGAAGAATGCTAACACTTAGCAAAGTAGATATATTGAGAACAAGTGAGAAGATCAAACAAATGCTCCAAAGAAATAGATAGCTGTAACAATCAGCAATAGAGTATTTCTGCCCCCTCGGGATTGAAATTGAAATGAGGTAAGGGGATGCAAAAACTGGTTGGACATGAGAAAATTAGAATAGAGAAATGTCCAAGATGACAGATAGATGATTAGAACCCAAGAATGACTATAAGAAACTGATAAAATGCCCCAGTTTGACTAGAGTTGACCTTGAAGGATATAGCATAAAAATTAGGTCAAAATGAGCAGAAAGGTGATTTTAGACATGAAATAGTGAATTTAAGTAGATATGAAGTATGGAAATGATGAAGACATGAAGAAATGAAGATGCCCCAGCGATGATTTAGAGATTAGACCTCAAAAGGTTAGCTAACTACTTAGAAGAAAGTAGAATTTTAAAAGACAATTTTGACCATCAAGATGAACTCGAATTTGAATTTCGATCCCGAAAATGAATCTAGGATGTTGAAATTATTTAAGAGGTCAAAAATTTATATAATGTGATGATAAGATAGAAAAGAGATGAAGTGAAAGATTAAGAAGGTGAAAAGACATGAACAAGAAGAAAGTAAAGAAATATATGAAAGGAGTTGGCCGATATGTCCACAAAAAGATGAAGAGAGAGCTCTCCCCATATGCAAGAATGCAAGACTAAGCTAGAAAATGAACCTAAAATGCAAGCTAATATGCAAAGTGGTTTACCAGAAAGAAGCGCATAACATTTAGACTCTTAATTTCATCATTGAGCATTTATTTAGGGACATCATGAGATCATACAACCATCACTAGTATAACTATGAGGATATGAATATGATCGATATTAGATAGGTATGTGGAAATCTAATCTAAGCATCAAAGACATGTAAGTCAAGATAACTACATGATTAGATTCCCTAAGTTTAATTTAGCAAGATTACACCTATATCAAGGCATAAGCGCCAAGATAAACCCTGAGTGCGGTCTTGCGAAACAGTCAAGGATGATACATTTATAAGTCATAGTGTTGAATAGGACAAGAACGATTGCTTACAACACTATAGACAAACAAAGTATAACCACAAGAAGAAATCAAGAAGACATGCCCCATGCCCCCAGTCTTCTAGTCAATGACATCCTTGAAAGACTATTAGGGAGGGAACACATGGAAAATAAATCATCATAGATAGCACACAAAGTAGATAAAGATCAACATAGCTCAGTCGTTTAAGTGTTAAAGTTTGTGTGTGTAAGTCACTTGGCCATTTCTTCCAGACTTGATTTTGATAGTGAGAAATATCACAACATCGGAGACCATAGGTAAACTATCTGTAAAGTGTTTTGAAAAAACACTTGATGTCAAAGTGGGGGAAGTGTTGATAAACACTATTTTGTGAGTTGTCAAAGAAACCCTAATGCAAAAGAATACCTCAATAGGCTAAGTAGCTATGCCCTCGAGATGAGGACAAGAAACAATTCCAAGCCAGGAAATGTGTAGCGAAGTGGATGATTGAGACTAATAGACAGAGGTGCAAGGGTCGCAAGTAGCACCTGTTTCCAAATTTTCACCACTTGACAGATTTTTTTAGGGCTTTTTTCAAATTTTTTATTTTATTTTATTTTTTTGATTTTTTTTGGTGATACATCAAAGCACCTATTTTTTTCAGGATCATATATGATTTTTTGGATTTTTTAGAAGGTTTTAGATATCACTGGTTCTCAAGCAAGATCACATCATTTTCTCCCAATGTCTAGCAAGGTATAGGATACGATGGAGCAAAAAGTTGGTGGATAGACAAAGATGGATAATAAAGAGCATGAAGCAAGTGAAAGTGATCCTCAAGGACTAACTCCTCAAGAGTACCCAAGCTAGGGAAAGAGGTGAAATAGTCATTTGAAGCATGTTTTTGATATGCAATGGAAGTAATGAGAAAGATAGCATGTAGGATAAGTGGTGAATCCAACAAGTGCGATAGCATATAAGATAAGCGATGGAAGCTAATGAGTAAGATAGCATGAAAGCGTGTAGTCCAAAAGAGTAGCCATGTCAAGAGACCTAAGAACCATTTTTCATTTATTGTGATCAAGACTCAAGGATCAACTAGATAAGATAGTAATGGGATAGAGCAATAAGAATAAAGCTCAAGATAGAGGCTATGAGTGAATGGGAGAGCACAATAGAAAATTTGGTGGATAAGATAGCCAATATGCAAAGATAGCTCAACATTGTCAAGATCAAAGAGAGAAGAAGGGATAGATGGATGGTGGAAGAATTATGCATGATTCCTGTTTGCTAGGTTTTCATCATGGTACTTATATAAGGTGCCACAAGAAGTAGTTTTCACCATAGGATAAATTTATTTCTCTTTACTTTTGCTACCAAGGTGCCACAAGATGTGGTTTTCACTAAGGCACATTTTCATTTTTTTCATTTTTTCAATTTTTTCTTCTTCAATTTTTTTTGAATTTTTAGAAAGAGCTCAAGCTTTTTGAATTTAGATAGTGCTCCTATAGGAAAGATAAGCCATGATAAGCTAAGACCATAGAAAGGTATGCTCAAAGATGTTGATAGGGTGATGAAAGAGAAATGGTAGTAGGAAGAGTATATGGAGGATAATAGTTCATGTATAGAAAGTAAGTGTAAGGTTTAGAGGATTTCATGAGGGTAGTTGAAATATTGGACAAGATCAACATTGACACACAGCTTGAAGGGTATTGGAATGATGGAGGAATCATGGATGAAGTAGCTTGAGGTTTAGATGTATAAGGTGGTAGAAGAGATTTGGAAAAAAGTGGAGTGGAAGGCTTTGGAATATTTTTAGAAATATTTTTGAAATAAGATGGAATGGAAGCCTTTGGAAGCTTGAATGTCAACTTTGAAGTATTTTCAATATTCAAGTCTTTTAAAAGAGACTTGGAAATCAAAATAGCTTTAGATTTTCCTTGTTCTTTGGGTGCTTGAGAGTGCATTTCTTCAATGATGGATTTAGGAACCCACATTTGCTTTGATTTAGCTCTCTTAATAGTGGACCTTTGTAGTCTCTTTTGTGAATTTTCCTTCTTAGCATTCACATGTCGATTAGATGGGACATAGTGATCTTCATTTTTCAATGGATTCTTATGTTTTTTCTCACTTCCAAAGGAATTGGGATTTGTGGATGAATAAGGTTGATATGACTGGTTTAGATGGATAGATGGGTGAAAAGTCATCAAGGATGAGTGTCTTTTTTGATCTTGAGGTATGATGGGAGAGCTAGGGAATGGGCTAGGAGTGAATGTAGGAGATGGAGGAACATAAGGCCCCAAAATGAATGGAAGGTTTGAATGCTTTAGCTTAGATGGATAAGGACCATGGATAGATTTAGAAGATGCAAAGGGATAGTGGGAAGGGATATCAACATATTTAGAATGAGCAACATGGTCAAATCAATCAATAGACTCATGAGTACCTTTGATAGGAACAACATTTTTAATAGTAGCACTTGAAGCTTGAGCACAATTTTGAAGTGGATATGGAGAAGTAGAACATGAGGGGATGCTTTGATCTTGAAAAGTAGCCTTGGATAGAATATGAAGAGAACTTTTCTCATAATTTTTAGTAAGCTCAAGGGAGATAATGGAAGTGGTATCTTCATCATACTTAGGAGGTGGACAAGTTATAGGATATGGAGGGGAAAAATCTTGAAAGAGATGAAAGGGTGCTTGATCTTGATCTTTCTTGACATTTATAGCTTTTTCTTTTTGAGAGTCCTCTTGACATTGATCCACTTCTAAGGATAAGGGAGAATGAAGAGTGAATGGAGTAGTGCTTGGATTAGGCATAGTAGTGCATGAAGGTTGAGGATGTTTAGTATTAGTAGCATGGAAAAGGTTTGCAGCCAAGTGAAGGTTAGCTTGAGTTTCTTTTAGAGATAGCCCTTGAGGATACACATAGTCAATGTGGAAAGCATTAGGTTCTTTATTTGATGGAGGCATCTTGGAAAGATTTGAAGTGTTGGGAGATGTACGAGTGTTGGAAGAAGCGGAGGTATCAAGGAAACCATCACTAGACATAGGCTCATTAATATGATCTTGCTTAAGAAAAGTATTCTCATCACATGAATCATTAGAGGTATCAATAATTCCATTATCAATAAGATCTTGGATTTTATGTTTTAGCTCAATGCAATCCGAAGTACTATGCTCATTATGTTGATGATAAGCACAATAGATATCCAAGAATGGGTTTCCATATGAGCTAGACTTAGGTAACATGATGATCTTATTGCCAAGAAGTTTTTGCAAAGTGTCATCATAAGAATGTTCCAAGGGAGAAAAAGTTCTATTAGAAGTATGTCTAGAGTCCTTTTGTTGTTGCTCAAGTGAATGGTATGCATCCATTCCTTCATCATTATCTTGGTCAAAGATAGGTCCATAATGAAATTTTAGCATAGGCTCAAAGGAGGTATCACTTGCTTGTTCTCTAAAGAGGTCTTTAGATCTAGAAGATGAAGATATTTGATGTCTTGAAGTAGAGCATGTAGACCTAGAAGAAGAGGATGACCTCAGAGAAGGTGAATCACATGCATGTAAAGACCTTAAGAAAGATTCATGTAATAATGCAATCTTCTCCTCTAAAATTTTCTCAAGTTTAGACTTCATTTCCATCATGTGCTTAGAGAGATGAAGGTAAGAAAGATCATTTGTCACTTCTAGTTCTTTGTATTGCGCATATAGATCTTGAAACTCTTTAGTGACATGGAGGATATCATGATCATCTAGATTTGGCCAAAATTTGATAGCACAAGCTTTGAATGCCATAGTGGTAGATAGATAATCAAGCATGAAGGAGACTAGAGGAAGCTAACAAGGTGACACAAGATAACTTGATGTCCAAACTAAAGAGGTAGATTATTCACTTGCCAATATAGTAGAGAGAGATGAAAGTGACTTGTCAAAAAATATGTCCAAGAAACTTATGACATGAATTACTCAAGTCAATAACTAGGCAAGATGCCCAAATAGCCAAATAGATAGAGCAAGTAGGGTGACAAGTGAACAACTTTCCCAACCCAAGAGTGTAGTCAAGAAATCAAGGCAACCATTTCAGCAAAAATATAACTAGCAAGTGGACATAGACCATGAAGATAGAAAGACCAAGAGTACCAAGACCAAAGAATTACTTTAAGCATGTTCAAGCACTAGAGACATATAAAAGAAAAGTCAAATGATGAGACTCCTCTTAGCAAGCAACACAAGAAAATGTTTGCATTTGATGTTTTGACTTGGTTGATAAAGTTTGACAATAGTTGATAGCATAGCAAGTTTGATGTCCAAAAGCAATTTCTTTCCAAGCAAGATAGTGACACATGGAGTAGTCTTCAAACAATAAAGCAAGGGACAAAGCAACCTTGCATGATACAAGCATATGTGAGGTCTTAAAAGAAAGCCATATAACTATCATCATGTGTATGTTCCAAAGATTTCCACAGGTATACCACATTCGAGAACACATCAAGCAATATCTACCTGAAGGACATGGTTCATTACTCATCAACTTGGCCCACGCTTGATGCTCCTTTGCCTCACACCAAGTGGTTTCCCACAAGAGATATTGGCTTTGTCATGGAAGTGCCATAAGCACAACCAAGGGAACACATATGGTGAGTGTAAAATCTTGGGGTGATCCGGGTAGTCCACTAGGATCAATCCTTGCACCAAGAAGTTGAGCGGCTAAAAAGGGTAGTTACTAACTTAGAGTTTTTAGATCGGGCTTTCGTTCATAGTGTTCCTCTTGCTCCCTATTATGGGACACCTCACCTTGCGATGAGTAACCGATCTCGTGATCACAAGAGTACCTTAAGAATTCTTGCCTAGTGATCTCCCTATGGTCGAAATCCCATAAGCGATCACACTAGGCGAAGACAAACACTACGTCTACCAAAATTTTGTGTCCTTGGTAGCCTTGAGTTTATAGTGGGTTGGAAGAGCTAGGTAATCGGCTTGTCCCCACTTGGGTCATCCCTCTCAGGTTGTCCGAGAGCAGGCCCTCTAAAGGATCTTAACTATACAAAGTGGATCAACTTTCGAAAGTCAAGATTTCTGATTCACCGCAAGGGTGAAGAGCATACTCTCCTATTCCAATTGTTTTCTCCCAAACACGCCAGGAAGATTCAGTTACCCCTTGTTTTTGAAACCAAATGGCAAGTCAAGATTTTTGATTCACCACAAGGGTGAAGAGAATACTCTTCTATTACCAAAATATTCCAATCACAATTTTTATGTGCCTATAAAAAAAATGAACAATTTATTGAATGCCACACATGGAAACAAAAAATAAAGCAAGTTTGGGTTTTTATGCTTTGGGCAGCCCTGCAAACAACATTAGTAGCCCTTGTGCATTTGAAGCTTTGACATGCGTTCTTTTTGTATGCAAGGTTTTGATATTTTCTTCACAAAAAAAAGCAACCTACAATCACAACTCGTTAGCCCATAAGTTAGCACAAAATAATCATAAAAATTGTGAATTAAACCTCTATAAAACAATTTAGAAATCTGTTTAAAGACATAAGCAAGCCAGCTACGAAGAAATTTGATCGAATTCCTCAAGGAACGAGCAAAAAAATGTCAGGCGATAATTTTTGCTGAACAAAAGTCCCGCGATACTTCGCAGTATAAGAGGGCGACAATTTTTGTCTAGGCAACAATTTTTACTCTATCCGTGCGACATAATTCTGCACAGAAGGCGACAATATACAGGCTACAAGCGTGACACTATTTCCAAAAAAAGTGTCACACGACAGTACTGTGAACTGTAATGCGATACTGGAAAAATGTCGCCCAATACTACGACTGTAAAAAAAAAAGAAAATATAGAGCAGTACAGAAAATGTGAGCAAAGACAAGAAAAAGTAGGGTGAAATGTACAGTTTGGCCCCACGGTGGGTGCCAAAAATGTACACTAGAAAAGGTGCACTTTTCTAAATCATTCTATCTGAAATTCTCCATAGATTGGAAAGCTCAAATGCCGACTTAGAGCTCCCTAGTCATGGAGTGCAAGGGGCATACAAATGAGTATATAGGAGCTCTCAGCTAAGCCTTAGAAATACCGCCCTTGCTAGTAAACCACAAAATGAGAGATTCTTTAGACAAGAGCAAGAGTGCTAGTGTCAAAGAACTCTTAGATCATGCAATGCTAAAATGAAACTAGGTTAGGATGAGATGCACAATGCAAGCTATGCTAACAATGAGATGGGAATGTTACAAATCCAACTATTAATCTATGTGATCTAATTATTTGCAAAGGAATCAAAGTTAAACTAAAATGCAACTATGCTAAGAATGCCATATGATCTTATGCTAATGTGATGGAATGAGAGAATGAGACAAGAAATGAGAAGTTCTCCACAAAGCTCCAAAGAAACCTGTTAGAAAACCTGCAGCATAACAATATTCAAATGAGGATGGATGCTTTGAGGGGGAAAGCTCTCTCCCTTTTAAAGATGTACGGACGGTGGAGATCAAGATGAAGATGGTGGATGATCAACGGTTGAATTTGAAAATAGGAGTGATCCATGTGCACACACAAGTCAACCAATAGAATATAAGTTGACTTGTCATATAAGACAAAAGTCTCACAAAACTTTTCTTTTAATTGTAAAATAGAAAAAGGACTTTATGTGTGCACTTTAAGTGGGTTAGAAGAATGGGGTCTTTTATTTAATTAAAAGGGGACATGTTCTTTTAATCAAATAATGAACTTAGGATAGCATAATCAACTATAGGTTATAATCAAATAAATTGATTATTAGCAATTTGGTCCAGGTAAATGTTGTCACTTAGGTTTGCACCCTTGTCAAAGGCCTAAGTGCAAGAACAACCTAGTGAAACATGGAAACAACCTCCAAGCTGTGGGACTTGAACTACGAGGTTGAGTCTCTGGAGAAGGCCAGCTTCCTCTTACTTTCAGGGCGCACCTATCTATTCTCAGAAGGGAAAGGGAGAAAGAGAGCGTTAAAGCAAATCTACCTAGTCTAATCTAAGGCGGTGATGCACCAAAATAGAGTGTTCAGACTCATTCCTGCCCATATATGCACTACAAAACTAGGGTAATATACAAAATTCATACAAGTCCAGACTTATATCGATCAATAATCACATACAGATCAAAAAACCAACTGAATGACACTAGGAAAAGGAGATTTCACTTGTATATTATCCAATAGGCCAAAGATAGATACAGTATGTGGACCACTAATCTCAATAATGCATCAATGAGAGGCAAAAGAAGCACATGCACATTGACCACTGAAGAGAATGACACAGGATACTATGTAGCTCAGAGACACAGGGATTCTACACTGCAAGTCTGCAAGCAGTAGTAGAGAAAACCAGGAAGAGTCGACCCCAAGAATAGATCACAAAATTGCCTTTATAGCTCAGGCATAACTGAAGATTTCTGCATTACATTCACTTCTCACCTACTGGCATTAACTTCCGATCTGAGAATCCAATCGGAGATCTGATTGAATCCTGGCTTGCATACCAAGAAATCTCATATCTTTCTGAGAAAGAGCTTGGAGAAGACAGAAATGGCGCCACAACATTTCCTGAGATGGTAGATGGATCAATCAGATGGATGGAGTGTCATTTTGTGCTTAGCATTCATTCCAAGTTGGTGGCAATCAATCATACCATCGGATTTGTGGCAAAACTTCTGATTTTCCATCATTCATGATTCGTGCATCCATCGAATCAATCATTCAACAGGCTCGACGAGCCAACTGGGCCATGCAGACCAATCAGACCTTCGATCTTGCCACCCTGGCAGTCTCTTTACATCTGACTGGGCGTTACCACCCTTTCCATGCGACTGGGTGCTATGTCGCTATCGAAAAAGTCTTCGAAGGTCTCGATAGCGCCATATCGCCTAAAGGTTTCAACTTGACTGCGCCACCTTGGCGATCATGTAACTGCAACCGCTTGCTAACTGCCACATCAAAAACTGGACCCGCGAGGACACATGTCCTCCAAGCGCTAACTCGCCATTGTAAAATCCGCGCAGTTCCTCCATGGCGAGATAGCGCCCGCTGCTAATCTCTTTCCAATCTAACGGTCACAGACTCTCCTTTTCACGGCCCTCCTTCTCTTGTTATTCATTGGGCCTGCTGATACATGGCGTCTGTTTGTTGGTTTGTTGGTCATCCAACTCTAACTGCATCTGGCAGCATGAAATGCGGCCCCGCCAGGACACGTGGCGCACGGGCGCTATGTCGCCATGTTAAAACCCGTGCATCTCCGCCATAGCGAGATGGCGCTGACCGTCGATGCAACCAAATCTGATGATCGTGAAGACTCGTCGTACCTTGTGTTTTCGTCCTCCATGTCGACACACTTGGCATCACCTTGCGACATGGCCCCACCTAACACGTGTCACCAGGGCATGATGTCGCTGTCATAACTCTCGTGCAACTCTGCCATAGCGCGATGGCACTTACCATCGATCTAAGCCAATCCGACGGTGGAGATCATAAACCTTGACTGTGTTAGCCATGCTGATAGAGACTCCAACCTGGTTACACGCGGCTACTTCTAATTTATCACCGTGATGTCGGGCTGACAAACTATACATGTGGAGTACCGTCGGGACCCACCTATCTGGTCATTCTTCACCATGATGAACTTTCCATTTGGGCACTATGTCACCATCAGAAAATGTATTGGTTTTTTGTTGGTGCCATGGTGCCTCATCGGTCTTTGGAACTTTCGGCCCGTGAAAACCCGTTGCCCGCCGCCGAGAGTATTTCCGCCGGGTGCTATGTCGCCATCGGAAATTTTTGGCCGATATGCAATAGCGACATGGCACCCACTGACGTCAAGGAACTTTCTGACCTGCTAAACACCGAACCCACCAAACACGCGTCAATTAGGCATGATGTCGCTGATACTATCTCCCATGCAACTTCTGATGACGAGATCGTGCCGACCATCGATCCTTTTGAAATCTGACGAAAGAGAAACTTTGGTGGGTGAATGAAGGATAACATTTCTGGCGACTCACAGGGGGCATGATCCTGCTCAATGCATAAGACTAGTGCCTGCAGAAAACTCCATTGGGCTACAGGGTCGAGAAAAGGACCTGGAAGGCACAAAACTAAGAGCTACAAGAAACCCTAACCCGCCTGAGAGGAAACCAAAACATTGAAGAACTTGAAACTCTAGCTCTGTTTCTGTGACTAGAAACAAAGAACAAAACCTCCTCCGTGACCTGAGGCTGTCAAAATTTTGGAAACTGGCGATTCAAAAGAGAAACCCTGTGCACACGCACTTATTCAAAAACAGGAACAGACAGAAGGAAACTAGATTAACTATGTACATAGATTCGTAATCCTTTCAGAAACAAGGCTTCAGATGGATCCCATTAACTAGAATGGGTAGAGTTTCACCGTTAGGTCTGCTCAGTTGGAATGCATTTTCCTGTTTGCAACTGGAGATCAAATAAGGGCCACTCCATAATGGGTCAAATTTGGAGTGCCTTCCTAGTTTTGCTCTGTCTGAGTCCCACTTGAGAACTAAATCTCCCTCTTTGAAGATTCTGGCCCTTGCCTTCTTGTCAAAACTCTTCTTCATCTATTGCTAGTGAATCTCTAGAGTTTTCATGGCTTTGTTTCTCTTTTCTTCCGACTCAATTAGTTCTGCCATTCTTACTGACATGGCATCATCTTCAACCAGTTCCAATTGATGAGCCAACTCCAAGGATGGGAACTCCAATGAGATTGGGAGTCTAGCTTCCCTACCATATACTAGCACAAAAGGTGAATTCCCAATAGATCTCTTGGGTGTTATCCTATCAGCCCACAGAGTAGTCCTTAATTTCTTGTGCCAGGCCCTCTGATTGTCTTCTATTGTCCTCTTCATAATTCTGATCAGATTCTTCTTGGAAGATTCAGCCAAACCATTACCTTGAGGATAGTAGTTCGATGATGTGCTTAGGTAGATATTGTGACTCATTGCCCATGCACAAATCTGGGTTCCAACAAAAGATTTGGCATTATTTGAGATGATAGTAGAAGGAGCTCCAAACCTAGATACAATTCCATCAAGGAATTCAACAACTGATGGCTCTGTAGCATCCTTCAAGGCAACTGCCTCTGTCCACCTAGTGAAATAATCGGTAGCAGCTAAGATCCATTTATGACCTGCACTAGATGGAGGATTAATGGGGCCTATGAAATCCAACCCCCACTGGGTGAAGGGCTGATCCACCTGAATGGGATGAAGAGGAAGAGTTGCAAGTCTCTGTTTGCCTGAGAAGAAAGCGCACTTCTCACATTTTCTCACATACCTATGACAATCATGAAACAAGGATGGCCAGTAATAACCAGCCCTCATGATCTTCATGGCAGTTGTTCTTGCAAAGAAGTGGCCACCATCAGGGCCATCATGGAGTTCTTTAATCATCCTTTCAGCCTGATCCTCTTCAACACATCTCAACAGGGTCCCATTAAAATCCCTCCTGAATAGGATATCATCAATCACAACATAGGGAATGGATTGTAGTCTATATTGTCTTCTTTTAGCTCTGTCCAATCCCTAAGGGTATCCGTTCCCTGATAAAAAGTTCTTCATGTCATCCATCCAGCTCTTCAGGCCATTAACATTTCCTTCCTCCTGTTGCTCTGCAATTACCATAGCAACCTCCTCATCCAACCCATGGTCTGATAACATCTCTTTGCATAATCCTCTCCCTCTTACCAATTTGGCAACCTGAATATCAACCTCATATTCCATTACTCTAGTGATCCATCCGGCCCTTTTTTCACTAATATCCTTGCTCAAAAGGAAGTCCTTTACACTAGCATGGGGCACCAACAAATGGATCTTGTTGTGGGATAAAAGGTGTCTAAATTTATTCAAGGCTCTAATGACTGCAAGGGCTTGCTTCTCAACAAAGGTATATTTATCTTCATATTCTTTAAGCCCTTCACTAAAGAAGGCTATGGGCTGCTCCTCATTCTTGTCATTTGTTTGAGTCAAGACAGAAAAAATACTTGACTCACCACCTAAAGTGTAGAGGATGAAATCTTTCTCAAAATTTGGGTTCATGAGGGTAGGGGCCGATGCTATGGCTACCTTGATCTTTTCAAAACTCTCCTTCCCCTCCTTGGTCCATGAGAAGACCATATCTTTCTTGAACATGGCTGTAAGGGGTTTCACCATGGTAGCAAGATTAGGAATAAACCTTCTTACAAAATTTATCCTACCAAGGAAACTTTGCAGCCCTTTCTTGTGTTTAGGGAGAGGAAGGGCAAGTATTGCTTTTGTTCTTTCTGGATCAATGGTTAATCCATCTTTAGATACAATGTGTCCCAATAGTTTTCCTTGGTTTGTAGTAAAGAAACATTTGGCTAGGTTGAGAGAAAGCCCAAACTCTCTACATCTTAGAAATACCTATCTCAAATGATCAAGATGATCTTCCACATTCTTGGAATACACAGTTATATCATCAAGGTATACTAAGAAAAACTTGTCAATTAATATTTTGAAAGCTACCTCCATTGCCTTTTGGAATGTGGCACCTACATTTTTTAATCCAAATGGCATTTTGCAATAAGCATAGGTGCCCCATTTAGTAGTAAATGTTGTCTTGTATCTATTAGACTCTTTAACCAGCACTTGGTTATAACCAGAAAACCCATCAATAAAAGAGAATCTCCTTGACCCACTGACCTTGGACAGAATTTGCTCCATAGAAGGAAGAGGATGGTGATCCTTAAGGGAAGCCTGATTGAGATCCCTAAAGTCCACACACAATCTGATTTCTCCATTCTTCTTCCGCACAGGGACAAGGTTAGCCACCCATGATGAGTGTTTAATAGGAAAAATTATGTTAGCTTCAATCAACTTGGATAGCTCTTTCCTCATCAAAGGTTCAATCTTGGGATTCACTGGCCTTTGCTTTTGTCTTACTAGTTTGACCCTATCAACCAAATCTATGGTATGCTGAAACAAACTAGGGTCAAAACCTTTTAAATCATCATACGTCCAAGCAAATACATCACTAAATTCCTGACATAGATGAATGAAATTTTCTTGCTCAGCTTCAGAACATACCTTCCCCATGTCAAGAGATTTTCCATCAGCAATAGTAACTGGGGCATGGTCATCCTTTTCTGCAGCTAGATTCATCCCTTTATCCCTTGACTGATCATCAGGATTAAAGACACTCTCCAAGGTAATGAGACCCTTGGGCAACTTGTTGGAACTGAGATGAATGATTTGATCACCATATTGATCTTGTAGTCTTGACTGATTTCTCTCTGAAAATTCTGCTTCATTCTGCAAGAAGCTCACAATTTGCTCATCAGACTCAAACACTTGCCAATGAGTATTATTATCAGGAATAGCAGGCCTTACCACTATCCTTACTTTTTGTTTCTTTTCTTCCTCAAGATTCCTTGGCACATCATAAGATGCACCCACTCCTGGAAGTCTATCAACATATTTATTTTCTTTCCTAGGAATGCTTTGAATATTAAATGCTTGGAAACCCTCAAGCAAATCCCAGACTCTATGTTTATAAGACTTGAGCAGGCCATTTTTGGTGATATTCTGATTTCTCACTTGGTTCACTACCAACTCACTGTCCCCATATACTTTCAAGGCTTGAATTCCCCTCTTTTGGGCAAGTAGGAGACCTTGGATCAAGGATTCATACTCGGCCACATTATTGGTACAACTGAATTGGAACCTAAAAGAGAAGTAGTATCTTATTTGTGCAGGAGAGATCAACATAACACCAGCCCCTGATCCATGTCTATTCCTCGAGCCATCAAAGTACATACTCCATACTCCATTTATGCCATCATTAGTCCTAACAAGGTCAAGAACTTGAACCTCTTTCTCTATTATGCAATATGTACGAAGGCCTGTCTCAAGGGTTTTCGACATAGGCTCAAACTGACATGTATTTTCCCACTCATCTAAGAAGAAATCAGGAATCTCTGCTATGGAAGTGACATACTCATTTACTATGTTATTTTCATCCATCTCTAGGATAGGGCAATTCATATTGATGAAGTTGGGAGTGTAGGGTTCGGTGTGATGAAGGGCTTGAGGTTCTGCTCTTATTGAAGCATTGGCCCCATATTTGGTCTTAAATGACATGTAAGACCAATCAGCAGTTATGAATCCACCAATTTGAGCAGTGAAGTCTCTTGAAAGACAGATGGCAAAATAGGGCTTAACCTTAGCAACAGATATGTCTTGAATCACAGTACAACCAAGGCATGCATGTAGAGCCATTTCCACACTTTTGAGGATGCCAACGGTTTTGACAGTACTCCCATCTAGTTGTAACACATCCCTAATAATGGGCTCATATTTCATCCCTAAAGCATCAGAAACACACCTAGGCATTACTGAGCTACTAGCCCCCAAATCTATCATGCAATTATGGACTAATTTGCCCCCTATAATCAGAGAAACATAAAATGGAGGAGGTCTAACCTTTTTATTTGCCTCCACATCTCCTGCTAGTTGTACTAAACTAGTGGCACTCTCCATGGTAGATGACTGATCCTTGGGTTCAATCCTTTCCAATTCTTGCTGCAGCATCTTCCTCTGCATTGGTATGGTAGCAACAGAATCCCACATGGAAATGTTTACATTGGTCTTCTTCATTTTCTCTACCACACTCAATGGTGCGTTAGGAATTTTGGTAGAAAATTTGAGAGCTGCACTTATGAGAGGTTGAGATGGAGTAACATAAGGGATCACTTGCATTCTCCTCTCTTGGACCTTGCCTTTGCTGTTGTGAAGTGTTTGTTTGCTCATTCGTTGTCTATGTGTTAGGTATAACACTTGAAGTTGAGGCCTGCTTAGGAGAAGGAGGAGCAACATGTTCCATAGCTCTCTTCTTGCTTCTTGTGTTATGAGCAATGAAATCCTGGTTTACATTACAATGCTCCTCCATCTGGTGATTCATAAAAGAGCAATCACCCTGCCTCTGAACATATGAGGCCTCCTTGGGATGATCTTCCTTGTGTGATTGCTTTACTGTGGACTCCTGGACAGTTAGGGCCAAATAAGATTCTGCTTTTTGACATAGGCAGTAGGTATAAGAATAGTTACATGAAGGACAAAAATCTTGGTCTTGGGCCAAGTTATTTTGAGGGACTATAGCTCTGTTCTGATTTGAGCTTGAAGTAGAAGCATGACTATTCTGCCTATTCTGATCAAAAGAACTATTCCACTGATTAGGAGGCCTACCACCACTTGGAGCCTGATATTGCAATTGGGGAGGCTTGCCACCTTGGGCTTGCTGCCTTTCTAAGGCCACCACCTTGTTACTCATCTTTTGTATTAGAGAAAAACTATCTTGTAATCTCTTCCCTTGGTCCTTCAACTCCCTCCCCTGCTCTTGTAATTTTTTATCTAGGGTCTTCTCTCTTTTTTCTGTGCTCAGTACTAGACCTTGGAGCATTTCCTTGAGTTCATCTATTCCGTTTGAGGATGTGGAATCTTGGGGGACTGGAGTAAGGGCTTGTGACGTAGGATTTGTAGGAAGAGGGGCTATCGCTGGTTAGTGGTTGGGAACATCAGGAAAGAAAGGCATACGAGGCCTTGGGGCCAACTTTCCACCTTGTATTAGGATATTCTCAACCTTTATAGCTGTCTCATAAGCATTTGGTAATGTATCTCCTCCCATAGTTTGGATTGTGGTGGCAATGTCACTGTTGAAAGCTCTAAGGTAATGCAAGAAGGCATTGCCAGGGGTAGGTTTCACTATAGTAGGTATTCTATCCCATGTCTTTTGGAATCTGTAATTAAAATCATTCATACATTTATGGGGGGCTCTTTTTATTGTAGTCAGCTACTTTAGTAGTGACAAATGGTCACTCTTATCCTTAAAATGTTTGCATAATCCTGCTCCTAGTCCATCCCAATCAGTTATGGAACCATGAGCTAAGCCTCTATACCAGTGTAATGCTTTTCCTTTTAAAGATGAGGCTAGAAGTCTGATGGCAACATCATCTTCTGTAATACCATGAATATTGCAGACATTCGCTACCTCTTGGATATGCTCTAGGGGGGAAATAGAAGTTTCACCAGTAAAATCAGGTATGCTTTTTAGTGCAGCTACTGGTATATCATGTCTTTGGGCTAACATTAGAGGACTTCCACCATTAAAGGTGGCAAAAGCATGAACTCGAGGGTGTGCCATATAAGCAAGTGTTCTATTGATGAGTGTTGATGGCAATCTAGGCTGAGTTCAGACAGTAGGAGGAGTAGAGACAGATCTTACAGGTATATTAACTGTTATTCCACCTCTAACTGGTGATAATGAAGCTCTAGCCCTCCTTCTTCTAGGACTTGAAAGTGAGAGTTCTTGATATTGAAAATTACCTCTAGAAGACGCCCTTGTTTCAGCTCTGGGCATGAATTTCTGCAACTTTGGCCTGAAACTAGATTTTTTGATGTTTAGAGTCGCCAAGTACTTGATGAATCAGCCTCTTGAAGGCTTGAATACTGAAGCCAACACTACTTTTTCATCATTAATCTCAGAAACTCTTTCTTCTTTTGACACCAGTAGACATGAAATCTTCTGATATGAGTCCCACCAGGCGTGCCAAAAACTATTGTCACTTAGGTTTGCACCCTTGTCCAAGGCCTAAACGTGAGAACAACCTAGTGAAACATGGAAACAACCTCCAAGCTGTGGGACTTGAACTACAAGGTTGAGTCTTTGGAGAAGGCCGACTTCCTCTTACTATCAGGGCGCACCTATCTATTCTCAGAAGGGAAAGGGAGAAAGAGAGGGTTAAAGCAAATCTACCTAGTCTAATCTAAGGTAGTGATGCACCAAAATAGAGTGTTCAGACTCATTCCTGCCCATATATGCACTACAAAACTAGGGTAATATACAAAAGTCATAGACATCCAGACTAATATCGATCAATAGTCACATACAGATTAGAAAACCAACTGAATGTCACCAGGAAAAGGAGATTTCACTTGTATATTATCCAATAGGCCAAAGATAGATACAATATGTGGACCACTAATCTCAATAATGCATCAATAAGAGGCAAAAGAAGCACATGCACATTGACCACCAAAGAGAATGACACAGGATACTATGTAGCTTAGAGACACAGGGATTCTACACTGCAAGTCTGCAAGCAGTAGCAGAGAAAACTAGGAAGAGTTGACCCCAAGAATAGATCACAAAATTGCCTTTATAGCTCAGGCATAACTGAATATTTCTGCATTACATTCACTTCTCACCTACTGGCATTAACTTCCACTCTGAGAATCCAATCGGAGATCTGATCGAATCCTGGCTTGCATACCAAGAAATCTCATATCTTTCTGAGAAAGAGCCTGGAGAAGATAGAAACGGCACCGCAACATTCCCTGACATGGTAGATGGATCGATCAGATGGATGGATTGTCATTCTACGCTTAGCATTCATTCCAAGTTGGTGGCAATCAATCATACCATCAGATTTGTGGCAAAACTTTTGATTTTCCATCATTCATGATTCGTGCATCCATCGAATCGATCAGTCAACAGGCTTGATGAGCCAACTGGGCCATGCAGACCAATCAGACCTTCGATCTCGCCACCCTGGCAGTCTCTTTACATCTGACTGGGAGTTACCACCCTTTCCATGTGACTGGGTGCTATGTCTCTATCGAAAAATTCTTCGAAGGTCTTGATAGCGCCATAGCACCTAAAGGTTTCAACTTGATTGCGCCACCTTGGTGATCATCTAACTGCAACCGCTCGCTAACCGCCACGTCAAAAACTGGACCGCGAGGACATGTGTCCTCCAAGTGCTAACTCGCCATTGTAAAATCCGTGCAGTTCCTCCATGGTGAGATAGCGCCCGCCGCTGATCTCTTTCCAATCTGACGGTCGTAGACTCTCCTTTCGAAAGTCAAGATTTCTAATTCACCGCAAGGGTGAAGAGCATACTCTCCTATTCCAATTGTTTTCTCCCAAACACACCAAGAAGATTCAGTTACCCCTTGTTTTTGAAACCAAATGGCAAGTCAAGATTTCTGATTCACCACAAGGGTGAAGAGCATACTCTCCTATTACCAAAAGATTCCAATCACAAGTTTTATGTGCCTATAAAAAAATGAACAATTTATTCAATGCCGCACATGGAAACAAAAAATAAAGCAAGTTTGGGTTTTTATGCTTTGGGCAGCCCTGCAAACAATGTTAGTAGCCCTTGCGCATTTGAAGTTTTGAAATGCGTTCTTTTTGTATGCAAGGTTTTGATATTTTCTTCACAAAAAAAAGCAACCTGCAATCACAACTCGTTAGCCCATAAGTTAGCACAAAATAATCATAAAAATTGTGAATTAAACCTCTATAAAACAGTTTAGAAATTTGTTTAAAGACGACAGCAAGCCAGCTACGAAGAAATTTGATCAAATTCCTCAAGGATTGAGGAAAAAAATGTCAGGCGATACTTTTTGCTGAACAAAAGTCCCGCGATACTTTGCAGTATAAGAGGGCAACAATTTTTGTCTAGGCGATAGTTTTTACTCTATCCATGCGACATAATTCTGCACAGAAGGCGACAATATACAGGCTACAAGTGCGACACTATTTCCAAAAAAAGTGTCGCACGACAGTACTGTGAACTATCGCGCGATACTGGAAAAATGTCACCCAATACTGCGACTGTAAAAAAAAAAAAAAAAAATACAGAGCAGTACAGAAAATGTGAGCAAAAACAAGAAAAAGTAGGGCAAAACGTACAGTCCAGCCCCACGGGGGGCGCCAAAAATGTACACTAGAAAAGGTGCACTTCTCTAAATCATTCTATCCAGAATTCTCCATAGATTGGAAAGCTCGAATGCTGACTTAGAGCTCCCTAGTCATGGAGTGCAAGGGGCATACAAATGAGTATATAGGAGCTCTTAGCTGAGCCTTAGAAATATAGCCCTTGCTAGTAAACCACAAAACGGGAGATTCTTTAGACAAGAGCAAGAGTGCTAGTGTCAAAGAACTCTTAGATCATGCAATGCTAAAATGAAACTAGATTACGATGAGATGCACAATGCAAGCTATGCTAATAATGAGATGAGAATGTTACAAATCCAACTATTAATCTATGTGATCTAATTATTTGCAAAGGAATCAAAGTTAAACTAAAATGCAACTATGCTAAGAATGCCATATGATCTTATGCTAATGTGATGGAATGAGAGAAAGAGACAAGAAATGAGAAGTTCTCCACAAAGCTCCAAAGAAATCTATTAGAAAACCTACAGCATAACAATATTCAAATGAGGATGGATGCTTTGAGGGGGAAAGCTCTCTCCCTTTTAAAGATGTACAGATGGTGGAGATCAAGATGAAGATGGTGGATGATCAATGGTTGAATTTGAAAATAGGAGTGATCCATGTGCACACACAAGTCAACCAATAGAATATAAGTTGACTTTTCATATAAGAAAAAAGTCTCACAAGCCTTTTCTTTTAATTGTAAAATAGAAAAAGGACTTTATGTGTGCACTTTAAGTGGGTTAGAAGAATGGGGTCTTTTATTTAATTAAAAGGGGACATGTTCTTTTAATAAAATAATAAACTTAGGATAGCATAGTCAACTATAGGTTATAATCAAATAAATTGATTATTAGCAATTTGGTCTAGGTAAATGTTGTCACTTAGGTTTTTTGTTGGCACCATGGCGCCTCGCCGGTCTTTGGAACTTCCGGCTCGTGAAAACCCGTTGCCTGCCGCCGAGAGTATTTTCGCCGGGTGCTATGTCACCATCAGAAATTTCTGGCCGATATGCAATAGCGACATGGCGCCCACTGACGTCAAGGAACTTTCTGACCCGCTGAATGCCGAACCCACCAGACACGCGTCAATTAGGCGCGATGTCGCTGATACTATCTCCCGTGCAACTTCCGATGACGAGATTGCACCGACCGTCGATCCTTCTGAAATCTGACGGAAGAGAAACTTTGGCGAGTGAATGAATGATAACAGTAAATGATTAAATTAATTTAGCCAAAATGCTGAGAAGGGGCTAATAATCTAGATGACCATTTTTAGGTGATTACAAATATATTTTACATTAACCCATCCTCCTAATAGACATATTCATAGGTAATGTTATTAGTGAGAGAAATATAACATTTACCTTTGATTACAAAGGGAGAACCAATTCCAATTCTTAGAAAACCTCCATCACATTTTTCCATTATTATGAACTTGTCCTTGTCTCTAGTCATATGATGTGTGCATCCATTGTTGATGATCCAATAATTATTATTATGCATGCTTGAGATTAAATAAATTTCTTCACCAATTTCAATATTATTAATAAAAGGATCATCTTTTATAGCAACAAATACTATTTCCTCATCATTATCATTTCCATAAAAATTGTAAACAACATCTTCATCATCTTCAACTATATAACACATTTTCTTTCTCTTCTCTTTGAAGTTCTTGAATTTTTCCTTATCTTCTTCATTTTCCTTCTATTAGCATAAATTTAATTGGTACTCATATAGGGGAGTATGTTAGCATTTTTAGAGACATGATTCAATACTTATGCATTGCATTCATGACAATTTTTGTCATTTATAACATACACCTTATTCTATATAGATTTCCAGAGTTGTGGAGGAGGTAAATTTGGCCTATTCAATGGTTAATGTGTTGTTTTGTATGCTGTTATACATATGTTAAGATATGTGAACAAATTCTATAGTTAATTGTGCAAAAAGAGATATGCATCTATGATAGATTTATGTAATGTTTTTTGGAGGTGGCTCGAGAGAGATTTTGGAAATAGATTTCTAGTAAATTTTCTGTACCTTTTGAATGAGATGGAATCATGTTTATTGTATTTAGAGGATTGTCAGAGCCATATTCAAAATGCCATGTTGAAAATGGAAAAATTAAGTATGTAGTTTGTGATGACTTATGAAGTTTGTTCAACATGTTTGTTTATGTGAGTCAACTATTGATAAAATAATTTGTAATATAACATGTATTTTAATACCTTAATGATGTCCTCTATTATTCATTGTAAACTAAAAAATCTCCAAGGATAACTCAATACTTGTTTTAGGACTTTGTATAAATGAAAATCCATTTTCTTGTGGATTGGTATCTAATGCGAATGGTTATCATGTATGCAAACTTGAATGTAAATTTGTATTTGATAAAAGTAGAGATTGATGTTGAGTATGTACTATGAGCTTCAAAGGAACTATATTGGAAAAAAAGGTTTTTATTTAGTTAGTTTATAACTTAGATAGGTTATCTTGAAGACTATTTGGTGAAGGTAGTCTGAGGCTATTTGAATAAGGGTTCAATTGTCCTCCTTTTTGTTGAAAGGAGATTGTTGAAGTGAAGAAGAATGATGAAACTAATTTGATGTCAAACCTACTACTTGTTGGTGAGAAAATTTCTTACTTTCTCTAAATGCTATCATTTGTTTGATTGATGAAGAGGATTTGAAAAGAAAGGATAACAAGAGAACTTAGAGAAAGGTTGAGTTATTTGGTGTATAAAAGAAGCACTAATGCCAAGCAAGAAATTTATGATATAGTGTATTGTTTATCTACTTAAGGATATAATGAAAGGGTACTTGAGAAAAGACTTGAAGAAGGCTAAGTAAAGAAATGTGTCTGTCAAGCCTAATAGAGAAAACAATGGAAGTTAAGAAAAGTTAGTGTAGGCAAAGAGAAAAATTAGTCAAAGTCGAGAAATAAGTTCAATATGTGATGAACAAAGAGAAATATAGTTAGTGTTGAGTGAAGAAAGTTAGTATGTGTTGAGCACCAGTAAATACTTAGTGGATGTCGAGCAACCCAATTTTGGTCGAGCATCAGAAGATAGTGTTTGTCGAGCAAACACAGTGTTATTGCCGAGTGATAGTAAAATGAGTTAGATCGAAGATTTGACAAATCTTGACCCAAAGCAAATGATATCTTGAATTGTGTGAAGCATATGGAAGATAACTATGATGAGCTAGTGGCACAAAATTCAAGATAAATGATTTTGAGGTGAATTCAAAGAGGATTGAAGAGGAAGTTTCTAGAAGGAAACAAAATGGAAAGATGGGTAGATTTAATGAATTTGACCTAATCCTAGAATGGAAGATTGTGATTAAGTGGAAAAATACTTAAATTATCTATATAAGGAGATAGAAGGCCAAAAACAACTATGTCATGTGCGAGAAATTGAATAAGGCAAGAAGTCAATGGTGTTGCTTCATATGGTGTCTAAATAGAAGAGTATATAGTTGGCATACAAAGCAAGAAGGATTAAAGTGATGAATGCTTGAATGATTAATAAGCTATTAGAGATGAAGAGTATGAATGACAAGAATAATGAAGGATTGAATGTGAGATTTTTAATCTACAAGTGAGTTTTTATTGTTATCAAATCAAGTTCTATTATTAATCTCTAACAATTGTATCAGTCTGCATAAATCCTTTGGACTAAGGTTGACCTAATATTCATTAGTAAATCCTTTAATAGGGTGACATCCTAATGGAATGTTATAAAGTCCTCTAAGAAGGCTCACTCCTAGCAAGGTGATTGAAATCCTTTAACTAGGTCACGTTTAATAATATTCATTGTAACCTTTAATATGCTTGGCTCCTCATTAGGCTCACTTCAAAAGAGTGAAAATTGGCAGCATGTTACTGGTATTTTTTCCCAAACTGGGTTTCCATGTATAATCCTTGTATCAAAATGTGTGATTAAATTTGTGGTATTGCATGTTTACATATCAACAAGTTATTTTGAATTAGGACAACAATATGCACATGTTTAAGATATTGAATGATCAATGCATGCACAAGTATAAGTTGAGGTATTGAAAAATTTTATTTATACATTTGGACCTTGGATAATTGATTCACGCCACCCCCCCCTCTCGATTTATTATAAAGTATTCAACACTTTCAACTCCTAATAGGGTTGGCACAACTCCCAAGAGAGTTGGAATCTTCTAACAAAGATTCAAAGTCTCCTAATAGGGACTCATATGTATTGATTATTTTTCAATGGCTCCTAAAAAAAATTATTTCCTTTTACAAGGAACTTTTATATTAGTACATCATCTTGTGGACATAATTCCCACTAGGGTTTTCCATTTGATCAAGGGTTTCCCTAGTAACATATCTAGTTTTATTGTGCACGAATATCTTTCTATGGTTTTTGCATCTATTGTTTAGATGTTTTGGAATTAATAAATATATTAAGATTTTTTTTAAGTACATAACTGATTCACCACCACCCTGTTATCTTGGTGGACTTTACTTTCTAACTCTTTCTTGCTCTTATTGGGACACTTGTGTGCAAAATAACCTGTTTGTCTTCAATTCCAAAAAGAAATGGGACTCATTCCTTTGTATCTTCATTTTCCTTTAAGAAAAATTTTGGCTATTAAAGCTTCAAGATCTTCCAATTTTTTCTCTCTTGCAACCAAAAAAACATAATTATCTAAACTATAAATGATAGGTTTTCTTTTCTTAGATGAACTAATATTTAGGGAAGCTTGAAATGTATCCTCAACAACAGGCTCACTATTATCATAATTACTCAACTCAAATGGAGTAATATTACTAATTAATGAATCTAATATATATTTAGTAGGATCAACTAATCTTAACTCTTGAATAGAAGAAACAATAATTACATACATGGATGTGAGGGCTCTAAAAAATTTACTTACAACTTTGTCTTCTTCAAGTTTACCTTCATCTCTAATAGCATCAACAATCTCCTTTATCTTTGTTCCATATTATGTAGTGGTTTCACCCTCCTACATCCTCATACCATCATTATTTTCTATATGAGTATAAACCTTAGCCTTCAATACATGTTCATTAGCTCCATACACTTTCAATAGTCTATCCCACATGTTCTTAGCATTGTCTGAGCTCTTGTTATCAACATATTTTGAATTGTTCAAAGCACCTGCAATCTCTATCATTATTGATTTGTGAACCAATATTTCTCTCTTGTCATCTATAATACGGATTCCAATAAGTGGTACATAATTTTTATTAATCTATCCAACAACTGTACCTAAGAGTCCTAATAGGTGAAAATTCATCATGTTCTCCTATGTGTCAAAGTAATATGTGTTCTTATTAAGATTGGTTGCCTCCTTCATATACATATTTGGATCTTTTCCCTTAACTATTTAATCCTTCTTAAAATAGGGAACCAAAGAAGGAGGGAATCAGTAATCACCAACCCAATACAAGTTATAGGCCCAAGAAAGTTTATCAAAACAATTAACCTTTTAAACTTCTTTAGACTATTATTAGGATTATTGATAAAGTAAAATTAATGTAATATGAAACATATGTAAAATAATCCACACAAGTATAACACCAAATTTATCTCATGGAAACTTTATAAAGGTAAAAATCATGGTGTGAGAATGATGCTCACAAATTTTGTATTCTTATGGAATATGCTTTGTTAGGAGCCTATCAAGTTACATATTACAACAACATTGTTGGGTGCTAGTTGGTTAAGGGATTTCCATGGACACTTATTAAAGTCTTATACCCTATTATGATTAACCACAAATGTGAATTTTGATAGTTTACAGAAGCACATGAAGCTAAATCTACAAAAAGAACCAAAAGATTACAAGACATTTGCATACTATTATGAAGGAATGCCTATTGAAGAAGATGTCACAAATCATGCAACAAATCAATAGCAAGTTTCAACAACTATCAAGTCACATCCTATGAATGTCAAGTTTCATTCAAATACCGAGTTGCAGAATGAGGAGAATGGACAATTTGACTCTGAGATTAGCATACATGAAAGAGATGCTAAAATACCTAACAAAGATGCACATAACAACACTGAAGCTAAGAGACATAATGCATCCACAAGAAATAAACCTAGACTATCCAAATATGTCGAAAGACACCATCCTACATATCAAATCATTGGGGACAAATATGCAAGGCCAATGATAAGAAATTGATTGAGAGGTGAATCATGTTTGTTGAGCATGAAGGAACCTAAGATAGTAAAAGATGCATTGGAAGATGATGATTGGTAGAAGGCTATGCAAGAAGAAATTCAGTAGATAGAAAAGAACAAGACTTAGAGCCTAGTTCCTAGACTAGAGGACAAGAATGTGATTCACACAAAATGGGTATTCAGGAACAAGCTAGATGAGAATGGTGAAGTAACAAGAAATAAAGCATGAATAGTTTGCAAAGGGTATGCAAAAGAAGAAGGAATTGACAATGGTGAAACATTTACCCCTATTGCAAGATTGGAAGGAGTAAGAATTATACTTTCTTATGCTACTTATAAAGGTTTCAAAGTTTACTAGATGGATGTCAAGTTTTCCTTTCTAAATGGAATTTTAGAAGAGGAGGTCTACATAGAATAGCTAGAAGGATTTGTGGATAAGAAAAATAGGAACATAGTATGAAAACTACACAAAACCCTATATGGATTGGATTTGAAAGAAAAAATGATAACAACAATTTGTACATTAAAAAAAATGAAGAAAAAGGTATACTATTATCTAAAATCTTTGTTGATGATATTATATTTAGAGGACAAGATGCTTTGTGTAAAGATTTTTCAAATCAAATGAAGCAAAAGTTTGAGAAGTCAATGTTTGGTGAGATCAAATTCATTGAGGGACTACAAGCATATCAAATCAAGTATCATGTATACATTACTCAGTCAAAATATGTCAAAGAAATTTTGAAGACATTTAGACTTGAGGACTCAAAACCAATAATTACACCTATGCTAACAACACTCAAGCTATGTAAGAATGATGAATTAGCTAAGATCAATCAAACATTATATAGATCCATGATTGGAAAATTGTAATATGTAGTGCACAATAGACCTAATATTGCATTAGCGATGGGAATAGTTGCTAGATTCTCTTCTAACGCAATAGAAAATCACCTGATGGCAGTGAAAAGGATAATGAGATACCTGAATGGAACTAAAGAGTATGACTTATACTATAAGAAGAATGAAAATTTTGAACTGAAAGCCTACACTGATGCTAATTGGGATGGAAATATTGATGATAGGAAGAGCACTAGTGGAGGAGCATTTTTGTTAGGCAAAAAACTTGTTACATGGACAAGCAAGAAATGGAGTTGTACTTCACAATCTACTACTAAACTAGAGTATGTTGTTGCTACTATCAATTGCACAAACATTGTATGGATTAAGCAGCTACTAAAAGGAATGAAGGAGGAAATCATTGAACTAGTGACACTTTATTATGATAATACAAGTGCTATAAATATATCAAAGAATCCTATTATGCATAAAAAGACAAAGCACATTGCAATAAAGTATCATTATGTAAGGGAGTTGATTCAAGACAAAAAGGTGAAGATGGAATATATCAATAGAAAGGAGAAAATTGCCGATGTCTTCACCAAACCATTACCTAAGGATGCTTATGAGTATCTGAGAGGTAAATTGGGGGTGATACCCCTATCAAAGTCTATGTAAAAGATAGAGGGAGTACCCTGCATCAAACAAGCTAACATGCATTTCATACAAATTTATGTAGTGGATCTTACTTTAAGAAGTTGCTTGAAGTAATTATAGAGCTAGAAATTCAAATTAGTCCCAAGCAAGGTGACAAAGGGAGAAAATTGAAGAGCCTACAAAAGTCTATGTTTGCATATATTAAGATGCCAAGAGTTGAGTATGTGTCCTTTGGCATTGTTTTCAAAGAGGGAGAATGTTCAGCAAACTGATCAAGTGCATATTGATCAAAATGAAGATAATCAAAGAAAAAAATCAAGTTAGAGGGAGAGTAAAACAAGAACAATGAAGTGAGAATACATCATTAGAAAATCAGAAGACTGGAAGAAAGAAAGAGGGAGAAAGTAGGATAAATGACAAAAGTGGGAGATATTCTGATTAAAGTGAATCAGATAAGTGAGGATTTTGTAACCTAATAAGGAGTTGCTGATAGAGGGAGAAGTTTTGGTATTTCCTTACTATTTAACCTAGTTAGTTTGATGTTTGACTAGTTGATCAGTTTGGTTTGTCATCAATGCTAAAGAGGGAGATTGTTGATATATGATTGAAAATATCATGTAAGTCAAGAAAATTGTTGTAAGAAGTGTTTTCAATCATTGTTATGTCATTGATGTCAAACCTGCTATATGTTGGTACAACAATTTCTTATATGTTTCAAGCACTATCACTTAGTTGATTGATGAAGAGGATTTGATCAACAAGATGTAACAAAAGTACCTAGAGGAAAGTTTGAGTTATGATTATGTATTAAAGTGCAAGAATCAGTTAAGCCAATGATAACACAATTTATTGATGATCTACTTGGAATTACAAAATGTTTGGCTACACTTAGAAATTTCAGATGAAAGAGGTTGAAGAAAGTTCATTTGCTAAGCTTGACCAAGTTGATAGAAGGTTCCGAGTAGAGTTAGTGCAAATTGAGCCAATTTTCAGTTGGAGCCGAGTGAAAGCATTTTCTAGTGGATGTCGAGCCAACTAATAGGTGTCAAGAAAGTTGGTAGATGCTAAGTGATTTTCAGTATGTGTCGAGCACTAGTAAAATCTAGTTGATTCTGAGTGATTTCATAGTAGATGTCGAGTAACATAGTATGTGTTGAGCATCAGTAAATTGATAATTCTGAGCTGCTACATTATGAAAAAGATCAAAGATTCGCCAAATAAAAGTTGACAGGTTTATTTTCTTGGAACTTGTGAATCAAGAGGAAGATAATATTGATGAGTTGGAGGCATAGAATCTTATGTAAACCATTTTGGAGATGAATTCAAATGGATTTTAGGAGAAATTTCTAGAAAAGAAAAGATATGGGGTATATACATTTTATCCTACCTAATCCAGATGGATAATGAGTGGGAACAAGAGTTCTAATTACCTATATCTAGGGATTTTTGGTCATGAAGCAAAGAGAGAGAGAGGTTAGAAAGTTTTTGGATGCAAAAACTCTGACAAGGTGAAGGAAGAAGGGTTTGCTTCATCAAGTGACCTAAGTGAAGAAGTCTGCAATGGAAAACTAAGCAAGAAGGCTTAATGAAGAAAATGATTGAAGGGTGAACAAACTATTAGAAATGAAAAGATTAGAAGCCAAGAAAAGTTGAGGACTAAATAGTGATCTGTAATCTACAAGTAAGGTTGTAAGTTGTATAAGATCAAACTCTATTGTTACTCTCTAACAATTGTATCAGATTAGGGTAACATCCTTTCGAGAAAGGTTGACTTAATAGTCATTGGAAAATCCTTTAACAGGGTGGCATTCCAAGTGAATGACCTAAAGTCCTCTAACAAGGTTCACTTTTAATAGGGTGATTAAAATTCCTTAACCGAGTCACATTTAACAGTGTGTGTTGTAACCTTTAACAGGGTTGGCCTTTAATACGGTATCACTTCAGAAGAGTGAGAAAGGAGTAGCATGTTACTGGTGGTTTTTCTCAAATTGGGTTTCCATGTTAAATACTTGTTTCATGTGTATTGATGGATGTTTTGTGTTTTATACTTTACATATTTGCATGTTAGTTTAACAGTAGGGTGATCCCACAATAATGGGTTCCACTTTTTGACCAATTTTGACATTGAAATCAATATTTTTGCAACAAACGTCATGTTCAACTGACTATATCTCGAAAAATATAAATAATTTCAAGATGACATAAAATAATAATTTTAAGTACTCTATTCTTACTTTGTAACCATATTTTTTAATCTGAAAAAAAAAATCATTTAGTTCAATTTTTTTGTCTCCTTCGAAAAGTGGTACATAATAAAATTCAATATTTTTAAAGAGTGACAGTCCGTTTGACATACATAACTTTTTTTCTAGAAATGATAATGATGTAATTATTTTGGTGTTAGATTTGTAAGATCAATATCCAAAGGATACCTTTGGTTTGATTCATTTTGGTGTAATATTGTATAGTTTATGAAGTTTTGAAGTGACACGAATTGTAATTCAGACATATGTTCCGTTTGACACAGATAATTTGAAGTTAGTTTATCATAAACCTTTTTTTTTTTTTTGAATAGAAAGGTATCTCAATAAGCTAGTTCCTACATATTTTTCAAAAAAAATTGACCTAATTTACTAATTTTCTCGAGGTGTCAAAGTTAGTTGATGCTGAATCGGTAATGAACCTATAATGAGTTAAACTCATATTTAAAAGTCTTAATGAATATAATATGTATTACAATTATAGTTGTTGGAAAGCTTGCTCCGAGTAGCACAAATTGGCATTTTTAATTTTACAATAGGAGATCATGCAATCTCAATTTTATGGGTCAAATGAGCCAATTTCATTTTTTCTCCAGAAAACAACACCAAAAATTTGTAATTTGAGATGTTCGCACAAACACTATGTTCGTACGAACTTGTCTAATATGTTTGTGCAAACACATGTTCACATGAACATATGAGAAAATAATCTAATAGCTGGAATTTTAATTTAATGTGTTTGCACACACACTATAATAATTTGTGTTCGCATGAACATTAAAAAGGACAAATTTATCAAGATCTCAAATGGAAAAGTGGATTTTTTATCAAAAAATTACAGTTGCAAATATGTTCACATGAACATACCTTATTAAAAGTCAATATGTTCGTGTGAACACATAATTAATTTATGTTCATGTGAACATTGTTAGTACATTCAGGTGAACAACGTAAAATGCTAAATGTGAATTTTTCATCATGTCACACTAATACATTAGGGGTGAATTTGTGACATCAATTTGCAATGGCAGGCAAATGTAATGTGTTTTTGGCTTTTTTTTTTCAATTATAACCCGACAACATCGTAATTGTGATGTTAACGAGATATAAGAAAAAAAAAGTGTGTTTGGTCATTATGCCCTCTAGAGCGCACAAGGGTTTTAGAAGGTTTTTGGAGTTCAGGTGAGGTTTTTTGTTTCCTTTTTCTCTTTTCTTTTGTGATTCATAGTAATTAGCACTTTCACCCGGGTAGGGTGCAAGTGTGCAGCCAATAGGGTAAGGTTTGAAATGTGGGATTAATTGATCCATTAAATAAGATAATGGACAATGGAAATAGCTAGTTATTCGATAGTTGTGCAGCTTTTACCTCACATTGTAAAGTCTATAAATACATTGGCTTTGTCAAAATGAATCTAGCACTGCACGTGTATATCTGTAGCTGTCTACAAAAATTGTGATAAACATTGTGTTATAGGTTTTTTGAAGCCACGAGTCAGCAAATGAATTAAAAAAATTCAGCTATGGATATTTATTTTCTACTGAGGTATTTAAGAGCTGCATTGCTTATGATGCTACTTGCCTTCCCATCAATCTTTCTCACCAAGTGTTATTGGGCCATTTTTTGGATACATCATGCATGCAATTTTACTCTGAAAACTCAAAGAAGCTAGGAGATTATTCTAATAGGAATAAAGCTTGCATGTTTCAAAGTTGAATGAACCATTTGGAAGGCAGAGAAAACTGCATTGCAACTCAAACAACAGGTAAGATTCTGCCTTGCATCTCTTGGGCAGCCTCAATTGGGCAGTTGGATTGGTTGTTGGTAAATTTACTAGAAAATAGGTTTGAGTGTGAAAGGCACCAAAATTGACAATACATTTGTATGTGACATTGAAAATATATTTCATAATATTGGTGTTATATGCATGGATTTATAATCTGCAACAATCATAAAGTTTAAAACAATTTTTGTCGCCCTAATAAATTATGTAGAATTAGTTAGTGTAGAAATCAGAAGCAATAAAAAAGAAATGCCTCAAAATATTTTAAACTGAACAAAAGAATTCATTATTATCAACTTACTGCAATCCCTTTGAAACCCCCATCGAACCTCTCCTAAATTTAAGAGTTTCCACTCTACAAAACCACCATAAAATGCTAATGAGAGCATACATTTGTTGCAACTCCCATAGAGAAGAATATTAGAGTGGTGGTAATAAAAGAGGTAAAAGGGTCATAGTATAGCCTACAGCTGGACGGTGTCATTAGACATTGTCTTCTAGCCATAGATAAATATGAAGATGAAGATGAGGAAACTGCATTTTGTGTAGTTTGATTAAGTCTAAAACTGCCATGAGTCATGCTTGTAAGCACTAACTTTAGGCTCTTTATGTGGTTTTGGACAGGTCAGTCTTATTTTCTTCCTTGAAAAAACTAGAACCATCAGTATACTCTAAAAATATATCAAAAATCTATGGTAAAATTTCAACTTGAAGTGGTTCTAGCTTCATTTTTGTTTTTCAAAAGCCTAGAAAACAAAAAATTCTTGCAAGAATTGAACTCAAAATTGCATCAAAATTGATGCAAGTTAGTAATTCATAGAATAGGCATTTCATCAAACATTATGCGAACTTCCTTATGTGACAAGCTATCTAAAACTTATAGTTTAGTGGATTTCTCAAGATTCACATATTTGTCACATAAGCTATATATAAAATCATTGAAAAGGAGAAAGAAACCAAATGAAATGGCATGGCTCTTACAATTCCTACCATCATTATCAGTTGCTCTACAACTGAGCAACTTCTTCCACTAGGTTCAATGTCAATGCCCACTACAAATTTAGAAAATAAAATATTTTTTTCCATTTTTCTTCTTCTATTGTTTCACTGCCTTTGCCACTACCTCGTCCAAGATGGGAAAACTTTCCGAGCCATATGAATCTCTGCCCAAATTTGGCATGTTCAAGCTCGCTTCTATTTTCTCTATCTCAACTCACCCAAATTCAAGCACTTAGGCACCTGCTTCATTTTTTTTAATGATGTTTACTTTACCCTCGATGGCCAACCATGATCATTATCTATTTAGTGTGCCACGACAACAGGAAGCATCTCTGTGTCTCATAAAGGGGCACGTGTCCTCTGCAATTTGATCGCATTGTGGAAAGCAAGATGGTGTCCACTCTGAGGAAAGATAGTCACAAACCCTCTGATCTTGTATAACGTATTTTTATGATGAATACAATTTTGTTATCAAAAAAATAGGAAACCGTCTATCACAAGCACCAGTGTGAGGAAAAGACGGTGAGCTATCACCCAAGTGAAAGCCTATTGGCTAATGAAATGAGATTTTTTAGCTTAGGTCTCTACAATTTGTGAGGATTAGAAAGCTGTTTAGGAATGGATAGTGTGCGAAATCACTCTCCTCTTGAATGCAATCAAGTTAGTCCATCGCCTATTTGATCTCTATTACCCTTTCTTTTTTCTCTCACTCTTTGAATTGTTTGGCCTCACAAAGTTGTTCATTTTCTTGCCTCATGGACACTTTCCAAACAAAGCCTAGTGGAATCAAGATCAATGGTCAACTTACCAACCTCTCCCCATAACTGCTTGGTTAAACAACAAGTGTCATCTACACAGTTGATGGGTATGTCTCTATTATGTATCATGTATAAGAAAACTACTTTTAGTTCCTCCAAAGTGTTCTTGTTCGTTCGCAAGTTGGCAAGGGTAATATTTTGTTCACATTGGTCTCTTGGTTTCTTTAAGATGAGTTTTTCAACTAGCCTTCTAATGTTGTAAAATTTAGATAAAATGTGCAATTCAATTTCCATAGGCACCAAAAAATGAGATTTCCAATCTTGTTTAGTCAAGGGTAGTGAATTACTGTTATGTTGCATACCAAAATCATAACTTTTCTACCTTTCATCAAAGTCTCCAAGACTGTCCCAAATAATGTACCCCTTCCTTTTCATCTTGAATAGTGAATCCAAATCAACAAGGTTAGCAGGTATCTACTTAAGATCAGCTACATGCAATGTGAAATAAGATTTTTTTTGAAGACTAAGGACAACATCATCAAGACTCAATACCATCCTCCATGTGTAACTATAGAGATGAAGTTAGAGAAGAACTATAGCTAAAAGGAAATTCATCCTAAATAGGATCCTCATCATTCTTAAGTTCCATCTCACCTAAATTCCTAGTGATAAAGGGCTGATTACTTTGTTCAGTAAAACAGTGCTCATTGTACTCCTCATGATTGGTCACCTCTATGAATAAATTATTCTCCAACTCATATGTTCTTAACGCATCATAAGCATCACCCCTAACATAAGATATCTATTCATTATCATTAGCTGATTGGAGAGCATCATCATATCTGCTCTCAACATGCCCACCATTGGATAATATATTAATGATCTCAACAATTCCATCATTTTGTTTTTGGGTATAATCATATGTGTCATCAAATATGTTATTAAGTATTAATTATGCCATTGGTTATTACTATGACTAAGGGGTAGGTAGTTATGGTCACAACAGTTCACATCATGCACCCTCGGGGGTTATATGTACACTCTCTTGGATGAAAGATATCATTATCATTTGTATCACTACTGTTATGTTGATCACTTGGATGTAAACTTAGTTTGACATTAATGAGGGATATGATAGTTTCTCTGATGTTACATTGTACTCACTTGTATCCATTATAATTCTCTATCTATGATTCTATAGTATGCATTTATTACCTTTACCCATAGGCTAGTAAACATTTGGTGCTATTGCTATCAGCTTCATCTTCATTACAAAGCTCTAAATATGTAAAAAAAGAATGTTGTTTTCTCACTTTCATTCCACACTTCTTATCCTTAGTAGCTGCATGCATAATCATAGAATCATCTCAAAGCTCTGTAACATATTTCTTGTTCTCCAAGATAATCTCTCCAATCTTTCTGCATTAATCTCCTCCCTATTCAAGAGAAGAAGTCTAAAGTCCTCTTAGAGAAAAATTGATCCAAATCAATACATTTCTTCCTAATTTCTTCCTCTAGCATCCATGTGGCTTCCAAGTTTTATATTCTGATCCATTATCAATAATTTGTTTCCCATTACACCTTGTGCCTTGTCATTTTGGATTCTCTAGTATCCACAATAGCTTTAATCTATGTTTCCTTTGTCAATGGTAATTCAGACACCTAGTCTTCATCATTTAGAGTTGAATATGTTTGTTTAACACCTTCATCCATAAAATCTTGGACCATAGTTGGTGTCGCCGCTACAAAAACCCCATCACAATGCTTGTGGCTAGGGTGTCTGTCGCAATTGCGACATCAACCACAAGCATTACGATGGGGTTGTTGTAGCGGCAACATCAACTGCCATTGCAATTGCCAAGGTTTCCATCATAATTGCGATGTCAGCCACAAGCATTGCAATGAGTTTGTTGTAGCAGTGACACCAACTGCCATCACAATTGCCAGGGTGTCCGTCACAATTGCAACGTCAGCCACAAGCATTGCGACGAGGTTGCTATCATAATAAAGTGGTTGCATAGTGACAGATAGGTTTCATAATTACGACGGTAGATGATAGACATCATAATTTGCAACTAAAAAACAATGACGTCTATTACTGTTGTAGTGGTGACAGATTGCTATCATAATTACAACACATAGCCATCACAAATCGATGCCAAATGTATTAGTGTCGTGATTTCCTTCATCCCCTAAAAGTGGTACCCAATATTGTGGGTTCACCCAGTAACATATCAATTTTTGTTTAGAAATAATGAATGCATGCATGGAAAAGAAAATTTTATTGGTTCACTAAATTATAAAAGTTTTATTTGGATATCTAGACCTTGAATAACTGATTCACCCCCCTCTTTGTTATTCTGAAAGAATTCCAACAACGGCCAGAAACAAAATACATTCCAATCCAAGATCCAGCTTCAAGTTTGGATTATCATCAATTATCTACCCTCAATCCCAAAAATTATGATTAAGACTCTACCTAAGACCCCTAAATATACTAATCTAAGCCACAAGTCAGTCCAGAACACCAAAAACTAAATTTAAATACTCGAAGAGCCACAAGTCAGCCTGCATTAGCTATTAAATGTCTAGAAATTGATATCTGAGAAAAATTATGATATCTTGAATTAGAACTCATGCTTAGAATTGTGGGTAGAATTTTAGGTTCTCTAAAAACCCTTAAATTCATAAAGGTTGATTCACCAAGGGTAAGTATGCATCCATCCCAAACGTCAAGCACAAAAAACTGTCACACAGAACTACCAAAAATTGATACTCTAGGAGAATTGCCATATCTCCCAACATATGAGGAATTAGAACTTGCAACTTTGACACAAGGAATTAATCTAGGTCCCCTTTGATCCTTGAAAAGTTTATTCTCTCATCCATTATGAAAAATTAGTTACATGGTTTGCAATAGGTACCCAGAAACTAGAAAACACAATTTTAATAGCAAGGTAAAAATCGAAAACATGCAGGATAACAATGCAACCTAGGATGCTCCTACATCAAAGAAGATTTCCATAGAATCTAGTAGCACATTATTAAGATCAACCTCAACACAAATCTGAGCATAAGAGATTACCTTTTGATATTGAGTCTATGTAGCCGAACCTACTAGTTTCCCAAGCAATAGTGAAATTGAGTGGAGAATATCCTCTCTCTAAAATTCCAAAGGTACCCTTAGTAGATGAACCCATACTAGTACCCAAGAGGGGATCTCCTTAGTAGAATTAAATCCTATGTAATAGGGTTTGATAAAGAGACCCACCTTATTCATGTCTATCATATTTAAAAAATTACTAGGAAGTAGTTATTTATAGCCAAGAGAATCTCCATGTCCCCCTTAGGATTCCAAATCTACTAAGCCCATGATTCCAACATTGGAAGAGAAAGAAAAAGGCCCAAAAACTTACAAATGAGTGCATGCTTGATCCAGTATTTGACATCCTCATAAATCTTCTCAGGTTGAATAACCAATACTGATCTATCCACCAAAACCCCACCCAACCCCCGTAGTCTCACCTCCCCTATCTCTAATAACCACCACTAGCAGATGGGATGCCACCTCACACATGAGCATCAACAAATTCCAAGGAAGAGTGGGTTAGGGAATGCATACCCTAGCCACCCTGATTGATGCACATAGCTCTGATGTCATCCTCTCACTTTCCAAGTGAGCTAAAAGTTGAATCAACTCTTGAGGTTCCTATTATCATGTATATGGAACTGGTTATGAATGGACAGATTCTCTTTATTAGATTTCAATCTCTCCAAATATGTTTATAGCTTAAAGTTAACTTCCTCATATGCATATCACAACTTATTAATTAATTGGGTATAATTAATAAATTAAGACTAAGGAAGTAATTATGAAACTAATTTAGAACCCAAATAACATCAAAACATCAAAAGATGGTAGTTAAGGTGATCAAACATATAGGAAAATAGGATATGATTAATTTTTTATACAATCAAACAAAGATTAATGATTAGCACATATGGTTTTAAAATACTAATGCTAACTTGTGAATCTAAAGTGCTTATATGTTGGTAAAAATAACAAAGATAGGTATAAATTAGACATATCTAACAGGAGCTCATTTCAGAAAGATTATTTGACAAAGAAGAGCAATCAAACTTCAATGTATTCCCAAAGACTAAATATAAAAGGAAGAATGCCCCTTTAATGACCCTACTATCCTAGGACAAGTGTAATTTATTTCAATTGATTCAAACTTTGAAAACTAGGGTATGCCCCTTTTAATTTGTAAATGTTTTATAGGGCTTGAGTCTCACGCAAGACTAGAAGTTTTCCTCTCTAGTCTTTCCTACTAGTGCTTGTTTGAACAAAGATATTGTAAAATTTATTTTAATAAATATATAATATAAGGCCTTGGTTGTTTACTGATCAAAATATTTAAAATTCTTGAATCAAATAAAATCTTATGTGAATAAATTAAATTATAAACAAGTGCCACATAGTGGCTTAGTACTTGCCTTTTTTTTTGGGTATAGATATAGTGTTAATTAGATAAATTTACTATAATATTTTAAATATTTTAATTGAATAAAAATTTAATTATAGTTTTATTATAATAATTGTAATAATAATAAAATATTATAATTATATATAATTATTAATTATTAATATTTAAGTATAATTAAAATTAAAATTAATTTTAATTTTAATTTTATTTGTAAATATAATTATTAATATATTTTTATTCTCATATGGTACTATTATATTTTAAATAAATTATAATATCAATATAATAATGTTTTTATAATAATATTTCACAAAAATTATATAATGTAAATATATATTTTTTCTAATATTTTGATTGAATGATAAAAATTACATTCTAAAATACTATAATATTAAAAAGTTCAAAAATCAGTTCAAAAATAATAAAATATATTAGAATTCAAGGTTACAAATAATTTCTACTAAATATAAAACTATTTCTATAGTCACAAACATCATAAAAGTTAGAAATTTCTATTCTAACTCAAAACAAAACAAAATAGAAGTTTGTTTTAAAAAAAAAAAATTTGATGAAATTTAAAAATTAGAAGTTTCTATTCTGAAAAAATTGGTCTTACAAACACATTTTTTTGAACTAATTAAATTCAAGCTAATTACAACTATAAATTACAAAATAAAGAATTATACACATGAATTTTTGATTCATCTAGTTTATTTAATGAATAATAATAAAATAGTTTGATTGGTTGAGCTTCATTAATTAATAGATTGCAACTCAATACAATAGTATTTGCCTTAAGGCAAGATCCTACAACACAACGGTAAATTGTGAGCCTCTTATCTAGGGGAAGTCTTAGGTTTGAGTCTACTTGAGCTTAACACATAGTAATAATTAATATCAACAAATAATAATAAAATGATAAATAATCTAGGCTTTGGCCCATTATCTATCAAAAAATAATTAAATTATAAATAATTTCTAATTTAACTAAAATAAAATTTATGTATTTTTAAAATAAGCAACAAATAATAACTAATTAAGTCAAATAAATAATTAAGACTTAATAGTAGAGATACTAGCTAAGTAAACTAAATAAATGCAAATATTTAAATAACATATTTTATCATTTTATTGTCAATGATTTTTAAGTTAATTAAATAAGGGAAAAACAAGAGTTAACAATGTAGATAATAGCTAATTAAATTAAATAAATATTAAAAATTAGAGTTAAAAGTGGAGTGAGATGAAAATCGATTGGCAAAGAGTTAACGATAGGGGCTGACAATTTTCTAGTCTAAAAAATAATTTTATAGGAACAAAGTTCTCACAAATAGCCCATTAACTAAATAAATATATAACAACTTTGTGGTGCATGTTGAATTGACTAAAAGAATGGTAAAAGATTATTAAAACAAAGAGAGATACAAGAGGGAGCGCTTAGCTAGGAGCTCTATCCCTACTAATAAGATCATTGAACTTAGTAGATAATTGAGGGGGTAATTTCCCCATATCCATAATATTCAAGTCATGCACAAGATCAAAAGCCCATTTAGCCAAACAATCAGCAACTCAATTCCATTTCCAAGGAATGCAAGTAAATTGAATAGACTCTAGAGCTCTACAAAAGAGGAGAATCTAATTCACAACTACAACCAGATGCCAACTACCATCTGTAGGTGCCTTCAAAGTAAGAAGTTTCACAACCACTTGGGAGTCAGACTAAAAAATAATCATGTGTCATCCTCTCAAAAAACATTGTTCCACATGTAAAATTCCTAGATCCTTCATAAGATTGTTAGTATGACAACCCTTATGCACTAAAAAAAAAAATTGGACGTTACCAAAGCTGTGATGAGCCACTCCCCCAATACTAATAGGATCGAGATTCCCTAGAGAAGAGCCACTAGTGTTGACAATTAGAACTTCATGTGGAGGAGGAGACCAATGCCCCTCATGATTCACCTAATGCTTCACCTACTACCAAGTCTATTTAGGCCAAGTGTGGAATCATTGGCCCATAGCCACTGGAGCCCCGTTATAAAGATAAAAATTGAGGTGATTGCAAATGGAAAGGTTTCCAAGTGTCATACCCTTGTCTAACACACACTTAGCCTGAATTATCTCCTCTTGAGAATGGGTAATCTTCCACCAAAGTTGCAAGATTCCAATCTAGACATTCTTCAGTTCCTCTCTAACCAAATATGCCAAAGAATAAAGGAAGGACCAACTATCCACATATCTTGAAGAGGAGAGGAAGTAGAGGGGGTGCTCCCCAAGTGAACCAAGAAAGAACATAAGGAAGGAACATGCCAATAATTTTTTCCCCAAGCATTCCTCCAAAGATGCCAAATCTAGATAGAAAAAGAACATTGGAAGAAGAGATGGGAGACAGACTTCCCTTTGTTATCACAGAACACACAAATCGAGGGTACCTAGAACCCATGCTTACAAATATTTTCCCAGCTAAGACACTGGTTATGGACTACCAACCACAAGAAAAAAATTATATTTGGACAAAGAAAATTTATTCCATTATTTATTTAAAATATTACCTTATTAAATTGGAATGTAAAATAATAGGAATGAAAATGTTAGGTTGTAATTATTGAATGGTAAAGCTACTTAAAAATAAAATTAATTATTCCCTTGGATGAAGTGCTTTTCTTAAGATATGACTTTAGCTAGTTATTCCCTTGGTTGATTTTTATTGAAAAATTAATTATAGAAATATGGATTATTAAGTTCTGGTTGTAATCTAATTGTTATTTTTCTTGCATAAAATGGTACGGGAGGGGTATTGAATGTGGAATAATAGAGAAGGGTAGAATTGGAAATAATGTGTATTTCATTCTATCTACCAGTTCTATTTTGGTCTTTTAAATGCTTTTTCAAAAGCCACTTTGTGTGTATGTATTTTATGCTTGATTATTATTTCATCTCCCTGCCACATATGTGTTTATGTTCTACATGTTAGGCATATAAATTTTTAGATACTAATTATAAGTTAAATTATTTTGTATAAGGTAAAATAATAATTTTGTGTGTGTATATATATGTTGGAACTATAAGAGGAGTAACTGAAAGGGAAGGGTTGAATCAGTTACCACAAAAATAAATCCTAGATCCCTTAGATGTCAATACAAAACATTAACTCTACTGAAACTATTGTCACTCGATTAACACACGGGCACTCAGTTAACACTAACAATATGTTGTAACTTGGCAAGAACTGTTATATCAACTGTAACTCAACAAATATTGAACATGCAGATCTTAAGATATTAATTGTGATTAACCTTATTAACTTAGTTTCATACACATAAAAGAAATAGCACGAACACAAGTGACACCAAGATTTAATGTGGAAACCCAATTTGAGAAAAACCACCAATTGCAACTAGTTACTATTTTTCACTCTTCTAAAGTGAGCCCTATTAGGAGGCAACCCTGTTAAAGGTTACAAAATACACTGTTAGGTGTGACCCTTTAAGAGGATTTAATCACCCTATTAGGAGTGGCCTTGTTAGAGGTATTTAGATACTTCAATCTAAAAATTCCACCTTGTTATTGTATGCCTAAATTGTGAGCACACTTCTATGAGTCGTTATATCCAAGATTGCTCAAGAATGAGGTCTCAAATGGTGGCTCACAACCCTCTATTCATAGAGTGCAAGAGTTTATAATGGAGGCCCTTAGTTTGACCTAGTTTGTGCCCATGCAAGTATATTGTAAAATAAGAGATTCAAAGATCAAAATATGCATGCAAATGAAGATGCAAGCTAATGTAAATGATAACAATGCAAGAAAGGAAATCTAATCTATGAAAGGAAATAACAATGCAAGATTAATCTATGAAAATAAATATGGATCTAAGCTAATATGAGAATGCAAGGATGCATCATGATGATGAAAGCCAAGGATGCATGAGAGAAGAAGACAATAAGATAGAAGTTCTCCACAAAAAAGCTTTAATGCTCAAACTCCCGCTCCAAAAATCACTCTCTAAACCTGCAACATAACAATAGCATAATCATGGATGTCAAAAATGAGGAGAGGGCTCTCCCTTATAAAAAAGAATGGACAATTAAGATTAAGAGGCAACAAGATTTAATCAAGGGTGGAGAAAGAATGATCCATGTGAGACAAAATTCCACCAATGAGAAAAGGGGAGGAAAATTAAATGGAATCCCACTTAGAAATATGTGCATTTAAGTGTAGATGAAAAAAGAATTTATTTAATTTTTATTTATTTTATTTCTTTTTTCTAGTGGGATTTTATTTAATTAAAAGGGAGCAAGTTCTTTTAATTAAATAGAAAATATTTAATTAAATTAAAAGAGGGGTTTTTCTCTTAATTAATTAAATGTGGATTAATTATTTGATTAAAACAGAGGTTTTATTTTAATTAAATAAGACTTAGAATAAAATAATTAAACCTTAGGAAATGTTGAAATAATTGAATTAATTACAATTTGATCAAAGAAATTGGTTTGAATTGATTTAATAAAATATCACAAACCATTGATTTAGGAAATTTGATAAATTGAATAATGGAGGCCCATAGTCTAGGCAACCATTTTAAGGTGAATACATTTTGCCCCTCTTTGACTAATGTGTGATCAATTTAGGAACACATATAGTCAAAGAAATAAATTAAAGTGTGAGATTTATTTGGGATCATAAAACAACCTAGATGTGTGGTCGATTCGAGAACACATCAGGACAAAGAATACAAATAAATTTTGACTTAAAGAAGTTGAGGATAAAATTGATAAAAATGAATCAAAAATTGAAGTTGATAGGTATTTCCCCCTCATGATCGAAATCAAAATGAGATAGAGGAGAAATAGAAAATTGATTAATTTGATCAAATCGAACAAAACATAAAGTGCTTGATGTAAGACAAAAGATATAAGGATCACAGAACCAAAGTAGATCATCAAGCATGAAAAATTATGCCCCAAAGGTGAATTATAAGAAAAGAAGTGGGGTGAAAGAAATTGGAAGGTAGAAATTTGGAAGATATGGAAAGAAACAGAACAAAGAAAAGAAATTGTTTTGTAAGAAATAGAATGCCCCAAAATCAATCAATAGTTTAAGATAGAAATTTCAATTGAGATCATGTAAGAAGATAAGGAAATGGAGATGAAAACATGATCATAGTTGATTAAAATTCCACAAGAAAGATGAAGGGAAAACCCTATTAAACTCATAATGTAGCCTAAAAATGAAAACTAACATGAAGTTTAATAATGGAAGCTACATGAAAATGCAAAGGTGTACTTGCAATAGAGCAATTGTAACATAGGATTTTGTGTTCATCATTCATTAGAGAATGTAAAAGAACTTATTTTCATCATTGAGCCAATATTAACAGACATTGGAAAATGATACAATCATCACTAGTCACAAATGCAACTATGAAGATTTGAATGTGATTTATAGTGGATTAGAATGTGGAAATATTCTAACATAAGCATAAAAGACATAAAGGTCAAGATGACCTCAGTATTAGATTACCTAATTTAATGTAGAAAAATCAAGCTCACATCAAGGCATAGATGCCAAGATGGCCACAAGAATAGTTGTGCAAAAGCAATCAAGGATGATGCCTCAGATCTCATAAGTGTTTCAAGGGGACAACAAGAGACACTCTAGAGTTTCAATACCACACCACAAGTAGAAAATAAATAAAAACATGCCCCATGTCCCAAGTCCTCTAGTTATACATCCCGGAGAGACTTATTAGACAAGGATACTCAATGAAAATCAATAATAGTCTGCACACAAAGAAAATATCATGACGTAGGTCAAGCATTAAGTGTTTGTGTTAAAAAATTTAAGTGTGTTAACTGATATTGAGTTCCAAAAATAAGGATTGAATGCTTGCAAGCACGTAAGGTCACATGATGAAACTAGGTAAGACCAAATTGGTAAGTCTTAAAAAATACTCGATGTCAAGGGTTGTATTGAAAAATACAGTTGGGGTGGTGTTGAAAAATACCATTTGCAAGGTTTCCTAAAGACTAACATAGCCAAGAGACCAAAGCCAACACTATTATGCCCCCTAGACAAAGATAAAGACCAATTCCATACTAAGGAAACAAGTAGAAGGAATGATGGAGAAAGGCTAAGTATCGAAGATACGCACTAAGAAACAAGGGTGCAAAGGCCTCAAGTAGTGCCCGTTTCTAGGTTTCCACTACTTGGATTATTATTATTATTATTATTATTATTATTATTATTATTATTTTTGGAATATATAATATTTTTAGAGATACATCAAAGCACTTATTACTAAGATGATCATTTTTTTAGGACATTTTCCAATTTTTAGAATTTTGATAGTTTATCTTTTTTTTGTATTTTTTTTAGGATCAATAAATATTTACAAAGATGCCCCTAGACAGAATGGGCATCATGAATAGAACTTCTTTAGGTGCAAGACATTGATAGGATCAAGGAGCTGCTCTCCCTCTGTTGTAGACAACAAATAGGCACCAAACCCAAAAGTTGTTGTAATAATGTAAGTTCCAAGCCAATTAGGTTCAAATTTACCCTTTTTATATCTATTATGTTGATTCTTAGGATTTTCACATGGGATAAGATCTCCCACCTAGAATTCTCTAGGGTGAACCTTTTTGTTGAATGTTTTTGACATGCACTTTTGATAGACCCTCATATGGTCAAATGATGCTTGGCATTTCTAATGTAGAATTTCTAACTCTTGAAATCTCATGGCATAGTAGTACTCATCTATAACTAGACCTTTGAGGGAAACTTTGAGTGAAAGAATCTTGACCTCTAAAGGTAACACTACTTTAGCACCATATGTAAGAGAAAAAGGAGTAGCCCTAGTAGGAGTGTGAATACTCATTATATAGGCCCAAAAAGGTTGATTTATTTGTAAGTTTCAATCTCTACCATTCTTATGAACTATTCTATGCAAGATTTTGAGAATGGTTTTATTTGATGCTTCTGCTTGACCATTTACTTGTGGGAAGTAAATGTACGACCAATGTTGTTTAAGGTCCTTATTTTTAATTTGGCCTCCTTTGTCAGTAATAATCTTGAAAGGAACTCCATATCTACATATAATATGATTTAGAATAAATAGAGAAACTATCTTTCCTAAGGCAACAAAAAGTGGGACAACTTCTACCTATTTAGTGAAGTAATTAGTAGCAATGGTAATGAACTTGTGTCCACATGATGAGTTGTGATGAATTTTCCCAACAAGATCAAAGGCCCAATGCTGAAATGGCCAATGAGAGATAGAAGGAATGAGTTCCTTGCCTAGAGCATGTATCAAGTTACCATGTTTTTGACACTTTTCACATGACTTTTCAAAAGCTATTGCATCAATCTACATCGTGGGAAATATTACCCCACCCTAAGAAACCTTTGAGCCATGAAAAAACCATTGGAATGTCCCCCATAGATGCCCTCATGGATGTCAACTAACGCTTGATCAGATTCTCCCTTTTCTAAGCATCTAAGAAGTGTTCCATCTAGACCCCTCATATACAAATCACTAGAGATAAGGGAATGGTGAGAAGAATTTTGAATAAGGTTTCTACATTTAGATTGGTTAAAGGTTTCAGGTAAAATGCCATTACGAAGGTATGAATAAATGGCACTATAATGGGATGAAACAACCAACAAGGGTACAAACTAGTACAATGTTTGATATCCATTCAACATAGTCAATAGCTCTTATGAATTTTTCACCAAGGAGTTTCTCTAATTCTACCTTGACTAGGAGAGCTATGTGAGGATGCATCTTTCTCAATTTCTACTTAACTAGTTTAACACATGGAGCTATGGATAAATTATGCATAATAACATTAGTGTCCAACTCTGGCATATTTGAATAAGTCCATGCTAAATTGATCTTCTTTTCTTGTAAGAACTTAGTGTAGGATTCTTTTTCTTGTGATGACAATGACTGAGCCAAATGTACCATTTATAGAGCTTCATCCATACCCAAATTGAATGCTTGTGTTGGTTAAATAAGCATTGAAGATCTATCTTGAAAATAACTAGGGAGAAAATCAAGTACCTCATCCTTAGGTTCCTTAGAGAGGTTTTCACCCTTGAATATGTCCTTTCTTTTTACCTTTTTCAATTCTAACACTGCCATATAGTTGTTTTCATTGTCAAAACTCCTATTCTTTTTATTTTATTTTATTTTTATTTTCTAACTAAGGTACTTGATGTCTAGATCTATCATGTTGGTAGCTAGTTCACTGGTGGAAGATACTATGGGTTCAATGGTATTCAAATAGTTGGCTATCTCATAATCATTTTCAAACATTAAAAGCTCAATTTCATGATTGTGTTGGGACCAATCAATCAAATCAGGATGAACAAGGGGCAAATCAATGATTGGTTCAAGGTTATGAATGTGAATGATATCTTTGGTGACTAAAGAGTCAGATCCAGTCAAGTAACTTCCTAAACTACCCAAATTGGGTTTTGCCCTAACAAATGAAGAATCGTCCACTAAGGTAACATGTGAGTTCAAATCATCTAATCCTACACGTGAATCATCAACTAGCTTGGGTTGAGAACTATATGTATGAACAACATCAATATCCATATCAACTTTAGAAGGCTCTGAGAGGGAGTCCCATTCATACTCATTGGAATTTGTTTTAGAATCTTGACTAGGATGCTTACACCATGAAGGCTTGGGATGCCTAGATGTGGAAGCCTCAATATCATCAAGGGTCACACTCTCTTGTTCTAAATTTGCAATTGTCTCATGAGATACTAGACTATCTAAATTTCCCCAAAGGAGATTAGTAGAAGGGACCCAATCTTCACACATATCTTGCTGATTTTCCAAATTAGGTATATACTCTTGTTCTTCTTCACTATCTAACTTATCAAGGATAGGAGCAACATTCTTATTGTGATTCGCATATCCTAGGCCAACTAGCTTCTTAGACTTGCATTTGAAAAGACCATGATCAAGGGTTTGGCTCTAGCATCCAATCTATTACTAAGAGGGCCATGTCCAAGATAGCCCATATTCTTGACAAAAGTATACCCTCTTCCATAAGCTCTAGGAGAAGGAGTGAAGTGCTCATTGTGCATATACTTCTCTTCTCTATAAATCCAACCTCTAATAGCCACATCTTCTTTCTCATCTTGAATAGGCATTGATGACTGTACAAATGTGTCAAATAATGACATAGCTAAAGAGGAAGATTCATCTCTTGTGAAGGTTTACCATAAGACCTAGGTGAAACTAGTAATGTATTGAGGGAGTTGAGTTGATATCCCCCCATGCCAAGGTCGATGGATTTGAACTTGTCTTTACATTCAGCTAAAGTTGCATCAAAATCATCTACTTCTCTATTGAGGGGAACATAAGTACTTGCTGAAATCAAGTTAATAGACAAAGTATTATCCCTAGGTATACAAATCTTTGTTCCATTGTAAGGGAACTTAACACACTAATGATCAGTAGATGCCACTACTTGCATATCATGAATCCATGGTCTACCAAGTAAAATATTATATGCAAGGGGTCCAACATCAATTATTTAAAAATATATATATTTTTCAATAGGACCAATCCTAACAGGATGGATGACCAACCCCTTTGAACTTCTCTCTACCTCATCATAGGCTTTGATAATAATCTTCCTTTTGGTATCAATAAATTTTTCAAAATAACCTAATGTATTTAAAAGACTCAAAGAAAAAATATTAAGCCTAGGACCCCCCTCTATCAACATGTGCCTAACATGAGTTTTATGGATCATGACCTCAATATGAAGGGCAAGATTGTGTGGATGGCTCAAAGATTTATCATCTTCCTCTAAAAAGGAAAGGTAATGTGGGTTAGCAATGTGATTAACCATGTTCTAGAATTGATCGACATCTAAATTGTTGGGGACATTCACCATGCACAAAGAATCATTAAGGACTTGTTTGTATCTTGGAGACAACTCTAAAATCTTGAAGATTAAAATTTGAGTGGGGATTCTTTGCAATTAATCAACAAGATTATAATTTTACCTAGGATTAACCACTAGTCTTGAAGGAACATACTTGGATTGTACTTGTTTTGGCTTACTTGGTTGGTTTGAACTAGGTCCTTTGACAACAAGGGGACCTTGACTTCGCATAACAACATTGAGACTTTGGGAAGACACTTCCTTAGGTTTACTTGACTATTTTGAATTGGGTCCTCTAATGACAAGGGGGCCTTGAGATGAATCTCTAGAGTAAGAACCCCTTAGCACCAAAATAGGTTTTTCACCAAGGATAGGAGAACTCAAATTTAAATCATAACCACTAGGATCTTTATCTTCCATCACAATGACACTTTCTTCTACAACCTCAAGCATATTGATAACATTTGCATAAGTGTAATTGATTTTAGCCTTGCCATTCTTAGATTGGGAAGATTCTCCTTTCTCATACTTTGGAAAAGGTTCTTTGAACACTATATGATCAACATTGGTATTTAATCCATCTATTCAAGTTTTTCATTCTCATTAAGATCTTGAACAATATGCTTAAATCTCCCATAGTTTTCAATATCATGTCCAATGCTATTGTGAAGTTTGCAATAGGCCTTCTCATCCCACCACCATGGCTTAACTTTAGGTATGCAGAACTTTGTGGCATCATAAGGGTATACAAGATTATGAGGAAGGAGATTCATAAATATCTATTCATATGACTCACCCAATTGTGTAAAGTTGTGTTTCTCTCCTTTAGGCCTTTATTGATATCTTGGCTCATTACTTTGTTGATTGGCACTAGCCAAATGGAGAACAACTTGGTCTTTAGGCTTAGAGGAATCCACAACTCCATCGCTAACCACTTTTTTGTTCATATTCCAATATGTGTTCTTTCCTTTATCCTTGTTATTTTTGTTGTTATCCTGACCATTGTTGTTGTTATTCTGACCATTGTTGTTATCATTTCCATTTTTTTGTCAAAATACCTTTCTCTCTCAAAACATCCTCAATTCTAAATGCAGCTTCAACCATGGTATCAAAGGACTCAAAAACCATCTTGTTAAGTTACTTCATCTCAAGAACCATGTTACTAATGAGTATTTCAATATTTTCTTTCTCAAGAATAGTCCTAGAATAGTGAGAGCATTGTTGTCTCCATCTTTACAGGAAAGTAACAAAGGATTATCCTTGATTTTTCATTGTTTGACATAAGTCCAATAGTGATATAGATCGTGAAAGATTGTATGCAAAGTGTTGAACAAATCTCTGAATTAACTTAGGTAACATCTTAACAAGATGAGTTGTATTGGTAAACCATTTCATAAGGTATGCATCCTTGGAAATAACCTCATAAGGTATGAGTCCTCATGATGAAACTCAAAACTCATACTATAGAACTGATGCACATGATCATTCAAATCCCCATTTCCATCATATTTGTCATATTGGGGGATCTCAATTTTTCTAGGAAAATCTTTCATGTCAACACTCTTATCAAAAGGATTAGGACAAATGGAATCAAGTGAAAGAGAACTCTTGGGTGCCGATATTTGCTTTAGTTGTTTGTTCAATTGGTCAATTTCTTCTTTCATAGAGGGATAATGCTTTTGAATCTTTTTGTCTACATCAAAGTTGTAAGGGAACTTAGCACCCTTGTTGATTAAATTTTGAAAGCATGCATCTCTATTTTGTTCCATATATGCTTCCATATGTTTATGAAAATGTGGATCTTGTTGCATAGCCATGAAATCATAAGAATTGTGGTCAAAGTTTGAGCTACCACCTCCATATTGTGAACCATGATGAGCATGTTGTGAAGGTTGTCTTGAAACTCTAGGAGGTGTTGGTCTTCCATAATCATCATGTTTTGAAGCTCTCCTTCCTCTAGGACTAAAAGATGGTGAAGATGTTCTCCAATGTTTTCCATTTCATGGAGTCTTAGGAGGAATGAGTGAAGGAGAGTTGTTTCCACCACCAATTTGCACATTGTTGAATTTATTATCAAGTTGTGGATCCATGAGAAGGTCTTGTGCTTCTTGATGAGCTTTCTTTTCCATCTGAATCATAACTTTCCTTTCTTCCTTTAGGCATCTAAATTGTTCTTCCTTCTTATCTTGTTCCTCCAGAAGAGCTTTTCTCTCACAATCAAGTACTTTGAGTCTATCACTCGCATAATGTAAAGGTGTCATGAGTGGTGTACATGGTCTTGACTATCTAAATCAGTTACCAATAAATGTTTCATTGACACAAGCACTAGAAGGCTCACTAATTTGATCATACTATTGGGATTTCCCTTCTTGATAGGTATAATGTTTACCTTTCTCAACCCTTTGGTGTATGTATCCTCAATATGGGTTAGGTTGGTCTATTTTCACAAGTGGAATCACCACTCAAAAGGTCAACATAGTATTCACCACTTTGATTCTTCTTTTGTGGAGCCATTATGAAATTCATATCTATATCTGAGTGAGGTGATGTTAAGGGTATAATCAAATCATTAAGGTCACTACTAGGGTCAAATAAAGCTTCTGGAATATTCTTAGAAGAGTGAACAAACACAAGTTCTTTTCCCTTACATATTTGATGATTTTAAACTAAAGGTAATTGTTTAAAGACAACTTGAGGTCACTTTTCTTGATCTACTTGATATCTTATTGTAATTAGCATGAAAGAAAAGGTATTAGGTGATAGGATAACCCTAAGAAACATTGGTACCAAACTAGGATAGTAAGAGCACTCACTTGTCCAAAAGAGATGTGATAAGATAGAATTTTGCAATAGGCATAAACCAACACTGCCAGAGAGATTTTGACAACTTTGGGTGAATACCATAATACATATGGACTAGGAGGATGATTTACCCAAATATTAAAAATGATTAAAATTGTTTTTTTATGAAAGTGGATGGACAAGAGATTACTAAGACTCTCTAAGCATAATATCAAAGAATCCAAAGGTACATCTTTCTCAACAAGGATGGTCTCTAACTCACCAACTCCAAAAAAGGTCACTAATTAAAGGGGTCAAAGCATAATAACATAAGGTGCAAACAACATTCTAACAATGGGGTAAGTAGCCTAATCTAAATCAGATCAACCTAGAGAGACTAAAAATAACATGATGGAAAAGTAGTTTGATCATAAAGTCTCAACTCAAGAACTCATATTTTATTTGTTTATCCAACTAGGTGTGATAAATTTTGAATCATGAACCAAGCACACAAGACAACAATTAGGAATTTCAAGAAAACATCTTCAAACAACAAGCAAGGGATAAAGCAACCTTGCACATAACCAAAAATAGTGTCATAGTATCAGTCTAATCCCTAGAACCACCACTGTGTATGTTCTCAAAATGTTTTCCAATCATGCACATAGTCATAGAAAAGAAAATTTGGTAGCACTATGGTTCTTAGTAGTATTCAACTTTGCAGCTTTTGCAATCTAGAGTGGGCAAAATCCAATCTTGGTGGGACAAGGTTTTGACATATTCCAAGAATTTAATCATTTGGAGATATTGAGGAGATCTGACAAGCCAAAAAAAGACTACACCCATGAGGATTTCCCCCACAAGGACAATTATATAGTGTTTTCTACTACCACATTGAAAATAGCTATTACTACTTGAGGTTTTTTCCACATGGTTGACCCAAAAAAGGGAATGTATACTAATGTTAACCCTCTCTAATCAAGGAAGACTCACAAATTTGTACCACATGGGGACTTGGTTTGGATTCAAGGGTTCCAAGTTTTTGATGTGCCCAAAAGGGAACAAAGCATACTCCTCTAGCCTCTTCAACTTATCCAAACATAGAAAACAAGATTTTTTGACATGCTAATTTAAAATCACCTCACCAATTTTTTAAAAAATCCAACAACAAACACCACCAATCTCAAAAGAGAAAGTACTAATGGATGCTGAGGACAAACCCAAGTGAAATAGTGAGATAATAACAAATATCCTTCCCTACCTAAAAGCAGATCTATTGTCAAGAAGAGCTTCACATGTAAGGCAAGTAAATGAAGTACATTCCCTCAATAACTCCATAAATAGTTCATAGGGCCTAATTACTATGTGAAACACATATGCGTGAAAGTAAATCTAGATCCAATTTTGGAGCACCAAATCAAGTGTGAATCTATGAAAGCATGTAAAATCACTCAAGCCAAATATATGAGAGGGTTCATTTATTTGACAAATCCAAATGTTATAGAGATTAAAAAAAAACATGGTAATCTTTTCAATGCATCTTTTCTCTATTGTACCCTTCATTTACACTTGAATGCTCACTCACAACAAACAAAGCAACAAGCAAAACAAGCAAACACAAGATATGTAAAATATATCTAACTTATGCAAAACTAGGGTTAGATTTGAAAATCCAATTTTAAAGAGTGATAATAACTAGAAAAAAAACTCAAATGAAAGGTCACATCATGCATTGATCCATATGAAAATTAAATGCAAGCTATTCATTAAATGTCCTTTTTTAATATTGATTTTTGACCTAGTTAACAAGATTGGACCTATATAATATGAATTCAAATACAAAATCCTAAATGTAGAAAAAAGACCCCTATCAAAAATTAGAGAAATTTTAAAAATTGTTAGAATTTTGAAAAGATCTTTTCAATTGTGCCCTAGGGAGCTATTTTTTCAAAATAGATCAATTTTTGCAAATCAAATTATTGAGCCTTAATATGGTCTCTAAAATCAAAACACAAAGAACCAACCCTATTTAGAATTTAGAGACAAAATGCTAATTTGTGCCCTAAAATTATTTTCATAAGAAATCAAGAAAAATTTAGAAAAATTAGAAAAGACCTCAAAAAAATCTAACATTTTCATTGAAGCTTCTCTAATATATCATCAACATAAAAAAAAAAAAATTAGGTCAAAACAACAAGCCATTTGGGAGATATGATCAAATCTTTAAGTTCTAGGGTTTTTTAATCTCCAAACAAATCTGCATAAGGGGGTTAGCTCCAAAAAATGTTAAAACTAGCAAATAAAGGTGGGTTGCCCCATGGTGGGTGCCAAAGAATATATGCCTAAAATGTGATCACACTTCTATGAGTCATTATATCCAAAATTTCTCAAGAATGAGGTCTCGAATGGCATCTCATAGCTCTCTATTCATGGAGTGCAAGGGTTTGTAATGGAGGCCCTCAATTTGACTTAGTTTGTACCTATGCAAATACACCATAAAATGAGACATTAAAATATCAAAATATGCATGCAAATGAAGATGCAAGCTAATCTAAATGATAACAATGAAAAGCAATGCAAGAAATAAAATCTAATCTATGAAAGGAAATAATAATGCAAGATTATCTCCCTCCTTTATCTCCAATTTCTACCAAAAGTAGGGTCAAAGCTGACGTTGGGATAAACCCCAAGGGAGCACGAAGAAAGAGCTCAAATCAGCTTCTACAAGAAGAAACAAAAAGGAACCTGGCAGATGGGAGCTAGAGAACCATCAAATATTTCTCGGGAAGTAAGAAATGAAAGTCATTTCATGGAATATAAGGGGCTTAAATGGGGATCATAAATAGGATCTAGTCAGAAATATGATTAGAGACCATAGACCTGATTTTCTAATGATACAGGAGACTAAGATGAAAAGGGAGTTGGTTAAGAGGATATCCTTCAATAAAGATTTTAGCTATGAAGCCTCAAATTTTGAAGGTGCTTCTGGAGGAGTACTAATCGTGTATAACTCTAGGGCCTTCAAGTTATCTACTCTTTTCAGCACTCACAATGCTCTTCTGTGTGAGGTTTCTCACATCCATAGCAATGATTCCTAGCTTATCCTAAACCTGTACGCCCCCAACACCAAGAAGGAAAGAAATTATTTTTGGTTCAAGCTCCATAACATCATTTCCAATTGCAATGTTAACAAAAGGATTATCATGGGGGACTTCAACTCGCCTCTCTCTGATGCTGAAAAATGGGGGGGTCTTGCCCCGAATCAGGATAGTAAGCATGACCTTGCATTGTTCATTCAAAATCTTGCCTTCTTGGATATGGACCTTCAACGGGGAAGTTTCACTTGGTCTAATAGGAGAGTTGGGGGAGATAGCATTCAGGTTCGCCTCGACAAAGCTCTCTTATCTCCTGAATGGATTCTTTCCCATTCTTACATATTATCCCTCCTCCCAAGGGTGGGTTCTGATCACTCCCCAATTTCTCTCTCTTTTTCCCCCCTGTCTAACAAAAGGGCCTTCCCTTTTTTCTTTGAGAAAATGTGGCTTTCCTATCTAGCGCTGGAAGGAAAAATCTCTTCTTGGTGGAACTTTGAGGTAGATGGTACTGCTATGTACAAAGTTTCCTAGAAGCTAAAAAATGTGAAAAGGAACATTAAATCTTGAAAGAAAACTAACTTTGGCCACATTTTATAGGAGAAATATGAGAAAACAGATCAGCTCAATTCTATCTAGGAAGAAATCTAGCTCTCTAGATATAATGCTCACAACAGGAAGGAGGAAAAGGAAATCCTCTCGGATTTGCATAACATCATATCTAAGGAAGAGCTTTATTGGAAACAAAGATCTAGAGTTAGCTAGTTGAAAGAAGGAGATCGTAACACCAAATTTTTTCACCTGACCAACCTTAAGCATCGGGCTAACAATAGGATATCTAATATCAAAAAGGGCTAGGTTCTAGTTTCTAAGGAAGAAGAGATAGCGAAGGAAGCTGTTTGTTACTTCTCCTCTCTCCTCATAGCTGATCCCTCCCTCTCTACATCTGATCAAGAGGATATCTTGGCAGCCATCCCCCCCCTACTGCAAGATCATCACAATTCCTTGCTAAAAGCTATCTCCACCCTGGAGGAAATTCACCAGGCCCTCTTTTCCCTCCTGGGGGATAAAGCTCTAGGCCCAGATGGTTTCCCTACCTTCTTCTTTTAGACTCATTGGAATGTGGTTAAGAAGGATGTGGTAAAGGTGGTTCAAGAATTCTTTGGGGCTAGGAATCAGCTCAAAGAACTTAATGGTACTTTTCTAGTCCTCATCCCCAAGATTCTGGGAGCTGACTCTTTGGACAAATTCAAACCCATTAGCCTCTGCAACTTATTCTAAAAGATCATTTCCAAGGTTCTCACTTCCAAACTCCTTAGCATTCTTCCCCTGATCATCTCACCCCGGCAAACTGGCTTTGTCCTAGGCAAGAAAATTCTTGATTCCATCGTATCAGTTCATGAAGTCATCCACTCTCTTGAGGCGAGCAATAAGGAAGGTTTCCTTCTCAAACTGGACTTGTCTAAAGCTTACGATAGGGTCAACTAGAAGTTCCTCTTTGCTATCCTTTGGGCCTTTTGTCTCGATGCTCAGGTATGCAAGCTCGTCTCTCAGCTCTTGTCTTCTCACTCTTTGTCTGTTCTAGTTAATGGTCTCCCCACTCCTTTCTTCTCCCCCTCAAGGGGTTTAAGGTAGGGTGACCCCATATCTCCTATCCTTTTTGTCATCTTGGCGGAATGCCTGGGAAAAATCATCTAGATGAAGATCTAGTATAGGAGTTTGAAAGGTCTAAGGCCTTCTTCGAGACCCTCTACTTTCACCCACCAGTAATTTTTGGATGACACTATCTTGGGTGGTGAAGCCACTATTCGGGAGGCTAGGAATTTCAAAAGCATTCTGAACTCCTACACTAAGGGCTTAGGATAGGCTATCAATTTGGATAAGAGTTTAGTTTTCTTCCACAATATGCCTTTTTAGAGAGGCAGAGGAAAATTGCTCACATCCTGGGATGTGGCATCGGGTCCCTACCAATGACTTATCTTGGGCTACATCTTGGAACAAAACCTTTGGATTCCTTTTGGATCAGCATTATAGACAATTTCAATAGAAAACTTGCAAGTTGGAAAGGGGCCACCCTCAATCAAGCTGGCAAATGCTCTCTGGTTAACTCCATTCTCCAGAACTTCCCTACCTATGCCCTCAGTCTTTTTAGGAATTCTGTTAAGTTTGCAAAAAGAATGGAGAGGAGTCAGAGGGATTTTATCTAGACAAGGACTGATGACCACAAGAGATACCACCTGGTTGCATGGGACCTAGTCTGCCAGCCCAAAAGCTAGGGTGGTCTTGGTATTTGAAAAATTTCTTACCTCAATCAATCCCTTTTAGCTAAACATCCTTGGTGCATCTTCCAAAGCATAGGTGTTTGGAGGATATTCTAGCTGAGAAATATCTGGGTAGACTGTCTCTTAACTCCATATTTCAAGGGGCTGAGCTACCAATAGGATCCCATATTTGGAATGGGATCTTGAAGGCCCTCCCCCTTGCTAAATCTAGAGCTAAATGGAAAGTTGGAATGGGAGACAAAATCCTTTTTTGGAAGGATAGCTGGTTGTGTCAGGAACCCCTCATTAATCATCCCATATTTGGTAGGTGGGCTGATCAGTGTATTGGCAGATATAGTTTGATGGTAAGGAACTACAAAAATGTAGTGAATGGCACAATCTAGTTGAACTTTAGCAAGGCCTCAAGCCTTTAATGTCCTCTTTGAATGCCATCTTCATCAACCAAAATGGCGACTCTTTAGTTTGGGGAGATTCTTCAGGGGGTCTTTACTCTGTGGCCACTGGCTATCTATCCCTTATGAGTAAAGAGGAGAAACCTATCTAGGCCAAAGCCTGGATCCCTGGGCTTACACCTAAGATAAACATTTTATTTTGGCTCCTCCTTCAAGATAAAATCCTCACCCAGGATAATTTAGGAAAGAGAGGCCAAATCTTACCTAATAGATGTTGCCTCTATAAGCAAGATCTAGAAATGATTAATCATCTATTCATCCACTGCCCCTTCTCCTCCAAGGTGTGGAGCCATCTGACTACTAACCTAGACTTCAACTGGTGCCCTCCAGCTTGCATCTAGGATTTCTTTAGTCAGTGGAGAAGCCACCACCAAGGTTTGAATTCTCAGTTATTGAGCTCCTAGATCCTCCCACACTTCTACTAGGGAATCTGGAAGGAGCACAACAATAGGATATTCAGAGATAGAGAAGCCCCTAAGGTTTTAATAGCTAAGAAAAGTGAAAACCTTATGACAGAGAACTATGCCATAACCAAAGAAGGAGACATAAAGGTTGGAGGGAATAGTAAAGCTAGGAAAGAAGACAGGATCAAAAGAAGACAGGAGGCTATTTGGTCTTTTCCCTCTAAGAACTGGCATAAAGCCAATTTTGATGGGGCAGCCAAGGGGAATCTAGGTCTAGCTAGATGCAAAGGTATCATAAGAAATAATTTGAGAGGTGGCATTGCTACTATCTCTTCTCCTATTGGCCACCAAACCAATCATCTAGCTAAAGCCAGTACTGCTAGGTTCACTATTAAGTTGGCCCTGGCCTCAAGGATTGAGCAGCTATGGCTTGAAGGTGACTCCTTAAATATAATAAATTACATTTTAGGAGTCACAAAACCCTCCTAGACCATCGAAAGCATTATTGAGGACCTAAAATCAGACTTAAGGAAATTTAAAAACTACCACGTCAACCATGTTTATCATTAAGCAAACACAGTCACTGACTAGTTTTCCAATGAAGTGGTTGCTACATGGGGAAGCAACAATGAATTTTCGGTGGCAGCGACTGAGCTAATCTAAAAGGAGAAAATCCATGGCACCAACATAATGTCCTTTTAGTGATGATAGGATTTTCAAAATCTTACTTCAAAAAGGAAATTATTTCAAGTTATGCAGAACCCCCTCCACCCCATAATCATGTGTATAGAAGACATGAGTTGAAGGAAGCCAAAAATAAACCCATAAACATGCTCAAAATTATTTTCGTTCTCATTGCCTTTTTCTACTCTTAACTCGGCAATACTGCTAGTGGTTTAGGGTTAGTTGAGCTAAAAATTGCAATGGTGGGTGAAAGGATCAGAAGAGAGCCATGGGGCAAAGCAGAGAGATGGAAAGAGAAGAGGAAGGTCTAGAGAAAGCTCCAAAAGGGAGGTATAACCAAATTCATGGAGAAGCTTCATGGATTTGATGCAGAGGTTACTAAAGCATGGTTGATTCTTGGAAAAATGCCAGGGTCAAAATTGATGGTGTTTCCCACCAAATCACTGAGGGTCTTATTGCAGAGGTGACTAGCTTTTCTCAGGATGGCTTGAACTTCTACAGGGACAAGAAGATGTCAGCCAACACTGTGAATGACTTTGTCAAAGATGATAAGGAGAAAAGAAAATTGGTCAAGATTGACACCTACTACGACATTGATTCCATCAAAAAGTTCTGGAGGTATGTTCTAAGGATTATCATTGAATATTTCACTCTTGACCCTAGGTTTGATAGAATCAAGACTCATCATTTTGTTCTATTAAATCATTTTAGACACAAAGTGAAAATCTCTTTTCCTTTTTACATTTTCACCTCCATGGCCAAGAATATAGAGGGGTTCAAGAAATGCCTTGTCAAAAATCTTGCCCTCCATGAGAGTCTCTTGCTTTTGATTTATGAGTTCTTAAAAACCCAAACTACAGGTAAAACCATTGGGGATTTGGGTAGTGCCTCAGAGGACACTGCCAGTTTTGATTCTAGGGATGAGTTTGTAGTGAAATCAAAGAAAATTGACACCCTGAGTAAAGCTATCCTTGTTACCCATGATCCTTGCATCCCTAGCAGGAAGAGCCCTAGATGTCTTCCCCCTATCCCCCCCTTTCCTCATCCTAAGGTGGTGAAAGAGGCTAGTGATGATGATGTGGAGTCTAATACAGAGTTTGAGGAAGAGGACTTGGAGATGGGGAAGGAAAGTGAGATGGAAGAAGATAAGGGGAGAGAAAATGACAAGGAGGTGGTGACCCCTATGGACCCCAAGGTTAACCCCAAGAAAATAAAAGTGAACCAGGCCCTGCCCCAGGATCATCCCAACGTCCCTGTTGATGTACCCCCCAGCCCCACCCTACCCAATTCACCTTAGGAGGTTCCCATTTTGCCCCTGGAGGAGATGATTGAAATCATGGTTGAAAAAGGGGGGGAGGTAATCATAAAGAACAAGAAGAGGGCCTAGAGGAACTTCTATGGGGACAAGGTCAGTTTGGGTATTGTTAGAGAACTTGCTAAAATTTAGGTGCTGGAGGACCTTGACAAAAGTACCCACTACGATGAGCTCATTGACCCGGCTCTTTTGGTTATCTCTGACAATGTGCGAGAAATTGGCTTCAACTTCCTAAAGAATGCAAAGAATAGCCTGATTGACAACTTTCATTCCATCAAGTGGCTTTTTTAGAAAATTGAGGCTCTGAAGGATAGGAGCAACTAGCCCAACAACTAGGATTCTGACAAGGACTAGGAAGCTAGAGGAAGTAAGGACCAAGTGGCTAGCTAGGAGAAAGATAGAGGCCAAGTCTCCAAAGACCATCAGGATGACAGACTCACCCAGCTTGAGCAGAAGGTCCAAAGGCTAGATTCTATCCACCAGATAATCACCAAACAGATAGTGGACACCCTTCACACCTTGAATGAGAATATTGTCAATCTGGGGGACTATCTGACTACAACTAACCTTGAAAGGGATGTAGAGTAGAACATAGAGCAAGGATTCAACTGGGATGAATTTTAGAAAGAGGCCAGTGACTAGGTGAATCAGGGGAACTAGATGAACACTCCTACTAGGATTCAAGAGGGTGCGTCCAATCAGAAGGACAATGATGCTGTAGAAACCCTACAGGCCATGGACATGGATGGCCACTAGCCTATTTGCATGGCTTTTCTTTTCTGTCTCTAGCCTTTGTACTTTGGCTTTGAGCCTTCTTTTGTCTCTGGCCTTTTGTGACAATTTTTTGTTTGTTTAGTCTATTTCATCTCGCTCTTTTTCCTATGAAACTTTGGGTTTTAGGATCCCTGTAAAACTTATTTTACCTAATAAAAAACAATGCAAGATTAATCAATTAAATGAAATATAGATCTAAGCTAATATGAAAATGTAGGGATGGATCATGATGATGGAAGCCATGGATACATGAGGGAAGAAGACAAGAAGATAGAAGTTCTCCACAAAAAGATTTAATGCTCAAACTCCTTCTCCAAAAATTTCTCTTGAAACCTGCAACATAACAATAGAATTATTGTGGATGTCAAAAATGAGGAGAAGGCTCTCCCTTATAAAGAAGAATGGATGATTAAGATTAAGAGGCAATAAGATTTAATCAAGAGTGGAGAAAGAATGATCCATGTGAGACAAAATTCCACCAATGAGAAAAGAGGAGGAAAATTAAATGGAATCCCACTTAGAAATATGTGCATTTAAGAGTAGAGGAAAAAATAATTTATTTTATTTTTATTTTATTTTATTTCCTTTTTCAAGTGGGATTTTATTTAATTATAAGGGAGCAAGTTCTTTTAATTAAATAGAAACTATTTAATTAAATTAAATGAGGAGTTTTTTCTTAATTAATTAAATGTGGATTAATTATTTAATTAAAAGAGAGGTTTTATTTTAATTAAATAAGACTTAGAATAAAATGATCAAACCTTAGAAAATGTTGAAATAATTGAAATAATTATAATTTGATCAAAGAAATTGGTCTGAATTGATTTAATAAAATGTCACAAACCATTGATTCATAAAAAAATGATAAATTGAATAATGGGGGCCTATAGTCTAGGTGACCATTTTAGGGTGTATACAATTATAGGATTTACAAATAGTTGTTAGGCTAACTTTATTAAGAGATCTAATTCATTGTTACAATGGTTCGAGAGTAACAATGAAATGACCTAATTGTTGATGCAAACTTATCTTTGCTGATTTCAAATCTCAAATTTTGGCTTCAATACTTGATCCTTCTTGATATGATTAATCATTGCAACTCCTCAAGGATATTCTTCTTATCCTTCCAATTCACTTCTTCTAAGCATCTTCTTATCTTCCACACATGATCACATATTCAATCCTCAACTTGACCTTATATTTATATCATATACATTGTTAAGTCAACTTGAATACAAATTACAATAATAAGTCTTTGTCTCCTCAGTCAGATAGAACCAACAAACAAATCCATTAAACTCAATATGTCAAAACAAGAAAATCCTTTGTTAGCTAACCTAGATCAATAGACACTAACATTGAAATGATTTTCTTGTATTAACCAAGTGAACTCATTTAACACTACAACATTGTAAACTTCCTTTGGTAACTGAGTGATCTCTATTAACAATAGTTCCATCCAACTTTTCTTTGTTAACTGAGTGAGCTTAGTTAACACTGAACTTCTTTTTGATGCCTAAGTGAACTTAGTAGATACTATCTTCTAAACTTGGCAAACACTAGAATGCTCAGTGGACATAGGAAATTGTCTTCATCACCTGGGTGATCTTGGCATACACTAACTGACAAAAAATATGACATTTTTGTGTAACATCAAAGACAATATTTAATTGATCAATTATTTTCAACAATCTCCCTCTTTGGCATTGATGACAACACAACATGTCATAATACAATGAAATTTTAGAGAAAAATAAAAATAAGGATAATATCCTTAGTTTCATATTGATTCTCATCCATGAGAACTCCCTCTATCAATGTGAACTCCCTCTAACATTAATTTCTCCCTCTGATTTTAGTTTCTCCCTCTGTTAGCAAACTCTCCTTGTTTACTCTATCTTCAACATCTTTTTCTGATAGAAAACTCTCCCTCTTTGGTATCAGACCAATTTCTCCCTCTTTGACATCTTTCACAAGCTCTTCCTCTTTGACATCTTCAAACAAGATTTATGTAATATGAAAGTACACTCTCCTTCTTTAGAATTTTTTTTGATATGACAACAAACTTTCCCTCTTTTATATCTTATGTCAAAGATAATATTCAATGAATTTCAATGTACCTAATGTACTAATTCATATGTAATATACCCTTTCATTATTGCATCAACTTGACTAACCTTCAACATGCTATGGTTGATGCATCACTAAACTTCATTTAGTGAGTTTCAGACAGGGGAATAACCTCTAGCTTACCTCTTAGATAAAAAAATGCATCCTTAGGTAATGGCTTGGTGAATATGTCTACAATTTGTTCTTTAGTATTCACATATTCCAATCTCACCTCTTTTTCTTGCAACAATTCCCTTAGAAAATGATATTTTATTGCAATGTGCTTGGTCTTGGTATGCATCACAGGATTCTTTGATAAATTGATTACACTTGTGTTTTCACAGAAGATAACCACTAGATCCTTGATTTCTACCTTCATACCTACTGATAGTTATTTGAACCAAACAATATCAGAATAATTGATTGTTGTTGCAACATACTTTGCCTTTGCTATAGACTGAGAGATGCAATTTTGCTTCTTACTTGTCCAAGACACTAGTCTCTTACCAAGAAAGAACACTCCACCATTGGTGCTCCTCCTATCATCAACACTTCCTACCCAATCTGCATTACCAAAGGCTTTCAAATCTAAATTTCCTCATTTCTTGTACCATAATCCATAATCTTTGGTACCCTTCAGATACCTCATGATTCTCTTTATTTCCATCATATGGTTTTCTTTAGGATTCGTTTCAAAAATCTTACCACCATACGAACTGCTAATGCTATATTAGGCCTAATATGTACTACATAATTAAGTTTTCCAATCATTGATATGTATGTAATCTAATCTACCTCCTTAGAATCATAATTTTTGGAAAGCTTATATCTAGTAGACATAGTTGTTCCAACTGGTCTTGAATCCTCCATTCCAAACTTCTTCAGTATCTCTTTGATATACTTAGATTGAGTAATGTAGATACCATCTTTCTTCTATTGAATTTGTAAGCCAATAAAGAATTTGATTTCTCCAAAGATTGAGATTTCAAATTCCTTATTCATTTCCTCTAAAAAAGATTTGCACAAATTATCATATCCAGTAAACAATGTATCATCCATAAAGATTTTAGCCAACACAATCTTCTTGTTTTGTCCTTCTTTGATGTATAGGTTGTTATAATTTTTCCTTTGAAATCCAATCTTCATTAAATAATTAGGAAGTCTTTCATACCAAGCTTTGGGAGCTTTTTTGAGACTATACAATTCTTTGTGCAGTTTACAAAGCATATCCTATTTTCTAGGATCTACAAAACCTTCAGGTTTCTCTATGTAGACTTCCTCTTCTAGAATTCTATTCAAGAATGTAGATTTCACATCCATCTATTACACTTTAAATCCTTTATGTGTAGTATAAGCAAGTAAAATCCTAACACCTTCTAATCTTGCAATAGGAGCAAAAGTTTCACCATAATCAATATCTTCCTCTTGAGAATAACCTTTAGATACTAACCTCGCTTTGTTTCTTAAAACTTCTCCATCTTTGAAAACCAACTTTGTGTAAATTACATTCTTATCCTTGGGTCTAGGAATAAGAGTCTAGGTCTTATTCCTTTCTATCTCTTCTATCTCCACATTCATTTTAGATTATGGTAAAAGCAGGTTTTGAAGGGACCCCAAAACCCTTTAACAAAAAATAGAAAGATAAAGCAAGACAGCCCAACCAGGAAAAAGCCTGTAACAAACTGAAGAACAGTATCAAAAATCAAGTTTTACAGGGACCTGAAACCACTAGAAAAGTCCAAAAACAAACTAACCCAAGTTTTATAGGGACCTAGAACCACAAATAGTCTAAACTATAAAAAAACCAAAAACCAAGACCAGAGTCCCCAACCAGCGACCAATACCAGACAGGCACCAAACCAAAGAACCCACCCCAGTGCCACTATTGCAGCTCTAAGATCAATTTAGCTTCTTCCTTACCAATAGCAGTAGTCTCTTGAATGGAAACAACATCCATAGTAGCAACAGCTTTCATAGCACTCTTCCTCGAGCTCTGCCTAGTTCTTTTGCTTGGACCCTCAACCGAAATGATATCTTCATTCACCCTTTTTCCTAGGCTAGTAGTGACTGCTCAAATACTTGAGGTGACCTATTCCATCTTAGTGCTACTATCCTTGATTAACATTGTGAGGTTCTGCTCATAGTGTTAAGTTTTTTAGGGATGTCTCCCATCTATCCTTCCATATGACTAAGTTTAGCATTGATAGTATCCAGGTTATGTTGCAGAATTTCCACCTTTTTCTCCAAAACCATTATTTCATTGTAGATCTAGGAATCAACCTTGAGACTGGTGTCGGCTTTCTCCTTAGTAGAATGTAGGAAGGTAAGAATGGTATCCCTCTGCATAGCATCACAATCATCTTCAGTAGTCTCGTGAGGGGGGGAGAAGACATTGTCATTGATATCCTCCATTTCTGTTTGATCCTCCTTTTGACCCTCGGCATAGTCCTCAAGATGAGCAGAGTCCTTCCTTTTTTCTTCCTCTATCCCCTTAATAGGAGAAGTAGTAATAGCCGTATGGTCCTCCTTATTCTTCACAACAGGATTCCCAACAGTGTTATCTTCCACTTTATTACCCCCACTAGAAATAACCTGGTTGCCCTCATTATTAGATTTACTCTGTTCAAAGTTACCTTCACTATTGTTTTCCTCTTTTCCTTTTTCATTATTATCTTCAGTCTCCTAATACCCATCCAAATTAGAACTTAACTCTCAAGTTTTAGTATCATCCTCATCCTTAGGTTTCCAATTCTCATCACTTTTCGAATTATTAGTCTCAGACTCCTCATCCTCAAGAACTTAAGAGGTAGAGGGTTTCAAATTTAGGGCATTTTCTTTACCTTTAACAGAGTCACCCTTCTTACTCTTAATGGGCTCTTTCTTCTTGTCCTTAGAGGGAGTAGAGGCAATGTGCTTATTTTTACAATATCCCTCAATAAGAAGGATCAGACCTTCATGAAGAATGGGTCTAGATTCCTTTTTCTTATGGGCTTCTAAACTATTAAGTAAAGAAAACCGCAAAAAGAAGGGGAAAGATATTCTATCTTTATATCTGAAATGATTTAAAAAAACAAAATGACATTTATGAACTCTTTTATTTCTTCCATCAAGTATGAAATACTCATGGATGTAGCAGAGAACATCCCTCTAGATCTCCTTTATCTGGTTCGCATCAAAGAAATCACCATTCTTTTCTAGAAGCTTCTCCTCTTCTTCCATTTTTGGAAACTTTTTGTAGGCTACATTTGAAATACTAGTTTGCTTAGTGAATTTTATGCCCACCATAGGAAGCCCCATGATCTCAGCAATAAACTCCTCTGTAAGTTTCACAATCACACCATGGAGAGTGACTTTGTCATTGAACCAGTTCTTAAAGAAAGTCGTAGTGATGTGTGGCTTAGAACCATTGAGTCACTCCATGTAACGAGTCACTTTTCCTTTCTACAGAATTTTCCAAACATCCTTGCGAGCCTTCCATGCCTCACAATTTTTTGGTTCTTGTTTGCGCGGTTTGCCCCCCATCAGCAGAGAACAGTAAAAATATTCAAACTAGAAAAACTAGATGCATAGAAGGAGAGGGTTAGAAAGAAAACTATTTTTCTTCCACCAAAATAGAAACCTTTGTTTGAAGAAACATGTGAACACCACGTCGCATTCATTTGAGTGTACTTCATAGGGAATGAAAATCTGGCAATAATTTGATCACTCCACGAAATCATTAACTTTCCAATCTTTTCAAATCTTACCCACCTTTGCATGAATAGCTTCATAATGAATAATTGCTTTGAGATCAACTTGATTATTTAATTCATCATTCCACCTCACCATTTTCCCCATTAGGATAGCATAGTTGGCAATTCAATTAGCAGCACCGTTGGCCTCCCGAAAGGTATGAGATATGACAACTTTTTCAAAATTTTTAATACGGTATTTAATCTCCTTGATAGTGGTCTCTATCGACCATGAGATAGCACTTTTATTATTAAGGATATTAATAATATTTAAAGAGTCACCTTCTAACCATAATTTTGGACATCCCAAATCCACTGCAATTTTCATAGTATAAAGGGTCGTCGTAGCTTCGGCAATGTGACTATTAGTCTGAGCTATAGGGATAGCTATAGCATCTTTAACTATTCCCATATGATCTCTCAACACACCTCCACAACCCGCACTCCCCAAATTTCCCTTAGTAGCACCATCAAAGTTTCCTTTAATCCAACCATTCGAAGGGGAACTCCAAGTGACATTCAATCTTGGGTTATCAGTTTGAGTCTTAGGGTTTCTAGGAAACATAGGATTATCAATAGGAAAGGTTTGATCATATATTTTTAGAGATCTGAAATTCTCCTTACAAGCTCTAATAATATTCTGACTAAGCACCCATCCAAGAACCTCTCTATTTCTAAAAATTCTATTATTCCTTTCTTTCCAAATACCCCAGCAGAGATGAGGCAGAGTAACTTTCCATAGAAATTGAACATCAGAATTCTTAGACGGGCATTTCCAGCTTTTAAAAGAAGATTCCACATTGTTATGATGAACCCAAGTCAAGTTCCAATACATTAGGATCTCATTCCAAACCATCTAGGAGTAAGAGTAGTTCAGAAATATGTTGTCTCTATCTTCAAAACCATTCTTACATAAAATACACCTATTCACCAAATTTATACCTCTTTTCTGCAAGTTATCAAGGGTCAGAATTTTATTTTGAAGCGGGACCCAAAAGAAGAAATTAATTTTAGGAATGAGACCCTTAATCCAAGCCTGAGAGCACAAGGGATGATTTTCCTTCTCCTTAGAAGAAAAGAGAGAATAAACCTTGTATTGCCCACTAGGATCAGCATACCAAATAATCTCATCCTAAAAAGAAGGGTGAAGAGAAACAACATTGAGAGATAATTGGATGTGATAGAAACTTTGATCAATGTCCTTCAAGTTAACCTAGGCATCATTCTGCCAATAATGACTAACAAGAGTGCCATATCTTTGCTTGCATAAGTCAACTTGATTCAGATCTTGAACATCTTCGATCAGGGGGTGATCTGTAAGCCAGACATCTTCCCAAAAACTCACCCTAGACTCATTGCCAATTTTCCACGAGCACCCTTCTCCAAGCATTTTCTTAGTACCTTGCATAGCTCCCCAAATTGAGGAGGGATGAATAAAATTAGCAGAGGAGAATAAATTAGGAAGAGAAACAAAATTAGGGAGGTACTTGTGTTTCCAAATGGTATTGAATTCTTTCTTCTCATGGAACACATGCCATCCTTGTTTAGCTAGAAGAGCTTGATTCATGCTTCTAATTTTTTGGATACCCAGACCACCTTCCCTGACCGGTTTACAAACATGATCCCAGGAAATTAAAGGTATTGTCTTTTTTTCCTCTAAACCAGTCCATAAAAAATCCCTTTGAATTTTATCAATAGCCTCAACAAATTTAGTGGGGATTTTGAAGAGACTTAAGGCAAAAGTTGTTATACTTTGGAGAGAAGCTGTAAGAAAACTTTCATTCATTGCTTCAATCCAACTTTCATTATCCAAAGCATCTTTAACTATTCTAGGTTCAAATTTAGTAAGAAAACATGTACCTTTCAATTTGTTCCTTGTCATTATACCATCTGATTTGTCTTCAATGATCTACTCAGGTGCATGGTACCTTCTAACATATCCTACTAATATAGGTACTTTGGATTTAGAACTTGTTCCACTTGCCTCACCATGATCTTAGGCATCATACTCGGATCCCATTGTCTGTGACTCGAGTCCTTCAAATTTAGACTCAAGTTGCACTAGTTGCAACTTGATAGCTTTTGATTGTGACTTGGGTCCTTCAAATTGTGACTCGGGTGCTTCTAGAGATTTTGGGGGCTTAGGAGGTAAAGTTTTTTTACTTCCAATCGGACTAGGCAATATATCAAGTTCAAAGTAGATAAACTTATGTAGTCTTCAAGTTCTTTGTTGCTCTCTTCTTCACTTTTTTCTACAAAATCATCAATTCTTACATATGCACTTTCTATGATCTTATGAGTGGATAGATTTGAACATTTTTATGCTTTATTTCTATTGGAGTATCCTAGGAATATGACTCCATCACTCTTGACATCAAATTTACCTTTCCTAGCCTCCTTCAAAATATAACATTTGCTACCAAATACTTTCAAGTAACTTACATTAGGTTTAGCCATACCATAGTTCATAAGGAGTCTGATTTGAGTCTTTCTTTAGCTATACTTTGTTTAAGGTATGAACTATTGTACTGATTGCTTCCTTCCAATATTTGATCACAACATTCTTTTCTATCATCAAGGTTCTTGCACAATCCATGATTGATTTGTTCCTTCTTTTTTCTAGACCATTTTTTTGAGATGTATCAATGACTAATACTTGTCTTTGGATTCCTTTCTTAGTGTAGAATTTATTAGAAATGAATTATCCTCCTCTTTCTAATTTCAAACATTTTATCTTCTTTCCCATTTCCTTCTCAACTCTAGCTAGATGCCACTTGAACTTTTGAAAAGCTTTAGACTTATCTTTCAAATACATTACTGTCATCATCCTAGAATAATCATTAACACATAAAATGAAATACTTATCTCCATTTTATCTCTCTATGCCAATAGGTCCACAAAGGTTTGTATGAACTAGGTCCAAGACTTCTTCAGAATGATAGTTCTTTCTCTTCAAACTTGTCTTGCCCATCTTACCAATTTGACAATTCTTGCATAGGCCCATGTCAAATTTCCTCAAACTAGGAATACCTCTCACTCTTTTGTTTTTTTTAACCTTGATCAGGTTGTCAAAGTTCACATGACACAACCTTTTATGCCATAACCAACTTTCTTTTACTTGAGCAATGAAACATGAACTTTCACTAAGATCTAGGTAGAATAGGTTACATTTTTTTTTATTACTAGACCCAACTATATTTCTTTTTCCATCTAGCAACTTGGCATTCCCATTCATGAATTCTACCTTGAATCCAATGTTATTCAAATGTGCCACACTCAGTAGGTTATTTTTTAGTCCTTTAACCTAATAAGCATTTTCATATCTGAGTTCATTGGTTAGAGAAATACAACCTTTACCTTTTATGTAACATGGTTCATTGTTTTCAAATCTTACACTTCCATCATCATAGTGTTCTATAAGTTCAAACTTTTTTTTATCACTAGTCATATGATGAGAACAACCACTATCAACAATGCATGTATCATTTTTTTTCTAACATGAGAAAAAAGTGCCATCTTATCTTCTTCATCATCAAATTAATCTTTTATAGCAATATAAACCATTTCATCATCATGACTACTATCTAAATCTTTAGCCATGAAATAAGACTTCTTACCTTTATCTTTGTAGTCCTTGTAGTTCTTTAAATCTTTCTTTCCTTTGTACTTATTGCTCTTCTTTTCTTCTTTGTCTTCTCTATTTGGACACCTTACAAAAATGTGACTAACTTCTTCATAGGAAAAACATATTAGAGGAATTTTATAGTTGTACTTTCCTTTGCTTTTGGGATATCTTCTTGCAAGTAGGGCTTCAATGGCTTCAAGATCACTGTCAGAACTATCTTCCTCTTCACTTTTAGATTTTTTTCTATTAGACTTTGTAGCTTTCTTCTTGAGTGACAACTTAGCTTCAAATACAAATGCAAGATTGCTAAAATTAGGAACATAATTATCATAGTTATCTAGCTCAAATGTTGTCAACCTTCCCACTAGAGCATCCAAGTTTATCTTATTATTTGGATCACATCTCATCTCTTGACTAGCTGAAACTCTAATTACATAGATAGGAAGAAGGGTTCTAAGTACCTTTTTGACCACTATTGCATCATTAATTTTCCCTCCAGAGGCTTTGATTGCACTTACACTAGATTTGATTCTCTCAACATATTTTGCAATATTTTCATCTTCCCTCATCTTCATCTAATCAAACTGACCTCTCAATATTTCTACCTTGGCTCTTCTCAGATTATCATCACCTCCATAGATATCTTTTAGCTTTGTCCACATCTCATGAGAAGTAGCACACTCTTTGACTTTATCAAATTTAGCATAGTTAAGAGTGGATGCAATGTTAATCATCATAATGTTATGATTCTTCTTTTTAGTGATCTCCTCCATAATCATAGTTCAAGTAGGCAATTTATATTGGGTATTCAAATACTTTAGACTTGAATCAGTAGTGGTTTCTGGATGTAGCTTCTTAGGTTCCTTCTATGCCTCGAAGTTATCTATGTTCAACTTGGGAATATCTCTTGTATAAAACATCTTGATCTTTAGCTTAGGCCCTTGAAACCTTCTTTGCAAGCACCAAAAGCTCTAATACCAATTGTTGGAAATATAAGATGAGTAAATAAGAGGGGAGGGGTGAATTAGTCACCACAAAAAAAAAATCCCAAATCCCTTAGATCTCAATACAAAACATAAACTCTATTGAAATTGTCGTCACTCGATTAACACACAAGAACTTGGTTAACACTAATAATATGTTGTAACTTAGTAAGCACTATAATATCAACTATAACTCAGTAAATACTGAACATGAAAATCTTAAGATATTAAGTGTGATTAACCTTATTAACATAGTTTCATACACATACAATAAATAGCATGAACATAAGTGACACCAAGATTTAACGTGGAAACCCAATTTGGGAAAAATCACCAATTGTAACTATATACTATTTTTTACTCTTCTGAAGTGAGGTTTGTTAGGAGAAAAACTTGTTAAAGGTTACAAAACAAACTATTAGTTGTGACCCTATTAGAGGATTTAATCACTCTATTAGGAGTGGCCTTGTTAGAGGTTTTTAGACACTTCAATCTAGAAATACCACCTTGTTAGAGGATTTACAAATAGTTTTTAGGCTAACTCTGTTAAGAAATTTAGTTCTCTGCTACAATGGTTAGAGAGTAACAATGAAATGACCTGATGGTTGATGCAAACTTATCTTTGCTAATTTTAGATCTCAATTATGGCTTTATTACTTGATCCTTCCTGACCAAATTAGTTGTTGTAGCTCCTCAAGAATATTTTCTTATCCTTCCAATTTGCTTCTTCTAAGAATCTTCTTATCTTCCACACATTCTCACATATTCAATCCTCAACTTGACCCTATATTTATATCATATACATTATCAAGTTGGCTTGAATACAAGTTACAATAATAAGTCTTCATCTCCTCAGTCAGCTAGAACCAACAAATAAATCCATTAAACTTGATATGCCAAAATAATAAAATCCTTTTTTAGCCAACTTAGCTTGGTAGAAACTAACACTAAAATAATTCTCTTGTGTTACCCAAGTGAACTCAGTTAACACTGCAACAACGTGAACTTCCTTTGGTAATCGAGTGAGCTCGGTTGACACTAGTTTCGTCCAAATTTCCTTTATTAACTAAGTGAGCTTGGTTAACACTAAAATTTTGTAAAAATCTCTTCAACACCCAAGTGAACTTAGTAGACATTGTCTTTTGAACTTGGCAAACACTAGAATTCTTAGCAGACACATGAAACTATCTTCATCACTTGAGTGAGCTTGGTATACACTTACTAGCAAAGATATGATAGTTTATGTAACATCAAATACAATATACAATTGATCAATTATTTTCAATTTTATATAATTATACATATGTATATATTTATATGCAAATTATATATCTTAACATGGATGATTTTGACATAGATGATATATTAGGTGATCAACCACCCCTAGGTGTACTAGGCCCACCACCCTCACCCTCACCCCTAGCTACACCAAGCCCTCCACCCCCACCCTCACCCCTAGCTACACCAAACCCTCCACCTCCACCCCTACCACCACCACCACCTCCCACTCTAGAGGATTTGCAAGATTTTGTGCGTAAAGATATTATTACCATCATTTGAGATATTAGTACCATTAGACATGACTCCCACCCCCCACCCCATTTACTATGCCTTTCTTATAGCATGCAAGGCATATAAAATTTTGTATAGGGCCTTGATTCTAAGTTGGATAGCTTTCATACACGGAGAGAGTCCATATGTGTTTACTATAGGGATGGCCTCTCTTAAAAAGAGGTTATTTATTTAAATATAATTAAAACTTATTTGAAAACATACTTCAAGAACCCAAAAATAGGTGAGTCAATTAATTTTTTTTAAAAAATGATTTCTATTTGATGGTGCACTCATCTCAGGATTATTAAACACTTTTGGGAGCAGTGGTGGATGGTATTTGAGCATCCACCCCTACCCCCACCACCTCCTCCTACTCTAGAGGAGTTGCAAGATTTTGTGCAGATAAATATTATTTTCATTGTTTGAGATATTGATACCATTAGACATGACCCTCATCCCCCACCCCATTTATTGCACCTTTCTTATAACATGCAAGGCATAGTAAGTTATGTACAATGCCTTGATTCTAAGTTGGATAGATTTCATACATGGAGATAATCCATGTGTGTATATTATAGGGATGGTCTCTCTTACAAATATTTTAATTATTTAAAGATAATTAAAACTTATTTGAAAACATACTTTAAGAATCCAAAAATAGATGAGTCAATTAATGAAAAAAAAGGATTTCTATTTGATGGTGCACTCATCCTAGGATAATTGAGCACTTTTAGGAGCAGTGGTGGATGGTATTTGACCATCCACCACATTCTAACCATGAAGTTTCCATTTAATTTCTAAGTAAATTATGGGCAAAATTTGAGGTAGGTAAAAAAACCCAACTATTTTGACATCAGAGAGTTTTAGGGAGTTGGTCAAGGGATGTCAGAGGACATACTTGAGGCCAAACTAAGCAATAGAATTAGGAATTGCATATATAATGAGCCTCTTGTTCCTCTTCCTAAGCCTATTGTTCACATACCTATACATCATAAAATTGTGTAGTCTTCTCTTGGTTCTTTGAGTATCATTACAAGCAATTTCTTAGAGCAATTCACTTAAGCAAGGGAGCCCAGTACAACAAAGCATACGTAGGGGTCTTTGTATGGGTTGTCAAATGGATCCTAATGATGCTAAGGATAATCCTAGATATAATGATTTAGAGGTTTCCCATAGCACATATGATGATGCAAAGGATGCCCTTGGTGGTTATGAGATTTGAGAGATGTCAATATATCTTGTGTTGACCTTCTCTGTATAAAGGATGCTCATCCTATAGAGGTAAATTTAATAATGTTACTCTTGTATTATAATTTATTAAAATCAACACAAATATATGTATGAACCATAACATGTGATTATTTATTGTGTAAACGAGTGCTCAGGGGATATCATACAAGGAGTGCCAACATTTCACCTTTCTACCTAGAGATGTCAGTGCCCCTTTCATAGTATGTACTTTGAAATATAAGGTCATAAAATTATATGTTTATAAAAAAATATTAGAACTTGGATTTGATTTATATCTAGTGTGAAAATCATATAACTTTTGTCCTATTTTGTAGGTTGTGTCTTGTATTAGAAAGGTTGGTGATTCTTCTTGCTCATTCCTATAAGCCATGAGGGATGAGCATCATATCCCTTTAGTATGTATTAAAATTAATTGTAAGTGTTTATTTTCTAACTCATTTATGTAAGACTTCTAATTGTGTCATATTTATAGTAAATATAGGCTTCCATGTTCCTCGATGGCATTCCTATAGGTCTAAACTCTCAGTTACTATAGCTACACTTGAAGCATCATATATATGTTAAATTATATATGGATAAATTTTTAATCTCTATAAGTCATGTAATCTTTCTATCTTTTTACATATGCTAGTTAGGTTATCAATACCATGTCTCTTGGTGTGACTATGGGATTGAGCTAGATGCATCCATCTACATCATCATTTGAGGCATGTTAATTACACAATTTGTGTATATTAATACTTTTCAAGACTATCAAAAATTTAAACATATTTTTTGGAATAGGAATTTGAAGGGAAATGAGAGCAACCCATAAAGTCATCTGAGATCAGTGTGCACATCTTGCATGTAATAGTTCCTTGAATGGCTTCTAATAAATAAATACAAGTGCATACTACTATGACATTAAAGAAAAAACATAGTTAATTTCCCACAATCAAAACCTTAAAGGAAAGTGATTGCAATTTACTAATCTAAATTAATTTTAGCAACATTATGATATACAAATTATTATTCTATAATCATAAAACTAGAATAATGAGACATAATAGAGAGCACATATATATGTGGGGAAAACCTTTCCAAGTAAAAAAACCCACCCTCCAAACCATCAAGCTAATGTATTATTCAACAAAAAATTTACAATAAATTTTCAACCTTCACATGGAGCTTTACATCTTGCTCCATTCTAGAGAAAATTTGGAAACATAACCCTATGCAAATAACTTCTCATCTCTCTCTTAATTCTCTACAAAAATGCCTTGTACTTATAGAGTTTTTGTATAAGAGGAAATTGTTTCTAAAGCATCTACATTCAAAACATCTACAAATTATTTTAGAAACTTCCTTATACACAACCCTTGCATAAAAATAAAGCACAAGAGAATGAATCACCAAAAAACATAAGCTTTATGTTTTTCTACTCCATTTCTTTTCTTGTGGAAGAATCCAGCTTCATTTAGCAACTTTTCAAGAATTCACAAATAAATTGATAAATCATCGTAAGGATGAGTCACCTTATCCCAAAAATCTCCCACTTGACAAAGACCTTACAAGATTCAAACTAATAAAACTACATCATCACATTCATTCATGAAACCACATAAATCTTAACACATGCTCATGTGCTCCAACTAGACACCTATTTAACCAACACAAGCATAAGATCCCAGTGATAACAAAGGCTTCATATTAATGACACCACCCCAATATTCTCATGAGCTACATAGAAGCATAAAAAACATCAACTTCTTAGCCCAACACAACTATGAAATCATCCTCTAAAAAATAAGATAAAACATCAGCCAGAACAACAACCAAACTTATTGGTCCAATGCAATTGATAAACTATGAGATTAAAACTAAAATCCATAGTAAATTCTAACCCATCCAATCACCCATACCTCAAAGGTATCCAACACCAAGAAACTCATGCTAGCAACATAACTAACCCATAAACTACAACCTTAAGCTCTATGTGCAAACCAGTCGATGAATACCAAACACATGCAAAAACTCCTACTACATGGGTAATGTCAAATATAAAAACTCAAAAGGCATACTAAGTCTACTAATAAGAACACAAATAAAGTATAGCCATGTAGTACGAAGAACCATCCACAAATATATGCAAATCCTATAGTAAAAATACTGCAAGGAACATCTCTCTCATCCGGTCTCCACAACTCTCCCATGTTCTCCACATTCAAAAAATAAAAGAGATAAAGGATCCACCTTGTCATCACAAAAAAATAGTGAATTACAAGTGATAAAAAATGACCAAAAAAGAGTGACCACCATAGCTCCAACAGATCTCAAAAAATAATGTTGTGTGAACCCAAACATCTAAGAAGATAACCAAGACCAAAGAAAGAACGTACAAATCATATGCATGTAGCATGTCCTTCAAAAAAAGCTTCTAAATGCCAGTTGTGGAAAGTATGATCTCCTTCAAAACCCCAAGAGAAAAGCCATGACAACATCCAAAATTGTTCAACCTCAAGAGATCAAATGTAACATGATATCATGAATCTATATGGATGTAAGCCTCTCAAAGAAGATCAAACAATTCCATTTCCCATTTCAATAAATCAGCCCAATACCATCTCCTATTGTCATAATAAATGAAAATACACCTCAAGGAGATAATCATGTTACTTGTCTCTCATAATGAATCCTCTAGAACCATCTAACTATAGCTAAAGATCTATGAATATGAAAGAAAACATAAAGCACCCAAAAGTAACATTGGTCAATACCTCTCAAGTGATAAACTAATGAGTAGATCAAGAGTGAGGAATGAAAATGCTCCTCTAAGATATCCAAGTTATCCTATCACTTATCCAAGAACAATCTCCTCATAGGTTTCTATTGAAATCACAATGCAAAAAAGGTGTAGACTTCTTAGACATTTTTTTGAAATCTCATCAAGAGTATACATCTCAACAACATGTCTGTCATATCAAGATAAATCTAGCCTCACCTAAGTCTCCAAATATACACAAGCACCTATAATCAATCACTCCATGCAAAACTCCACCGCAACATAACATTGTCATGAAGTATCAAGCAAATGATCAAAGTACCAAATACTAAGAAACTTAACCAAGATAAATGTCAAAGCTCCAACCATAGAATCAAGAACATAAACATGACATCATGATCTAAACCATATCTTCCAAAGAGATAACATGCTCCATGTGATCATCTCAAATAATTGTATCATGTCACAACTCTAAACTGGCAATAAAGAGAAAACCATGACATAAAAGCCACCATGATAACATATGAAATAAAAGCATAAAAAAAATCTCTACCAAGGACTCCTTGAATCCTAAAGGTGTCAATATCTCCAATCAAATGAAGATACCATCTCCAACTAGTGAACCAATAAAATGTGAAAGAAACTTCTACAATAATAGGATTCAAGGCATCCACCAACATCTGTAACAATAAAGAAGATCATCCATTACCATGTGATGGAAAAATAAAACCACCATTAAAGCTCCCACTAAAATGTGATATTGAGGTATCTAATCATATGACACACCATCCCCCAAATTTGAAAATAATCCAAACCCACACATCACACTGAGTGAAACCAAGATCTCCACACTAAGGAAATTCACCATGCTTTAGGACCCCATAACTAACTATCCAAGTATTCACTTATCATCCATCCTCTCATCCCAAAGGAACCACACCAATGCACAAGTGACCATGAACACGGTCAACTAACAACTCTACACCAAGATTGAATCAAAGCTGATGGATATAGACAATCCATGTCCAAGTTATCCCACTACAATTAAATAGATGGCCTATCCATCTGACTGCATAACTTGTAGATCCAGTCATTACAAGATGCAAACCCACTATAACACTAGTGACATGTAAAAATGAGATCAAAGAGAATAATCATGTAGACAATGCGACTGAAATACTAGATGAAGCACACATCTGATTTACAAATTATGTCCACAATGAGAACCATAGTCCAAGATTTCAAAAAATCATCACCACAAAAAATGTTGAGTGACTGATCACGTACCAACATCTCCATGAAGAGAAAGAAACACACCTTCTTTCACCATTCAAAAAGAATGCATGCATATAGAACTAAAAATACCTGATCCAACAACACCTTGAAGGAATAAGAGTCTAGAAAATAGCTCTTTAATAGATCGACAAAAAAAAATCACAAATTTTTATTTCAGCATGCAAAAAATGCAAAAGCACTATGTTGAAAAACACCTAGGCACATCCACACCCACTTCTCAACTGAAAGATTCAAAAATCCAAATACACTAAACAAATGAACCCAAAATAATGGATTATCATAGATGAACATCAACATAGATTTTTAAGGAAAATCTATAAACCCCTCAGATCCAACAAATAAGAATCCAAGCCATTCATGTATAAGCATCAAAGAGGAAAACATAGTAAATGAACTCTAGATCCACTTGTAGACCAACTCCATAATCACTACTAGCACATGCATCTAAGAGAGATAGGTTATCTAGAAGTTTCTAGATCATCTAATGATCAACTCCATAGCCTCTATGCATAACAAGCAGCAAAAAGAGATACCTTCCAATACCCATGAATCAAGAATTTTTTAGCTATCAACCAAGAGCTCCAGATCAATGTCATTACAACATAACCAACTTTTTTTTCTCTATCTTCACCATCCTTCAAGAAATGTTTGTTGTCTCCTAGAAAAATGAATCAATTTCAAGACATCCACTCATCAAAGGATTAATTATTAGCTAATTTCTTCAAAAAATCTTCAAGCTCTACAGGCTAAGAAATCTTAATAAAAGAAAATACCTAGAACCAAAAACACTATGAATCCCCACATGCAATTCACAAAATTGAGCTTTGATACTAATTGAAGGAAAATGAGAGTGCCCCAAAAAGTCATATGAGATCAATATGCACATCTTTTATACAATAGTTTCTTGAATAGATTCTAATAATCAAATACAAGTGCATACTACTATGCCATAAAAGTAGAAATAGACATAGTTGATTTCTCACAATTAAAAGTTTAAAGGAAAGTGATTGTAATTTACTGATTTAAATAAATTTCAACAATATTATGACATACATATTATTATTCTACAATCATAAAACTAGAATAATGAGACAGAATAGAGAACATAGATATATGTGGGGAAAACCTTTCCAGGTAAAAAACTCCACCCTCCAAACCATCAAGCTAATGTATTATTCAACAAAAAGTTGTAGTACATTTTTAGCCTTCACATGGAGATTTACATCTTGCTCCATTTTAGAGAAAATCTAACAACATAACCCTATGCAAATAACTTATCATCTCTCTCTTAATTCTCTACAATAATGTCTTAGAGAGTTTTCATAAAAGAGAAAATTGTCTCTAAATCATCTACATTCAACACATCTACAAATTATTTTAGAAACTTATGCACAACCCTTGCATAAAAACAAAGCACAAGAGAATAAATCACCAAAAAACATAACCTTTATGTTTTTCTACTCCAAATCTTTTCTTGAGAAAGAATCTATATTCATTTAGCAACTTTCCAATAAAGCACAAATAAAATGATAAATCATGGTAATTCTAAGCCACCTTATCCCAATAGAATTGATTGCAAGTACTTTTGATTTTTAGTAGACATCACCTCCACCCCTCCTGATGTCAATGAGAATGGTGACATAGTATAGTGTTATTCATCTTTAATTTTATCATTTTATTTATCTTTATATAATATCATGTTACTTATTTTTAATGTTATCATTATTGAAATTGATGAAAGATCAACCACACAACTCCTAAGAATCACCTACATACAAAAACTTATAATAGAAGAGAGAAGCAAAAAGTTATGGATGTTGGAATTGCTAGATCCACAAATCAAACATCTTGATGAGCAAAAAGAGAGATTACTATTACCAAAAGTGAATCAATAAATTACAAAGAGAGATCTTCCTTATAAAGGAGATCAAAACCCTAAAAAGGTCTAACCTAGGTTGCATCATAATAATTAATAAAAGAATTAATTATTAGATACCTATTTAGTTTCGTTTAAACAAACTACAGTTAATTAGAAAATATCTAATGACTATAACAATCATGTTATTTATACATGCACATCTAGGCTTCTTGTTTTATTTCTTCATATAATGTACATGGGAGGGAAGAGGGACACACATTGAGGACATATGAGATGGTGTCTCTTAGGAAAAAATTGGACATAATGATACATCTCAGTCATCTTTGCATGGAGTGGAGAGGATGGTAGATCAGATGCATTGTATTTAGTTAGATTTAGTTTATCTACATTTCTATGTTTTAAATAGTGATAGTTAGTTGATACATACACATCTTTATGTTGTGGACCTTAACATTGATATTTCTATATTATGGCCATTGGTATTTACACTGAGAGGCATTTTGTACAATGGCGGCACAAATCCAAATCCAAGCACAAGAATATGCCAAAATAAATTCCTTGTCAATAAAAAAGAAAAGGGACCAGTTACAAACTTTTAAATTAAATATAAAATCATTAAATCATAAAATACAAAATATTCCTGAAATAATAGTTGATTGAAATAATAAGGAGCCAAATGGAAAGGCCAAAATAATAGGGCTGAAAAGTAGGGTAAAAAAAAAGTGCTTGAAAAATGAGTCCCAAAAATGTAGGGCCTTAAAAAATAGGAGCCAACAAAATTTGGACCGAAATAATTTCATTAAATTTTTTTAACATGAAACATTTTTTTAAAAATATATGTTTAGTTTTTGTGGGGAGTGGGGGAATTTGAAACAAATTTGTGGAATGTCAAGGGACGTCCATTGGGGGATATCCAGAGCCACTCACAAGTTATAGAACAAAGGTTCCTCTTTTCATTTTCATTTTCATTTTGTGTTTTTTCAAGGAGGAAGAGGTGGAGATTTTTGGAGTAGATTGGAGTTTTTGAACAGGAGTATATTGAAGTTTTGGAGTATTTTTTTCAAGTCAATTTTTTTAGATTTAGATTTAGATTTAGTTGTGTATTTATATTTAGCTTTAAAATTATTTATTAAATTCTATTTTGATTTATATATCAATTTCAATCAATTTTATTTAGATTTAGAATTGCATTCAAAATTGTTCAGATTTGCATGTAATAGTTTAGCCTTTGCATATTAATATATTTGATTTATATAGATAATACTTATAATTTGCAAATTTTTAATATGCATGTTTCAAATTAGTTTTAGACTTGCATATTTCAAAATGGTTTTCATTTCCATGTGTTAGATTTGTATGTTTCATAATAGTTTTACATTTGCATATTTCAAAATATTTATATTTGTGTGTTTCATAATTAAATTTTATCATTAATGTGGATGGCAATGCTTTTATGCCAATGAAGTTTTTATTTGATTAAATTTAATAATTTATTTAAACTTGATGATCCATTTATTTAGTTTATATTTGGTTATTATTTAATTAAATTAGTTATGTGTCTACAATATTTCAAACATTACAATCTAAATATATCATTTGAAATAGCTTTGATTTTTATTTATCTTATTTTGAATATTATTCATTTCAAAGAATTTATGTCAGTTAGTAATACTTTTTAATTTTTATTATTTCTATATGTTGATGTTAGTTTATAAGTTTCCAAGTTACTATTTCAATTATGGATGCCTCGAATAGAGAATTAAACTTTATTGATTCTAGTCTGATGACTTCAGTGGCCTCAAATGATTTCTTTGAGATAGAGTTTGACAAGTGCCTACAAATAATTAAAGATTCATGCACAACTATAATCAAAGTTGTAGAGAATGCAATATTGCCAATTGATTGTGTTGAGGAAATAGAAATAACACAGATGAAAGATGAAAGAAATTCCTATGAGACACATCTATAAAATTGGATGGGTTTCCCTCAATGATGAAAGAAGTCTTTCACAATCATTATTCAAATAAAAGTCGTAATACAATCCTAGTCATTAGATAATATGACATGTATTTACACCATTATAGATAAATATTCTGTATATAGTTCATTGTTGTCTTTGGTTTCAGACTTTTACTTATTCTAATTAGTTGTATTGGGGGTTGTGTTTCCCCATTGTAATATGTAACTTTCAGGAAGAAGAGAACAAGAAGAAAATATTTTGTTTTTACAAAATATGTTTTCAATGGATGTGGCTACTAAATGTGTTAATTGAAAAATAAAATACTAAGTCTGCATAGATGTCCTTCACGATAGACATATTTATTTATTATAATTATTAATCATTGCAATAAAACTTGTATTACCATTGTTAAAAATTCAACAATATATAATGCTGTCACATTGTTATGTAGAAATTTCTTCCATAGAATTGATACTTATCAATTCTTTCACACTTTTTATATCATCTAAATAGTTGTTTTGGGACTTATAATTTCTCTTTCATGAACAAGTTACAATTAAAAAAATTCACTATTTGAGTCATGTTTAAAACCTATATCCTAATTTTGACCATAGTTCTACTCCAAATACTCCAACACTACACCTAAATATCACACTTCCCTTATTTTAGTGTAATATTTAACCACTTGTTAACCCTAACCATAACATTAAGTGTCATAAATAAAATTGTAAACCTTGGATTCTATCTCTATATGTGATTGTACTAAGCATTTATTAAATTATATACCTAATTCTAACCCTATATGTACTACTAACTACAATATTATAATATTTTTAAGAGAGAGAGAGAGAGAGAGAGAGAGAGAGAGAGAGAGAGAGAGAGAGAGAGAGAGATTAGGGGGTGTATCTAGAGATCAAGGAAGGAGGGAGAGATTAGGGAGTGTGTTTAGAGAGTAGGGGGAAGATATAAGGGGGTGTATCTAGATATTAAAGAGAGAGAGAGAGAGAGAGAGAGAGAGAGAGAGAGAGATTAGGGGTTTTATCTAGAATCTAGAGAGAGATTAGGGGGTGCATGGAAAGAGTGGATAGGGAGAGACATTAGGGGTTATATTTAGTGAATAGGGAGGAGGAGATAGATAAGTAGGTGTATCTAGAGATGTGTGTGTGTGTGTGTGTGTGTGTGTGTGTGTGTGTGTGTGTGTGTGTGTGAGAGAGAGAGAGAGAGAGAGATTAGGGGTTTTATCTACATAGAGTAAGGAGGGAGAGAAAGTGATATTTGGGGGTGTATCTAGAGATTAGGGGGAGAGAGAGAGGGGGGGTGATTAAAGATAATCTCTAGAGAGAGTGGGAAAGGATGAGAGAGGAAGGGAGAACATTATATAAACAATTTAATGATAGGTGTCACAATAACACTAATCATGGGTGCTATAATAGGACTAACCCACATAAACATTAATTTGACAGTTATGCTAAAACTAACCCAAAGTGTAATAATAACACTAACATTAGTTGTAATAGGAGGGCCTATAACCCTAAAAATAACCTTAACCACAATAATAATGCAAAACCTAACAAACTTCTTAAATAGAACCCAACAATTACCCTAACAATAGTGTTAGATCTAATAATATCACTAAAACTAACTGTAGGTGTCAAAATAGCACTAATCCATATAAAACATCCTAGCAGTTAACCTAATACTAACCTTAAGTGTAACAATAGCACTAACATTAACCAGAATAGGATAAATAACCCTAACAATAACCTTAATTATAATAATAACATGAACCTTGAAAAACTTATTAAATATAATGTAATAGTTCTCCTAACACCAACTTTAGGTGTACAAATGACACTGACACCAACCATAGATGTCATAATAACACTAACCCACTTAAAAAATTAAACTAATAGTCACACTAACACTAACCTTAATTTTAATAGTAGCATAAACATGAATCATAATAGGATCACTAACCTAATAATAATCTTAACTATAATAATATAATGAATTGTAACAAACTTGTTAAATGTAACCTACTAACTCTCATAAGACTAACCTTAGGTTTAACAATAGAATTAATACTAATCATAGACCTATCATAATAGTATTTTGAGCATCATTATAACAAAAATCATAATCCTAACCTTAACTCAATGAGTAATCTTGGTCCTAACCCTAATCCTATGTCCAACCCTTCACTTATCCTATGTCTGACCATAATCCTAATAAAAACCCTAAGCCTAATCCTAACCCTGCACCTAATCATAAGTCCACCTCTAACCCTAGAAATACTACTAAATATAACCCTTTCTCCAATTGTAATTCCTAATCCTTAAATCTAACCCTAAACCCTAACCTTAATCCTACTTCTAATCATAAGTCTTACTCTAACCCGAACCCTACAACTAAATGTAACCCTTCCCCCAGTCATAATTCCCAAGTCTTAAATGTAACCCTAGCCTAATCAATATTTCCTAGTCCTAATTGTAATCTTATGCCTAATCCTTCACTTATCCTACATCTAAAATCCTAACCCTAAGTCAACTCCTAAGAATAATATTGATTCTAACCCTAACAATTACCCTATCATAAGTGTTCCCTTATCCATAACTCTATATCTAATCCTAACTCAATGAGTAATATGGGTTCTAACCCTAGTGATATTTTCAACCCCTCACTTATTCTATATATGACCCTAATGCTAACCCTAACCATAAGTCTAACCCTAACCCTGAGCATGCTACTAAATGTAACCCTTTCCCCAATCATAATTATGAAGCCATAAATATAACCCTAACCATAACCCTAACCCTACTCCTAATCATATGTCTAGCTCTGACCCTAACCCTACTACCAAATAAAACCTTTTCTTCGGTCATAGTTCATAAGCCTTAAATCTAACCCTAACTAAATCAATATTTCCTAATCCTAGTCCTAACCTTGTGCCCAACACTTCACTTATCTCAAGTCTAAAACCCTAAATCTAATTCTACTCCTAAGTGTAATACTAATTATAATCCTAATAATTGTCCTATCATAAGTGTGCCCCTAATCATAACTCTACATCTAACCCTAACTCAATGAATAATCCTAGTCCTAATACAAATCCTATGTTTTACTTATCCTATTTCTAACCATAACCCTAACCATAACCATAACTCTAACACTACTCCTAATCAAAATTCTAACTCTAATCTCTAGCCATACTACTAAATGTAATCCTTTCCCCAATCCTTAAACCTAATTGTACTGTTGATTCTAAACCTTAGTCATAAGACTAACACTAATTGTAACCCTAAAACTAATCCTAATCATAAGCCTTACCCTATCCCTAACCATGTTTGTCATGTTAGCTTTACTTGTAACCCTATCTATAACTCTACAAACCCCAACCCTAAATATAAGCCTATGTATCACCTTAACAATTACCTTATTATATGTCTGACTCTAATTATAACACTAAATTATTCCTTATCATAACTTAACCACTAACTCCAAGTAGAAGCCTTATCATAAGTACAAGGCTAACTATAACTTTGTACCTAACCATAATCCTAATTATAACTAGTCCACCTCACAATAGGTGTGTGATAATCATGCCCAAAGCCTTACATAGGAATAGTTTATTCAATCTAAGGATTAATTCTCCCACCATGAGGTGCATTTAATTTTAAAACCAAGGACATATACTTGAAATGGTTAGCACAGTATGTGCACTAGGTTCATTGAAGAGTCATTATGCTTATGTTGTAGGAAAGTAAAATGCATATAAAGAACCTACACTAGTGCTACAGGAAAGTAACACACTTAACTCCTTACTGAAATGAATTTTGGAAATGCAACTCTATCCTAACCTATATTTCAACCCAAACCATCCACTATAATTGCTCTTGTAGATGCTATAGGAACATTCACAAAGTACAATGCTACAGGAAGGAACTATAACTTCTATCTAAAATACTAGAAATGTTGGAAGTAAATCTACACTACTCTAATCTAATCCACCTCCCAAGTGTACCCCTTGGTTGGATTTTTCTAATTTACTAACATAGAATGTAAACCAAGAATTACTTCATTATATTTCAAAAACTCCTTACATAAGAACAATATATACAACTGCAGATAACTCGCTACAAGATACAACAATGTTTTTCCATAAACTTTTTCCAACTTCTTTAAACTATCAATCCAATCCCTATAAATAAAGGATTGACACTTATTCTAAAATATTAAAGAAAAAAAATTGACTAAAGATCCACCAAAGAAGAAGAGGGAGATATAACAACCTATGGAATAAGAAATAAAATTTGGGCAACGAATTCAGCACAATAGTAAATGCAGAGGGAATATAGAAACACTTCATCCCTGCATTCCTAGAATAATGGATCCTCCTTTGTAGTAGTCATGTCTTCTAGTGCCCTAATGATTCCTTCATCGTAGCTAGGCCTTGATGCTCCTTCTTGAATGCTATCAAACACTCTCCAGTTTCTTCCTTTCCTAGCAAGTTATTTGCAATGCAAAAATATTTATGCAAATAAGCATAATCAAACTAAATCTAGATATTAGAACACACATTCTGATGGTTATATGAAAAATTTTATTATATGTATAATATTGGAAAAGTATGACATAACTATTGATCTCAAATTGGTTTTGACAAGTGAGTGTCAACACACTTAAGTCATTTACCTAGTTGCAATGAGTGTCAAGTCACTCATGTGCCAAGTCACTCAAGTGTTTAACAAATACACCATGCCAAGTAATTCAGAAGCTAAGTAAGAAATGGATGTTGAGTAATGTAGGTTCCAAGTCATAGCATAAGGATAAGTGCATGTCAAGCATCGAAGACTTCATATGTCAAGTGACACAGTTTTGCCATATTTGTTTGTAATGGCACAAACAACTATGTAAGCCATTTTTTAGTTGACTTAAGACTATATTTTGATATTTTGAAGATAAGGATGAATCTCTATTTGGATTCCCTATGCAATTATATGTAACCAATTATAAAATGGGAAGATTAAGCGACAAAATGGATGAATCTCAGTCATAGATTCATACCTAACCCTAAGCCACCTAAGTCTTCTTAAGGAGGATGGAAACCCTAAACTATCTATGGATGAAGGAGAGTTGGAGCGAAAAAGATAGTTTGCATGTAGAGCATTCAAGTGACTTAGAAGTTATGAAGAAAGAGTGAATTGCAAAATTATTTAGAGAAGAATAGAGGATAAAGAAAAGGATACAACATTGAGACATCTAATTATGAAGGATCAATAAGACATTATTTAGAGGTGATCTATTATCAAGCAAGGAAGTGCCAATCACGGGATCTATGATGAGACATTTTAATAGATGATTTTAGTTAAATCTCTTAAGAAAAGTAGTCCTAACGGGCTATATGCAATCCTTTAACAGGGTGCTTACTTAGTTGTAAGTTGATGTCCTCTAACAAGGAACACTTCTAACAAGGTGTTGAAATCCTCTAACAAGGTGAGACCTAATAATCTTTGTAAGACTTTAATAGGGTAGATCATGTTTCATGGTCAAAATATTGTAACCTTCATTGGATACACTTTATTACTATAGTAGTGAAGACTTGTGGGTTTCATCCCCACCCCAATTTTACCTTCTCACTTGGAGAGTTTCTAGATAATCATATCTAGTGTTATGTGTGTGAATGCTTACATGGTTATATGATTTAGATGCATATGTTTTACATGTTATTTTTGCTTACTTATTAATGCGTGTGATGAATGAATGGTGAAAGTTTTATGGGTCCAAGTTTAAACTACTAATTCCCCCACCCCCAGAAGTTTTCCTTCTCATTTTTAATTCCAACAATTGGTGTCAGAGCCTTGTTCTCTAAAAGAGAATCTTTGCAACTTTGAGGAAAGATCTTAAAATGGAAGTCTACAAGTTGGAAAAAATTATTGAAAACCAAGAGATTGAAATACATCTCATACTACATCAACTAAATGAAGCAAGAGAGGAACTAAAGAAATCCTTGAAGAGAAGGAAAGAGATTGCTATTGCAGAGAATGACACACTATAAAAAGAGATAGACACTACCAAGTTATTTGTAGATGGTGACTCCAATGAATTTGGTGTAGTAGTTGCAGATCTAATGGAAAATAATAGAGTCCAAGCTGAGGAAATAAAAAAGCTCAAGATAAAACAAGAATCACAAGCTATAGTGTTATGTGAGGTGACTAAACAAAAGAAGAAAGCTATGGAAGACAAAGCCATGATTGAAAAGGACAAAAGAATTCTGGCCAAAAGATTGGAAGAGAAGTCAATAGAGCTAACCAAGATTTCCAACATGCAATTGGATACTCTAAGTAAAATGATGAATGCCAACTATGAATTGAATGCCAAGGACATTGAGATAACTACATTGAAGTTGTAGAATGAATAATTGTAGAGTGACCTAAAGAGAGAAAAGGAATTTGCTAAAAAAATTAACAAGCCAAATGAAGCCATCAAATACTTTGAGCAATTTTTGAGATCCCCTAGATCCAATAAATATACATAAGGACTGGGCTACACAAGCACTGAAGAAGGAGAATCATCCAAAGTTGCAAAAGAAAGGAATATCAAAGGTAAGAACTCCAAACCTACTTGTCATAATTGTGGGAAGAAAGGAAATATTACTAATATGTGTGGGAGAAATATTACAAATCAGAATGTCAAGCCTAAGAACATGACTCATTGTCATAAGTGCAACAAGCAAGGTCATTAGGCACATGAATGCAAAATCAAAACCATGCATACACAAAGATTTGAAGGATATTGCTACAATTGTCAGAAGTATAGACATATATAGAGCCTTTGAATGCAGATTCAAATCGATGTTGTCATCAAACAAGCCAACAAAGGTAAGAAATAATGGGAACTCTTATAATTGGGATTATAATACAAGATATAGTTGTCATTATTGTCAAGAATATGGACATGTTCCTAAGAATTGTATTAGGACACACTTCAATGGCAATTACAAAAGATGGTTAAGTCAAACTACATATTTTAGCTGTTTGAAGACTAGTCACATCACTAAATATTGTCCAACTAAGACAAATGCACCAAGTTGTGAATTTTATAAAGGTAAAGGTAAGCCAGATGTTGAACACATTAGAGATGCAATGAACAAGACATGGAAAAAGAAAGATGTTTTAAGCACATCAAATGGAGAAGGGATCACTTCACCCAATGGATCAGGTGATCATACCTCATCAAACTAGGAAAGAAAGAGGTATGTGGGACTGATATTGAAAGGTTAAATCATACATAAGTTCCCAAAGGAGATAGTACTAAAAAGAATACATTAGCATGAATAAACATGCAAGATGTTATTAGAAATTCAAGACAAATATTTAAGTTTTTCATGTTTTTGCCAAGTATGAAAAGCTTCCTATATGTGCCAAGTGGAATGTTAGTTGATGTCAAGCTCATAGTAGCTATTGAGTGATGGAAATATCAATTGATGCTAAATGAACCTAAAATTAGTTATTGCCAAGCTTACAATTGTGTAAGCACTTAGCATTAAATGCAAATTTTTCAGAGAGCATATGATTGATTTTAGCTATTTTTCATCATTTTGAAATTGAGAAAGAGTGAGAAGAGCTAGAAGTGACCTAGAAATTTGTTAGAAGTGATTGTAGAAGATTTGTGTGACAATTCATTGCCAATTCGTCAAATTTTCTAAGGTATTTATCAAGAGCCAAGCTATGCAATTAAAATTTTTATAAACCCTAGCTTGTCACAATGGTATCAAGTTTGAAAAATGTTGAAGGAAAGTAAGTTTTAAATATTCACCTAGTCAGTAATGAAGTTAAGCAACCTGTATTTAAAGTCATTCTTGACATCACTTATAAACAAGACCCTTCTGGTACATTGTTTATGATCCTGCCAAATGTGATAATGGTGCAAGATGTGAGTAAATGCTAAAATTGCAAGATAGGAAGCATTTATGACATGAAAATAAGAGGTGCATAAAATAGGTTGTGTGAAAATGGTGTTTTGATAGAAGAATACAAAATTGTTGAGAAAAAGGGTTTAACATGAGCCCTAGATTTTCCAAATGTATTCAAAATAGAGTTGATACACATTTTATTGAGCTGAATTCATGATGCTTCCTTGTGACCACAAGGAGGACCAATCAAAATAACTACGAGAATAATTCAGAAGGTTACTGGCTACCTAACCCTAGATCAGCCCAAAACACTTAGAAGTGATTCCAAGGAAATCATTAAGAAGAACACTGGAGTAGTATGAAATAAGAGAGGTATGACTATAGATACAATCACAAATGCTCTTATCAATTTTTCTATAAGGATAATCTCACATAAATTCTATCAATCCAGTAGATTGAATAGTGTACCCTACATAGCTATGGATTTTGGTTATAAAATTGTTAAGAAAGATCATACATATGATCTAGCAAAACTTCAATTAGAAAAACTTATGGAGAACCTTGGAGCAATAAAAAAAACCAAGAGTGCACAATGAAAGTTTGGTTCTATGCTAGTTTGCATATTCTTTTATGTATAGAACACATTTCTCTCATTTGGAACAGTAGGATTGGAAGACTAACAAATTAGTTGCAACACAAATTGGGGAGTACATTGAGAAACTAGGAGAAATCTTTGAATCCATAATGATTAGCTACTTTGAAGACTTCAAAAAGTCAATGAAGCAGAGACTTAGAATACTAGTTTCCTTAGTTTAGAAATACTATAATGATGTATGTTTTCTTGTTGATGCTAACTACACATTTGTACAAGCTGCCACACCAAGGGTGAGATGGTTAAGACCCTTAGTTTATGAGGTCAATGTAGATAAAGCCTTAGCAGTGATATCAACTCTACTTGCAAAAGAAGTAGATAAGACTGCAAAAGTTTTTGGAGATTATGAGATGGTGAAATCAAATATTTCCATGGAATTGAAGATTGCCTCCACAATCAAGAAGAAGGATAAGCTGATAAAGAAGTCAAAAGAAAAATTTAGAGAGGGTGTCAAGGAGGAAGAGAAAGAAGAAGAAGAGGATGAAGAGGAAGAACAAACACAAGATCAAGAACCTCTAGCTTTAACTCAAGGTATGGGAGAAGACAAAGAAGAGGAGGGGATTGAAGGTGTCAAGGGAGAAGAAGCTAAGGAAGCAACTACTCCTACTGAGTCAAAGAAGAGGAAGGTCAAGGCACAAATCATGGCACGGGAAAGGAAAATTGTAAAACCAAGTTAGCCAAAGCCTACTACACTTACTACAAGGGCCACCACATGTGAAACTAACCAAAAGGCCAAGGAAAAGACCAAGTAGGTAGAGCAAGGAGGACATGAGCAGAAAAGATGGAGAAGGAAGTATGTGGCTTAACCATATTCTGATGAAGAGAAGAAAGAATCGAATGATAATAGCCAATTCAAGGTGGTAACTCACAATCCTCTCTCAGATCTTGAGAACTTATGTGAAAATGTCAAGAGCAATGTAGATTTATCAAGTTTTAGTCATGTTAATTTGGATAAATTGGGTAAAGAAGAGAAAAGTCAAGTGGAAGAGGCATTATATGCCACAATGTCAAAGTTCAAGACCACACCACTAGAATTTTCCTACTCAATACCAAAAATTCTATATGAAATTGTTGAGCAAAAATGGCATTATTGTCTAAATTTGGAAAGACAAATCAAGGAGACAACACTAGCCCAAGTAATGCTAGAGTTGAAAAAGGGAAAAATTGCTAAGGTAGTCAAGAAATATGCATTTAGATTCACACCTAAATACAAAACCATTAGAATTCTCCAAAATAATATTGAAGATGTTGTTAAGAAATCAACACAAATATGGAAACTCATTTATGGGTTAACCATTGTCAAGAAAGGAGAAGCTGACCCTTCAGAGGGTAAAGATGATCATAGACATGATGATAAAGATGATGATAAGGAATATGATGAAAAATATAATATAGTTGGAGGAGAGACAAAAAAGCAATATGATGAAAAGGCAATAGCTAAGCAATAGCAAGAAGAATAGAGTGTGCATGACACACAATTGTCAAGTGTCGGTCCTCCCCATGGCACAACCAAAACCACTAAAATTATAACTTTTAAGGATGTCTCTGATCCATCATTTTAGAACATCAATCCTCTTATTACAAAAGATTTAAAGAAGATATTAGATCAATCTACATTGCAAACCAAACTATGTGGCAATCCAGTTTTGGTTAGTGTAGGAGAACTACAAAAGGTAGTAATTGATGTCACAAGGAAAAAGGTTAATCCATAAAAAGCACCTTACATCATCCCTTTAGTTACTAATGTAAAACCTTTGATCCAAATGATAGTAGATACATCTACCAAGTTTGTTACAATTGAGAAGAAAGTAGAAGAGAAAGACACCACTACAGGACAACATAAGGAAACAAGACCAAAATATTCATCTGTACCTACAACACAAGAATAAGGTGCAAGACAAGTCATAGTGATAGACCAGGGAAAGCTTGAAGAGATAAAACAAAAGGTAAAGGAACAAGTGGCCATCCAAGCATTGGTAGCTTTACCAGCATCTAGCACTCCTTCTACACAAACTCTTTAGAAGCTTAGCACAGATGATACTCCATTACAGATCTTAGTGCCAAGACCAAGCTCATCAAGGGTTGAAAAGGTAATACATTATGGAGATATAAGTCTTGATGAAGAAATTTTTATTCCAAAGTATGATTATGATACTATGAAATTGGAACAAATAGGCATTTTATAGCAAGCCTTAGAAAGGAAAAAGTATCAAGAAATGCTTAGGAGAGAACATAGGCAGAAGCAAGAACTTCAAGACATCAAGGACATCTTTCTAGATGCATTTAGTCTACCAATACCTAAAGATACCTATCCACTAATATAAAAACCAAAATATATAGTGGATAAGGTTAGTAATGAAGACCTTGGTATAAATGCAAAACTATTAGAATGGTCTAAAAAGAAGTTTCAAAGCAAGGTAAATGAGAAAATATCTAGTGAGATAGCACTACAACAAGTTGCATTAGTAACCAAGGTTGAGGATGTGAAGAAGGTACTTGAGAATACATTCTCATTGTACATAAAACTATGCAATCCTACACTCTTTACCCAAGAGACTAGAAGTCACATTCTGAACCTAGAAAGCCAAATATCTACATCAAGCGTAAGACTACCTACAAATCCCACTCAGAGTGAGAAACATTTTAGGACATTGCTTCAGACATAGATTTAGTTATTTGTCTTAATAGCAGATGAGGCTAACATTAGATCCAAGCTAACAAGAATTCAAGCTACCCTCACCCCACATATGAAAATAATACACAAGGAGCTAGGCTATACTGAAACTCTATTGAATAAAGACCCCAATCTTTCTACTTTAGATGGTCTAGTACACCTTACTGTCAATCATGCAATCCAAATTAAGTCATTAAATGTTGCTTGTGATAACTAGGATGCAACCCTAAGGATAATAATGGATGTACATAAATATTTTTTGGACAAACACACCATAGGTGTATAGCCCATTTGACATAAGTGTAAAAAAAGGGGAGAAATATAATATGTGGGAGTATGAATAAAAGGGAGAGAAATAAGAAAAGAGAAATAAGAAAGGGGGAGCATAGAAATAGGGAGAATAAAATAGAGGAGAATAAGAAAAAAGGGGGAGCTATACATTTTTGGGGGAGAAAGCAGGAAAAGGACAAATATCAGCTAAGGGAGAGCATATCAGATTAAAGAGTATCAATAATATAGCGCATTGAAGTCAAGGTGTATCAATTAGTGTAACATTTTGAAAATTTGAAGTTTTGTATATAAGTCGAGTCATGGATATGTTATGCTTGAGAAATTAAGGATAATATTGAATATTCAAGTGTTTTTAACACTCATGTCAAAGGTGGAGATTGTTGATCTCAAATTGGTTTTGACAAGTATCAACACACTTAAGCCATTTACTCAGTTCATGTTGAACTAGTAATACATGCCAAGCACGACATGTAAAAATTAGACCATGTCGAGTTGTAATGAGTGTTGAGTCACTCAAGTGCTGAGTAGATAGACCATGCCAAGTGATTCAAGAGTCGAGTAAACAGTGGATGCTGAGTAATGCAAGTGTCAAGTCACAATATAAGGATCAGTGCATGTTATGCATCAGAGACTTCATATGTTAAGTGACACATTTTGACATATTTATTTGTAATGGCACAAACAACTATGTAAACTATTTTTGAGCCAACATAAGATTGTATTTTGATATTTTGAAGATAAGGACGAATCTCTATTTTGATATTTTGAAGATAAGGATGAATCCCTATGCAATTACATGCAACCAATCAAAAAATGGGAAGGATTAAGTGGTAAAATGAATGAATCTTAGTCATAGATTCATACCTAACCCTAAGCCACCTAAGTCTTCTTAAGGATGATGAAAACCCTAAACTACCTATGGATGAAGGAGAGTTGAAGGAGCGAACAAGATAGTTTGCATGCAAAGCATTCAAGGTGACTTAGAAGTTATGAAGAAAGATTAAATTGCATAATCAATTAGAGAAGAACACATGATAAAGAAAAGGATACAACATTGAGACATCTGATCATGAAGGATCAATAAGACATTGTTTAGAGGTGATCTATTATCAGGCAAGTAAGTACCAACCACAAGATCTATGCTGAGACATTAAAACAAGTGATTTTAGTTAAATCTCTTAAGTAGATTAGTCCTAACATGTTTTATGAAATCCTTCAACAAGGTGCTTACTTAATTGTAAGTTGAAGTCCTCTAACAAGGCACACTTCTAATAGGGTGTTGAAATCCTCTAACAAGGTGAAACCTAATAGTTTTTGTAAGCCTTTAATAGGGCAGACCTTTCATAGGGTAGATCATGTTTCATGGTCAAAAATTTGTAACTTTAATTGGATACACTTTATTACTACAATAGTGAATATTTTTGGGTGTCATCCCCACCCTAGTTTTACCTTCTCACTTGGAGAGTTTCTAGGTAATCATGTATCTAGTGTTATGTGTGTGAATACTTACATGGTTATATGATTTAGATGCACATGTTTTACATGTTATTTTAGCTTACTTATTAATGCATGTGATGAATGAATGGTGAAATTTTTATGGGTCAAAGTTTAAACTACTAATTCACCCCCATCCCCCCCCTTCAGAAGTTTACCTTTTCTCTTGTAATTCCAACAATAACTATCTATCCATGGTTTAACAGTTCTATTTGGAATTTATCATAAGTTCAACTAGTTATGAGTTCATAAATATCCTAGTAGTATTAAAAACAAAGTATTAAAATTAATATAAAATAGAGGAAATAATTGGCCTCATCAATAATTATACCCCTAACTTTAACCTTAAATATAAGTGTGACTTTAACCTTAACTTTAATTGTAACCATAGTTGTATCCATATCCATTACATTACCCTTAATCTTAGCTCATTCCCTAAGTATTATAGAAAGCTTAACTAAATCAAATAAATAATTTGAAATCCTAACCTTGAGTTTAGTCCAATTCATAACACTGATTATAATCCTAAACACCTATATGTTTGTCCTTTATTCTAATTATAACCCTAGCCCTATGCCTACTACTAATCATAATAATTCTAACTCTAACCCTAACCCTACTTCTAAATGTATCCCTTTCCCCAATCATAATTCCTAAGCCTTAAATCTAACCCTAACTCAATCAATACTCCTAGTCCTAATCCTAATCATATGCCTAATGCTTTACTTCTACTAATTTTGAAACCATATTCCTAACTCTACTCCTAAGTGTCACACTAATTATAATTCTAATAGTTTCCTTGCCATAAGTGAACCCTTCACTTACCCTAAGTATGAAACCCTAACCCTAAGTGTACTCCTAAGTATAACACTAATTATAAGATCCTAAAAATTCCTATCTTAGGTGTACCCCTAACCATAACTCTATTTCTAACCCTAACTCAATGAGTAATCCTACTCCTAGTCCTAATCCTTTGTCTAACCCTTCACTTATCCTATTTCTCACCCTAATTGTAATCATAACCCTAACCCTACTCCTAATCATATTTGTAATATTGCCTCTAATTGTAATGTTATTTATAACCCTACTTCTAACCCTAAGTGAAACCCTAATCCTAAATATAAGCCTACCTATCACCTTAACAACTACCTTATTTTATTCTTGATTCTAAACATAACCCTAACTAAACCTCTATCCATAAACTTAAGACTAAATGTAACCCAAATAATATTTCTAATGTTATGTCTAATTGTATTCCTTTCCATAAGTCCACTCTTAACCCTAATATGTTTGTAGTTGGTCTACCAAGGTCAAGGTAGGGGTATGATAACATTTATGTGATTGTGGATAGGTTCAGTAAGATGGCTTATTTTGTACCTTGCAAACCATACATGATGCTTGTCAATTTTTTCATTTATTTTTCAAAGAGGTGGTTAGGATCCATGATCTAACTATGAGCATTATTTTAGACAGGGACACCAAATTCATGAGCCACTTTTGGAAGACACTGTGGAGAAGGCTAGGGATTAACTTGTCTTTTGGATCTGCCTATCACCAATAGATTGATGGCCAAATAGAGGTAACTAATATGAGTCTTGGAAACCTACTAAGGTGTCTCAAAAAAGAGATTAGACTTTAGATCAACTCATTGGGCATGTTAAATATGCCTACAATGACATAGTGAATAAATCAATAGATAAGAGTCCTTTTGAAATAGTTTATGGTTTGCATCCTAGGGGGGTTTTTGAGTTGAGAGAGTTGAATGATGGAGTAAAAGGAAGTAGATATGTTGAGTAATTTTCCCAATCCATGAGGTAAGTCCAAAAAAGTGTAAGGAATACACTAACTAAGAATGTTGATAAATTGAAGCAAAGGAGGATGCCTCAAAGAGGGAGTTATAGTTTCAGATAGGGGATCTTTGTGATGGTGCACCTAAAAAAATATATATTTCCAAAAGGGACACCACACAAGATCTAGATGAGAAGGTTGGTTCCTTGAAAAATACTTTCCAAGTATGGCAACAATGCTTACAAGGTGACACTTCTTGAAGATATTGGGTTGTCCCCCATTTTCAATGTTGCATATTTGATTTCCTACAAAGGCCCTATCCCTCATGTTCATCAGAGTCTTCAAGAGGTCACACATTATGTAGAAGGCCTACACATAACCTATACTCGACCTCTATAAGTAGATAGGATATTGGATTCAAGGATCTATAGAAAAACTAGGAAGAAGGACTACTTATAATATCTTGTCAAATGGCTTGGCAAGGATGACGTTGATGCTACTTGGATTAGAGAGACATATTTCAAGAGGTTGGATATTTATTCTACCTTACCTAATCCAAGATCCAAGGACAAATTAACTTCTTCTTCTTCTTCTTTTTGGGGGGTGGGGTGGGGCAAGGGCTGAGGGGGGGGGGGGGGGGGGGACGGTGTGTGTATGGTACATGAGCACCTTAATCAAACTCCATAGAATTTAGTTCTTTGTTTTGGTTTTGGCATGTACTGACTCTAGCCAAGTCAGGATGGTGAGTTTGGGCCTTGCTAGGTCTTTTCTTTGTTCAATTTGGTTCCTAGATGGAGTTTCCATTCTAGGAGGATTTCATTTGATTGTTTAAGTGTTTTTTGTATTGGAGGTCATGGGTCTAGGACTATAAAGCATAAGGAATATGTAGGTTTTACCCTATCTTGTAAATGATGTAAATGGTGCTAAAGTTGTCAAAAAAGGCAAGAATGGAAAAAATATACAAATTGATGTCCTAAAGGATAGATAATTACTAGAAAACATTAATGGATCATAATGGATAGGTTTGGAAGTTCCCAAGTGAAGGAAAGCAAAGTTTCTCAAAGATGCAACAAGTTGTCAAAGTTGAGCAATTTTTTGAAAAGTTGCTTGACAACTTTTTGACAAGAAAAGTGGCATAATGCAATAAAGAATTTGATGGTTATTCCAAATGCCTATAACCTCTTAGGGAACTTATAAAATCATGAAGGAAACCCATCCCAAGGGTTAGAAGTTTTAATCAACAAATTTTGTGCAAGTGAATCCATGAATTGTAGTCCAATTTTTAACAGTTTTTGAGTTTCTTGGTTTCCTATATGGAATAGTGGATTGAAATACTCATTCAACTATTGGATTCTTTTTTTTCATGTTATTACACTAATTTTCCATTTATATTGCAAGTTTATAGATGTTCATTCAAGTTGGTTTTGAAATTCATTTGTAAATACTTTGTGTGTTGGTCAAGTTTTGTCTATCTATGCAAGAACGGCTCCCCCATGAGTTCTTCATGGATTTAGGGGAAATGAGAGTAGAGATAGTGTACATAGTTTTTGGTTCCATGGAAAGTTTTTTGAGCAATTCAAATGTGATGCCCTAAGCAATCCTTTGATACTTGGTTAGGCAATCATAGTATTGGTAGGAAGGTTTTGGGGTTTGAATGTGAAGGATAATTTAAACCAAGAGTTTTAGAAGGAGGAGGGGTGACTAATATCATTATATACCAAAGGATAAGGTCTCATGGTATTTTTTTTTGAGGGGATAATCAGACCCTGGTCAACCCTGTCATCTTTATTGTGAAGCCCTTAATTATAGGCATAAAAATTGCTTTAAGGTGTACGAATGGTTTGGAGACATGAGACCCACAAAATCCTTGAGGTTCTCCAAAAATTTACTTGAATCTATTTTTTTTTTAAATCTTGTTTAGAGAAAATTGGAGTTAAAACCCAAAAACCCAAGTAGGAGGAATAATTCAATTAGGCCTAGTTGGTGCAACTTGGGTAAGTTTGAAAAGTTTAGTAGAAAACCCTATTGGTTTTGATTCTAGAAGGTTGGATGATGTCCAACACTTCATAATGGAACTCCTTACTCCTTATAGTGGCAAGAATGGTGAAGAAAGAATAAAAATTATAATTGGCAAAGTGGCTTGAAGAGGCATTGATGAGTCCAAGAGGAAATTCCATTGGTGTATCTAGGTAGGGAGTAGTTAGAGGATAGAGTAGATGTCCTCTATGGATTAGGGTATCAAAGGGAACTCTAACAGGCTAAGAGAAATCCTAAGAAAGTTCTTGAAAAACTAAGAACTAAGCAAGCTACCTACCTTGTCTTACATCACTTTCAAAGTTAACTCTTTTCTTTGTATCTCTTGAATTTTTTTCATGATGAACATTAAGATATCCACTTATATTAATCAAAATTATTTTATCAATAGTTGTTCTATTTACTAAAGATATTGTAATTTCTCATCATGCCACAATCCTATCTTTTGACCAATTTTTCTTTCCATTTGTATCAAACGCATTGACAATCATGGATATAACTTCTTTTAAATATTCATCTTTATTTTTAGGTTTGACATAGAGACTTAACCTCTTCATCACTTTTCACATCTTAATAATATTAATTAGTTGACATTGGAAACCAAATTTCTTATTATAAAAAAATGTTTGAACAATCTATTTGCATGTGTCCTAATTTGTCTCCATGAAACCAAACCAAACAAATTATCTAGAACACCACTTCTAATTTCAAATTGTCTATTCATTACATCATCATTCAATGAAGTTTTTTTCTCAATTTTATTTTATGGGTCTACATTCTCATTGTTCACTTTAATTGTTTGATTTTCAATTTCAATTGTACTTTGAATTTTCTTTGTAATTGGAGTTTGCATTTCATTTTCAATTGGGTTTGCATTTTATTTGCTTCATCATTACAATTAACTTTACTAAATTGTGGTGTATTATGTGAATCATAATGTTGTACTCTATCTTGACTAAGAAAATCTACATGAGAATAAGTTGCATTTGGTTGTGAAGACATACCCATATCAAATATTAGATAAGAAGATGCATCTGATTTTTTTTCTACCACAATTTCTTCCTCAAATTGTGCATCCATCATGGTTTCCTCAACTAAAGTGTCCTCTTATGAAATGATTGTTGAACTCAATGCTCCAACGTTATTTTTTGGTTGAATTATTTCTCTTCTATCTCTTTTTCATTTTTCCTCCTCTTTATTTCATGTAATTTCATTAGCTAAAAGAACCTTCTTTGTCGAGCTTTCTACATTGTTTTGATCCCATGCTTGTATACCCAAAATCAAATTCAAAACCTACCAATGTTAAATCCAAAGAAGACAAGAAAAGAAAATGTTTTACAGCAAATATTCATGTTGTAACTCAGATTTTTCAAACAAATGATTAAAAAATCCTCAATCATTGAGTTGTAGGCCCACTAGTCTTTTTTGGGCCCCAACATATCTCTTAGAAATGGGTATCATTTATTTAAATGAAACGGGTACCCATTTCTAAAATGGGCACCTGCTTCATTTAAATAACAAGAACTCTTTTCATTTTCAACGGTACAAAAAAAAATAGGCACCCATTTTTTTATTTTTAATAACATGTGCCCATTTCTAAAAAGTTAGAGTAGGAAACTGACCAAATGTTTGGATTTTGGCTTGGGAGGAGGCTTGGTGGGACTAAGACTATGCTTGAGCTTGCATGAAATTGGCTAGGGCACAAGAGCATGAAAAATCCACCTTTAGACTATTTTTTAACAATCCTCCTAACTAAATTTTTTGATGAAATCAAAACCCATTATAGATCTTATTACACAAATTCTTAAAATGTAAATTTTATAGTGATATAAAATGTTTTGCCAATTTTACAATATTATTTAAGAAAAATTTGTACCTAGCATGCTTTACTAAAATTTCAATAACTTTATTGATTTTAGGTTTCTTTAAAATGAATTATATGTCATCAATCTACAAAGAATCTAGTTAAAAATTATTTTATTTTTTTTGAAAAAAAGTGAAGTTTTCATCAAATTATGGTGTTTGTACACCAAAAAATTTTAAAGTCCACTTTACAATCAAATAAAAATTAACAAAAACAATATTCTACAAAAAATTAAGAAACATTATTCTCATCAATCTTCATTGTGTTATAAGTACCTTTCCCCAAAAGAAATAATAAAAAAATATTTGTTTGCTTAAAAAAGGGTGGTCGTACACGCGTGTGGCATGGTCTTGAAACAAAATTTTTGAAAAAGTGAATTTTAAACATACCTAGTAAAATGCAATTTATATAATGTAAGTATTCAAAAAAATTACATATTTGAAAACTAGATTTTGAGCACTACATGCTCCATTAATGGAGTTTTTAGAGATTCAATCATTAAGTGCCAGTTGATGCAAGAAGGGATGAGATAACCAAGGCCAAAGGCACACCCAATTATTCCAAACTACCTACAAAAGTAAATAGAATAGAAACAACACAATAGAAACAAACAAAGGAGATAGAGGAACAAAATGCTTTCATAGATTGATCAAAATAATAGATACATGCCCAGTTGTAAGGCCTTCTAGATTACAACCAACATTACAATTCAGATTTGATCCACAATGATCAAAATTTGAAGTTCAACATTACATCTGTTCTATGCTACCTCCCTCTTGAAACTCTACCAAAGACCTCTTTAAATACATGCATGGCGACAAGTCATCTTGTTGCAAATACAAAAAAAGAACCCATATATTAAATTCCAAACAAGCCACAAGTTGGCTCTCAACAAATACCTATCACAAAATTAAATGCAAAGGTTAGATATGTTAGGATTAACCTCAAGTAGAAATAATAGTTACATGCAAATATAACCAATATTAGAAAATAATAGATCGCACATAAGAGAACACAAGACACCAAGATTTAATGTGGTTCACCCAATCCTTGAGCTATGTCAACCAAAAACAAGTCCAATATTATAATGATCTAGTGATTACAACATGATTACAATTCATAATCCCTTACATCTCAATACTAGTGCAAGAACCAATTTTTGCATCACACATTATGAAAATCCCTAACCCTAAGCCTCTTTATACAAGTTTTTTGTTGCTTTCAAAATTAGGGCTAGAATAATCAAAAACTAGTAGCCAATGCCTTCTACAACATAAGGTCTTTTTCTTCAAGGGTGTTGCCCCTGAAAACCCCTGTGAGGGCATTACCCCTTGATCCCATCCTATACTATGACCAGGAGTGCACCTGGGGCACTACCTCAGGACCTTGTAAGGGCATTGCCCCCAAACCCCCGTAGAAATAATCTAGAGGGGAACCATGTCGAATAAACCTCTGAGTCTAATTAGGCTCCAAATCATAACAATCTCCCACTTGGAGACTAATCAGACTCCATAATACTAACCTCTTACTTGAAGACTAATCATAGTACTACTAAGCCTATAGCTCCCACTGGAATGTTAAACCACCCTAGACTATGTTGTTCTTTTAGTCTTTTCAATCTAGAAGACCAATCAAAGCTGAAGAGGAGTTCAACTTCTCCCTTTTCACTACCTTTCTAAACATATCTACTAGATTGTCATTTGTATATATCTTCTCTAGCTTTAACTATTCATCATCCAAAACTAACCGAATGAAATGGTACCACAACTGTATGTGTTTTATCTTTGAATGTAGAGCTAAATTCTTTTCAAGATGAATGACACTCTAGCTATCTGTGAAAAAATAATTATCCCTCTATAGGTGTCCTAATTCTTCCATAAAGAACTGAAGTTATATCATCTCCTTGGTTGCCTTTGCAGTAGCAACATACTCTGCATTGTATGCTAGGGGTTATGTCCCTGCCTACTTTTGACTAGATGATGCATAAAGTGCATCGATCTAGTGGCACAAAGCATTAATGTTTATCTAGACTGAATATTAATATGCTTCCTATATGGGGGAGTATCCATGATGAGAAGAGTCATCAAGGACTCTTAGTAACTAGTAAAGAATAATATCTTTAGATATTTGAGCTAGTTGAAGACTTGGAGAAGATGATTGACATAATGGATCCTTTTTCATTAATGTCAATGGCTAAGAGATTACATAAAAAACATATTCTATACATGGGGGAGAAGTAGTGTGGATGGGAAAAATATTGTGTATATGAAAGACATCTTATGATAGCATGAGGGAGATGTGTAACAATGAGGAATAAGTATTATTGAATGTGAATGATATCAATGGGGAGAAATATTGATGTTTATATTGTTGGTGTAAATAAGTATTCACTATTTACACTTACTTAAGTTTACTTAGGTCAATGCATTATTTTATTATTTACACTTAGGAGTTTGTGTACTTTTATGAGTTGTCATATTGACAACACAGAAGTAACCAACTCTAATTCAACACATGGTGTCTACAACACTAGATTTTTCATAATAAACTAAGTTGTCATGTTGACAACACAGTTATTTGCACTCTTATTTTAGCACATGGTGTCTACAACATAATTTTACATGCTATACCTTTGTATGCTTATCCTCTCATCATCACACTTACTCCTGTGCTTGATGGAGGATAATCCACTCCTCTAGTTTTGGTGCACAAATTTATTAGAAATTGTATCTTTTGGTGACTGTACCTATCCAATCCTACATTTTGCAACTTGAAATGCTCTGTATAGGCTCATCTAGACACATTTTTAGGTTCCATTTTTTTTGAAAGTGCTTAATTTTTCATCTACTTTCTAGATCTAATATCAAATTATAGGGTTGTGTGGATAGAAATATCACTTTCAAAATTTATTACTTTGATTACTTTTCAAAAAAAATTTACATCTGAGCTATAGTGCTTAGTGATAGATTTCAGCCTCAAAAGGCAATTGTAACTAGCAAAATCAGAAGTCCACTTTGTACATCTTGACAAGTGGCCTATTGTGCATGCACTATCTATAAAGTGCCCAATCATACATTAGGGGGAGGGGGGGTTGATTATTATTTTTCATTTTGGGGGGTACATTGATTAGTACATCATGGGATGAGGAAGATTTAATTACCTTGACATCATAAAACTATAAGCAATGGAGTGAATTGGTTCTCACTTATCTTAGTGAGCATAATGCATTGCCATATGCCAAAGGACTTCCATATAATGGTGACACTATTTCAATCATTTCTCATGGACTCTTTCTATATATGGATATGGAGGTTATGGATTCACTTGATGACATTAATTCAATGGATTTTTATGATATTTGGATTTATCTTTGGGAGATGTATGGAGATCCACACATTCCTCCATTCCAAAAACATCTTTTACCTCTAGCTATAGTGGCATCCTCTCTAGATGAGATCACACCTCATGATGCTCCTATTGCTACTACTAATCTAGTTCTAGCCATAGATGCTTCTGATTCAGTGCAGTAGGAAACACCATGTCTTCCTACTTCATCTTCATGGGACGAATTCCTTCTAGACATTGCAAGGTTGTTTTTGGAGTCTCACATTGAAGATGTGGGAGACATCATCAATGATATTCTCCTCCTCTTTGTTGAGGTGAATACTTCATCATTGCCACATTGATAGGTTCATGTACTTTAGCACAATAGGGTATACATTGTCTTCCAGCTCCAACATCAGGGGATGACTACATAGTAGATATTTTAGGCTTATTTATGGAGTCCCACATAGTATATTTGGGAGACATCATTGATAATATACATCTGATCTTTTATGAAGAAGATCCTTTTTCAGTTGTTATGAGGGCTCATGCTGACCCTCCTATCCATTCTCTACATGATCAATGTTCATAGGTTGATATAATTGTGGATCCTTACATACAACAATTGTAGGAGGTCTCTTTATCATTTGAAGAGATAGTTGGTTCTTTGAAATAAGTTCTACATTCATCCTTTCTAGATCCAACATTGTTCTTTTTAGCAGTATTGGAAGGGATGAAAGTTAATATCGACACAAGGACAATTATGTAGGTTTCAGAGACACTATTCATCATCAAAATTCTTTCTACACATAGGGGAAGCATCTCATATGTACCTATGATACTATTTCTTCCAAAGGGGAGGAACATTATTCAGTAATCATGGATCAAATTCTAAATTGGAGTAGCTCTAACTGATTGACACTCTACATTTAGAGGGGGGGGACTACCTTGTCTCCTTCTTCTTCTCTTTTATGGGGGGACTTTTTCCTTTTTATGGGGTTTTTTCCTTCTCATACAATTTCTCTTTTGTATATACTTGATGTATGTCATAATGGGGGGGTCTTGATTACTCCATCCATCCATGTATCCTATTTTTTCATCTCTCTTTTTGGGGGAGGGTTTTTCCCATGAGGTTTTCCCTCTTTCTCCACTTTATGAAAGATTGCATTGGATTTTGTACATGGGTGCCTAACATGGCCTAATAGCTAGGACCCATCCTGCTTTTTCATCCTAGCTTTTGTAAGTGTAAGTAAATTCCCCTAAGTTTCACTAAAGGGGGGTGTTGGTGTAAATAAGTATTCACTATTTACACTTACTTAAGTTTACTTAGGTCAATGCATTATTTTATTATTTACACTTAGGAGTTTTTGTACTTTTACGAGTTGTCATGTTGACAACATAGAAGTAAGCAACTCTAATTCAGCACATGGTGTCTACAACATAATTTTATATGCTACACTTTTTTAGGCTTATCCTCTCATCATCAAACTTACTCCCATGATTAATGGAGGATAATCCACTCTTGGTGGACATGTGCCTGGTTGTAAGACCTATCAATGTGCTAACTCCTAGACATTCTAGAAGCATTCTAGAGGCCTTTATGTTCAGGCCCTCCTAGTGTGTATGTACATGAAATGACATGGCATTACATCAATTCAGTTGATATTGTTATTATGATCATACTCTGTTGGTCTATTTTGTGCTTGTGCTTGAGTACCTTGATCTTGGGTGATTTTTCTCTAAGAAAAATTCTTACATATATCAATGGGGGAGAAATTGTGAGCAATTAATTTCCATCCATGTAAAATAGATAAGAATAGAGAGTTGGAGTGTGAGTTGGAGTGTAAATTATTGATGTCAATAATAAGAGTAAGGAAGCACACACATATTAGTGTTCCTATGAGTTTCAAATTTTATTGATGAAGAGGATTTGAAAAGAAGAGAACAGTAATAGTAGCAAGAGAGTTTGATTTGGTATTCATTTTTTTTATCTATGTTGTCATCAATGTAAAAGGGGGAGATTGTTAGTATGAATGAAGATGGTATTCCTTTGAGGGAGTATCCTAAGTATTGGATAGATGAGTAGCAAGATTAACATGTTGCATTCATGACTATGTTTGACATTGATGTCAACATAGTATTGTTTCTTTGAAGACTAAAAGAGTAGAAGACAAAGAATGAGGTTATATAGATCGCATATTGATGATCAAGTCATGCATAGTTGAGAATATATTCTACATTTTTTCCTAATAAAGTGGACAATTTTGCATGTAGAGTGTTGAATACATGCGAGAGTTATTCAAGAATTACAAAGGATAGTCCACAAATAGAGTACCTAATAAGTGGTTTCTAATGTTTGGATTATATCTCTTAACATGGATAGAATTGTAATGAGCACATTTAGACAATGATAGAGGATAGCCTAGTGATGATATCTGCAATTACCCAAGGTTAGAGGTCATATGTGTAAGAAGTTGTAAAGACTATGAACTGATAGTGATTTGTAATTATGAAAAGATGTAATAATTGTAATATCTTAATGTGGTCCTATTATAATTAATTGGAAAAGCCTCAAGGCCAACTCAAAGAATTATTTTGAGTATCCAGTATAAAGGAAGGTTATTTTCCTTTTGGTAAGTTGAAGAACCATATTCAAGTGTGATATGTGAAGTACTTGGTCAATATGAGTAAGAAATCTAAGGGATTATTGAATGTGAAGTTGGTGATCTAGTATTGAGATCAAAAGAGAATTGGTATATTCAAGAGGATAGAGGAGTTAAAGAACATTCATTTCTATTATTTTTCAAGGAATAATATAGAGATTAGTTGGACACTGAGTTCAGTGATCTTACCCCTGAAGCTGTTTAGACAGTGGGTCCTTCTGCCCTCTACAACTCCTAATAGGAATTCAAAGTCTCCTAATAGGGACTGATATGTACTAAATGTATTTCATTGGCTCCTAACATATTCCATCATCTTACAAGGAACTTTTATATTAGTACATCATTTTTTGGGTTCCATCCCCATTTAGGTTTTCCCTTTGATCAAGGGTTTCCCTAGTTAACATACTTGGTGTTATTGTATATGTGTATCTTCTTATGGTTTTTGATTATATTTTTCACATGGTTAATGATTAATAATTTTGATAATAAAAAATTAGTATTTGGATAACTTCTTCACTCCCCCTCTTAGTTATCTTGGTGAACTTTACTTTCTAACAGACATTTGAGAAGTTAGTCTTTGATGAGATAATGTGTTGTTTAATCAATACATGAAGTAAAGAAGATAGTTGGATGAAGCTAAGAGTCAAAACAAGTCAAAAGGATAAGCTTGACCAAGTATCAATATTGCATGGTCAATGAAGAAGCTGAACTGAAAGATTAAGGAACTTAAGTAGAAGCTAAACAAAATAGTTCAAGCTAGGTGTTAGTTATTACCGATAAAATATATGAAGAAATGTGGTAGCGACTAAGAGTAGTAATGGTCAAGAGAGCATGTTGATGTTGATGTCAAGTGAGAAAGTATAGTGTATGCCAAGTTATACAGTAATGACTGAACATAAGAACACAGTGATTGTTGAGTGATAGCAAAAGTTAAAGTTTGAGAAAGATTTGAACATGAGGCTAACATAGTTGGAATTTTGAATTAGTTAAAGCTCATGAAAGATTAGGATTGATGAGATGGTGTATTTAATGCACAAGGAGAGTTTTTTAAGTGATAAAAGGCAAGGATTTGATTAGAATTCTTTAGAAGAAGAAGGAGAAGAAAAAGATGGGAGAATTCAATGAATCTGACCTAACTATGAGGGCAATAGTGATGTTTTTGTGGCATAAGATTGAAATTACCTATTTAAGGAGGCATAAGAGATGTTTTCTAAGGTTGTTTCATGGTTGATTGGAGATCTTAAGGAGAATTTGTGAAGATAAGAACAACATAAGTGAAGTGTGAAGAGTTGGGTGAACAAGTGATTGCTTGAGGAGATGCCAAGTAGATTAGTAATGGAGATGTTAATGAAAGCTAGAAAATGAACCAAAAGATAAGAAAATGGAGATCTAAATCTATAAAGTGAGTTGTACTTTACAAATCAAACCTACTATTACATTCTAACCATTGTATCAGTTAAAATCCTTTAATCAAGGTTAACCTAATAGTCATTTTGTAAATCATTTAATCAAGGTGATGTTCTAATAAAATGTTCTATAGTCCTCTAATAAGGCCACTCCTAACAAGGTGATTAAATCCTTTAACACGATCACATATAATAGTGTTTTGTATAACCTTTAATAGGGTTAGCTCTTAACCAAGCTCAGTTTAGAAGAGTGGAAAATTAGTAGCATATTACTTGGTGGGTTTTCCCAAATTGGGTTTCCATGTTGAATCCTAGTGTAAAGTGTTTTTTTTATGTGTGGATGTTATTGTTTTTCATGCTATATTTTATAATAGTTTATTTACTAGTAGACAAAATAATAAATAGATATAAGAAGTTAAGTAATTACATGAAATGTTAAATTGCTAATGATATGCTATATAGACCAAGTAGGTATATGAGATTGTTTAATCTATTTGAAGTTATTAAAATTTGAATTGGTACATCTAGACCTAAAGATAACTGATTCACCCTCCCCCAGTTATTCTAAATCATTATCATAGGCAATAACTATCTCAATATCATGATATCTAGCACAGCCTGGGACACAACTTTAAGGATTCAATCATGATATGTTTTTTATCATAATCATTGAGAGAATTCAAGATAATGCTTAGTGATAACAAATAAACACAACATGGATTGATGAGAGTGATGGTGGAAGTAGCGAGCTAGAATGGAGGAGTTCAAATTTCAAATACTAAGGCAAGCGAGAAGGTATTTGATGGTGCTAGAATATTAGGAAATGGAGGTCAACATGGATCAAGGTTGGATTCTAATGGTGTTGATGTGTCTAGGAACCTGGGGGAACCTAGGGGGACCCAGTCATGCAGTCTCTTATCCACTTCAGATAGTCCACGCAAAAAAGTGGTCAAGTTTGTTTGCAATCAAACTGATAGGTAAGTCCACTCTTCCACCCATGAAAAACATTTCAAATGATGAGCTAGGTTCTTTTAGGTTAGAAACCCCAAACTAAATCATAGATTTGAATATCTCTAGAATAGAGTACATGCTCATTGGGAGGTTCCTCGGAGCTAGACATAATATTGAGATTGTCATGTTCTTTTTAAAGAGAAAATAGGTTTTAAAAGGGCAAGTTGATTTGGTTGTGATGTACAAAGGGAATTTATCTTTATTTTTCTCTTGTGATGAAGATCGTAGAAATATTTTGTGTGGTGGACCTTGTATAATTGGAAAAAATATCATGATTCTACATAAATGGTGACCTAATATAAATTTTTAGGATGAAATGATAGTCCAAGCACCAATTTGGTTGAGACTACTGGGTATGCTCCTAGAATTCTGGGTGGAAGATGTTTTCCAAGGCATGATTGCAAATACTTTTGGAGAGATTTTGTCTATGGACCCAGTTATGGCATTAAGGAAATGGCTTACATATGTAAGAATCTGTGTTTTTGTCATTCAAGGTGTGGATATGCCTGAATACATTATGCTATAGTTAAAACTAGAGACTTGGGTGCATAAGATTAAATATGATTCTATCCCATTTGCTTGTTTTTATTGCAAAAAAGATGGACACTAGGAAAAGAAATGCCCTAGTAAAGCTAGTATACCTAAGTAGTTCAAAACAGAATGGGTCAAGAAGGGCATTAAGGATTCTAATCTTAAGGACTAATCCCTAAAAATTAATGACAAGAGCAATGATACTTGTAGTAATGTTCAAAAGTTGGCAGAAAAAAAGAGTGATTCTAGTAGTAACTAGAAGCTAGAAGAGCTGAAGAAAAATGATAATGGTAATGGATACCAATCATTGATAGATTGAAAAATGGGCTCAGATAGGGAGTCTATGACAAAATATCTATATGTGAAGGATACCTACAAGGAGTAAGCCCAAAGTAGAACAATAGATACTTTAGTTGATTTAGAGATCTATGACATGACCATTATTGAGAAATAAATGTTAGGTGATGGCAATGATATTCCCATCACTAGTAATGAGATGGATATTTAGAATGCTCAAGTGTATTGTTCTTGGAGCTAGACTTTTTGAGTGCTCTCAAATTTATTCCCTAATGGAAATAAGGTCACCCCAAAAAGTGGGAACACCAAATCTAAATGAGGTTTTCACTCCCAAATGGGGAGATGTAAAATATATTATATTAGCTTTATAGGGAAAGAATGAAAGTAATGGAAATGATTGGACAATAGTGGTAGATAAGAAAAGAAATAAAAACAAGAAGAGAGAAGATAATAAAAAAAGAAACAAAGAGAATTTGGTGGTTTTTAGAAATACCAGGAGTAATAAAACAAGAGATGTTGTTTATATTCACACTAGAATGGGAAGGCATTCGATCAGAAAAAAAAAGAACTATAGGGGTGAATAGAAATATAGAAGATGGTACTCAAAGGACCATCCTAGAGTCAAGATCATTCCAAAAGTAATGAAGATCATCTCATGAAATATAAGAGCATTGAATAACCATCACAAGCAAGATATGGTTAGGAATATGATAAGAGATAATAAACCAGATATAGTGCTTCTTCAAAAAACTAAGATGCCTGAAGATAAGGTTGAGAAGCTAATTTTTTTTGATAATGGTAAAACAATAGGGGTTTATACTAATGGGGCTTCTAGAGGTATATTTGTGATCTAGAATCATAGTAATATTAGAGGGGACATTATATCATAGAGCAATAATATGGTGAATATCAGATGCTAGAATATCAAGAATGGTACTTCATGGGTCCAAGCTAATGTTTATGCTCCTAATACGAAGTGGGGAAGAAAAGATTTTTGGTCTAAAATATCTAACCAAGGGAGGGACTTTGTTGATGAGGGATAGATTATTATGGGATATTTCAACACCATTGAAAGAAAATGAGAAATTAGGAGCTAGTCAGCCTAATCTAGATAGCAGAATTGATTTTATGGATTTTATTGATGAACACCAACTTCATGATATTGATCTACAAGGTATAAACTACACTTGGATGAATAGAAGAGTGGGAAATGATATTAATCAAGTTATACTTGATAGGGCTTTAATTAGAAATGTTTGGTTTCAATATTGCACTTGCTCTTTATCAACTTATGTGAGAGTTGGGTCTGATCAATATCCTATTTCTCTTTTAGCTAGTCATGTTTCTATGAAAAGGAATTTTTCCCTTTCAGTTTGAAAAAAATGTGGATCTTACATCCTAGTTTGGAGAATATTATAAAGGAATGGTGAATGATAAAGGTGGAGTGAACATAAAAAAAATTAATTCATGAAGAAATTGAGAAATCTTAAAGATAGCATTAAAAGATGGAATAAAGAAACTTTTGGTAACATTTTTTACTGCAAAAGGAATATTATGGAGGAGTTGAAAGAGATATAAGATAGTATCCATATGAATGGCTATGAGAATGTGTCTAAGGAGGATGAGGATTAAAAATTGATGGACTTACATGACATTATTACTAAAGAAGAAACTTTTTGGAGGCAATGTTCAAGAAAGATATTTTTGAAAGAAGGGGATAGAAATACAAAGTACTTTCATGTGATTACTTTGAAACATAGAATGGCTAAATGAATTTCTAGACTAAAGGTGGATGAGGTCATTAATGAGGAAGAAGAAGACTTCAAAGGTTAAGCTACTAGGTATTTCAATGAGTTATTGAAAAGGGATACCCATCTTGAAAGGGATATGCAAAAAGATTTCCTGAACTGTAACTAGAATATAGCTTTTACTACTATTCCTTCAAAGAAGAAAATTTGGAAAGCTATTTTTTATTTTGAGGGGGAAAAAGCATCAGGGCCAAATGGATTTACCTTTATCTTCTTTCATACCTATTGACATATTATAAATGAAGATGTTTTTAATGGTGTTAAGGAATTTTTTGGATCTAGGAAACTTTGAAAAGAGTTGAATGGTGCTTTCATTATTTTGATACCCAAAAAGTAGGGGATTGATAGCTTGGATCAATTCAGACCTATTAGTCTTTGTAACTCCTTTTATAAGATTATTTCTAAAGTTCTTACTTTAATAATTTTGACTTTTCTTCCTTCTTTGATTTCAAGATAGAAGAATGGTTTTGTGCTAGGAAGACAAATCCTAGATTATGTTATTTTTGTTCATGAGGTTATCCACTCTTTGATGAAATCTAACAAAGAAGGGTTCTTGCTGAAATTAGATTTTTCAAAAGCCTATGATAGGGTGGACTAGAACTTTCTAAGATTAGGACTGCAAGCTTTTGGTTTTAAGGATAGATTCTTGGATCTAATCCAAATTTTGGTCTCTTCTACCACTTTCTCAATTTTGGTTAATAGATCCATGACTCCTTTTTTTTGAGCCTTTTAAGAAAAGGGGACCTTTTATCTCCTATTATTTATTCTAATGGCAGAATTATTTGGTAGATTCATTGACAAAATGGTTCAAAAAGGTGACTTTTTTGGTCTTAGACCCTCATCTAAGGATCAAATTTGGTCTCATGAGAAATTTTTGGATGGCTCTATTGTGATGGGAGAAGCTAAGGTGAAGAATGCTAGAAATATTAGCAAGGCTCTTGATATTATGGGAGTACCACTAGTCAGCTCATTAATTTACTAAAAAGCTTTATCTACTTCATAAATGTTAATGAAAATATTAAGCTAAGATTAAGAGAATTTTGGGTTGTGAGGTTGGGAGTCTCTCAAGGTCTTATCTTAGTCTGCCCCTTTGCCTTGATCCCCTTGATTCCTACACTAGTAAATTTGGACCCAATTTTCAACCAATTTTGGTAAAATTTCAACCAAGGTTCATCACTATTTTTCTTTTCAAAATTTTTACCAAATTGTAGGTTGGTCAAAATTTTGATGAATAAATTGCAAGTTGGTCAAAATTTTGATGAATGTATTTGTCAAAATTTTGACCAACCTAAAATTTGGTGGAAATTTTGATGAGAAAAATAGCAATGAACCTTGGTCAAAAATTGGGTCCAAATGTACTAGTGTCGGCCTTTTGGAGATCCATGACTAATAAAATTCATAACAAGCTTGCAGTGTTGAAAGGATATCTCCTTAGCTAGGCTAGTAAGATTATTGTGTTAAAAACTATTGACATTATGGTCAAAGTTTTTTTATTAGTGACTCACACTTTGTCAATTGGTTAAATAGTTAGAGTTGAGAAATATAGTTGTAGTTGTTACTAAGTTCTATAGTTGCTACCGAGTTCTAGAATTATTATTTAGTTCACACTAAGCAATATCAATCAAGTTGAAGAATATTAGTGCAAATTGAGCTTCATAGTATTTACTGAGTTGCACAGTACAAACTGTGGTCTCTAGTGCTTTTCGAGTTCATAGCATTAGTGATGTGAATCAAATGTTGACCGAGCAAGGAAGTGTCAACCAAGTGAATCAGTTTATACCATGCTCATAGTGTTAGTTTTGACTGATTCTTGCAGTGTCAACCAAGTGATTCAGTTTATATGTTGAGTTTTGTAGTGTTCACTGAGTCACTAGTGTTGAGCGAGTTTAGACTACTTGGAAGTGATTAGTATGAACTCAGCTTCTATGTCTACCAAGAGCGTGATGATGTTGAGTGTTGACAATGGTTTTGGCTAAAAGTACAAATTTGTGTCACCTTTTAGGCTGACTTATCAAAACAACTAAATTTGAATATTTCTATCTAAAAGTAAATTTTGTTCAAACACATGATCTTGATATATTTATTTAAGCTAAGTTATAAATGACCTCACACTTTTCCAATTGGAAATATCTATTACATGCATGTTTTATACTAGTTAATATCCAATTACTAAAGAAATAAAATTATTTCAGAAAATTGACATTTCAATAACTCTTACTATTTTTTATTATTTTTTTTAATAACATGTAAACACCATTTTATAGAGCTCAAATTCATGGATATTCTCATATAGATTTCATAGTGTTTTAATTAGATATATACTATATTGTATTCAAAAAATTCTACAAGTACATATTTTAACACTCGAGAAGATGTCTATTTTGAGTAAGAAAAAAATATTAAATCATATCAATTTTTTTAAAAAATTATATGACATTCTAGAGGAGAAAGTCACCTTCCAGAATCTATAGTTTTTCTTTTGGCTAGAATACATTTGTTTTGAAAAATGTGGTGGGAGATGACAACTATTGATTTGAATAAGTTTAAATTTGAATCGCTATAAAAGAGAAAATATAGATCTAAAGCCAATTTTTATTTTTGATTGTTCTAGCTATATATTTTATCTTTTACATAATCTAAGATCAAAGGGAAATAAGTTTATTTCCATGTCATTTTGTGGTGGGAACTAGACCTCTAATTTCTATCATTTTTTAGCAACTAAAATGTTATCTTAAAAAAATAGGAAAATATATAATTTCTTATTCCAAATAATTATTAAAAATTATAATCTTAAACTTCATCCATATCTACACATTTCATTAGTTTACTTTATTTTCAAATTATAAATAATAACACTAGTTTTATGTCATTGAAGGTGAACATTTATACTTTTGTTAGCTTTTTCCTTTGTAAAAGGGTGACACAGGTTTGCTCTTTTACATTTTTTGAGTAATAGAATCTCACTGAGTTTGTCTTTAGAACCCGAGTACCAGTAGTTGTGGCTGACTTTGTGTATTTTGGTGACTCTTGTATTGTAGTCGACTTTGATGAATTATAACTTGGATTTGATAATATATGTAACATATTGTATCACATCCAAAGGTAAGATATAGAAGAACACATGATTTGAATATAATAAAAGAAGAAGTATGAATTAAGAAGGATACAAGTAGTATAAGGAGCAACAAAGATTTATCTATCACAGCAAGGTGATCATTACACTCCAAAGGAATCTCAACTAGCAAATTAGATTTATAGATCAGACATCAACCATTGTTTCTTCCTAACATGTGTATCAATTAAATCCTTTCACAAGGTAGACTTAATAGTCTTTTGCAAATATCTTTACCGAGTGAATACTTCATTGTATCTTTTGTAAATCCTTTAGCAAGGTGAACCTAGCAATCCTTATTGCTCCACATAGGGTAGATCATCAGAAGTAATCAACTGACCAACTTTATACTGTAGTACTAAAGATTATGGATATCATCCCCACCCCAATTTTACTTTCTATTTGGAAGGTTTTTTGGTAACCATATCTTGTGCCAAAGTGTTATGAATGTTTTAATGCTTTGAATTTTTCATGTATGCAATTAGATTAGAATATACATGAAGGATTAATTGGTGAAATAAGAATAATTTTATTGGTTCCTAATTCACCCCTCCCCTCTCAGTAACCTAGCCTATCCTATATTTCTAACAATTGATATCAGAGCTTTGTGGTTCTCAATGAAGAAGTTTTACAGCTTGAGCAAAGATCAGAGGCAATGGAGGTATTTAGGATAGATAAAGCTATTGACAATGAAAATTTGGATTTGGAATTGGCTATTGGGAAACTTAAGAAAGAAAAGGAGCAACTCTCTCAATCTTTGAAAAGAAGAAAAGATCTTGTTGTACAAATGAATGACAAACTCTACACTAAAGAAAGAATTGAAGATATCTATCCAGAAAGAAATTCAAATGAAGCTAATGAGGCAATTAGAGACCTATTAGAAAAGAATTGTAATCTTCAAGAAGAAGTTATAAAACTGAAAAGAGAACAAAAAATTCAATTAGCAAGATTGTGTGAAGTCGTGGAAGAAAAATACAAGGCCAAAGAAGAGATAGAAGAAAAGAATAATTAAATTTAGCATTTATTAGTCCAACATGAAGACTTCATTGATCAACTTACTGCAAATGAAGAAATCATGAATCTAAGATTAGAGAATGAAAGATTGCAAAATGATATAAACACTAGAAATCAAACCAATGAGAGGATGATGAAATCTCAAGAAGATATGAATTAGTTGAATACAACCAGAAAGGAAAAGTAGGAATAGGATACATAGAAGAAGGTGAATCATCCAAGCAAGGAGCTCAAAAGAATCAAAGGCTTACTTGAAATCATTGTGGTAATTTAGGTCATACATCAAACAATTGTTGGAGTAATGGTAAAGGAAAATTCAATGGAAAGTGTTGCAATTGCAATGTGCATGGTCACAGAGATAATGAATGCAAAGAGAAACCTAAATTTGAAGGAAAATGTCACAAATGCAAGAAGCATGGGCACAAATATTCTAAATGCAAAACCAAGATATTGAACCTAGTAGAACAAATTGTGAAAGTTATATTTGGTTGGGACTACAACACATGGTGTAGATGCCACTACTATGGAGAATTTGTGCACATTGGAGAAAACTGTGTGAAACATCACATGATGAAAAGAGACACCACTAGAAGATGTTTTATTTATACAGAACTTGGACATATTGCCAAGAGTTGTATGAACACTGGAAAGATTGAATATGAAATGAAATCCAAAGCTAAAAATATCAGAAAGTAGATGAGGAAGCAATTGATTCCAAAATCTTTTGAGAATACAAGTTTGAGCCATGAAGCACATGTCACTCAAGAATTGGGTGACTCAAGCATCTCTACTTGATCTCCCATAGGGATGAATGGAACTAATAATTTCAAGCAAACATCTTACATTAGTTCTAACCTGCTAGAAGGAAAAATCCATATCAACATTCAAGATGCAAGGGATCACCAAGTCTCTAAGAAAAATCTAAGCCCTATCGAGCTAGGTCGGGTTGCAAGACCATGTCAAACAAAGTTGGGATACATGAAAATATTGTGTGGATATTGAGTTATGAATGACTCTACCAATCACTAAGGTTAAATTGAGTGGAAGATAGTCTATCATCAAACAATTGATCATACCAAACATTTATGATGAATGGAAAGTGAAAATTTGTTAAAAGGAAAGGAATCAAATTCATTTATCGATCTAAAATTTCAAAGAGCTATTTGCTAAGAGAAATTTTTGTGCTTCCAAGTGATTTGTACATTTTTTTTGAAGATTTTCATGTTTTATTAAACCTTGCCAAGTATAGCATCCTCCAGTAGCAAAAAAAAGAAAGGCTTTGAGATATTAGTTCAAGGAATAGATTGGAAGAAACTAGACTTCAAGTTGAGTTTGGTAATTGTAGAAACACTTGATCCAACTAGAGCTTAGTCATAGATTCCACCAAAGGTATTACTTGTTAATGATATTTTCTCACATTTTTTCTATTCGATACAAGATACTAGAACTCTAGAAATGGATGAGACTCTAGAATAGCTATGTGTGAATGGTTCATTGAAACTCGAGCACCAACATTTGGAGACCAAGGGTTTAACACACATTCCACATATGCCTTGAGACTTTCAGATAAAATGGATAAGGTTTATCCTTAACCATATACATAATAGGTAGCTATGGTTGGAGTATCCTATTCAAATAACGAAGAAAATGATTCATTGAATCACATGACTCCCAATTTTGAATAAGGAAAAGACTACCAAAACCCTAAGTTAGGTAGAACTGGAAAGTAAAACTCTTGCTGAGTGGGATGGAAGAGGCATGAAGATCAACAGTGTGACTAAAATGGAGCTAAAATTTGGAATTCATGTAATAGCTCATAAAATATATAGCTCTAGTCATCTCAACAGTGTGCCATCTAAGGCAATTGATTTGGCTCTCAAGGTGGTGAAGAAAAACATTTCCTTCAACCTTTTCAAGCTAATACTGAATCATTTCAACAAGAACATGGAGAGCGTCAAGACTTCAAAGAATAACCCATTTAATTTTGGTTCACTCTTGACTTTTTTATTCTTCTTTGTGCAAAATTTTTTCCCTTCAAAAGGTTTAGTCATGTGGAAAAAAGATGTACCTATACTATATCAAATTAATTAATATATAGGAAAAATGGGTGAGAACTTTGTCAGTATTATGGACAATTAATTTGATTCATTCAAGGAAAAAATTAATATAAAATTTATAATTCCTAAGAAACTTGTAGAAGATTACAAGGATTATGTTTTTTTCATGGTATATTGTGATAAAGTGTATATTCAAGTAGTCAAACCTAAAGTGGTGTGGGTTGAGCCTCTAAGCTATGAGATTAACATTGATGATACCAAAGATATCATTGAGGAACTATTGAATGAACCTATGGATCCCAAGGCCACATATTTTGGTACTATTGATGAAGCTAAAGCTAGAATAGAACTTGAAATTAATCTTCCTCAAAAAATCAGCAAAAGAAAGAAGAGGATAGAAAAATTGAGGCAAGCAAGTTCTACTCTCTTATTGATAGAAGGAAAAGGGGATGATGTAGAAGATGAGATAGAAGAAACAAAATTTGAAGAAGAAGAGCCAATAAAGAAGAAGGGTAAGTTTATCAAAACCAAACCTACCAAGTCATCTATTGCAATATTCACAAGAGCATCTAGATCTAGAAAGAAATTGAAATTAGGTGAAGAAGATGTAGATGATATTATTTTGAAAAGATCTCCACCTACATTTTAGGAAAACTTAAAGGAGATTGATGTAGGAGCTAGCATGGAAAACTTCAAATCTCTCAGATATGAAACTAGGAATGCAAATATGAAGAAGCAAGTTGAAGACATGATAATGTTAAAACTAGGTAAATGGAAATACTCACCTGATCAACTTGCACAACAAATTCCCAATGAACTTATGGAAATAATCAAGCCTATATGGGAAAATGCTAAGAAAACTACAAAAGATGTATTTGAATAGACTCCAAGGTAGCTCATGTTGAGTCTTAGTGATAAAGAGGTAAAAGAATCCATGAAAAAAATGAGTAAAAACTCACTCTAAGATTAACACTTGCATGATATTGATTAATGACATTGAAGATGTAGTGAATATAGCTACAACTGCATGGAAGAATTTCTACAAGTTTCATCAACAAAGTGATTTTGTTGTTCATGTCAGAGATATAGATGATGGAGATGACAAGGAAGAAAAGGAAAATAATGATGAAGAAATAGATGATGTAAATCTAGATGATGGGGAGCAAGAACATGAAGCTACCAAGGAGAATCTCCCTAAGATTTAGAGTATTGAGGAAACTAACCCAGAGAAGATTGTAGTAGTAGTTATGGCCTCATTTCCTCACTAAGCAAAGCTTTAATGACATCAAGCTTAGAGAAAGATTCTATCGAGTTGGTTGTGGAACCCACTACAATACCATGCACCCAACCAATCTTTGCACCTATTTAGCTGAGTACTATATTGACTGAAGTGATCAGCACTTCATCTATCAAGCAACTAGTGCTTCCTCCATCATCAAATTTGGCTTCACAAAAACTAGGTATTTCTACTGTCAGTGTAATATCTACTTTTTTTCTAGCCCTTCTATTTCTACTATTGTTACAATTCCTAGTATGCAAATAGTAAGTACAAAGATAGTTGAGAGAAAGCCTCAATCAAGTGCTAAAGTTTCAAGAAAAGATAAAATTAAAGAAGAAGACATTGATCTTGATGAGGATATAGTTATCCCAAATTGGGATATCTCTACTTTAAATCCTGATTAAATGAACATCATAGGAGAACTATTACAGAAGAAAGCTAAGAAGCAGAAGCTTAGAGAAGAGAAAAGCAGAGAAAATCAAGTGTTTGAATATGTGAAAAACACACTTATAGATGCACTAAGTACCAAGGTTGATAGTACACAACCTATTTTGGTTCAATTAGTAGAAGTTTTTTAGAAATTCAAAGAAGGTCTAAATAGGAAAGAAAAGTTGTTACAAAGGTTAAAGAAGAAATTTGAGAACAAAGTATTGGAGAAAGTTGTATAGAAAATTGCAATATATCAAGTAGACTTGCCTACTATTCTTAGCTCATTAAAAACCTCTACAAATAAAGTTACATCATTATTTAGCAAGTTATATGATAAATATATCTTCACTTAGGAAATCAAAGATAAAATATCTACAATAGATGAAGACTTAAAGGAAAGTGCACACCAGTTGTCACTTGATCGAGCTACAGTTTTGCTCACTAGTCAAAGATCAAATTTATTACAAATATGCAAGAAGAATTATTAAGGGAAGAAGCCATGATCAGGGCCACACTTATATACATCCAAGGAATTATTCTCCTAAACATGGATGCATTGTAGAAACACATTGCACATGCCAAAACTCTCATCTATGATAATAACTTCTCCATAGCTAATCACATGATTGGGTTATCAAAAGAAGTACAGATTGCATTACATGAAAGCAAGGTGTTACAATAAAATTGGGACAAGACAATGGAATTAGTTATAAAGGTACATTCTGTAATCACCTAAAAATGGTCATCTAGACTATTAGCCCCCTTCTCAGCATTTTGGCTAAATTAATTTAATCATTTACCTAGACCAAATTGCTAATAATCAATTTATTTGATTATAACCTATAGTTTGACTATGCTATCCTAAGTTCATTATTTGATTAAAATAACATGTCCCCTTTTAATTAAATAAAAGACCCCATTCTTCTAACCCACTTAAAGTGCACACATAAAGTCCTTTTTCTATTTTGCAATTAAAAGAAAAGGCTTTGTGACTTTTGTCTTATATGAAAAGTCAACTTATATTCTATTGGTTGACTTGTGTGTGCACATGGATCACTCCTATTTTCGAATTCAATCATTGATCATCCACCATCTTCATCTTGATCTCTACCGTCCATACATCTTTAAAAGGGAGAGAGCTTTCCCCCTCAATCCATCCATCTTTTGAATATTGTTATGCTGCAGGTTTTCTAACAGGTTTCTTTGGAGCTTTGTGGAGAACTTCTATTTCTTGTCTACATTCTCTCATACCATAGCATTTTAGCTTAGATTCATGTTGCATGTTAGTTTAGCTTCTATTTTGCAATAATCTATCTCACATAGCTTAATATTTGGATTGTAACACTCTCATCCATGCTTAGAATAGCTGCACTTTACATTTCATCTTAGCTTAATCTTCATTTGCATTGCATCCTTGAGGAACTTCTTGGGACATTTGCATTCTTGCATCTTGTCTTTGGAACCTCCCATTGCATGGTTTACTAGCAAGAAGAGTATCTCTAAGGCTCATCTGAGAGCTTTCTTATTCTTGAAATATACTCTCTTGTACTCCGTGGATAGGGAGCTCTAAGCCGGCATCCAAGCATTCTGAACTCATGGAATCGTTTGGATAGAAGGGTTTAGAGTGTGACACTTTCGAGTGTACACATTCTAACTTCTTGTCACATTTTGGCATTACCATGTAGCATACACCTTTAACATTTATGTCAAAAGGGGGAGAAGATGTGATATAAAGACGTGAGATATATAGTAAGTAATGTATAATATGTATATATATGTATGGGGGAGCTATATATGTATAGGGGAGCAGCATAATATTCATGTATAGTAGTTAATCAGAAAACATCTCTTACAAAAGCAATTTTGAAAAATCTCAAAAATAAAGTATGTTACTGAGTTGAAAACATAGGATGGAGACTAAAGATTGTTTTGAGCTTGAAATTTTGAGAATTTAGTTTTTGATTGATAAGTGTTCTTTTCACCAATGCAAAAGGGGGAGATTGTTGAAATTATGGTTAAAGTTTGTTTATTAGTGACTCACGCTTAGTCAATTGGTTAAATAGTTACTATCAAGCAATATAGTTGTTACCAAATTCTAGAATTAGTATTCAATTCACACTAAGCAGTATCTACCAATTTGAAGAGTATCAATGTAAACTAAGCTTCATAGTATTTATTGAGTTTCACAATGCAAACTGTGGTCTCTAGTGTTTTCCAAGTTCGTAGCATCAGTGATGTGAATCAAGTGTTGACTGAGCTAGGAAGTGTCAACCAAGTGATTCTGTTTATACTGAGCTTGCAATGTTAGTGTTGACTGAGTCTCACAATTTCAACCAAGTGATTCAATTTATATGTCAAGTTTCGTAGTGTCCACCAAGTCACTAGTATTGACCAAGTTTAGACTACTTGGAAGTGATTAGTATGAATCAATCTTCTATGTCTACCAAGAGCACGACGATGTTGAGTGTTGAAAATGGTTTTTGAGTATTAGAATCTCACTGAGTTTGTCTTCATAATTCGAGTACCAGTAGTTGTGGCTAACTTTTTGAATTTTGGTGAAACTTGTATTATAGCCAACCTTGATGAATTTTAATTTGGATTGATATATATGCAATGTATTGTATCACATACAAAGGTGAGATATAGAAGAACACCCGATGCAAATATAATAAGAGTAGAAGTATGAATTAAGAAGGCTACAATCAATATAAGAAGTAGAAAAGTTTTATCTATCATAGCAAGGTGATTATTACACTATAAAGGAATCTCAACTAGTAAATTAGACTTGTAGATTAGAGATTAGCTACTAGTTCATCATAATAGGTGTATCAGTCAAATCCTTTCACAAAGTAGACTTAACAATCTTTTACAAATCTCTTTACCAAATGCATATTTCATTGTATATTTTGTAAATCCTTTAGCAAGGTGCGCCTAGCAATCTTTATTGCTCCTAATAGGGAAAATCATCAAAAGTGATCAATTGTAAGCCTTAACCAGCCAACTTTATACTACAGTACTAAAGCTTGTGGGTATCATCCCCACCCTAGTTTTACTTTCTATTTGGAAGTTTCTGGGTCACCATATCTTATGTCAAAGTATTATGAATGTTTTAATGCTTTCATTTTTTCATGCATGCAATTAGATCATAATATACATGAAGGATTAATTGGTGAAATTAGAATAAGTTTTACTAGTTCATGGTTCACCCCTCCCCTCTTAGTAACCTAGCCTATCCTATATTTCCAACAAACACAACTATTTAGAATATCCCTCTATATGCTCTCAGTGTGTTTAAATTTCCTAGGAAATAAGTTGATATTATTGAGAGAATCCAAAAAAAAATTCTATGGATAGGTACGTAAAAACAAAAAAGAATGGTTCTTATATCCTAGGAGAAGGTGTGCAAGCCTATTAGAAAAGGGGGTTTGGGGTTGAGAAGTATTAGTAATATGAATGATTATTTGTTGTCTAAGCTGATATGGATATTTTTTAATGATGATGGAGAATGGAAGAATATTTGGTATAAAAAATATAAGATGGATAATAGGAGTCTCCACCATTTTCTTAAAAATGACAATACTCAAGGAGGATCCATTATCTAGACAAATGCTCAAAAAAATAAATAGATGGTCAAGAAGTGGGTGAGATGGAAAGTGGGCAATGGGGAAATTGTTCAATTCTGGGATGATATATGGTTGTTGTATCACTCTATTAGTACTGACCAATAGTGGAATGGCTATATGATGCAATGTAAGATGGATTTTGGTACTAATGTTGTTGATTTCTGGGAAGATGGTAAATGGGTGGACTTTAATATAGTGGATTTATCCCTCAAGGACCTAAACATAATGTTGAATGTTGTTTTTTATTGAAAAACAGGATTCTCTCTATTGGAAATATAGATGGACTAACTGGGGGTGCGGTGGGGGGGGTGAATTAGTTACCACAAAAATATATCCATGGATCCTTTAGATGTCTAATAAAACTAATTACTATTGTCACTTGGTAAACACACTAAAAATGTTATAACACGGTAAATATAGAGTATGTTTTACTTTAGAAGATCTAACATAATTTGCAAACATGAGAGAAAAGAAATAACACAAGAGACACCAAATTTAACGTGGAAACCCAATATGGGAAAAACCACCAATGTAACTAGTCACTATTTTTCACTCTTTTGAAGTTAGCTCTGTTAGGAGCCAACTCGATTAAAGGTTACAAAACACACTGTTAGGTGTGACCTTGTTAGAGGATTTAATCACCCTATTAGGAGTGGCCTTGTAAGAGGTATTTAAAATAATTTAATGGAACTGTCACCCTATTAGAGGATTTACTACTAGCTATTAGACTAACTCTATTAAGAGATTTTAAATCACTGCTACAATGGTTTGAGAGTAACAATGAAATGACCTGCTTGAGATGCAACTGAATTACTGAATCTAGATCTTTGTTCTATTCATAAAAACTTGATCCTTCCTGATCGAATATTACTTTGCTGCTCCGCAAGGATATTTGACCATCCTTCAAGTTCACTCACACAATTTCCTTCTTAATCAATCAATACACTTGCATACTACTAAAAATCACAACTTGACCTTATATTTATATCATTTAGATTGTCAAGTCAGCTCAATACAAATTACAATGACCAACAATCATTACCATAGTTGGCTAGAATCAATACTTGAAATAATTAAACTTCATATCCTAAATCAACAAAATCCTTTGATAGCCAACCCAGCTTGGTAAACACTAGTCCTGAAATGATTTCTTATGTTAACTAATAGAAGCTTGGTTAACACTGTGAACTTTGCACAAATCCTTTGGCAACCAAGTTAACTCAGTTAATACTAAGTCTGACCATATTTATTTTGTTAATCATGAGAACTTAGTTAACATTGCCTTTTGCCATAATTTCCTTCGATGCCTGAGTGAGCTCAGTAGACACTACCTATCAATTGATATGACATTTGAGTGAAATAAAAGAAAACACATAATTAGACAATTGTATCTAACACTCTCATTTAGAAGCTAAACCCTAGTGGATTTTTATTAGTTTCCTCTCTATTTGTTAATAATTTTGAAGATTTCCATGAGCCATGCTAGGGGAAAGTGGCCTAGCTCAAGGGCCTGACCCCTAAAGTTAACATATTTTTTTGGATTTTGTTGTAGGGTAAAATTATCACCATAGATAATCTAAAGAAGAAAGGTTTTTTCCTTCTCAATAGATGCCACATTTGCAAGGAGGAAGAGGAATCTATTGATCATATGATTTTGCATTGTACGTATGTTAGAAAGTTATGGGATAAGTTTCTTAAACTCTTGTGTTTGAGTGGGTCTCTCCTAATAATATTCAAGAATTTTTTCCTACTTGGAACTCTCCTCACAATATTCTGATTATCAATATTTGGAACTTTCTCACACATCATTTTTGTTAGGGGGTCTAGAAAGAAAGGAATGATAGGGTTTTTAGAGGTAAGGAGTCATATTCCAATTAGATATTTTACAAGACCAGGAGGGTGGTGACTAAGAATGTAAGGATTCATGCTAAGGTTCATGAGCTTAAAGATGATGAGACCACAATTATCAAGAACTAGAAGCTGGATGGCCCTCATCATCCTCACATAGAGATCAACCCTAGAACCAATGTTAGATGGGATTGTCCTCCTAAGGGGTGGTATAAAATTAGTTTTGATGGTGCTTTGAAAGGAAATCCAAGGATTGTTAAATGTTGTATTATTATCAAAGATGAAAATGGTTATAGAAATGGAGCTATGGTGATCCCTATAGGAAGTCAAACTAATCATGAAATAGAGGCTAGTTTTACATTACATGGTCTATTGTTTGCTAAGAGTAAGAATCTTCAGCAAATATAGCTTGATGGGGATTCTTTAAACATCATCAATTATCTTAATAAGGTCACTACTCCCTCATAGACTATTCATATAATCATTTACAAAGCCATAAATCTGATTGATTCCTTTGATAAATGTATTATTTCTCATAACTATAGAGAAGCCAACATGGGGGCTAATTGGGCTGCTAACATGGCTTACAAAAGCCACATGAAGATTATTTGGTATAATGATAGTGACATCCCTATTGAAGGTTGATCTTTGATAGAATATGATTAGATGGGAAGTAAATAAAAAAATCTTTAAAAATGATTACTTCTACAATGCAGTTTAATTATGAGGTGAGTTGGAAAAGTTGTACCTGGCTAGGGTATAATTATGATGTGATCAGTTACTTCTTCTCATATGGATTTTGGGTGTTTTTGGAGAACTGAAGAGATAGTTTTTTGTTCAAGGTCAAGACTATGAATTTTCTTTCTTTCTTAGAGGAGATAAGTAGTAGCAGGAAGAAGACGTGTGAACCCAGTAGTTTCTTGGAGTGGAAATAGAAACCTAATGTCTAGAACATTTTGGAAAGGGGAAAGATTAAAAGCTACCTTGGAAAGCTTAAGGGTAGTAATCCTTCCATCACTAGATAATTTATCAAATCCTAGAAGAATGGAAGTGTTCTTGTGAGGAACCAACACATCGAGGATACTAAGGAGGTAATTTATGAAGCTACGAGCTTGGATACAGAGATATGGGTAGCAAGAAGAAGATATGTGAACTTGGTAATTGCTTGGAGTGGAAATAGAAACCTGACCTCTAGAGCATTTTGGAAAGGGGAAATATTACGGGATACCTTGAAAAGATTAAGGGCAGTAATCCTTCCATCACTAGATAATTTATCAAATCCTAGAAGAATAGAAGTGTTCTTGTGGGGAACCAACACGTGGAGGTTATTGAGGAGGTAATTTATGAAGCTACAAGCTTGGATATAGAGGGGATTAAGTTCTTTAGGGATAGATCTATTGATGCTTTCATAGAGTCAGACCAGGAGAGAAAAAGGTTGGTTAAAATTTGTCTCTTACTTTATCCCTAAAAGCATTATTGAACCTTGGAGATTTGTTTTATTTGTTTTGATTGATTATATTACCCTAGATGGGTGTTATTCAAATATTTATGGTCATAATTTCATGTTGGTGAACCACTTTAGGTATGGGGTTAGGATTAATTTCCCTTTTTACCTCATGAAATCTCTGAATATCTCTATTCTAAGTTTAAAAGATGACCCAAATAGGGACCATGCTTTTCATGAAGGGCTTATGGTTTTAATCATGAATACCTTGAAAATGAAGAAAGTGAAAAAGCTTCATATTAGTAGGAAGGCCTTGGAGGATTATGACATGGAAGGGAGTAAATCAAAAGATGGCTATGAGGATGAGATAGATGAGGAGGAAAATCTATTGGTGGAGAATAAGGGGGAGATTTCTTGCCACTATGGTTCGTATTCCAAAAGAAGGATAAAGAAAAATGAGGAGGTGGATTATGATACTAATTTTGGTATTGATGAGGAGATTATGGAGAAAATGGTAAGAAGGATAAGGTGGGTGGGGGGGGGGGGAGCGGAATTATAGAAACTAGTGGTAGAAGAACTAATACTAAAAACAAAAATAAGAATGTTGATAGTCATAAGGACATTTTATTGGATGATGAACCTCTTTCCTTTAAGGGGGATATCGACACTGAGGGAAAGAATAAAATGCCAATCTACATCTAGAAGATAACACTGAGCATATCAATTTGAACTTGAGGGAGGGCAATCTGAGACATAGCCCTAATAAAAATGCTCATGGGAAAGTGACTAGTGTGTTTGGCAATCTAGGACTGATGAGGAAGGATATTGATCAGATTAAGGGTCAAATGCAAGATATCTAGAGGAAATTTGAGAATCTTAGTAAAATCAATAGGGGAGAGAGAACTTTGGGCCAACATCTGGATACACTTATTGATCTTATTGGTAATGTTGAAAATGTTACTAATATGATGAAAAGAGTGCGACCCCTAGAGGAGACAGTAAAAAATAAAGACAATGTGATGAGAGATGTGCAGATTAGGGTGGATAAGTTCGACAATGAGGTCATAGGATGAAGAGTAATATGAAAATAAATTCTGAACAGAGATGCTTGATCCTTAAGGCCACTGTTGAAAATCTTAAGATCCTTTTGGAGAAGTTGGAGCATGGGAGAAAGGACCATGGCAATAAGGAGTTGCAGGATGATCAAGGACCTAGTAAATGGACTTAGGAAAGTTCAAATAAACCTAAGGCTATGGATGATAAAGATATTGATGAGCTAAGGGCTTCTACAGTTAAAATGAACATTCTATTTTATCAGGCAGTGGACTTTTTGAAGACCTTCTAGTTGTTCTTCTACTGTATTTTTTTGGTTTTTTTGTTCTATTTGTCATATGTCCCTTTGTCAGGGGTTCTCTATGTTAGGATTAAACTATAGATAGAAATAAAAATTACATGCAAATATAAACAATATCAAAAAATAATAGATCACATAGAAAAGAACACAAGACACTAAGTTTTAATGTGGTTCACCCAATCCCTAGGCTATGTCTACCAAACAAAAAGTCAGATATTATTGTGATCTAGTGATTAGAACCTAATTACAATCCATAATCCCTTACAGCTCTATACTACCACAAGAACCAATTTTTGCATCACCACAATGAAACAATCCCTAACCCTAAGCCCTTTCATACAAGTGTTTTTACCACTTTAGGGTTATAATTAATAATTACATTTCAACCCAAAATCTTGATAAAATAGGGCTCAAATTTTGTTTGGGGGGCTCCACCCCAAAATCCCCAAATATCTATGACCTAATGGCCCTGTCTATATTGGGGGCTCCTGCCCCCAAACCTCCACTCAGGGCCCAGCCTGGCCCTAAACCCTATCAAGGAATTATGAAGTATGCACATTACTTCCCTATCAGTCACCACAATCTAACAATCTCCCACTTGGGGACTGATCAAGCTCCACATTAAACAACAATCTCCCACTTGGAGACTGATATTATAGCTATGTTTCTATGTCTCTACTCCATGAGGCTCCCACTAGATCAAACCATGTTGAACTCTATTGTTATTTTATTCATGTTTGGTCTAGAAGACCAACCAAAGATAAAGAGGAGTTCAGCTTTTCCCTTGGTATTACCTATATAAACATATCTACTAGATTGGCATTTGTATGTATCTTGTCCAGCTTCAACTGTCCATCATCCAAACTGACTGAATGAAATGGTACTACAACTATATGTGTTTGGTCTTTAAATGTAGAGCTTAATTCTTTGCAAGATGAATGGCACTTTAACTATCTATAAAAAAATAATTATCCTTTTGAGGGTGTCCCAATTATTCCAAGAAGAACTGAATCCATATCATCTCCTTGGCTACCTTTGTAGAAACAACATACTCTACCTTTGTAGTAGATAAAGCATTAACCTTTTGTAATCAAGAAACCCAACTCATGACTGCCCCACCAATAGTAAATACATAACTTATAGTATTCCACCTAGTATCAATATCCCCTACCAAATATGAGTCAACATAGCCCTATAAATTAGTAGTAGAGCCCCCAAAGTGTAAACACTTATTGGATGTTCCTCTTAGATATCTAAGAATCCATTTGATTGCTTTCCAATGCTCAATTCTTGGATGACTCATATACTTGCTAACAACTTCCACTACATGTGTAATATCTAGCCTTGTACATACCATAACATTCATCAAGCTTCTCACAACTGAATCATAGGGTACCTTTTACATCTTATCCTCCACTTCTTGTGTCTTGGGACACATCTCCTTAGTCAACTTCAAATGAATAGGTAAAGGTGTACTGATAGCTTTAGAATTCTCTATAAAGAAACATTGCAACAACTTCTCAACATAATTAGTCTGAGATAGTGTCAATTTGCTACTCTTCCTATCTTTGCAAATCTTTATACCAAGGATTTGTTTTTTTGCTCCCAAATCCTTCATCCCAAATGCATGTGCTAACTAGCATTTGAACCCCTTAATGTGATCCATGTTAGACCTAGCTACAAGCATATCATCAACATATAAACATAAAATAATGTAGATTTCATCATCCAACCTCTTCAAATAAACACAATGATCTGAATGACACCTACTGTATTCATGCTCATGCATAAAACTATCAAATTTCAAATACCATTGTCGAGGTACTTGCTTCAAGCCATATAAACTTTTCTTCAATTTGCACACTAAGTTCTCCTTACCTTTAGCCACAAATCCCTATGGCTAAGCCATAAATATATTTTCATCTAAATCATCATGAAGGAAGGTTGTTTTAACATCAAGTTGCTCTAAATGAAAATCTTCAGTAGCCAGAATACTTAAAATAGTATAGATAGAAGTCATTTTAACAATAGGAGAAAATATCTCATCAAAATTAATGCCCTTTTTCTATGCAAATCCTTTTATAACTAACCAAAATCTTTTATTACCTCTATTCTCTTCTTTTAACTTGTGAACCCACTTGTTTTATAAAGTCTTTTTACCTGCAGGCAACTTGCATAAGTCCCATGTCTTATTTTTTAGCAAAGATTTCTTTCTTTCATTTCAGACTCCCATTGAATCTTAGTATTTTCCTTCATAGCTTCATCATAACATTCAACTTCATCAACATTAGTAAGTAAAATAGAATACAAAGAGGGATAAAATCTTTCTAGAGGTCTAATTTGCCTTGTTGACCATCTAACATTCACTGATGTGTGTGGTATTTGTTGTTGCAGTTGTTGCACATCATGAGGAATGACTAGAACATCATCTTTCAGAGTATCATCCAACACTACATAATCATCTTCTTTCTTCACGTGTTGCTACAATAGATCTTTGTACAACACTTTCTCATTGAATATGACATCCCCGCTTCTTACAATTTTACAATTTTCAAAATCCCAAATCCTATAACCAAATTCATTAATGCCATATCCAAAATATATGCATTTCTTTGACTTAGCTTCTAACTTGGTTCTATTTTCAGAATCTATGTGAGCATATGCTTCACGACCAAAGGTTTTGAGAAAAGAATAACTCACCTTCTTACCATTCCATGCTTCCTTTGGAATACCATAGCCCAAAGGAGTAGAGGTACCTCTATTAATCAAATATACAATAGTATTGATAGTCTCCACCCACATGTGTAAGGGCAACCCAACATGTAACCTCATGCTCCTTCCACACTCCATTGTAGTCCTATTCATGCATTCAGCCACTTCATTTTCCTATGAAGTCCTTGGAATAGTTGTCTTTCTACAAATACTATTAGTCTAGCAATAATATTCAAATTCATGAGTGCAACACTCACCACCATTATCAGATCTGAGACATTTTAATTTCTTACCAATCTCATTTTCAACTAAGCATTCCCATTTCTTTAAAGTTTGAAATATATCAGATTTTTGTCTAAGAAAATAAACCCATACTTTTCTATTTGCATCATTAATGAATGTAACATAATAATGAGAGTCACCAAGGGAAGATACCTGAGCTAGTCCCTATACATCTGTATGCACAAGCTCTAATTTCTCCCTTTTATTTTCCTTCCCAGTCTTCACAAAAATCACTCTCTTTTATTTTCCATATACAAAACTTTCACAAAAATCCATATTAACATATTTTAGACCTGGTAAAACATTCTTTGAATGAAGTACTTTGATACCTTTCTCACTCATGTGCCCAAGTCTATTGTGCCATAGCACTATATTAGAATCTATAGTAGCTATTTGATCTCCCTGCACAACTACAACAACTATTCTTGAACATTCATTTTTCTTTGAAACAATTAAAGTAGAAGGAACAATATGATAGGTATAAAGATATAAGGTGCCTACTTTCACATCTTTTGCTACTACAAGGGAACCTTTTGAAACCTTCCAATTTTTATCATTAAAAGTAACTACATAACCACCATCACCGAGTTTCCCTGATGATATTAAATTCCTACTCAGCCTTGGAACATATCTTACCTCATGTAGTAGCCAATGATTCCCATTCTAAAACTTAATCTTAACTTTTCCCTTTCTAACAATCTGATAGAGTTTATTATCCCCCAAATAAAAAAGTCCAAAATCCCCTTGGAATAATCAATGAAATAACCTCTATGAGGTGTAGCATGAAATGAAGCACCAGAATCTAAAACCCATGAATCATCAACACTTTCTAAAGATAGAAGCAAAGCATCCTCTTCAGATTTGTTATTTATCGCATTTGCATCCTTGTCTCCATCTGGTTTATCTCCTTCATTTTTCTTTTGATTCCAACAATCTTTCCTTTTATGCCATGGTTTCCCATAGTACCATTAGTTGTTCAGTCCTCTTGATTGAGATCTCCTCTCCTTTGACTTTCCTCTTGATTTTCCACAATTTTTAGAATTACTTCATCTCTCAGTCATTATGCCTTGACTTTGTGCATTCAAAGCAATTCCTAATATAGATCCACCTGAAGATTCCCTACGAGTTTCCTCATTCAAAATAACATTGATCATATTATCATATTTTAGGGTACTAGATCTAGGAACATAATTACTCACAACCATTACCAAGCCATTCCAACTTTTAGGCAAAGAACACAAAATCAAGAGAGCCCTAATTTATTCATCAAAAATAATACCCATAGAAGATAACTAACTAGTGATAGTATTAAAATCATTCAAATGATCTATAATAGATCCACCTATCATTTTCATATTAAATAAATGCTTCATGAGAAATACCTTGTTTGAAGTGGAGGGCTTTTCATATAGTTTCGCTAGGGTTTGCATCAACTCATCTGTTGTCTTCATTTTTGTAATATTAAATGTCATTGATGGTGCCAAGCATGATCAAATGCTTCCAAGTGCCTTTCTGTCCAAAATATCCCAATCATCATTTGACATAGATCCCTAATTCTTGGTTTTGCCTTCCAACAGCTTCCATAAATCCTTCTGATAAAGATATTCTTCCATTTGCATCTTCCATAACTAAATTTTTTTTCCATTAAACCTTTCAACCCTCAACTTACCCTCATCTACCATTGCTCCCAGTCAACCGTGAGACTCCCACTCAACTATGAGATATTCCTATAGAGGATAAATGAAAAACAACCTCGCTTTGATACCACTTGTTAGGATTAAACCACGAATACAAATAAAAATTACATGTAAATATAAACAATATTAGAAAATAATAGATAACTAGAAAAGAACACAAGGCATCAAGATTTAATGTGGTTCACCCAATCCTTGGGCTATGTCCACCAAACAACAAGTTTGATATTATTATGATCTAGTGATTACAACCTGATTACAATCTGTAATCCCTTACAGCTCAATACCATTGCAAGAACCAATTTTTACATCACCAAAATGAAACAATCCTTAACCCTAAGCCCTTTTATACAAGTATTTTTACTACTTTAGGGTTATAATTAATAATTACATGTTGGTCCAAAATCCTGATAAAATAGGGCCCAAAAAAATTTCCCCCGGACAACCGCAGCCTAACAACCTCAATTGTATTAGGGACTGCCACTCCCAAACCTCTACTCAGGGCCTGATCCAGCCCTGAACACCATCAAGGAATTATGGAGTATGTGCAATACTTCCCTGATTAGTCACCACAATCTAACACTCTATTTACTTTTGTTTCTAGGTATTGATGCATAGTTTCATTTGGATTTTTTATGCTTATATGATATGCTCTTTGTAAATGGTTTCAGGTCTTATCAAAACCTTTTTTTTACTTAATTAAAACAAATAAACACAATAGATTTAGTATAATGATATCCGACACATTCTAAGACAATAAATTAATATAGTTAGTCTTGATACATTTGTTATCATTAATTATGGCACATTCAAGGACATTAAGTTAATGTAGCCTATCATGATAATAGGTCAACCTATTTTTGAGGTTGTCACCTTACAATAGTGACCATACACATATATCCCATGAACAATCATTACTTTTAATGACATTAAACATAAATGCAATATTAAAAATATTCATGAATATATTAATTACGTATTATAGAGATTCAATCTTAGAAATTTGAACTATAATTTAGTCATACCCAATTTACCTTTGAAGTACTCCAATTTCAACTTTCCAAGAGCCTTGGTATATATGTTTCCATTTTTCTCTTTAGTATTGATGTAAACCAATTTGATAACACGTTTTTTCTGCCATATCTCTTATGTAATGGTAAGGGATTTCTATATAATGCTTGCATAAATTATGAAAGACTGGATTCACTAAGTTTTTGATGTGGCTTTGATTATCATTGTGAATCATAGTGAGATTTAGGGGCTTCCCAAATAGTACAACTAGTAACTTTCTTAGCCACATTGTATGATGAGCTCCCTTGGAAGTAGCCATATATTCCACTTTAGTAGAACTTTGAGAAATTCCTAACTATTTTTTGCTAAACCAAGATATCATAGCTGATCCAAGACTGAAACAACACCCTCTAGTACTTTTATGATCAATAAAATTGCTTGTCCAATCAGATTCAAAATACCCTTTCGTATCTCAACATTCTCATACTTTAGGAAAAGTCCAATAGTACCATACAAGTAACTTAGAATATGTTTGGAAGTCATTAGGTGAATCTTCTTAGGTTCACATGTGAAATGACTTAACACATTAGTATCATAACATATATTAGGGTGAGTGTTTACCAAGTACATAAGAAATCCAATAACTTTTCTATAGTATGTAGGCTCTGTAGGTTTTGAATCTGGTGCTTCATTTTTAATTTTATGATGATTTATTTCCATCAAACTAGATAGAAATTTATAGTCCATCATACCAAATCTAGTCAAGATATCAAAGGTGTATTTTCCTTGATTTAGGAAAATGTAATTCATTTTTTTTCCATATTTCTAGACCCATGAAATAGTGTAGAAAACCTAGATCCTTCATGTCAAATTCAAACACAAGTTTTTGTTTTTGTTTTGCAATAAGATGATCTTCACCTGTTATTAATAAGTCATCAACATAGAGAAAAAATATTAACATGTCACCATCATATATTTTGAAATATATGTTAGGATCAGCTTCATTTTTGGCGTATCCTAGCTTAGAGAGATATTTGTCTATTCTTTCATACTAGAGAGATTGCTTAAGGTTGTAGAGAGATTTCTTCAATTTTCATGCACAGAGATTTTTGTCACGTGTAGTAAAACCTTTAGATTTTTCTATATATACTTCTTTTTGAACAACACCATTCAAAAAAAAGGCCTTTATTTATGTTTGATGTATATTCCACCCTTTGTATGCCATAATTATGATGATGGATCTTACATACATATATTGGGTAACTAGAGCAATAGTCTCTTCATAATCAATTTCAGCCTTCTGAGAAAACCCCCTGGCAACAAATTTGGCTATGTTTTTCAATACTACCATTTGGTGCATATTTTATTTTGAATAACCATTTTGAAGAGATAAGTGATTTTTCTTTAGGTCTAAGTACAACATCTTAGACATAATTCTTTAAGATAGATTGGTGTTCCTCAATCATTGCATATTTACAAGCTTGGCATGCCAAAGCCTCTTCAACATTTGATGGTTCAATTTTTGTAGGCTCGGTCATAATTGCAACATAGCATGTTTGGTTTCTTGTTCTCTTACTTTCTATAAATATTTCATCAAGTTCCACATTATTTTCTTCAATCATATTTCTAAACCATAGTGGTCTTTTCTTGTTATAAATTTCAGCATTCTCAAGATTAGTGATGAAGGTTCATGATCTTCTATAATATTCTCCCTCTAATTCTCAATTGTATGATTTTCATCTATGTATCTGACTAAATCATCTTCAACACTTAGAGAAATTTTATAGGTTCCATCTTCTTCAAATTTAACATCTCTATTGATTTCAATAAATCTCTCTCTTGGAACATAAATACTGTATTCATTAGTGGTTTCACTATAGCCAACAAACATATCTTTCTTCTCAGAGGGTTCTAGGTTAGTCCTCTTTTATTTAGGAATATGAATGTATATAGGGAAACCAAATCTAGCTTAATCCTTGTAAAGGTTTCTTCAGGTGTTATATTCTCTAAAAATGAATGAGGCTGCCTATTTTGGATGTATATAGTTGTATTTGAGGCTTCTGCCCAAAATGAGATAAGTATGTTTTGATCATGCATCATGGCTTTTGCAATATTAAGGATGGTTCTAGTTTTTCTTTCTGTGACTCTATTTTGTTGAGGATTATAAAGTATTGTACTCTCCCTCTTAATCCTAGTAGAAATACACAATTCTTTAATATTCACCCCCATTATTTGATCTTAGAGTCTTCATTTTCTTCCGTGTTTGATTTTCCACTAAGGCTTTAAATTCTTTGAATTTCAATAATACTTTATTTGACTCTTTAAGTGCTACAAAATATATCCAATTTTTCCTATGATAATCATCGACCATGATTATGTAATACAAAAAACCCCTAGTGAGAGTGTTGACATTGAACCACATAAGTTAGTGTGGATGATTTCTAGTATATTTTGGACTTATGTTCGCATGGAGAAGAAGACTCTTTTGTGCTCTTCCCTAGAGCACATCATTTACAAATTCCAATATGTTTAGATTTTAGATAAACTAATCCAATAGTAATCTTTCCTATAGTAGGTAGGGCATATTATAAAGTAAAATCCACCAAGATAACTAAGAGGAGGGGGGAGGGGGGGGGGGGGAGTTGAATCAATTATCTAACTATTAAAGAATTTATCAACATTATTACTCCTTAAGCATGTGAACAATATAATCAGCAAACATAACAAGATATGCATACACAATAACACCAGATATGTTAACTAGGGAAACCTTTGATCAAAGGGAAAACCCCAATGGGGATGGTACCCACAATATGATGTACTAATATAAATATTCCTTCTTAGAGGATGGAATATGTTAGAAGACAATGAACATATCAGTCTCTAGTAGGAGACTTTGAATCATTGTCAGGGGATTTCAACCCTGTTAAGAGTTGTAGAAGGCAAATGGACCCACTGTCCAAAAAGATTTAGGAGAAAAACTATCAAACTCACTGTCCAACTAGTCTTTGTATTATTCCTTGTAAAGTAATAGAAATGAAATAATCTCATCTCCTTTTTTATCCTCTTGACCAAACCAAACATCTTCTATTCTCATTGCTAGATCATTGATTTTGCATCCAAATAACCCCTTGGATTACTTACTCTCATATCACACACTTGAATACATTCATCACAACAAGGAAAATAACCTTCCTTTATACCATATTCTCACAATAATAACCTTCCTTTATACTTGATCATCAATACTCAATATGTAAAACCTCATTATCTATTTTTTACTTTGCAGTCCTTATAGAAACAATGCTATGTTGACATCAATGACAAACATAGTCATGAATACAATATGTGAATCATGCTAAAAATCTCCTCAATTTTTCTAGCAATGCTTAGGATACGCCCCCAAAGGAATATCATCAACATTCATGTTGAAAGGGAAATATACTAGAGATGTCCTAATATTCTATGCCAAATTTCATTATGATTTGATACTTCATGGCTTAGTGCATGTTTTTGATTGTTACATAGTTTTTATAAAATACCATCTCTAGCTCCTCTAGAAATAACATTCTTAATGTTAGCATTTTTAGGCCAAAATAAAACTTTATCATCATGAAAGGTGACATGATATCCTTGATCACCTAGGTTTGAAATAGAGATGAAAATCTCTTGATACTTGGTACAAAGAGAACATCTTTTAATTGTAAGGTAACTTTGATTCTTTTTTGAACTGAGCAGGTGCCAATTCCCTTGACTAGATAAGTGGAATTGTCTCCAATGTTGACTTCTTCAGTTGAATGTCCTTCAAAAGTTTCAAAGTATCTCTATTTGAGTTTAATTCACTTGATAAGAATAAGAAGAATACATGATTCTCAACTTCCTTAACTTCATCTATGGTTGCTTGAGCTTTCTTTCTTTATGGACAGAACTTGTGTGTATATCCAAATTTACCACACCTATAGCACTGGACCTTAGAAAGATCTATGTTTTTATGATTTTGGTAGTTATTGCCTCTCTTTTGTTTAAATTTCATTTTCTTCCCTCTGTTTCTTGAACTTGCATGTAGTGCTTGAATTTCTCCCTCTTTATTTGGACCCATCCCTCTTGAGATTAGTCAAGATTTTTCTTGAGTGCAATTATTCTTGAGTTGATCGAATTTAGGTAGAGAATGTCAACTAATGTAATGGATAAAATATTCCCATGAGATTGGTAATCCTCTAAGGGGTATTAGGGATAGTTCTAGATCATCTACATTATTTCAAATGTTAGAGAGTTGGTCTCTTAATTTAGAAATTCTCAAGAGGTAGGATGAAATTGTCTCCCCTTTAATCATTTTGATGTTCAAGAGTTGTTACTTTAAGGTAAGTAATTTGCTTGCATTTTTTATTTGAAATATATTTTGAATGGTCTTAAACACTTCATAAGTAGTTATCAGTTTTGATATAGATGGTAGAATATGATCTTTGATGCCATCAATGATTATTTTCTTAGCCTTATTGTTACGTCTCTTCCATGATGTCTTATCTAGTTCATTTTTAGGCATCTTAATGTCTTCTTCTACATAGGAATCCAATTCAAATTTTCCATGAAACAAAATTTGAAGCATCTTCTAGTCTATCCTCAACTCTAACACCATTCACCATGATTACTCCTTCTTTAATTTTGATTATAAATCTGATATTTTGACTCTAAATTTTACTATAATTATTCTTCTCTAACTAGGCTCTAATACCATGTTAAGGAATATGGATCGATGATAGAGAGAACATTTTAGATTATGGTAAAAAAAAGTTTTGAAGGGACCCTAAACCTTTTACAAAAAAACTAAAGATAAGCAATAAAGCACCACCAAGTTTTACAAGGACTTGAAACCTAAAGTTAAAAAACAACAAAACTAGGTTTTACAGGGACCTAAAACCAAGAGTTTAAACCATAAAAAATGACTAGCTTTTGAAAGGACCTACAACTTAGTTTTTAAACAAGCTAGAAAGAAAAAAGGAAAAACTAGGAGAAGTGCCTAGACCAGCAACCAACACACCCACTCCACAACCAGCACCTAGAACAACTCTTTGATAATGTTTGCCACCTCTTTACCTACTTTTGTAGTACTTTGGATAATTTCCACTAGAGAAAGAATGGGAGCCTCAAGAGCCTAAAAAAACTTTTTCCTTGTGATCTACCTAGTTCTCTTACTAGGACCACCTGGACTCCCCATCCCAACATTACTAGGAGACATTATCTCCTCATTACTTTTCTTACCTAGACTGGCCATTGTAGCATAAAGACTAGAAGTAACCTGCTCCATTTTTTACCACTTTCCTTTATAAGGTAACAAAGCTCCTTCTCATATTCTTTAAGCTTATCAAGGATATTACCAATTTGCACTTCCATCTAAATTCTCCTAGTGTGTTCAACATCCAATTCTTTCTGCATAACCCCCATTTTTTTCTTGAGAACCATTATTTCATTATACAACCAAGAATCACTTTGAATAGAAATTTGCACTTTAAGTTTAGCAATGTAAAGAAAGGAAATCTTAGCATCCTAAGAGTCATCCCTCCCATAATCCACATCCCTAGGCTCAGAACCAACCAAAGTGGTCATAGTATTGATCTAGGTATCAGTGTTAATGTTTAGATTGTCTATCCTTTCCTTTTCTTCTTCTTTTCTCTAGCTATTGTCCTTACCCTTAGGGCCTTTTCCTCTTAATCTCCTTACTAGTATCCTCCATTTTCTTGTCATTGGCATTATGAGAAGGGTGATCACTTTGATTTTAGCATCCTTCCCGAGGGCTTTCGACCCAACATTTGAGTCAATATTTTGATCCTTACTTCCCTCCACATTGTCTTTACTAGTTGACACCCCTTTACTCCCAGAGTAATTCTCTAGGTTAGAACTATGATCCCCCATTTCTATTTTCTCATCATTATCCAAATTCTCAAATTCAGTAATCTCCTCAACATGTTTCTTAAAGTCCTCTCCCATTTGAAAACCTTCTTTCTATCACTAACCCCTTCTTCCACCTTTATTATCTTAGAGTGGGGAGCATTACCAAACCCTCTCCTTTACTCAAGAATCGGTGAGGACTTTATAGCCTTACTTTAATAATAGTTTTCAATTAGTAAAATTAAACCTTCATGAAGCATAGGATGAGACTCTTTCTTCCTATGTGCATAAAGGCTTAAAAGTAGAGAGTATCTCAAAAAAAATGGAAAGGAAATCCTATCTTTGTGCCTGAAATGATTTAGGAAAACAAAGTGAGATTTATGGACTCTCTTAGCCCTACCATCAAGTATAAAATACTCATGGATACAAGACAACACATCCCTCCATATGAATTTTTTTTTATTCAGTTCGTAGAAGTCACCATTTTTCTCCAAATTCTTCTCTTCAGCTTCCATCTTTGGAAATTTTTTGAAGGCCACATTGGAGATACTAGTCTCCTTGCTAAATTTAATCCCTTCCATAGGAAGCCCTATAACCTCAACAATAAATTCTTCAGTCAATTTCACTGTGACTCCATGCAAAGTGACCCTATCTTCAAATGAATTTTTAAAGAAGGCTTCCATAATGTGAGGTTTAAACTCATGGATTCTCTCAATGTAGGCCGTCACTTTACCCTTCTACGAAATCTCCCACATAGAGGCCTTAGCCTTCCAAACCTTGCAATTGCGTGGCTCTTTCTTTCTTGGTTCCCCACCCATCTTGAAAACCTAATTTTCTATGCAAAACACTAGAGTAGTAGAAACCAAAAAAGGTAATAAAGTAGTGAAGATTACTGATAAGAAAATAATCTTACTTGCATGCCAAATGCAAGTCATTATTGCACAAAGGTACTTCCTAGGGAATCTCAAACTGTCCTTTGTAAGCCCACCACTCTTCTTCATAAATTTTCCAATCTTAACAAATCTTTCCTTCTCTAGCATGTGTCTTGTCATAATTAATTATCAACATCAGCTCCACATCCTTGCATAGGTCATCATGCCACCTTAACTTGCTTTCTCTATAGATAGCTTGGTTGGCAATCCAATCAGCAACTAAATTACCCTCTCAAAAAATATGAGAGAATATTACATATCAAATCTATTAATAAGGTTTTTGAATTCCATAATACTTCCTTCAATTGTCCAAGTTACCGAAATCTTGTTATTGAGCATATTAATAATGTTAAGAAAACTCCTTCCATCTAAAGATTTTGATAACTAGTTTCCATAGCCAGCCTCATAGTATATAGTGTTGATGTAGCTTTAGCTTTATGGCTAGTTGAAATCCCAATAGGAATAGCAATAGCATCAACAATTTTGCTAGTATGGTCTCTCAAAACCCCTCCACAACCAACTTTTCTAGGATTGCCTTTACCAGCCCCGTCAAAGTTACCTTTAATCCAACCCATAGGAGGATATTCCCATTTAACATTATTCCTTTGATAATAAATTTTTATTTTATAGCATTTAGTCTGCATAGGATTTTTGATTTAGATATCATCACTCAATTTTCTGTGAGAATTGAAGTTTTCTTTGATAGTTCTAATTATATTATGACTAAGAACCCACTCAGGAATTTCTTTGTCTCTAAAAATTATATTATTTCTCTCTTTCTAGATTCCCCAGCAGAGATGGGGTAAAGTTATTTTCCATAGAAAACCAATATTAACCTCCTTCGAAGGACATGTCCATCTCTAGAAGCATTGATCAATATTATTCTATTGTACCCAATCTAGATTCCAATAATTAAGAATGTAACTCCACATTTTTTTACTATAATTTCAATTTAAGAAAAGATGATTTCTATCTTCAGACTTTTTTACATAGGCTACATCTGTTAACTACATAAACCCCTCTTTTAAAAAAATTATCCAATGTTAAAATTTTGTTTTGAAGCAGGATCGAGAAAAAAATGTTTATTTGAGGAATAAAACCTTTAATCCAAGCTTTAGTCCATAAAGGTCTAAAACCCTTCTCCTCAATTTGAAAGATAGAAGAGTCTTTAAAACAACCTCTAGAATCAAAATCCCAAACCATTTTATCTTCAATACGAGGATAAAGGATAAAGGCATTCAAGATTAACTGAATACTATAAAAGGCCATATTACATTCAACAAGGTTAACCCATTCATTATTAATCCAATAATTCTCGACAAGATTACCAAAAGTGTGTTTACATCTATCAACAAGAGTTCTATGCTCATAATCCTCAATCAGAGGATGATCTAGGATCCAAACATCATCCTAGAACCTAATTTTTTCCCATTACCCACTTTCTAAACACAATCTTTGATTAGAATACTTTTAGCTCCCTGCATAGCTCCCCAAATAGCAGAAGGAGATAAAAAAATAGGATAAGAAAGAAAACCAGATAAAAAAGGATCATCAAAGAGGTATTTATGTTTCCATATAGTACTCCACTCCTCATTGTCATGATAAACTCTCCAACAATGCTTAGCAAGAAGAGCTTTATCCATACTCCTAACAAACCCAATTCCCAAACCACCATCTATTTTAGGCTTAAAAATTTGATCCCAAGCAATTAAATCCATTCTCTTCTTATCCCTAGAACTAGACCAAAGGAAATTCCTTTGGATCTTGTCGATAGAATCAACATATTTAGCTAGAATCCTAAAGAGACTCAAATCATACATAGGAATTACATAGGAATGATTTGGAGACAAGCCTTGAGAAGAGTAATTTTTCTAGCTTGACTCAAAAAATTACCTTTCCAACTTATCAATTTCTTGTTGAATTTTTTAATAAGATCTTCCCAAAAAGAGTCTGAGGGAATAGGCCCTAGAGGGAGACCTAAATAAATACAAGGAAAAGACTGTGTGGAGAAGCCAAGAATATTAGCAATCTTTCTATGTTTGGAAATAGGGGTATTGATAAAATACATTGAACTCTTATTCCAGTTTATCAGTTGACTTGAAGTAGAAGAATAGATGTTAAGGGCCTTTTTAATAATCCTTGCTTCCCAAACCTCAACTTTTCCCAAAGAATTGTATCATCCACAAATTGTTCATGGGAATAAATAAGAGGATGAGAAGAGGGGAGCAAACCTTTGATTTCCCCTTGAGAAACCAACTTCCCAGTATATCTACCCAACAATAAGCCATTATAGAGAAGATGATAGGGGGTAAAGGATCTCCCTGTCTCAACCCCCTAGTCAGTTTAAAGAACTATGAGGAACATCGATTAACTAGAACAACAACCATTGTAGTAGAGATCATCTACAAAATAAGCTTCACCACCTTGACACTAAAACCAAAAGATAATAAGATCTTATGAAGAAAGGACCATTCAACTCTATCATAGGCTTTAGCAATATCAACTTTCATAATAAAGCTCTGATTAATAGAAAGTGATAAAGAGTGGGTGTTCTCATGTACAAAAATAATAGAATTAAGAATTTGTTTACCAAGAACAAAACCATTTTATTTCTCACAAATAAGAGAAGGTAGCAGAAGCAACAACATCAAAGTTAGGACTTTTGAAATAATTTTATAGAAAGAGTTACAAAGGGGACCTGAATTGATCCAGAGAATCTGCACCAACCTTTTTTGGAATAAGGCATAGGAAAGTAGAATTAATTTCCTTCAGCATCCTTTTTGCCCCATAAAATTCTTTAACAACATCACACACATCTTTCCCAACTAGATTCTATTCCTTTTGAAAAAACAATATAGGAAAACCATTTGGCCTTGGTGATTTATCCCCACGTAATGAGCAAACAACCTTATAAATTTCCTCTTCCTTAGGGATAGAACACAACATTCTATTTTTCTCTTTAGTGACCAATGAAGGAATAACATCCAACAACTCTACTTGATGAGTCAAATCAATATTAGGATATGAAGACATCAAAGAAGAGAAATAGGAGACCATTTCCTCTGAGATTTCCTTTTCCTTAGTTAACTTTGTATTACCTTTATTAAGACTTGAAATATGAGTTTTAGCTTTGTGTTTTAAGGTAGATAAATGAAAAAATTTAGTATTTCTGTCGCCTTCATCAAGCCACACATATCTGGATCTCTGCCTCTAGTAAATTTCTTCTTTAGAAACAATATCATGATACTCCACCATTTTCTCATTTTCTTCCATCACTAAATCTATGGAATACTCTTCCCTCTGAATTCTATCTTGGATTAATTGCAACTCCTCTTTAATTTTAGAAATGTTACCAAAATGTCTTTTATTCCAAATTTCAACTTTCCTTTTGACATTTATAAGTTTAGAAGCCACACGAAAAAGAGTTGTTCCTTCAATATTTATGTTCCACCATTTAGCCAATTGATCTTCAAATTGTGGATGTTGCAAACACTTTTTTTCAAATCTAAAAGGAATTTTTTTTCTGTTATGGATAGTCTCAATAGAAAAAATCAAAGGAAAATGGTCTGAGCCAATCTTCTAAATAGCCTTAAGATTACACACAAAATCTTTTGTCCAATTAGGAGATATAAGAACTCTATCCAAGCGAGCTTGGATACATTCGTCCAAGTGAACTCAATACCATGGAGATCTAAGTCCATTAAGCCTTCCTTGTTAATAAAATCCATAAAAACCAATCTACCATCCAACTGACTAGTATTTCCCCCTTTTTTTCATGCTTATACAACAGAACATTAAACCCACCCCCCCCCCCAAAAAAAAAAAAAACCCATCTACCATAGTAATCATTACTCTCTATGTTAGAAAGAGTAGCCCACAATTTTTTCTTGCACTCTTGATGTTAGGTTGATACACATTGACAATATAACATTCTTTATTCTCAGCTATACTCTTTATCTTGATCACCATAAAATGCTTAATAGCATTCAACAAGGCACCTAAGAACAAAGAAGGCTTCCATATAATCATTGTTCCCCTTGAGGCACCTTCAGAGCTACTAGCCATTATGCAGTAATTATTAAAAGATTTAAGCTTTTCAGCTTTCTCTTTATCCATTTTGGTTTCTTGGAGCATAAAAATATCTAGTTTATGCTCTCTAACAAAATTTCTAACAAAATCTAATTTATGAATATTGTTCAACCCCCTAATATTCCAAGTGCTAATATTTATTATAAATTTTTAGGGGTAAAATCCACAATAGTTTCCAATTTTCCATCAGCAATATTCTATAAGCTTTCACTTTCTCTACTTTTTTTAGATGTTTTCCTTCTAGGTTTCTCTAGAGTACCAACATTCAATTTTTTTTTTGGAAAACCCAACTCCAATTTACTACTTCAAGTCTCCACTCCTTTAGAAACAGAATTACCTTTCTTCTCTGTTCTCTTTCTTTGAGTTTGTTTCTATTTAGTTCCTTCTTTTCTGAATTCACACCCATTACTTTGGATTCAAGGACATTATCAAAGGAAATAATTTCTTGACAAAGTGGAGGCCCTTGAAGCTAAAGTTCAACAACCTATAAATTCTCTAAATCCAGAGTGTGACTCCTTTCCTCAAGAATTTCACCTTCCTCTGTCTCTTCTAATACTTCTAAATCTTCCCATTCTAATTCATTTTTCTAATAGATTACCAATTGATTCACAAGATCTTTAATAATATCTTTACTCTGCACACTAGAGATCTCTTCTAGATCTGCCTGCTTACTTGAGTCCTGATTAACAAGGATATCTTTTTCCTCTACCACCTTTCCAGGCAATACTTCAGGTTTCCATAACTTTTTTTGGATTTTACCTTCTGTCTTTTTCTCCACATTGGCCAACTTAGGTCGATTTTTACTTTTGAGAGGGCAATTTTTTGCCCAATGACCCTATTTTTAACAAAAAAATAAAGGATTTGGAAGATCTTCAAAGATCATCTCTTGCATCCTTTCACCAAGTTTTGAAATCAATTCCACCTTCTCAGGAAGGTTCTTCAAATTAGCAACTTTTACATAGATTCTAGCATACAGAAGTTTTGTTTTTGAAGTTGTAACATTGTCAATAGCCACAAGTTCGCCAAAAGAACCAACTATTCCTTTGAAAATATCTTCATGCCAGAACTCCAAGGGTAAACCAGGAAGTCTTACCCATACCATAGTAGTAAGGAAGAAAGCATCAGATAGATCCATATTTGGCTCCCATTTTTTAACCATAAGAGTACTATTACCAAATGACCAAGGTCCACCACAAAACACCATGTTCAAATCTTCCTTACAAATAAAAACAAAGGAGAAGAAACCATTCATCATAGGTGTTATGTCAACTTGACCACAGATAGCCCATTTTCTTTTAATCATATTTCTCAAAACATCATTCATCATATTTCCCAACTAGAGTAAAATCCATAGTTGAGACAGAGAAATCAACAATCAAATCTAGAATAAAGATTTGAAACTCACTTTTCTCCGAGCAGGATTTCGATGTAACCAAAGGAAAAGATGATTTTCCTCCAGGTTTTCTCCCAAACAAAGAAGATCACTTCCTTTGATCCTCTGACAACTTCTCTTTTGTCTAGTCCTTTGTCCTACAAAAATCTACATTCTCAACCACATTCTCCAAAAGATTATTTTCCTGCCCTGGGTCCCTTTTAAGCACGTGATAGGTAGGCAGGGGAATGGAAAGAGTGTTCTTGTCCCCACATCTTATGGAATAGGAACCTATAAGTTTGTCTTTTTCTTCTAGAGTTCCATCAATCCCTACAGAACTTGTCAAGATCCCTGCTTCCCAAATCCCTATCCCTCCAGGATCACTCCCTACTGCTAAATTTCCTCCTTCCAGATTCCTGCCTAATAGAGCTCTGACTATTTCGAGAAAAAAATTCTAGTGTGATAGAGAGAATGTTGATAGTCTTTTAATCTCATATTGTCTCAAATAATGACTTTACCATAGATTTGTATATTGATATTACTCCTTGAAAAATAATATATAAGTATATAGTCAAACTTATATGATATATATATATATATATATATATATATATATATATATATATATATATATATATATATATATATATATATATATATATATATATATATATATATATATCTTAGACTTTGACTGAGATAATATATGTACTATGATTGCCAATTATATATCTATTAACTATAAGATGAATATGTTATTAATCTTTGATTCAATGATCTGTGAGTTACCTTGACTAATATTGAAATAGTATATTGAATGACTATTGTGTATAGTACCACTTTTATTGATATGTTGTCACCGCAGTCATTGATATCTAATATAAATATTGCATAGGGGTTAAGGCCATAAAGGGGCATGACTCCCTTCATGGCTTATGCCATAGGGAGTCATGGCCCTTCGTGGCCTTAACCACATGAACTAATACCAAAGCACCGATACATTACTAATCAACTATTACCTAGATCATGGCTATTGGGCATTGTTTTAATACGATATCATGGAAATAGATATGACACGCGATAATGAGTAATAAGAATGTTAATCACTCTGCTATTAAGTAGATGTTATCATTAAACTTTTCTATTCAATATATATATATATATATATCATAATTCATAAATACAAATATATATCAATTTATTAATAATGAATTATGTGCTTCAATTCAAATGAATCTATATTCTCAACACCCTAGAGGCGCCATGAGCATCTGCCGCAACAACTCTAGCTCTTTGTACAATTTGATAAGTGAGGCATCAAGATTTATAGAATCAACATATCTTAATTTTAGGTCCCTAGAGCTAGCTCTGCTCTAACTAGCTCTAATTTCTATCACTATTTGACAATTTATTTTCAAATTTTAATTGACCTATCCTATTGACCCTCAAATCATATTATTTTTCAATAGCAAAATATTTTATTAATTTTTAATTTTTCTAATTGTAAACAAGGTGCTTTGAAGATTATCCATGAAACAATATTCTTATAGTGTTTTTTTTTTTCGGATTCCTCCACTTTATCACCTCATACTGATTATTCTTATTTAATTAAAAACATAAGAAAAAGAATCTAACAATATTCTCAAAAATGTGGTTCGGGTCTCTCTCATAGCTGATTTCCATGTCTTTCTTGGAATGATATGCATGGGCTCTACTTTTCAAGTAAAACAAAAGAAAAAATTCCAAACTTTGAGCATTTAGGTTGAGTGTTCTACATGTTTGCACCTACTCACAAAAGGTGCGTGTATATACATATAATTCCATTCCCTTGAAGTTTAAGAATCCTTTTAAGCTCTATTAAAATACTTTGTTCTTTCCTATTTGATACCGTCAAAACTACCCAAGGAAGACTTTGTATTGCAACTTTTTTTAAATATTATAGTTTAAGGACTAATGGGCCCAATTACATTTGTCAACCATAAACCATAAGATATCCATACAATGAAGAGTCAAGACAATCTACCCAATCGTAATGATGAACATCATTGATTTTCAACAGATTTTAGTATGAACAATCTCTTAAAACTCATCATCTTGACAATATGAGTGACGCCATGAATTGAGAATAACAAGCTACAGATGTACCAATCAACTGCTCACCAAACAAAATCACAAGAACTGTCGCCCCAAATATCTTGGGTGACAATTTTGTTGCCCAGAAAAGCAACCATGTCAATCTCCTCAACAATTCCTCAATATCAGATTTTGAAACTGAATTCATGGATTCATTGTCTTTCTCAGTTTCAGAATTCTCTGCTTTACCCATTTCTTTATCATCTTTTTCCTCTGATATTATATCTTCAATATCCTTTACAGCATCCTCTGCCTTCCCCATTTTTTCTTCCATGCTCTTAATTGTCTTCTTTATCTGCACCCACAAATAAACCATATGCAATTATTATGTATGCCAATGAATTGCTGTTGGACAAGTGCAGTGAATGGAAATATAATCTTTGTATATTTCTAGATTCAATTGTGTTGCTGTTTTTTTCATCGACATTTTCTGATTCAAAATGTTGATGGAAAAAAAATAGCAACGTGATTGAATCCAAAAATATAGAAAAATTATTTATAGATTGTAGAAATTTAATATCTCTCGAAATAGAATGTAATATGAGTATACTTTTTCTGCTTGATTCTCCACAATTCTGGCATCTCTACCCACTCTCTCTGAGATTTCATCAACAATTTCAGCTGTTTCATGAACAATGCCTCCTTCTTTGGTGTGCTTTTCTATTTTTTCAGCAATCTCTTCAGTCACCTCTGCAACATCTTTCACACTGTCTGCCACTTCTTCCACAATTTCCACTGCATTCTCTATTTTCTCTGCATAAAAATGCTTCAATCTGTTTATGTATTACACTGGACAAAACTTTGAAATAGTGGTAGATTTTTCTCTGTTTGTTTACCTTCAATTTTATCAAAAGTCCTCTTTTCCCTGTAAAGCACACCTAAGATCCCCTTTGATAGTCTAATCAAACACCCAATTATGCCTGCAAATCTGAAAAATCTACAACATATTTACATATATTGGGTAATATTAGAAAAGAGGGCTTTGTAAGGTCCGGTCTCTTTTAACAAAGATAAAATTAGCAATTAGATACACGAATTGACAAATCAAATGGTAGAAACAAATAAAATGTAGAAGAACAGACATAATACAGCAGAAGAAAATGTTTGATTAAGATAAATAGGCATTTCAAAGGATTAAATTTTTATGGACGCGGCTATCCTTCTTACAAACTGTATAGTTGACCAATTTTCAAAACATCATGAATTTTTCTAAAAATTTCAGCGTTTGATACGTTTTCGTAAACCTGGAAAAGAAAAAATTGACTTTGTTATATCTTTGGTACATTTTGTCTGGAGATTAACCTGTCCCAATTTTTATTACCTTGTTTTATGAAATTTGATTGTATGATCAATGTTTCTGATTAGATCTGCTGATCTATTATAAAAAAAGAGAGGAGGGGAAAAAAAGATAAAAGAACTAAAAGACTACCATGAAGAATGACGACAATCCTACAAAAGATATAGGACGCTGCAAATCGTTCCAAACTACAAATCTAATGATTTCATGGAACAATTTTTACCTAATTAGATAGTTATTCTTTCATACAAACATGAAATTTCTGCTCTTCAAAAGCGTTTGCGAATCCAGTACAGAGTTGAATTGAGTTACTTACACAGAAAACAATTTGTTAGAATGTTTGCTTTGATCCGGGGCCTCTTCTCCTCCATCGTTTGAAGAGCTGTGATAAGAATCAAAACCTCTTAAGACTTCTAAAGTCATATCAATGGATGTATTCAGACAAATATATTTATTCGGGCAATCAAGTCAAAAATGAAATTTTGTGATCCAGGATCAGCCATCATTTTGTTACCTTGTAGATCTGATAACAGGCATCCACAAGAGACCTCTTCTATTAATTTTTCCTGGGCCTTTTGCAATTGAAAAAGTGGGTTTCAAAACTGAATATTGCAAGGGAAGGTTGAGAGAAATCCTTTTGAAATTGTAATGAGCTCCATAACGAGAAGAAATTGTAGTGGGGTTACTGTACCAGTTTTTATGATCCAAATTAATGCCAGATATGCATGGAACTTGAGTGTGTTTCAGCATGGATTTTTCCATCGGCAGATTGAATTTTTTGTTATGGCCTTTCTTGCAAACGTTGATAAATATTTATTTTTCCAGGCAAATAGTATGATTTATTTGAGATATGTTTGTTGAAGCTTCTACGAAAGAAGATCTCTATTATGACCATTCAAAGTAGTAATAAAATTTTTAGAAGTCACGTCTCTTCCGGCATAGGTTTTGGAGTGGCTTTGTATGCAAACTACATTTTCTTCATATATACGCAAGGTGGGGATATGAGGCGTATTGACCATCCATATGCATATTTTATTTATTTATTAGATGATTTTTTAAAAAAAAATTTTATTAAGTCAAAGTTAAATAGTGGATTTGTAATTATAAATTTATTATCTAGGGGTTCAATAGTTGTGGTATCAATAATTTATTATTATTGTGCCTAATTATTAGATTAATTATGCAGAACTTATTTATATGAGGTATAAGAATTTTATAAAACAACTCCCTTGCTTTGGCATCTTTAATATATATAAAATAGTTATAGCAAAACTCCCAATGCATTGCCTTATAGTTAGTCTCTATTTATGTAATGGTATAGCATAACTTTTCCAATTAAGTTTCACATACTTCAATAAAATGTTATTACCAAGTAGGCAAGAGCCTATGACACAATGGTAAATTGTGAGCCTCTTATGTGAGTGGCCTTAAGTTTGAATCTATTCAAGCTAAATGTACCATTAACTTTTATTTATTTGAACATTAAATTATGTTAGAATCGATGGTTTTTTTTTTCAACAAAAGGCGACAAGGCCTATATAAATTTATAATAATATAAAAGACTTTGTACATCATGCTGATAATAATTAGAAACTATAAATATTAGCAGAGCATGTAATTCTGAAATGTCTAAAAAATTCGCAGCTTGCTGGGGGGATAAACAAAAATGACAAACCCCCATAGCATACAATGGGATTACCAAATAAGACCAAAATATACAGCTCATACTATTGATAATCAACTAAGAAAATATAGCACATGAAAACCAAAAAGTTCAAGCTCCATAATATCCAGTTATTGATCCATGACATCTTGGAGCTAAGGTAGATTTCCATGGCCATGACCATAGGAGGCAAAGGCATGGCAGTAATGATGACCATTTAGACAATGAGAAGAGGATGACCCAATAAGAGGATGAGCTTTTACCATTAAAGCCCCTTGCACAAGTCATTGCAGCTGTAGTAGAAACATTAGAGAGAAGCAAGTATGGTTTACAATTAGCAAGATCAACAACAACACCCAATCATCATTTAGAGGCATTTAATTTATCTTGCCCAAGTATGTTTGAAACATCCTAAAACTGCACTAAATTTGGTGATCCCTCAAAGAGGCAAAGATTATTATCATCATATGCCAAGTTGGTGAACACGTCAACCAATGCATTGCCCTCCTTGTACGTGCGAAAAATGTGTAAATCTTCAAATCTATGCAACATAGACCACACATGTCGAAGAATATGTTGTGTCTTTCTATTTGAAGAGACCTTCGTAGTGGTAGCATGGATAATAATCAAAGAGTCATCTTTGATAATTAGATGAGAAAAGCCTTGTTAGATGGAAGCACTGAGACACAATAGCAGTTCCATAGCTTCTGCTTGGTTGTTAATAGAAGTTGGTAAAGGAACTAAAGACCCCAACAGTAATGTTCCTAAATGATCTCGTAATAAAAAACCAACACTAGAGACACTAGGGTTGCCATGAGAGGCCCCATCAAAATTTAGTTTCACAAATGGGGGATGAGGAGGACACCAACAAATCTCTTCTAATTTTAGCTTTGGGATTATGTGGCATAGAGCTTGTTGAAGGGATCTTGATATTGCTCCAATTCTTGATTAGATGTGCATCCCACATAGAGAATTTGGAAGCTATCAAAAGTGATTTGAGGATTTGAACATCTAGAAGTCTTGTGATATGGTGTTCCAGTTTCATTAAGAATGGGTTAAGGTTTGTTTCTCTATGCCTAAAAATTTTGGAATTACGTTCCCACCACAGTGCCTAAACAACTGAGGCTAGGATAATGATCCAAATAGCTCCACACATAGAAGACCAGTACAACAGCGACCAAGATTGAAATAGGTCCCAAGAGTCTTTGGGAGAGGGAGGCTGAGGTTGAGTATAGCAAGCATATGGGTCCAACATGTGTATGCAAAATTGCAATGGAGAAATAGGTGGTTTGCACTTTCAATATTGTTTTTGTATAGGACACATAGAAAGGGATTAGAAATGTCAAATCAAGCAAGGTGGCCACTAGCAAGAGCATGTTTCTTCAATGCAAGCCACGAGAAACAACCAACCTTAGGGGAAATTGCATTACTCCAACATAACATATATGACCTTTGAGATGACAATTTATGTTGGATTAGTGATAACGCTCTATAGTCCTTCTTAATTGTGTAGTTCCATGTGCTAGATGGGGCCCAAATAATTTCATCTTTATTTCCATATATAAAAACATGTCTATTATATAGTATGTCCTCAATAGTTCATTGATGAGCAAGCAAAATTGGGAGGGAGGAAATTTTTTTCCAGATTGCCCCATGAGATCCAAGTTCCACTGTCTTGATATCATGAATAAGTTTGCTCCCCCAAATGTGTGTGACCAAATCCACAATGTACCTAAATTCAACAAAAGAAACCAATGGAGGGTGTTTGACCCAAGAATCCAACCAAAAGTTAACATCTTCATTGTTATAAACTTCCCAAGTGATATATGATGTGATAATATCCCTTGACTGAACTAGGAAGTTCCACATAACTGATCTAGAGGGCAGGTTTTGCAATTGTGAATATTCTTGATCTGTTGGAGGAATCCAGGTATTTGGCCTACAATATTTTGACCCAAAGTGTTGAAGGATAAACAAACATTCATCAGACTAGCTTTGCACCAAAAGCATGGTTTCTAATATGCAAGTCATGAAGGCCCACACCACCTTCCATCTCACCAAAAAGTCATGTTTTTCAATGAAACTAAATGAACTCTTTTTTATTAATCATGTTGTCCTTCCAAATGAAGTTGGATATGATTTTCTCTAGATGTTTAATAACTGCAACATGAGCTTTAAGAACTGACAATAGATAATTTGGAATTATGGCCAAACATGTTTTAACTAACAATAATCTTCTTGAAAGAGTTAGCCACCTAGCTTTCCATGAGGAGGTTTTAGATTTAAGTCTTCAAATAATGAGATCCCAATACTTGACCTTGTTAATGCCCATGAAAAGCAAAATCCCCAAATATGAGCTTGGCGAAGACGCCTCATTGAATCCCAATAGAGAAATAATACTTTGCTTAAGAGAATCCTTGACATGGAAGAAAAAGACTAAGGACTTGTTGGCATTAATTATTTGGCCAGAAACTAGCTCGTACCTATGTAGCACCTTTTTAATCTACATGATTTCTAAACTAGTGGCCAGTCCATATAAAAGTGTGTCATTAGCAAAGAGGGAATGGGTGAGAGAAATAGAGGTACATGTAATCTGAATGCCAATCTAGATGCCATTTTCATGAGATGCTGATATAGATCTATTTAGAGCCTCAACCATTAGGGTAAAAAGAAAAGGGGACAAGAGGTCACCTTGTCTCACACCTTGTGTGCTATTAAATAAACCTGCATAATGGCCATTGATAAGAATTGAAAAGACAACCCCTTTTATACAAGAAATAATCTATTTACACCATCTACAGGAGAAACCAAAGGCCACTAGAACATGCTCAAGAAATTGTTAGTTAAGCCTATCATAGGCTTTCAGCATGTCTAATTTTACTATACATGTTGGGATCTTATGTTGCTTGATAGGATGTAGAACTTCATGAGCTACTATTGCTCCCTCAACTGTTTCTCTACTTGGAATAAAACCTCCTTGTTGACTTGAGATAAGTTGAGGTACTATAGGTTGAAGCCTAAGATAAATTGCGTTACTAAATTTTTTGTTAATAGTGTTGTAAAAGGAAATCAACCTGTAGTCCATGAATGAGTGAGGTTGGGAAATTTTTGGTATAAGCACAATGTTGGTAGCATTGAAGTGGCTTAACATGGCACCTTTCTTTCTGGATTCCTCCATAGCAAGTAATAGATCAAAGCTAATAGTGTCCCAAGACTTTTGGAAAAGAACAGTTGTAAATCTGTCAAGACCAAGAGCTTTCTCCAAAGGGAGTGAGAATACAACATCCTTGATTTCAGCTAAAGAGAAAGGTTTCATTAGACTATCATTGTCTTGTTGGGTAACCGAGGGTGGACTAGATTGTAGCACCTTGAAGATTTCTTGATTGGCTAAAGTTGAACTCTAAGAATCAAGAGCTAAGAGATCTGAGAAAAATCTAAGACCTTCATGGTTGATTTCATCAACATTAGTCAACAGATCACCTGAGGCTGAGTGGTGAATAGAAAAGATGGCATTAGTAGCTTTTTATTTTATTTTAGCTACATTGTAAAAGAAAGATGTATTATGATCCCCTTCTTTTAGCCAAGTCTCCCTTGACTTCTATTGCCAATAGATTTCTTCCTTTTTTTGTAATTTTTCCCATTCTTGTTGTACCATTTTTTGTCATTTATATTATTGAGAGGAAAGACCATACTGAATAACATGCTCATGGATCTCTATCAATTCCTTTTCCACCTATGCTTTCTGTTGAAAGATATTTTTAAACACATGTTTTTTCCATAATAGAATGTGTTTTTTAATATGTTGAAGTTTCATGTGGAGTTGATACATATAGGTACCCAGAATAGAGGGGGCCACTGTCAACCATTGCCTGATTAAATGAAGAAAATGTGGGTGTCTTAACCACATCTTTTCAAATTTAAAGGATGATCCTTTCTTTCCTTTAAGAACCTTCTTACAAATTTGTAATAAGATTGGGTAATGATTTGAGCATAGAAAAGGAAGGATTTGGGTTTGAAATTGTGTGGTGGAAGTAGTCTAGCAACCTGAAATAAGGAAACAATCTAAGCGCTCAACTATTTGGTGAAAATCTTTCCTCTTATTTTTCCATGTAAATTTTCCATTAGTGGGTTGAATATCAATTATGCATTAACTTATAGAAAGAAATTGAAATCAGCCATGACTTCTTGAGGGGGAGAGATCCCTTGTTTCTCTTGAGAGGATAAAATGGCATTAAAATCACCCCCAAAATATAGCTATGAATTGGAAGGTGTTGAAGAGAGAGTGCTAAAGCAGTCCACAATTTAGCTTTAGCATCAGTCGATGAAGGGCCATAGACATTAAAAAGCATGAAGTGGAGCTAAAACTTTAACCAACTGCCAGTGGAAATGAGAACAAACATGATCTATAAAAATTACATTAGGATTCCAGAGAATCGCTAAACCTCATGAGGCACCATGGGCTGAAGCTTATAAGAATTGCCATTTTTTCCACTTGGAAAATATTTCAACAGAGACTGGGTGAGATAGCTTTATTTCTTGTAATAATACAATTTCCGCACCACTAGCATCAAGTTGTCTTTTGATGCAAGCTCGTTTGTTAGAACCAATGTTAGTCTTAAAAATCATAAATGATTGTCATATTTATTTATAATTATATTATTTATCTATTTAAATGCCAAATAATATGAAAATCAATACTACTTATATACCTGTACAAATCAAAAATAATTATCTAATCTTTAGTATAAATAAATATAATATAATTCATAAAATGTTATTCATGTATTATTTCATACTATTAAAATACGATTAACAAATAAGCTTTTAAAATAACATTTATTATTTTGGTGAAAACCAACTTTTAATCACAATAAAAGAAACCTCATCATTGACATTAACGCAACAAAAGCCAAGATCCATAAGCATGGTGGTTGACACAAACTTACAAATACGCCACACAAATGATGGTCTAACAAGGTTCTAAAACATATGCCCAAATTTTGTAAAACAACTACTATTTACAATCAACCAACTAGTAATTTGAACCTTAATAACACCACCACCACCAACACAACATAATCATTACCCTACAAATTTATGTCTTAGTAAATATTTTCAAAATTATTTATAATACAACCCCATAGAAATACATCACTCCATTTATAAGTATTTTGTATTCAAATGTTTATTTTAAAACTATTTAAGTGAGAGACATGGACAAAGGTTTATCTAGAACTATAAAATTTGGCTTAACAAGGTTTGACAAGATCTCCACTCCCTTAGTATTGGATTTCTAACATGTGAGTGGTACTTAATTGCCTTACATCACGTTGAATAGAAGTCATTAAGTAATGAACAATCACAATTGCAGCCGTCTATCCCGACACTTCGATTTTTTAAGTTTATTATTAATGTATTTGTTTCTTGTTTTACTTCTATTTTTTATTGTTTATTATTTTATTTTATATATAGTCTTTACAAATAATATTAAATATTAAATATTTTTATATTATAATATTAAATTATCTATTTCATAATTAATAGTTTTTCTTTTCTATTATCATATATAAATATTATAATTTAAGCATAATTAAAATGAATATAATAAATAATTTGGGTACATATTATTACAATATAGATATTAAAGATTAAATTGTATTCTATCAAATAAAATAAAACTAATATAAGTTAGTTTTTAAATTTTCAATTGTATTCTAAATAAAAAATAAAATTTGACATTTGATTCTTTAAAAAGAAAAAAAATTAATTTTACCATAACTAAAAATAATCAATGTACAAATAATTAATTAAAATAATATTTCTATTGCTAACAAATTTATAGGAAAAAAATTAAAATATCATTTTTAATTAGATGACATCACTTGTAAATGAATTAAATAACTAATAAAAATATAGATAATAATGAAATAAATATATTGATATTTGAATATATTTATTAAATTATAATTTTATTGCTATAAATGAATATTATTTATTAGTACTATTGCATCACTTTTTGAATCTTTACTCTTAACTAGTCATTAAATAATTCATTTTCAACCAATCTTTATGAATTAAATTTAAATATTTTTAAAAAATAATAATTTTTTTATAGTTTACATGCACATTTTTTAAGTTATTAAATTGTGAAATTTATTTATTGATTATGCTATTGGATATGAAAGTTTTACTCTATGGGTGGGCAATTTGAAGAATATAACTTACACTTTTGTTATAGAATTTTAGCTATATGTTGATTATGAAAGTTTTAATCTTATATGAATAATTTCTACAATATAAAAAATTAATGAAATATAGTGAATGTTTATTTTTTTAATATTTCAAATTAATTTGGTAAATTATATTTTTAGCTTAACTATTATATATTTATTATGTTCTATTGATTCATTTTTCATATATTTTATATTCTTTTGATCATATAAAGCTAATATTTGTGAATTATTTATGATTTAGTTTTAGTTTTGAAATCTATTAATTTAATTTATTATTTATTATAAGGATTGTTATTAAATAGTATTTTGATTAGTTTATGGCTATAATCATTCTATATAATTTTAATAATAAAATAATGAAATTGAAAAATAAAAATATTTTTGAAATATAAAAATAAATTATATTATTGACTTTAACAAATCTTTAAAATAATGGGAAATTTATTTTACATTTTATATTTTTTTTTTTTACTATAATACTAATAGCAAGTACTTAGCCACTACGTAGCACTTGTTTTTAATATTGATATTATATTTAAATTACTCTAGCAAACTTTGTAGTTCTTCAAATAAAAATGAATAGCAAATTTTGTAGTTCTTCAAATAAAAATGAAATGAGGAAAACACTACAAATAAAACATAATAGTTCTTAATTAATTCAAAAATAAAATATAATGATGATTGCTTAAATTAATATAGTTTAAAATCATTCTAAATTAACAAAATTCATATTTTTCATAATCATGTAATGTAGTGTTGATTTTATTTGTAGTATTTTATTACAGTTTTAGTTTTAACAAATTCAAATAATTAATTAAAAAAATTATTTTTTCAATTATTTTTTTTTTGCAAAACTTATATTTTCATACTTTTATATGTTTTTGTTTCTAATAATGTGGTCAATGATATTTTTTTCTCCTCATTTGAGGTAATTCAAATAAATAGTTGGATTTCATACTTTTCTTTTTAGACATAAACAAGGCAAAAGCATTTCTCTAATTATCCATTGTTGTAGGGTTGTAGTATGATTGCATTGTATATATGAAATTGTATGTTGAACTACACATTGTGTTTGCTAAACATGAACAAGCTTAGTTTAGGGTTTTTTATATGTATTTTTACAAATTTGAAAAAACACCATAAGAAAGGAGTATTCTTAACTTCATGTTTTTCTAGGGTTGTAATAATATTTCATTCATGGGGCTATAACTTGGGCTTCTACGTTATGTTTTTCAACTTGCACAAGTTTAGATATTATATCAAATGAATGGTTGAAGTTCACAAACTTTCTCTTCAAGTATTAGATACATGTGCACCCCAACTAAAATGCATTTGTCAATTTTGTTGTTATAGGGTTATGATAGGATTTTGATTTAAATAATTCATTTCTAGAATAATTACACATTGCGTTTAGAAATTTGTAAAAGATAGCTCAAGGTTTGTAAGTTTTTTTATGCTCATTTTATATTATCTCAAATGCACGGTTGAATATTACAACTTTCCTCTTGAGGTTAAAAAGGTATGTGCACCCCAAAAAAATTGTATAAGGTTATAAGATATAAGAGAAGATAGGTTATTTATCTAGACAAGGACAGAGAGGTGAGATAGAGGTTCAAGGGGGAAGTGAAAGACATAGAGTGACATAAGAAGAAAGAGAAGTAGATACCTAGATAAATTATAGAGAAGACATAGGAGGATGGAGAGGGAGATGAAGATAAGTATCAACATAGGAAATACCCTCAACCATATATATGCTAAACCTTCTTCTACTAATCATACACCCTAAGCCCTATGCAAAGAGGGAGAGGGAGAAAAGGAGATGTGATGGGAGAGAGAAGAGAAGGGAAAATGGAAGGGTAGGGGGTCTAGAGGGAGGGAGACATACATACATACATACATATACATACATACATATATATATATATATATATATATATATATATATATATATATATATATATATATATATATATATATATATATATATATATATATATATGTATGTATGTATGTATGTATGTATGTATGTATGTATGTATGTATGTATGTAGATACATACATATATATATGTATGTATATATATACATACATACTGTTGGATACAATTGTTAATTGTGTATTGTCTTTGATGTGACACAAATGTCATATCAGTCATCAGGCAGAGTATATCGAGCTCAAATGGTCAGCAAAGCAATTTATAATGACTACCGAGCATTTTTGAACGTTACATAGAATGTTAGCTCTTACCGAACTCACTTGGGCATCAAAGGATTTGTAGCAGAAAGTTAATGTTAACCGAGCTCCCAAGGTTAACAAAGGGAAAGTCAATGTCTACCGAGCTCACTCGGTAAGCGAAGGAAAGTTGGCTTTACCGAGCTCACTTGGTAAGTGAAGGAAAGTTAGCTTTTATCGAGCTCACTCGGTAAACGAAGGAAGGACAGTATTTACAAAGTTAACTCGGTCTCCGAAGGAAGTTGCAAAGCTCGCAGTGTTTACCAAGGTTCACTTGGCTAACACTGGGGAAACCATTCTGGAGCAGTGGTCACTGAGCTGGGTCGGGCAGCGAAGGATTTTTCTAAAGAATTAAGTTTAACTGTTTTGTGCAGCTGGACTGATTTTATGTTTTTCAGTTGTTGTAACTTGTAATTGAGCTGACTTGACAATCTGTAAGGTATATATGAAAGGTCAATTTGTGAATCCAAATGATGTAGAAAAGTGTGGATGCATAAAAGTGCGAATAAGAAAATATATGAGTGAATGTTGAGGAAGGATTAGATATCTCTATGAAGTTGTAAAGTTGCATTCGACCAGTAAGGATCTAGTGAAGCAGAACAGAGATCTGTATGCAGTAAAGATAAGTTGCATATATTTTAGATCACTTCATTGTTGCTTCCTAATCATTGTAACAGTGAATCAAAATCTCTTAACAGAGTTGGTTTGATAGCCATTTTGTAAATCCTCTAACAAGGTGACAATTCAGTTGAATTGTTTTAAAGACCTCTGACAAGGCCACTTCTAACAAGGTGATCAAATCCTCTAACAGGGTCACACCTAACAGTGTGTTTTGTAACCTTTAACAGGGTTGGCTCCTAATAGGGCTCACTTCAGAAGAGTGAAAATTGGTAACTAGTTACTTGGTGGTTTTTCCCAAATTGAGTTTCCACGTTAAATCTGGTGTCTCTTGTGTTCATGTTATTTCTTTATGCATGTATGTTATCACTTTAAATGCTAAATAAGTTATCAGAACATCTATCAAGTTTTAAATTTATTTGTGATATTGTCAACAGCTATATTTTAAGACATCTAAGGATCTATGGATATATTTTTGGAGTAACTAATTCACCCTTCCCCTCTTAGTTACTCCATCTCTATTTCCAACAATTGGTATCAAAGCTTTTGGTGCTTACAGGATAAGATTTCAAGGATCTAAGCCAAAGATCAGGATGTCTTACAAAAGGGAAATTCCAAGACTTAATAGAAATAACTTCTCAACATGGCAAGGACTGATGAGACTTCACCTAGCATCCATTGGTGATACAGGACTGAAATACCTTGATGAAAAATATGCAGAACCAGCTGGTACACTATCTGTCAATGATATTGCTGAAGAGAAGACTCACAACATTGTGATGATAGATATAGCATCTGCTCTGAGTTCTAAAGAATTTGATGATATCAAGGACTGCAAATCTTCCTTTGAAATGTGGGAAAAGCTGAAAGAGATCTATGGAGGAGATGATAATGTTAGAAGAGCCAAAGCAGAAAGTTTGAGAGGACAATTTGATCAAATGAGGATGAAAGAGGATGAAAACATTTCAAAATATGTTAAAAGAGTTAAAGCATGTGTCAGTGCAATCAAAGCTTCTGGAGGAGATATCAGTGAAGAGACAGTTATAAGTAAAGTTCTTAGAACTCTACTTCCCATTTAAGCAATCAGAGTTTCTGCAATTCAGGAAAGAAGATGTGAAGCAAATCATAAGATAAATCTAGAGGCTATAGTTGGAAGATTGACTGCATTTGAACTGGACAACTTTGATGACTATGTTCCAGCTTCCAAGAACATTGAATCAGCATTTGAAGCTAAACTTTCACTCAAGGAGAAAGGCAAAAAGAAATCTCAGTCAGAAAGTGAAGATGAATTAGACCAAAGTTCAGACAGTGATCTTGAAGTAATTGAAGCCCTTTTAGCAAGGAAGTATTCTAAAGGCAGAGGAAAATACAAAGGTAAAGTACCTCTAATCCATTTTTCATGTGAAGAAGTTGGTCATATTGCTGCTAGGTGTCTAAACAAGCATAATAAAGATGAGAAGAAAGATCATAGATGGAATGGCAAGAAAGATTTCAAATCATTCAAAGACAAAGGTAAGAAAACATGTTTTATGGCTAAAGATTCTAATGATTCTAATGATGAAGAAGAAGATGAGATTGTCTACATTGTTGTGAAAGATGAATTTGATAATGATGAAGAAAAGGTACTCATTTCTCATATGAGCAAAAATGATACATGGATCATAGATAGTGGTTGTTCTCATCACATGACTGGTGACAAAACTAAGTTTAAATACTTTGAAGACTATGATGGTGGCAGTGTAAGATTTGGTAACAATGAACCTTGTTGTATAAAAGGAAGAGGAAGAATCTCTCTAACCAAAGAACTTATATGTGATAATGCCTATTGGGTAGAAGGACTAAAGCATAATCTATTAAGTGTGGCATAGCTACTCAATAGAGGAATCAAAGTAGAATTCATGCATGGTAAAGCAAGACTGCTGGATGGGAAAGGAAAGCTGATTGGATCGGGTACTCAAACTAAAGGTAACTTGTTCTATCTTGAACTTGGTGAATGTTCATGTTTCATTGCTCAAGTTGAAGAAAGTTGGTTATGGCATAAAAGGTTGTGTCATGTAAACTTTGATAATCTGGTAACGATAAGCAAATTTAGGAAAGTAAAAGGCATTCCCAACATAAAGAAACCTGAGGCCGGTCTATGCAAAAATTGTCAAATTGGAAAGATGGGAAAGACTAGTTTTAAAAGTAAAAACTATCAGTCTGAAGAAATATTAGAAATTGTGCATACTGATTTATGTGGACCCATTGGAATTAAAAGCTATACTAGAGAAAAGTTCTTCATTCTTTTTGTTGATGATTACTTGAGAATGATGACAGTCATGTATCTAAGAAATAAATTAGAAGCATTTGAAAAGTTCAAATGGTATTTGGCCAGAGTAGAAAAGGAAACAGGGAAAAGATTAAAATGCTTGAGGTTAGACAGAGGTGGAGAATTCATTTCACATGAATTCAATAACTTTTGCATTGAAAGAGGAATCAAAAGACAGGTATCAGCCCCTGGAACGCCCTAGCAAAATGGAATAGCTAAAAGAAGAAACAGACCCATCATGGATTGTGCAAGAACATTAATGATTGAAAAGAGTATTGCTATCAAATACTGGAAGGAAGAAATCAACACTGCAGTATATACCTTGAATCAAGTACAACTGAAGAAAGACTCATTCAAAACCCCTATGAGTTATTATATGGCTATAAACCTAATGTAAGTTATCTTAAAGTATTTGGAAGTAAATGTTGCATTTTGAAAGAATCTAGAAAAGAAAAATTTGATGTAAAATGTGATGAAGGTATATTATTTGGATTCTCATGCACAAGTAAGGCATATAGATGTTTGAACTTGTCTACTCACAAAGTCATAGAAAGTGCACATGTGAAAGTTGATGAGTTTGCAAAAAGGACTGAAGAAGAAAGTAAAAGGGAACCAGAAGATTATAAAAGGTTTGTCTTCAGTGAACCTAATACAGTACCAGTTACATCACAGAATCAGGAAACTTCTACTCCCGAGTCATCTATAACCGAGTTACAGGAAGTTCAAACCGAGCCACAACAAATCGAGTTAAATTCAGTGTCTACCGAGCAAGTGTCTACCAAGAAAGTATGTATCAAGCAAATATCTACCGAGCCAGAATAGACAGAGCCTGAAATTGAAATGCAAGAAGATAATAATGAAATCCATTCAAAAGGCAAGGAACCTGTATTAGCTAAGTATGTCAGGAGACATCATTCATCAGATCAGACCATTGGAGATAAATCTAAAGGAACCATGACAAGAAATAAGCTGAAAGGTACTTGTTTACTTGCTGATTTTGAACCTAGAAACATCAAAGATGCATTGAAAAATGATAGTTGGATTGAAGCTATGAATGAAGAAATAGAAAAAACCTAAAGACAAAAATGTGATTGGGACTAAGTGGGTATTTAGAAACAAGTTGGATGAAGATGGTAAGGTATCAAGAAACAAAGCTAGACTAGTATGCAAAGGATATGCTCAAGAAGAAGGAATAGACTATGGAGAAACTTTTGCTCCTGTTGCAAGATTGGAAGGAGTCAAAACCTTACTAGCATAAGCTGCTCACAAGGGATTCAAAGTTTATCAGATGGATGTCAAATCAGCATTCCTCAATGGTATACTGGATGAAGAGGTTTACATTGAACAACTTGAAGGTTTTGTTGACCCAGAAAAGAAGAACATGGTCTGCAAATTACACAAGGCATTGTACGGTCTGAAACAAGCCCCTAGAGCATGGTATGAAAGATTGCATAACTATCTTATTCAAATTTATTTTCAAAGAACTAATGATAACAGTAGCTTGTATATTAATGAATGACTAGATAATAAGATTGTCTTGGCAGAAATATTTGTAGATGATACTATTTTCATAGGGAATGATGATCTGTGCAAAGAATTCTCAGAACAAATGAACAAGGAATTTGAAATGTTTGTGTTTGGTGAGATCAAATTCTTTGTTGGTCTTCAAATTCAACATAATAAAAATGGCATCTACATTACTCAATCAAAGTACATCAAGGAGATATTGAATTTTTTTGGAATGGAAGATTGTAGACCAGTTGGGACTCCTATCTGTACCGAATTAAAACTTACCAAGGAAGATGAATCAAAAGAAGTAGATCAAACATTGTATAGATCTATGATTGGAAAGTTGCAGTATGTAGTTCATACTAGGCCAGATATTGCCCTTGCAGTTGTTATTGTAGCAAGATTTTCAGCAAAACCAAGAGAAAATCACATGATGGCAATCAAAAGAATAATGAGATATTTGAAATGAACTGAAGAGTATGGGTTATGGTATAAGTTTGGAGGAAATTTGGATTTGAAAGTGTTTACTGATGCTGATTGGGTAGGAAACATTGATGACAGAAAAAGTACAAGTGGAGGTGCATTCTTTCTTAGAAAAAGGTTGGTTTCTTGGACAAGCAAAAAGCAGAATTGTACATCTCAATCAATAGCAGAGGCAGAGTATGTTGCTGCAGCAGTAAACTGTTCTAACATTGTTTGGTTTAAACAGTTGTTGGAAGGCATGAAGATGGAAATCAAAGAACCAGTTGTTATGTTCTGTGATAATACAAGTGCAATCAACATATCTAAGAATTTAGTGATGCATTCCAAAACTAAGCATATTGCAATAAAATATCATTTTGTTAGAGAATTGGTGCAAGATAAGGAGATTAGATTGGAATATATTCATACAAAGGACCAAATTGTTGACATATTCACAAAACCATTACCTAAGGATGCATTCTTGTATCTAAGAGGTAAGTTAGGGGTCATTCCCCTATCTGAAGTTCACTAAAATAAAGTTTTAGTGATGCATCAACTCATACCAGATTGAAGATCTATCAGTTGATGCAGCATAATCAGGTAACATTGCATATGAATCAGTACTAAAGGTACACTAAAATTCATTCAAGTTTAAATTGTCTTTGGCATGTGTTGTGAAAGAGGGAGAGTTTATTATTGTCATATCTCTCTGAAATTTGTTTAAGATATAGAGTTTTCTATGTAATTCCTTCACAGAGGGAGATTACTGTAAGAGGGAGAGTTTTCTATCTTAGAGGCAGAATTGTTATGTTGACATGTTGAGTTTCCATATAAGAAAAAGACTTGTTTTCAAATTTCATTTCTGCTATGACATGTGTTGCCATCAATGCCAAAGAGGGAGATTGTTGGATACAATTATTAATTGTGTATTGTCTTTGATGTTACACAAATGTCATATCAGTCATCAGACAGAGTTTACCGAGCTCAGATGGTCAACAAAGAATTTATAGTGACTACTGAGCATTCCTGAACGTTACATAGAAAGTTAGCTCTTACTGAGCTCACTTGGGCATCAAAGAATTTTGTAGTAGAAAGTTAGTGTTAATTGAGCTCCCAAGGTTAAAAAATGGAAAGTCAATGTCTACCGAGCTCACTCGGTAAGCGAAGGAAATTTGGCTTTTACCGAGCTCACTCAGTAAGCGAAGGAAAGTTAGCTTTTACCGAGCTCACTCGATAAACGAAGGAAGGACAGTATTTACCAAGTTAACTCGATCTCTGAAGGAAGTTGCAAAGTTCATAGTGTTTACCGACGTTCACTTGGCTAACACTGGGGAAACCATTATGGAGCAGTGGTCACCGAGCTGGGTTGGGCAACGAAGGATTTTTCTAAAGAATTAAGTTTAACTGCTTTGTGCAGCCGACTGATTTTATGTTTTTTAGTTGTTGTAACTTGTAATTGAGCTGAATTGACATTCTGTAAGGTATATATGAAAGGTCAAGTTGTGAATTCAAATGATGTAGAAAAGTGTGGATGCATAAAAGTGTGAATAAGAAAATATATGAGCGAATGTTGAGGAAGGATTAGATATCTCTATGAAGCTGCAAAGTTGCATTCGATCAGTAAGGATCTAGTGAAGTAGAATAAAGATCTGTATTTAGCAAAGATAAGTTGCATATATTTTAGATCACTTCATTGTTGCTTTCTAATCATTATAACAGTGAATCAAAATCTCTTAATAGAGTTGGTTTGACAGCCATTTTGTAAATCCTCTAACAAGGCGACAATTCAGTTGAATTGTTTTAAAGACCTCTGACAAGACCACTTCTAACAAGGTGATCAAATCCTCTAACAGGGTCACACCTAATAGTGTGTTTTGTAACCTTTAACAGGGTTGGCTCCTAACAGGGCTCACTTCAGAAGAGTGAAAATTGGTAACTAGTTACTTGGTGGTTTTTCCCAAATTGGATTTCCATGTTCAATCTGGTGTCTCTTATGATCATGTTATTTCTTTATGCATGTATGTTATCACTTTAAATGCTAAATAAGTTATCAGAACATCTATCAAGTTTTAGACTTATTTGTGAGATTGTCAGCGGCTATATTTTAAGACATCTAAGGATCTGTGGATATATTTTTGGAGTAACTAATTCACCCCTCCCCTCTCAGTTACTCCATCTCTATTTCCAACACATACATATATATATATATATATGTATGTATGTATGTATGTATGTATGTATGTATGTATGTATGTATGTATGCATGCATGCATGCATGCATGCATGTATGTATGTACATACATACATACATACATACATACATATATGGAATAGAGAGAAAATTTGTGAGAGAAGTTGAAGGTATAAGGACATGTTTTAATCTTGCATATTGTATTTTTTTCATTATGATAAGGCATACAATTAGATCATTAATTATATATGGAAATAAAATGAGAATCTACTAATTGGAGGGCATAAGAACTTTCCCATTTAATGATGACTAGGGTGAAGAGTTAGAATTAGGATTATGGCTGAAGTTGGAATTCACATAACTATTGGGTTAGGAGTTTGGTATACAAATTCTATGTTATGTTATCAGCTTGTACAATTTTAATAATGATCACCAACTATAGATTGGTGATCCTTGACTTTATATTTTTTATTATTATAAATAATTGAATAATATTCTCTCTCTCTCTCTCTCTCTCTCTCTCACACACACACACACACACACACACACACACACACACACACACACACACACACACACGTGTCGAAATAATTTAGAATAATTGAGGGGGGAAGGGTGAATTAGTTATCCAAGGTCCAAATGTATAAATAAAATGTTTTAGTATTCAAAAAATATATGCATGCATTGATTAGATCATCCAATATCTTCATACCTTTGTATATTATTGTCCTAGGTCAAATGAACTTTGTAGAAATGTAAACATGAAACATCAAAAATTCAATCACACATTTTGACACAAGGATTTAATGTGGGAACCCAATTTGGGAAAAACTGCCAACAACATGCTACCATTTTTCACTCTTCTGAAGTGAGCTCTATGAGGAGCCAACGTTGTAAAAGATTACAATGCACACTATTAAATGTGACCTTGATTAAATGATTTCAATCTCCCTATTAGAAGTGAGCCTTGTTGGAGGACTTTAGAACATTTCATTAGAATGTCACCTAGTTAAAGGATTTACTCATGACTGTTAGATCAACCTTAATTCAAAGGATTTATCTAGACTAATACAATTTCTAGAGTGTAACAATAAAACTTGAGCTAATAACAAAATAAATCACTTGCAAATTTTAGATCTCTAGTTTAGCTCTCCATTCTTCTTGGCATTCATTCTCCTTTTTTTTTTTATTGCTTGTTCACCCTTCAAGTCTTCACCTCCTTGAGCCCTCATGCTTAGTATGTCGATTGTAGGTTCATTGCTTCAACCACCATATGAAGAAATGCCTCCAGAATTTTGACTCTTGACCTTAGACACTATTTCTTCTAGCCTTGTATCTCCTTAAATAGAGAATTTTGTTCTTTTTCCACTTAATCACAATCATCCATCTTAGGGTTAGGTTAGATTCATTAAATCCTCCCTTCTTTCCATTATGTTCCCTCTACAAACTTCTCTTTCAATCCTCATTAAATTCTTCTAAAAATGGTTTATCTTAAATTTTGTGTCACTAGCTCATCAAATTTATTATCAAAATGATTCACATAATTCAAGAAATCAACTTAAGTCAACTCAAATTTGTCAAATATTCATTCAAATTCTTTTTTTGTCACTTGACAATAACTGACTGTTGATGCTCAGCCAACATGAGGTTGCTCGACATAAACTAAATCTTGCTTGGTCAATATTGTAATTTACTAACACTTGACACACTGAATTTTGTTTTTCTCGGTCATAACCATCTTTCTGGTTGGCTTGAACTAAATGCTCAACTTACACTATTTTTTTTATCCGACTTGGAAAACACATACTTATTGCAAGCTCTTCTTCTTGTCTTTTCTTTAGTATCCTTTCATTGTAGCCTTAAGTAGCTAAATAATACATTATATCATCAAAGTTTTACTTGGTCTTAGTGCCCCTTTTATACACCATACAACTCAACTTTTCTCTAGGTACTCTTGTTATCCTTTCTTTTCAAATCCTCTTCATCAATCAATCAAATGATACCATTCTGACCAAAGTTAGCAATTATCTTACCAAGAAGTAGTAAGTTTGACATCAATGAAAAAATAATGATTTTTTCCATGATAGATTTCCATGCTTCAATAATCTTCTTTTTTAACAATCTCCCTCTTTGGAATTGATGGAAAACCAATACCAAAAATAATACCAAAAAGAAACTTAATGCCTTTTAGTGAAATCTCTCCCTCTATCAGCATTTGTCCTTCCTGTGTATAGGTTATTGTTTTCTTAATCTCTCTTTTTCTTCTTATAAACTCTCCCTCTTTAAGATATCATCTAGTAAACTCTTCTTTAACCTCTCCTACTTTATCATCTAGTAAACTCTTCCTCTTTGACAACAATGCCAAAGACTTGTCATCTATTCATGCAGATAACAACAATTCAGGTTTCCTTGATAAGGTTGTCCCTCTATCATCTTTCTTGTGACTGTAAATATTTTTTTGTAGTTCCTTCCCTACTTTAGGAGGTTCCTAAAGTAAGATCCACTACATTAAGTTGTAAAGTATGAAATTCAACTTGGTTGATGTAGGGCACTACTATTACTTCTTTAAGTAGCTTGAGATAGGTGTATCACCCCTAGTTTACCTCTAAGATATTCATGTGCATCTTTAGGTAAAGCCTTTGTGAGTATATCAACTATTTTTGGAATCTTCAAAATGGGAAGAGTACTTTTGAGAGGGTGGGGGGGGTGGGGGGGTTGGGGTTGGTGAATCAGAAGTATTACACTTTTAACCTTTTCCAATCCTTTAAATCAAATAACTAAAAGGTAAACTGAATGCATGTATACATATAAATGAACACAAAATAAACACATAACACTAGATTTCATAACCTAGAAACCTTCCAAGAATCAGAAGGTAAAATTGGGGTGGGGATGATACCCACAAAAATCACTGCAGCAATAAATGTTTGACCACTTCTAATGGTCTACCTTGTGAAAGGCCTACCCTGTTAAAGGCTTTACACTATTTTAATAGTGACCTGGTTCGAGGATTTACAAACACTTACATGAAATGTCACCTTATTAAAGGATTTAGTCACCTCTTCAAAGGATCTACAAAGTAGCTATTAAGCTAACCTATCAACATATGATTTTCACTTATCTAATACAACGGCTAGAAAGTATTAGAAACCTTTGATCTGATTGCTTACAATCTTCAATTGCTAATTTTAGGCACTTGATCTACTCATTCTGATCTTGATCCTCTAAGATCTGATATCTGATTATGTCCCTTGTCCCTTGTGCTATTCTAATCAATTGGATATGAAATTGCTGCCTTGTTCCTCTAAATCTTTCACACTTTCTCACTAAATTTTGCTATAGTCTCCCCATACACTATTCTCATCCACACTTACAATGGGGTTTACAACCTCCTTTTAAAGATTGTGAAGGCTTAGAGTTAGGTATGGATCTAAGATCCATATTGAATTTTAAGTTCCTACCCATTCCTTGTATTTACCTAATTGGTTGCATGCCTTCTCCATTTTTCTAATTGGCTACATGCTGATTGCATAGGAAATGTAAATGATTCATCCTTATCCTTTTTCTTATTCAAAATCTTTCTATGTCAGCTCCAAAAATAGTTTACATCTAAGTTTGTGAGGGCACAAACTCATATGTTAATTCTGTGTTACTCAACATATACTGGACTACTGATTCTCAACACATATACTATCTTGGCTTGCTCGACACCTATTACATTCTATCTTTCTTGACACACATAAGATCCTAGATTACTTGGCACATATATAGTTATGGATTGCTTGGCATCAACTATGACTCGACATCTATATATCACTCGACACTTATATACTACTCGGCACCTAAAGTCACTTGACACCTATTGAAAATTTGACTCAGCACACACTTTTGCTCGACATACATAGTGTACTCAACTTCAATGTAGAAAGTAGTTAAGTGTATTGACACTTAAATTTCAAAACCATCTAAGACCAAAAATCTCCACGTTTGACATGAGTGTCAAAACCACTTAACTAATCATTACTAATCTGTCCTTATGAGTACCTTATCCACAAAATTTCAAAATTTGTTCAAAATTTGTTCAAAATACCTTGTAACTCCCCTTAAGCTGATTGTGCTTGATGTATTCTATACTTGTGATCTATATCTGATCTATATCTCCCCCAAAACATTATTTCTCCCCATGAAAGAATGTAATCAAAATTTATAGTATTCTCCCTTAGCTATATCTTCATCAAAATATTATATATTCCTTAAAACATATATCTCCCCCTTTCCTTATTATTATTTCTCCCCCTTTTTGTCACTTATGTCAAAGGGTTCTCAGGAGTAATACCATACTTAGCCAAAAAATTACTATTTACCTCCATTATTGTTTTCAGAACTACATCCCAATTATCTAAAGCTATGTCAAGTGACTTGTGCTAGATGGCAGTCTCTATAGCAAGGTGTACAAGTCCATCAAGTGTAAGAAGATTTGGATCTTTCTTTAAAACTATTTCAAAATTCTTGCTCCTTGTGGAGGACTTCTAAATGTGGGGTTATGGAGGATTGAATTTCCATCAATTTAGCCTTTATATTGGCTTCTTTTGCTGTAAGTAGAACTAACTCCCTTTGAGTGTGAAGCAATTGTGCAAAATGCTTCTCACTTTGAGCTGGATCTTTTGGTAGTTGCATGCTAGAAATTTTCAAATTTCTTTTCAATCTCGTTATTCTCTGATTTTTTTCTTGTGTGAGATTGGAAAAATCACACGGCTTCCTATATAATGAGAAAATATTCTCAAGTAAAACTTTGACCTTGTCTCTTTTCTTGGCCAATTCAACTTGTTCTAGTGCTATTCCACTTGATATCTTCTCATTTACTTTTCCTTGAAATTTTCTTTTTGACCATTCCATGAGTTTAACATTAGTATCCTGGTCTTCATTGGTCAGTTGGTCAACTATATTTGATAGTTGCTCTATTATTGGCTTTGATTCATCCAGTGACTGCAAGCTAAAGGCATCCATAAAGATGTCCTTAATGTCATGAAGTGGTTGCTTATGTTCGAAATCCTTTCTCAGTATTTATTGCCTCATCCTTCTATCTAATGTAGTTTACATTTCATTGATTTGTGCCATTGTGATGGTCTTGGAATCATAGGAAGGTATCACAATATCTTCATCTAATTCAAGGTCTCCATAGTGAAGTACCCTTGCCACTCTAGTTGAACTCAAGCCTAGAGTTGAGAATTGCAAAGGAATGGCTTCAGTGCTCAACTTTTGAATGGTCTTTGTAGGAGTGCCAGTCTTTGGTAGTTCTACCAATGTTTGTATGGCAGCCTGCTCCTTTTCTTTTCAGTTATCCTCCTTCTCATTTGATTTCCCTTCCACTACACTTAGCATCTGAACTTCATCACTAGTTGCACTTGATGGAGATGGTGGTGGAAGCATCAAAACTTTAGTCCTAGTAGCTGTATAGGTGCAAGGTGGTTCCTTTGGTTTCACCTTTTCTTTTTGTGGTGTTTTTACTACTTTTTGTAACTCATCAACACTCACCAATATAGGGCTTGTGCATAGATGTGCCTATAGAGTGGATTGGTGAAGGATCTTGGAGAGATCCTCTACAATTAATGGATTGATGTTCTAAGCTAAGTTGTCAGGAACATCCTTGATAATTATTGTCTCTGCAAATGTAATGGTTACATGAGGTGGACTAGGAGGTGGCATTTGTGTGTCTGGCACACTCTATTTTTCTTCTTGTTGCTAATCAAGTATTGCCATAATTTCTTTCTTTTGTGTTCCTTCTTCCTCTCCTTTTTCTTTACCCTCCTCAACTTTCTTCTTTTCTTCTTTAGCTCTTGTTGTTTCTTCCTTCTCCTCCTCTCGCTTCTCTTCTTATCCTTTCTTCTCCTCTATTTTCTTTTCCTTTATCTTTTCTTTGGCACTAGTTTTTTCCTTATTTTCTTCCTCTACCTTGTCATCAGTTATCTTATAAATTGTTTTCCACAATTGTGTGGATTTATTCACAATATCCCCAATCTTGTTTTGAAGGATGTTGAATGCTCTATACTTAGGTGCAAACTTGCCACCATGTTTCTTGTTTGCCTTTGTTATTTGAGCCTTTGTCATGTTAGGCTTTACTTGATCTAGGATAGATTCTTTAATCTCCCTTTCCATTTTGGACAATAATGCCACTTATTCTCAAATATCTCATGCAGTTCCTTGGGAATTTTATTGTCAAGTTCTAGAGGTGTGTTTTTAAATTCTACCATCATGGCATACACATATTCCTCTACTTTATTCTTCTCTTCCCTAATAAGATTATTGAAATTAAGAGACTTTAAATCATTCAAATCTATATTTTTAATCTTATCACAAAGTTTATCAATTGCATTATTAGGAGGATAGCTTACCACTTTAAATTGGTTGATGTCCTCTAATTTTGTTCTTTCTTCATCATCTATATCTGGCTATGCCACATACCTTCTTCTCCTCTTTGACTCTTCAACAGGCTATTCAATGGCTTTCTTCTTCTCCTTTGATGCCTCTTTAGCCTTTTGAGTGGATGTTCTTGTAGTAGCCCTTGTTGCTGGAGCTAGCTTAGCTTGAGCTAGCTTAGTGACCTTTTTATGCTTGGGCTGAGCTGTAGGCTGAGTTTTTGACTTTTTCTTCTTTTTCTTGGTAGGTGTAGGTTCTTCCTCAACTTTTTCTCCCATGGCACCTTCCTCCTTGTCTTCCCCTAAGCCTTGTGTTAGCTCTACTAGGCCTTTCCCTTGCTCTTCTTCTTCTTCACTATCTCCTTCTACTTCTTCTTCTTCTTTTTCTTCACCTACTTCTCATTCAATGCTTGCTCCAAATTGCTTCTTTATCTTTTTCACTATTTTTTCTTTCTTCTTGATAACAAAAGCTATCTTTAATTCAGTCTCAACTTTGAACTTGACAACATCATATGTTCCAAAGTGAGGAGCTTTCTTATCTATCTCTTCTACTAGCAATTCTATGATTGTTGCTAAGGCTTCATCTACATCAAGCTCATATCCCAATGGCCTTAGCCATCTTAATCTTGGTATTGTTTCCTGGATGTAGGTGTAGTCAATGTCAACCAAGAAGCATATGTCATTAACATGTTTCTCTACCAATGAAACTAGTATTCTAACCCTTTGCTTCATAGATTTCTTAAAATATTCAAAGTAACTTGTCATTTGAGTCTCAAAATTGTCACCCATTTGATCAATGAACTTATTGATTTGTGTAATTGTAGTTTTTTTGTGTTGAGGTTCCAATTAACCTTTCCTATAGAAGGAAATTCTTCCATAACATAAAAGAATACACACATGAGAACTGAACCAAATTTGCATTGAGAACCTTCTCATCTCCTTATTGCTCCTATGTTTTCATTAATTTTCTATAACATAAGTTCTAATAGATCATATGTGTGGTCTTTCTTCACTAGTTTGTATGCCACATCAACTACTATACAAGGTATGCTATTTAGTCTACTTGATTGGTAGAATTTGTGTGAAATCACTCTAACAACAAAATATAGAAGAGGATCAGTGATAGTATCAATAGTCATTCCACTTTTATTCCATTTGGCACCCATATTCCTCTCAATGATTTCCTTGGAATCATTGCATAGGGTCTTAGGCTGATCTTGGGTTGGGAAACCCGTAACCCTATGCACTATCCTTTTAGTGATCTTTAGAGGTCCCATTTCTAGCCATAAATATCCATTGTGAATCCTGGTAAGGACAATCCATATCCACTCAATTTTGAATCTTATAGGATAAACTAGGGCATTAGTCAAACCCTTCTTTTCAATTTTCTTGAATTCCTTTTTTAAATCTTGTTTTCACATGGTTTATCATAAGATTGGAATATTTCTAGGTCACCTACTACACCTATCTTGTAGTTATCGCACTTCCTCACATCTTCAACCATGACAACTTTAGGTGGAATGATGGATAATGTGTTAGCTGGGTCATTTTTGTAGGCAACTTTTGGGATTGACCTAAATTCTGGTTGTTTGACCTCATTACTAACTAACTGAACCTCATGACTCTCCTTTCCTTTGGGGTTCCTTGAACTATAGGCCATTTTATTGAACTAGGGTTTAAATATATCAAAACTTTAACTTTTGCATAGCTTGGCACTTGATAAATACAATTGAATTGATGAACTTGTGTAGAATTACTATTGAAATTCGTGAAAATGGCTGTTAGGTTGTTTCTTAATCACTTCTTTTCTCTTCTCGTCTTTTCTCAGAGTTTGAATGTCATGAAAATGAACAAAAATTGACCTTATACCTATCAAAGACCTAGCATTAAATGCTTCATGCATACAGCTATAAACTCGACACTTGAAATTTTCACCATGACTTAGCTCCTATTGTAATTCATTTACTTAGATTCAACTAGTTGTCCACTTCACTCAGCTTCCATTAGCATATCTCAACTCGGCATCAACCATCAACTTGGTCACTATTAGAAACTCGAAATCCATTGAAGCTTTACTCAACATCTAAGGATAATTCGATAGTATTTGCAAAAACTTTGAATTTTTGACCTAGCATCTTTGCTCATGTAGATTTCTTCCTTGTAGTACTTCTTTGTTTTGGAACTGATGTATGATATAACTTTTTATATCAGTCCCATACACCTTTCATTTGCTTAGTTGGATGAAGTGTGATCACTTGACCTCTTGGGTGAAGTGATATGTCCATTTGATGTGCTACACTCATCTTTCTTCCTCCAAGTCTTGTTCATTTGTGCTCTTATTTGTTCAACATCAACCTTATCTTTTCCTTTGTTGACTTCTGTCTTGGGTGCTTTTGACTTTGTTGGGAAATTCCTACTAGTATGACTAGTTTTCAAGCAACTAAAACATGTGGTTTGGATCAACCATCTGCTGTAATTCCCTCTAAAATGTGTCCTTATGCAATTTTTAGGAATGTGTCCATACTCTTGATAATAGTGATAGCTATACCTAGTGTTGTAATCACAGTTGTAGTGATGTGCATGGTTGTTTCTTTTTTCACGCTGATTAGGTGTCCACATAGGCTTTGATCTGCATTCAAATGCTCTATGCCCATACTTTTTGTAGTTGTAGTAGTGACCTTCAAATCTTGGTGTCCTCATGGTCTTGGTCCTACATTCATGTCCTTGATGTCCTTGCTTTTTGCACTTGTGACAAAAGCTTGCATTTGTAGGCTTATCATGCTGATGATTGTTCTTGCTCCTACACACATTAGAGGTACATTCCTTTTTACCATAGAAATGACAAGTGGGTTTAGTATTCTTACCTTTGTTACTCCTTTCTTCTGCAGTCTTAGATGATTTTCGTTGTTTAGTGCTGATGTAACCAAGTCCTAAAGTACCATTACTAGCCCTTGGTGATTTTAGTAGTTTCTCAAAGTACTTGATGGCTTCACTTGATTTGTTGAAACTCTCTGCTATCTCCTTTTGTCTCTTCAATTCATTCTACAATTGCTCATTCTGCATTCTCAAGGTGGAAATCTCAATGTCCTTCATGTTTAGCTCATGATGTGCATTCATCATCTAACTTAAGGTATCAAACTACATATTTGAGATACTTTCAAACTCTATTGTCTTCTCCTCCAGTCTATTGGTAAGATTTCTTTTATCATCTTCTATCATGGCCTTGTCTTCAATGGCTCTCTTCTTTTGTTCAGTCACTTCATAAAGCATTATGGCTTATGATTCTTGTTCAAGCTTGAGTAATTTGATTTCTTTAGCTTATGCTCTATTTTTCTCCATTAGTTTTGATATTGTTGCATCAAATTCCTTGAAATCTCCATTGGAAAATACTTTTGTGGTATCAATCTACTTGTAGTGTATGTCATTTTCAGCTATGGCTATGTCCTTCCTTCTTTTTAAGGACTTTCTTAATTCTTCTCTAGCTTCTTTCACTTTGAGTAGAACAAGGTGTGCATAAATCACCTAATTGTCTATAATCCTCCCAAGTTTGAAGATTTCCATCTTTAGACCTTTGCTCTAAGCTACTAGGCTTCTCCTTGTGAGAACCTTTTCTCTAATACAAATTGTTGGAATGTTCAAAATGGGAAGAGCACTTCTAAGAGGTGGGGTGCATCAGAAGTATTACAATTTTAACCTTTTCTAATCCTTTAAATCAAATAACTAAAAAGTAAACTGCATGCATGTAAACATATAAATGAACATAAAATAAACACATACAATAACACATAACACTAGATTTGGTAACCTAGAAACCCTCCAAGAATAAGAAGGTAAAAATGGGGTGGGGATCATACCCACAAAAATCACTACAGCAATAAATGTTTGACCACTTCTAATGGTCTACCTTGTGAAAGGCTTGTCCTATTAAAGGCTTTACACTATGTCAATAGTAACCTAGTTAGAGTATTTACAAACACTTACACGAAGTGTCACCTTGTTAAAGGATTTAGTCACCTCTTCAAAGGATCTACAAAGTAGTTGTTAAGCTAACCTATCAACATATGATTTTCATTTATCTAATACAATGGCTAGAAAGTATTATAAACCTTGGACCTAATTGCTTACAATCTTCAATTGCTAATTTCAAGCACTTCATCTGCTCATTCTGATCTTGATCCTCTAAGATCTGATATCTGACTGTATCCCTTGTCCCTCATGTTGTTCTAATCAAATGGATATGAAATTGTTTCTCTATTCCTCTAAATCTTTCACACTTTATCATCAAATTTTGCTATAATCTCCTCATACACTATTCTCACCCACACTTACAATGAGGTTTGTGACCTCCTTTTAAAGATTGTGAAGGCTTAGAGTTAGGTATGGATCTATGATCCATATTGAATCTTAAGTTCCCACTCATTCCTTGCATTTACCTCATTGGTTGCATGCCTTCTCTATTTTTTTGATTGGCTGCATGCTAATTGGATAGGAAATGTAAAAGATTCATCCTTATCTTTTTTCTCCTTCAAAATCCTTCTATGTCAGCTCCAAAAATGGTTTACATCTAAGTTTGTGAGGGCAAAAAATCATATGGTGATTTTGTGTTACTTGACACATGCTGGAATACTAATGCTTGACACATATATTATCCAGGCTTGCTTGACACCTATTACATTCTGTCTTGCACATGTAAGATCCTAGATTGCTTGGTACATATATAGTTCTAGATTTCTTGGCATCAACTGTGACTCGACACCTATATATCACTCGACACTTATATACTAATTAGCACCTAAAGTCACTCAACACCTATTGAAAATTTGACTTGGGACACATTGTGGCTCAACATACATAGTGTACTTGGCTTCAATGTAGAAAGTGGTTAAGTGTATTAACACTCAAATGTCAAAACCGTCTAAGACCAACAAGCTATATGTTCCTTTGTATTTACCAATTATCTCAAATAATGATACTTGATTGCAATGTGCTTTGCCTTTGTGTGCATCACATTATTCTTAGATAAGTTTATAGAACTTGTATTGTCATAGTAGACTATCATAGGTTTAGTGATTTCTTCCTTCATTTCTTTAAGTAATTGCTTGATCTATACTGCATTTGTACAATTCATTGCAACAACCACATATTCAGCTTTAGTAGTAGATTGTGAAATACAATTTTGTATATTGCTAGTCTAGGAAACTAATATTTTTCCTAAAAAAAATGTTTTGCCACTTGTACTTTTCCTGTCATCACTATTTCCAACCCAATCACCATCTGTGTAGGCTCTCAAATTAATCTTTTCATTCTTCTTGTAGTAGAGACCATAGTCATTTGTACCTTTTAAGTATCTCATAATCCTTTTAAGAACCATTAAGTGATTCTCCTTAGGATTTGTAGAAGATATTGGAACAATCCCAATAGCTAGTGCAATATTAGGTCTATTATGAACTACATATTGCAACTTTCCAAACATAGACTTGTATAATGTTTGATTTACCTCAACATAATCATTAGTTTTGGATAATTTATGACCTATCACCATGGAAGTACTAACTAGTCTTAAATCTTCCATACCAAAAGTCTTCAAGATTTTCTTTACACACTTGGACTAAGTAATGTAAATACCATATCTCATATGATATATTTGTAATCCAACAAAGAACTTTATTTCTCCAAACATAGACATCCAAAATTCTTTCATCATTTCATTTAGAAATGCCTTACATAATGCATTTTTTCCTCCAAATATGATATCATCAAAAAATATTTCAGCGAGTAAAATTCCTTTACCTCCTTCTGTCTTCAAGTATAGATTGTTGTTATCATTAGTCTTCTCAAAACCAATCTTCACAAGATAATTGTGCAATTTTTCATAACATGCTCTGGGAGCTTTCTTTAAACCATATAAAGCTTTGTGCAATCTACACACCATGTTTCTATTGTTTGGATTAAAAAACTCCTTCAAGTTTTTCAATGTAAACCTCCTCTTCCAGCACACCATTCAAAAATTATGACTTAACATCCATTTGATAAACTTTGAATCCTTGATAAGAAGAAGAAGAAAGTAGAGTACTTACTCCTTCCAATCTTGCATTGGGGAAAATGTCTCTCCATAATCAATTCCCTCTTCTTGTGCATAACCTTTGTAGACCATTCTTGCCTTATTCTTTGTTACTTCTTCATTCTCATCTAATTTGTTTCTATATACCCATTTTATTTCAATAAAAATTTTGTCCTTTGGTTTGGGTACTAGTGTCTAGGTTTTGTTCTTCTCAATCTGATCAATTTCTTCATTCATGGCTTGAATTTAGTCTTTATTCTCTAGTGCATCCTTCACTATTTTTGATTCATGTATGCTTAACAAACATGTTTAATTTCTTAGTCTATTCCTTTTCATTGGTCCATCCTCTTTTTCTTCAATGATTTGTTTGGAAGGATGATGTCTTATTGTTGGAAACACAAATGGGAAATATACACTTTTGAGGGTGGGGTGGGGGGGAGGGGGGGGGGGAGGTGAATCAGATGTACTAATCTCTAACCAATAAAACTTTTAACTTTAAAACATTGCATGTATAAACATATAGAAATGGAATGTAAAGAAAATGCATCCACATAAACAATGGACACCAGATATGATTACCCAAAAACCCTCCAATGAGAAGGTAAAACTAGGGTGGGGATGACACCCACAATTCTTCACTATTGTAGCAATAAAGTTCACCTATTAAGGTTACATAATTTGACCATTCTCATGGTGTACCCTATTAAAGGCTTACAAAGGATTGTTAGATCCTACCTTGTTAAAGGATTTTAACACCCTGTTAGAAGTGTGCCCAGCTAAAGGACTTTAAAACATTCACTTGGAATGTCACCCTATTAAAGGATTCCACTATGACTATTAAATCAACCTTGACACAAGGATTTCATCCTACTAATATAGTTGTTAGAAAGTACAGTACAATGTTTGATTTGATACACTTACAATATGATATTGTTGACTCTAGATCTCATTTCAATTCATCTTGATCCTCTCTGATCTGATATGAAATTGTTGTAACGTCGATCCTCTGTTCTGCAAACTGATTCTGCAATTCTATCCTTCTAAGTCACCTTGATTGTATGTTGATCAATTCACCCCTTTCACTTCCTTCAAATCTTTTCTAGTATCTCCTCTATGCATGCATTCTCTCTCACATACTCTTTAAATTATGGGGCTTCATCCCCATTTAAAAAGAGTTTGGTGGCTTAAGGTTAGGTATGAATCTATGATTGAGATTCATTCAACTTTCCCACTCAATTCCCTCCATTTTTTTGATTTGTTGCATTTTGATGACATAGGAAATCCAAATAGATTTGATCTTATTTTCAAAGCCTTGAGATCTATCCATATGTCAGCTCAAAATTGGTTTACATAGTTGTTTGTGCCATCACAAACAACTAGATCATTTTTGTGTTACTCACCACTTGTTTAATACTAATGCTCAACACATACTATAATTCTATCTGGCTCAACACTTGAACTTTCTTGGCATCTATTGTTCACTCAGCACTTGAACTTGCTTATCTCTATCTATTTTCTCAACACTTACTATTTACTCAGCACTCATTGCAACTTGACATCTATACATATTATACTCGACATATGTTACTAGCTCAACATGAACTTAGTAAATTTATTAAGTGTGTTGACACTCAATTGTCAAAACTAAACTGAGATAAAAAATCTCCTTCTTTGACATGAGTGGCAAAAACACTTAACTATACATGATGAATCTAATCTCCTCGAGCATAACGTACATCCAATTCGGCATATATACAAAACTTCAAAATTTTGTAGAGAACTATATACCTCAAAATTTTATAACTCCCCCTAATTTAATGTGCCTTTTCTATATCCAAAATCTTTGAGTAGATTTGCTTCCGCTATAACTCTGTCTTCATTCGATACTCTTTATTTGATGTATTTTGATATGATGCCCCATTTCTACTTTCCTGTTGTTTGCTCCCCCTTTCTTCTCTCTATTCATTTTGTAACTTCCCCTTTTCACATGTCTCCCCCTTGCATATATCTCCCCCTTAAGATATTTCTCCCCCTTTTTGACACTGGTATCAAAGGGCTTATACACTACGTGTGTATTTATCCAGAAAGTTCTTATTAACTTTCATAAAAATTTTGAGAGCAGCATCCCAGTTGTCTATTGCAACATCTAGTGATTAAATTTGGATTGTTGTCTCTACTACAAGGTGAACTAAGTCATCTAATGTTGAAAAATTAGGATCTTTCTTGAGTACTGTCTTGGCATAGGCTAGTTCTTTTTGTAGAATCTCCATGTGTGGGGTTAGGGAGGCTTGAATTTGAACTAACTTGGCTCTTGTATTAGCCTCTTTTGCTATAAATACAACTAGTTCCTTCTGTGTATGAAGTGTGGAGTAAAAATGCTTCTCACTTTGTGCTAGACTCTATGGTAACTACATACCAAATATTTTCAGGTTTCTCTCCAAACTGATAATCCTGTGGGTTATTTCTTGTGTGAAGAGTGTGGGGTCACACAATTTAGTGTATAGTGAGAATATATTCTCAAGTACCTTCTTCACCTTTTCTATTTTGTAGCCAATTCCACTTGTGATAGTGCTATTCCACTTGATATTTTCTCATTTACCTTACCTTGAAACTTCTTTTTAGACCATTCCATGAGTTTTACATTAGTCTCCTGGCCTTCATTGGTCACCTGTTCAACAATTTCAAATAGTTGTTCCAATATGGGTTTGGTTGCATCAGGTGTTTGCAAGCTGAATGCATCTAGAAATATGTCTTTTATCTCATGTAATGCTTGCCTTTGTTTATACTCTTTCCTAAGTATCTCTTGATTCTTTTTCCTTTCTAATGCTTATTGCATCTCATTTATCTATTCAAGGTTCATGGTTGCATAATCATACTTTAGTATGACAATATCTTCATCCAATGTTGGGTCTCCATAGTGAAGTACCCTTACAACCTTTGTGGAGCTCAAGCCTAGTGTTGAAATTTGGAGTGGCATTGCTTTAGTGCTTGACTTTTGAAGGATTTTTGTAGGAGTTCTAGTAGTTGATAGATTAACCAATGTTTGAATTGCTTCCTAATCCTTTTCCTTTGGAATATTCTTCTCTTCTTATGATCCTCCTTTATCAATCATTATTATATATAGTGCACCTTGAGTTTGTGTAGTAGGAACATATACTTCTGCCTATCCTATTTGTTCCTTTGTGGGCTCCTCGGTAGTCATAGCAACTTTAGCTATGGTATCAACCTTAGCTAATGTATCTACTGATGCTTGCTCTTGAGGTTGTCCACTAGTAGCTGTAGGGATGGAAAATGATGTTTCTTGTGTAGCCACCTTTTCCCTAGTTAGGGTAACTACTACTTTCTGCAACTCATCCACACTGACCAATATTAGATTGTCACACAACTTTGCTTGTAAATTTGATTGGTCAAGGATCTTCCTTAGATCCTCTATAGTGAGTGGGTTGACGTTCTGAACTGAGCTGTCAAGAACATCCTTTACTTTGATCCTCTCTATAGGTGTGTTGCTATCATGTGGAGGGCTTGATGGTGGAAATAATGTGTCGTGTACACTCTGATCTATTTGTTGCTCCTTAGCAATTGCAACATCATCTTCTTTTTGTGTTCTCTCCTCCACTCTATTGCCTTCCTTTTCTTTCTCAACTTCTCTTTCTCTGTCATTCTCTTCATTATTTCTTCCCTCAAATGGATATTCCTCTCCTTCCTTAACAATGGTTAGCCCATAAAGAAATTTACACATTTGAGTGGACTTCTTGACAACATCTTCAATCTTATTTTGAAGTATGTTGAATGCTCTATACTTTGGTGTAGACTTTCTACCATGTTTCTTGTTTGCTTTTGTTATTTGTCCTTTTGATAAGTCTGGCATCACTTGTGCCAATGTGGACTCCCTTATTTCCTTCTTCATATTTAGGCAATAATGTCATTTATTTTCAACTATGGAATATAAATCCTTAGGCATAGTAGTGTCAAATTTAAGTGGGGTATTCTTGAATTTTTCCATCATAGCATACACTAACTCCTCAATCTTATTTTCTTCTTCCCTATTTAATTTATTTAATTCAAAAATTTTCAAGCTAGTCAAGTCCACACTATCCTTAATATTTTCACAAATGTTATGAATATTGGACTTGGGTGCGTGACTTACCACTCTGAACTGGTTGTTGTCATTTGTCTCTTCATCAGATTCAAGTTGTGGAACATATATCCTTCTTATCTTCTTCTACACTAGACCTATTTGCTAAGTAGCCTTCTTCTTCTCTTTTGTTTGCTCTTTAGCCTTCTAAGTTGTGGCCCTTGTAGTTTCTCTTGTGGCTACGATAGTAGGCTTGGCAGGGCTAGGTTTAGCAATATTTTTGCCCTTGGGTTGAGTTATAGGCTATTTCTAAGCTTTTATCTTCTTTGGCTCTTGTACTGCTAGTGCTTCCTTATCTTGTTCCTCCTTAGCACCTTCTTCTTCATCTTTACTCATTTCTTGTGTGAAGGAAAGTGGTTCTTGACCCTGTTCTTGTTCTTATTCTTGTTCTTCATCATCATCTTCATTATCACCTTCTGCTCCTTCAACAAATTTTTCTTTTAGCTTTTTGACCAATTTGTCCTTCTTCTTTAGAGCTGAGGTAGTTTTCAACTCCATTTCTACCTTAGATTTCACAACATCATAGTTTCCAAAAATCTTTTCTGATTTGTTAGTGTCCTCTACAAGTAATACAGTGATGGCTATTGATGCTTCATCTATATTATTCTCATACCCCAAAGGCCTTAGCCATATTACATTGGGTACTGCAACCTAGATAAATGTGTAGTCAATATCTAATAGGACACAAATGTCATTACAATACTTCTCCACTAGGGAAACTGGGATTCTCAATCATTTTTCATTGTTTTCTTGAAGTCCTCAAAATAACTAGTCATTATAGACTCAAAATTGTCTCCCTCATTAATTTGTATAGCTATAGACCTATTGGTCTTCCAACCTACCTTACCAAAAGAAGAAAATTCATTTTGTATATAAAATAATATACATGTAAAAATTGAACCAAATCTACATTGAGCACCTTTTGATCTCCTTATTGCTCCTAGGTTCTCATTAATTTGTTGCAACTGTAGCTCAACCAAATCATAAGTTTGACCTTTCTTTACAATCTTGTACCCTACATCAACTAAAATGCATGGTACATTGTTTAGTTGTCTTGACTGATAGAATTTGTGAGATATGACCCTCACAACAAATTTTAGAAGTGGATCTTTGATGGTATCAATGGTCATACCCCTTTTGTTCCACTTTTCCTTCATATTCTTCTCAATGACTTCTTTTGAATCACTTCTTAGGGTTTTAGGCCATTCTAGGGTTGGAAACCCTGTAACCCTATGCATAATCCTTTTTGATAACTTGATAGGAGCTCCCTCCAACCATAAACATCTATCATAGATTCTGTTAAAAAAAATTGTATCCATTTAGTCTTAAAGATGGTATGGAAATCTAGGGCACGAGTTAAGACCTTTCTCTCAATGATTTGGAATTCTTCCTTAAACACTCAATTCTTAGACAGTTTGTCATATGCCTGTCAAATTTCCATATCTCATATCCCTCCAACCTTGCAATTGTAACATTTTCTTACATTTTGAACCATTATAACCTTAGGTGGAATGATTGACAGTGCCCTTATCGGGTCATTCTTATATACAACTTTAGGAATTGGCCTAAAATCTAGTTGCTTGACCTCATTACTAACCAACTAAACTTCAAAGGGTTCCTTATCCTAGGGATTTCTAGAAGTAGAGGCCATTTTTGCAAGCTAGGGTTTCAAATGATATTAAACTACAAAACTGCATAACTCAGCTTGTGAGGAATACCTTTCATATCAATGAGATGATACTTAATCTCTATTGAAATCTATGTAAATGCTTCAATCTCTAGTTTCCAATAAATTCTTCACTCTGCTCAGTCTTCTCTATGTTTTTAATGATGAATAATGAGTGAAAATTTTCCTTATACCTTTTCAAAACATCACATTTAATGCATTGTGCATGTACAGATATAAACTCAGCTTCTATGCAATTCTTTTTTTCACTCGGTTTCCATTGATTTTCCTTCACTTGGCATCCACTAGAATTACCTTTACTTGGCTTCAATAGGAGTTTCTTTTTACTTGGTAGATACTACTAACTTGGCTTCAATTGGCTTTGGCTAATAACTCGGCTCACATTGAAATTTACTTAGCAATTGAAGAGAACTTTTCACATTCGGCAATAAGATGAAAAATTTAAAGATTTGACCTTGGTTTTTCCTTGTTAAATTGCATCCTTGTTCATGATAATTTACCCTTTTTAGCACTAATTTATCTTGGAATTGATGTATGATGAAACTTTTAAATATCAATCCCTCATACCTCTTTTTGCTTAGTATGATGAGGTGTGACCACTTAACCCTTTAGGTGATGTGATGCCTTCATTTGATGTGCTACATCCATCTTTCTTCTTCCATGCCTTATTCATCTCTCCTCTAATGTGCTCAACATCTACCTTTCCTTTTCCCTTATTGAACTCTAAGTTAGGTGCCTTTGTCCTTGTTGGGCAATGCTTGCTAATATGACTAGTCTTGAAACAACTAAAGCCTATAGTTTGACTTAACCATCTACTATAGCTTCCACTAAAATGTATTCTTAGCAATTTTCAGGGATGTGCCCATACTCTTGACAATAATGATAGTTGTGCCTTGTATTGTAATCCCAATTATAGGTATTTTCATAGCTTCTTCCCTTGTTTGATGACCATGTGGACTTGGATCTACATTCAAAGGCTTTGTGTCCAAACTTTTGACAATTGTAGCAGTATCCTTCAAATCTTGGTGCATGCATGGTTTTGATTCTACATTCATGTGTCTGATGACCTTGTTTGCTATACTTGTGACAATGAATCATGTTCTTTGGCTTAGTTTTTTGACTAGCATTCTTTCTTCTACAAACATTAGCTATATGTTCTTTCTTCCCACAATGATAACAAGTAGGTTTAGAGTTCTTACCTTTATTATTTCTTTCTTCAACAACTTTGGATGATTCTCCTTCTTTAGTGCTTGTGTATCCCAATCCTGATGTGTCTTTATTGGATCTAGGGGATTTTAGTAATTGCTCAAAGTACTTGATGGCTTCATTTGGCTTGTTGAAGCTTTTAGTAAACTCCTCTCTTTTCAAATCATTCTATAGTTGTTAATTTTGCAACTTCAATGTAGTTATCTTAATGTCCTTGACATTCAACTCATGATGGACATTCACCATTTGGTTTAGGGTGTCCAATTGCATGTTTGAGATCCTAGATAGCTTTGCTGATTTTTCTTCTAGTCTATTTGACAAGATTCTCTTGTCTTCTTCAATCATGGCCTTGTCTTCTATAACTTTCTTCTTTTGTTCAGTCACCTCACATAGCAGTATTGCTTGTGATTCTTTCTCCAACTTGAGATTTCTAATCTCCTCAGCTTGTGCTTTGTTCTTGTCCATGAGATCTACAATTGCTACATCAAATTCATAGGAGTTTCCATTTGTAAATAGTTTTGTGGTGTCAATCTCTTTGTATTGAGTGTCATTTTCTACTATGACAATCTGTTTTCTTCTCTTTAGTGAACATCTCAAGGCATCTCTAGCTTCATTCAATTGTTGCAGTAAGAGATGTATCTCAATCTCTTGATTCTCAATAGTCTTTCACAACTTGTAGACTTCCATCTCAGGATTTTTTCTCCAAGTTGTAAGGCTTCTCCTAATGAGAACTTAGCTCTGATACTAATTGTTGGAAACACAAATGGGAAATGTATACTTCTGAGAGGGGGGATGAATTAGAAGTACTAATCTCTAACCAATAAAACTTCTAACTTAAAAAATTTCATGCATAAACATATAGAAATAACATGTAAAGAAAACACATCCACATAAACACTTGACACCAGATATGATTACCCAGAAACCCTCTAATGAGAAGGTAAAATTGGGGTGGGGATGTCACCCACAATTCTTCACTACTACAATAATAAAGTTCACCTATTAAGGTTGCATAATTTGACCATTCTCATGATCTACCCTATGAAAGGCCTGCCTTGTTAAAGGCTTACAAAGGATTGTTAGATCCTACCCTATTAAAGGATTTTAACACCCTATTAGAAGTGTACCTGACTAAAGGACTTTAGAAAATTCACTTGGAATGTGACCCTTTTAAAGGATTTCACTATGACTATTAAATCAACCTTGATACAAGGATTTCATCTTACTGATATAGTTGTTAGAAAGTACAGTAGAATATTTTATCAGATACACTTACAATTTGATATTGCTGATTCTAGATCCCAATTCAGTTCATCTCAATCCTCTCTAATCTGATATGAAATTGGTGTAACCTTGATCCTATGTTCTGCAAACTAATTCTACAATTATATCCTTCTTCTAAGTCACCTTGATTGCATGCTGATCAATTTACCCCTTTTACTTCCTTCAAATCTTCACTAGCATCTCCTCTTTACATGCATTCTCTCTCACATACTTTGCAAATTAGAGGGCTTTATCTCCCTTTAAAAAGATTTTGGTGGCTTAGGGTTAGATATGAATCTATGATTGAGATTCATTCAACTTTCTTGCTCAATTCCCTTCATTTTTATTTTATTGGTTGCATGTTGATCACATAGGGAATCCAAATAGATTTGATCTTATCTTCAAAGCTTCAAGATCTATCCATATGTCAGCTCAAAAATAGTTTACATAGTTGTTTGTGTCATAAAAAACAACTAGGTCATTTCTGTGTTACTCGATGCTTGTTTAATACTGGTGCTTGGCACATACTATAATTTTGTCTGACTTAGCACTTGAACTTTCTTGGCATCTATTATTCACTTAGCACTTGAACTTGCTCAAATCTACCTATTTTCTTGACACTTACTATTTATTCGGCACTCATTGCAACTCAGCATCTATACATATTATACTTGACATATGTTACTAGCTCGACATGAACTTAGTAAAATTCTTAAGTGTGTTGACACTCAATTGTCAAAACCAATCAAAATCAACACTTCTAAAATATTTTGCTAATCTTTTCTCTTTTCTTCTTTCCTTAACAATAGGTAATTTATGAAGTTCAATCTTAGGTTCATTGTGTACTTCTCTATTAGTTAATTTGACATTCCTTTCCTATAAACCAATCTTAGCATCAAAATGTATCTCATCTTCTAATTATAATTCAAAAATCCATTCAATGTGACTTGGAATTCATTGATTCTTGTTGATTAGTAGCTTGGTTCTTGGTATCATCAGTATTAGTAGACATTCCTTCATAATAGTACATAAAGGTTTTGTAATTTTTTAGGTTCCTTCTTTTGTTCTTCTTCATGTATTTTTATTTATTCATTAATTTTTACATTTGCACTATCCACAACTTTGTTAGTATTAGTATTTAAACACTTATAATCTTTACTTCTTGTGGAATATCCTAGGAATATACCTTCATCACTTTTTGCATCAATTTTTTTTTGTTGTCCTTTAGAATGTAACATTTGCTTCCAAATACTTTAAAATATTTGACATTAGGTTAGTATCCATACCATTATTCAAAAGGTGTGAACTTTTTACATTTCTTGACTTGTACTTGGTTCAAGGTATAGATAGTTGTACTGAAAGCTTCTCTCTAGTATTTCAAAGAAACATTCTTCTCAATCATCAGTGTTCTTGCACAATCCATCACATATATGTTTCTTCTTTTGGCTATTTTGTCATGCCCAAAATACGAGGGAAAAAAAAAATAGTAATAAGGTTCACTAGGGTTTAAGAGTTGATTCACAAGAATAGATTTACTATGTTCATCTTAAATTCATAGTCATGAGAAGAAATACATTGATAAAGTTAAATTATCATTATTAAATTGGTATCAACATTTAGTTTGTTTTAGATTACAGTAAAAACAAGTTTTGAAGGGACCCCAAAACCCTTTTACATCCTCAAAAAAGGAAAAAAACATGCTAACCAAAAGGAAAGAGTCCATAAACCTACTAAAAAAGTAGCATCAAAATCAAGTTCTATAGGGACCTAAAACCACTAATAAAGTCTAGATTATAAACCTAGGTTTTACAAGGACTTGGAAACAAAAAACTAAAATCCAAAAATCAGGACCAAACATAGGAACCAGAAGAACCAGCCAACAAACATGACCTGCATAGGAACCTGACCAAAAAAGAAGACCTAGGAAACTATTGCAATTTCGTAATCATCATCATAGCCTCCTTAAAAATCTTAGCCATATCCTGGATGGAGTTAGTAGCCAAAGAAGTAGCATCAGTCAAAGCTTTTTTCCTTGAACTCTATCTTGTCCTCTTGCTTGGACCCTCCAAAGAAATGGTCCTTCATTAACTCTTTTACCTAGACTTGCCGTAGCTGCACAGATGCTTGAGGTAACTTGCTCCATTTTTGTTCCACTTTCCCTAATGAGCAGTCTAAGATTCTAATTTTAGTCCTTTAGTTTTTTTGGGATATCTCCCATTTGCACCTCCATGTGTTGAATAATAGCCTGGTCAACCTCCTGGTTATGTTGCAATGTATCCACTTTCTTCTTCAACCCCATTATTTCATTATATAACCAGAAGTTGACCTGAAGGAAAGAGTCAACTTTTTGTTTAGCAGAGTGGAGGAAGGAAAGACTAGTTTCCCTCTCTAGGGAGTCACCCACATCATCAACAATGATGTGTGGAACAGGGCCATCTTTATCAATATGAATCCCCATGTCCAACGGTTCCATCTCACTAGGCTGCTCTTGAGTATGGTGGCTCTGTCCCACCTTATCATGTCCCTCAATATTCTTTAGAGGAGTGGAAGCTTTCCCCATGTTTTCCTCCTCACTCAAAATGGCTAAATCATTATTTTGTTTCTCTTTGTCACCTCCCCCAGACTCGAGATTAGTGTCCTCATTTTTAGACTTTCTCTATTTCGAATTCACCTTTGTAGTATCTTCCTCTCTCCCCTCCTTGTTATTGTCTTTTGAGTCCGGGTAACCATCCAGGTTAGAGCTAAAATCCCCAGCATCTGTCCCCTCCTCTTCCTCAAGGGCCTCCTTATCAGAGCCATTAGTGCTCTCCACCTTAGTGTCCTCTTCCTCAATAAGTCTTTGCGAACTAGAGGGTTTTAGTTTAACCTTTATTATCTTTTTAACACTCTCATCCATTTTTCCTATAATGGGATTAGGAATCTTATGCTTAGCAGTGGACGGGGATGAAGTAATGGACTTATTTTTACAAAAAACCTAAATGAGTAAAATCAAACCTTCATGTAATATGGTTTGAGACTATTTCTTTTTATGGGTATTCAAACTTTGGAGCAAAGAAAACTACAAATAGAAAGGGAAGGATATTCTGTCCTTGTACTTGAAATGGTTAAGGAAAATAAAGTGGAATTTGTGCACACTTTTACTTCTACCATCAAGGATGAAATATTCACAAATACAACAGAGCACATCATGCCAAATACCTTTTATCTATTGCATGTCAAAGAAGTCACCACTCTTTTCCAATTGTAGTTCTTCTTCTTCTGTCTTCAGGAATTTTTTGTAGGCTGCGTTGGAAATACTGGTCTGCTTCAAAAACTTGATACTTTTCATGGGAAGGCTGGTGACTTTGGCAATGAATTCCTCAGTCAACTTAATAGACACTCCATGTAGGGTAACTTTGTCGTTCGACCAGTTTTTAAAGAAGGCAGTGGTGACATGGGGTTTGAATCCATGCAATTGCTCCAGGTAGATGTCCACCTTCCCTTTCTAGAGAATCTTCCAAATGTCCTACCTAGCCTTCCAATAATCACATTTTTTAGGTTCTTGCTTCCTCGGTTCACCTCCCATATTGCAAAGCAGACAAAAACCCAGAGACACCCATATATCAAAAGCAGAGAGAAAGAAGTGAGACCAATTTTTTGTGACACGATATCGAGAATGCCTTTTTGAGGATACGTGCAGAGAGAATATAGCCTTCATATGAATGTAGCTCCTTGGGAATGTTGAACTGACAATCATAAGGCCACTACTGCAAATCATTAAATTTCTAATCTAGGCAAATCTTTCCCACTCTGGAATGAATAACATCATAATTAATGATCGCTTTAAGATCCACTTGTTTGTGCAAGTCATTGAGCCACCTCATCTTTTGCCCCATTTGAACTGCATGATTAGCTATCCAATCAGAAACCCCGTTGGCTTCTCTATAAGTATGGGAGATAACCACCTTTTCAAAATTTTGAAAAAGAGTTTTGATTTTCATAACCGTTGCCTCTATAGACCAAGATGTATTATTTTTTTTATTAAGGATATTTATAATATTTAGAGAATCACCTTCCAACCATAATTTGGAGTACCCCAGCTCAACAGCTAAAATGGTAGTATAAAGGGTAGCAGTAGCTTCAGCAATATGACTATTCGAGTGACCAATAGGGATTGCAACATCGTTAATAACATTTCCCATATGATCTCTAAGAACACCTCCACATCCTACTCTTCTCGGGTTGCCCTTGGCTGCTCCATCAAAATTTCCTTTGATCCATCCATTAGGAGGAACAAGCCATTTTAGAATTGATATAGGATTATCAATTTTCAACTTAGGATCTTGAGATCTTAAAGGGTGATCAAGTTGGAAGGTCTAAGCAGGCTCCGTTTGGGACAAAAACTTCTCCTTACATGCTCTGATAATATTCTGAGCCAGCACCCAACCTAGAAGATCTTTGTTTTTGAATATCCTGTTATTTATTTCTTTCCATAAACCCCACCAAAGATGGGGGAGTGTTAGTTTCCAAAGAAGTTGAGCATCAAGATCCTTTGAGGGGCATCTCCAACTCTTGAAAGCAAGCTCCACATTGTTTTGATGAACCCATATCATGCCCCAAAAGTTCAAAATTTTAGTCTAGACTTCTTGAGAAAAAGAAAAACTCAAAAACATATGATCTCTATCTTCATAACCCTTTTTGCATAAAGAACACCTATTAACCAAATTTATACCTCTTTTTTGCAAATTATCCAAAGTCAAAATTTTGTTTTGGAGAAGAGTCCAATAGAAAATGTTAATTTTGGGAGTGAGACCCTTAATCCAAGCTAGAGTCCAAAGAGGTTGATTGTTCTTATTCTTAGGAGCAAAGATAGAAGAGACCTTGAAATTCCTAGTAGGTTCAACAAATCAAATATTCTCATCCTCCAAACAATGGTAAAGAGAGACAACATTAAGGAATAATTGGATATTATTGAACAATTGGCTAACATCAGTTAAATTCACCCATGAGTCATTCTGCCAACAATGACAAACAAGAAGGCCAAATCTCTGCTTGCAATGATCAATAAAGGTCTTGTCATTAAAATCTTCAATCAAAGGGTGATCCAAAAGCCAAATATCTTCCCAAAAATTCACTTTAAATCAATTGCCAACTTTCCAAGCACAACCTTTTTTTAAAGTATTCTTTGTCCCCTGAATACCTGCCCATATGGAGGAAGAGTGAATAACATCAGGAGAATCAAGGAAATCAGGAAGGGAGTAAGCATTGGAGAGATACTTATGTTTCCATATGGAACTCCACTCTTTATTGTCATGATACACTCTCCACCCCTATTTGGCAAGAATGGCTTTATTCAAACTACTGGTTTTCCTAATTCCTAATCCCCCTTCACTGCGAGGTTTACAAATTTGGTCCCAAGCAATTAAAGGCATTCTCCTTTTATCGTCTGAGCCAGACCATAAGAAACTTCTTTGAATTTTATCAATTAACTCAGCAAATTTAGAAGGGATTCTAAAAAGACTTAAAGCATAAGTAGGAATGCTCTGGAGATAGGCTTTGAGAAGAGTTAACTTACCAGCTTGGCTTAAAAGATTACCTTTCCATCCCACCAACTTTTTGCTGAATTTGTTAATAAGATCTTCCTAGAAAGCATCAGGGACCTTCAGACCAAGAGGGAGCCCCAAGTAAGAGGAAGGGAGAGAACCTATAGAAAAATCCAAGATTTTAGCAATTTTAATTTGTCTGTGGATAGGGGTGTTCATGAAGAACATGGCACTTTTGCTCCAGTTAACCCCTTGATCCAAAGCAACAAAATATAAGTTAATAGCCTATTTTAAAATTCTAGCTTCCTTCACTTCAGCCTTTCCCATGAAGATAGTATCATCAACAAATTGACCATGGGAGCAAGTTAATGGTTGAGAAGAAGGTTGTAAGACCTTGAGCAGACCTTTTTGGACCAAGTCCCCAATAAATCTCCACAAAAAATTAGCCATAATAACAAAAAGGATGGGGGATAAAGGATCTCCTTGTCTCAGCCCACGAGAAAGAAAAAAGAAGGGAGATGAACTACCATTAACCAAGACCGCTATAGAGACAGTAGATACATGAACATTTAGTTTCTTATTACATTAAGATTTTGACAATAAATTGAAATTATTTGATCAACAATATAAATTAGTCTTAAATTTAACTACGCAAAACAAATTACATTATTTTAGTAGTCTAACATAACTTTTAAACTAATTAACTTTCTATCAATTAAATTTACTAAGAATTTTAAATTTATAATAATTATTAACTAAAATTAAGGAAAAATATAATAATTTATTTACTTAACAAAACTCTTAACTATAATTAAAAACTTTATTACTAACATACCAACACTAAACATATTAATATTAACATCACTAAAATCCAATACTACTAATTTCCTTATTTTAACTAAATAAGATAATACTAATATTTAAGATGACAACTAAATTAAATTAAAATTTTTAACTAATTTAATAATTGAAACTAACTATTACTAATCAAATTATAAAAAAAAACCAATACATAAAACATTGACTAAATCAACTACATACAATATAATCACTATACATTTATCTAGATAAAAAAAAAAAAAAAAAAACTTTAAATAAAAATCAAACTAACCACTATTTACTAAAAACTTAAAAACTTTAAATTTTTTTTTTTAACTAACCAACCTAAACTCTCCACTACCCACCCCCATCCTAACCTAACATCCTACCCTCATACTACCCATGTGGCGCCAACTACCAAATTTATTACCCTTCCCCCCTCATGATCCTAGCGCTTCCCAAGTGCTTGAGAAGATGTGGCACTCTGCCCCAAACACCAAGCATTGACCACACTGTAGTGTGATGTGGCGACCAAGAAAATAAAGGTGGGAGGAAGCTTTAACCAAGGTAATCTCCTTTCACAATACATTCCCAATGTATGTCAACTCATAGGATTTGCTAAGGCTACGAATACCTATGGAGGAGTACCAAGGTGATGTCACCCAAAAGTGTTTTCTTTTAACATTATTTTAAAACCTTTTTATGCCCTTCCTAAGAGGTGGCGCCAAGGGAACAAGGAGTAAATTCATAAAGTATTTTTGGTAGGAAAAGATATTTGCTTTCATATTAATTTATTTATCTATTTAGTTTATTTAGTTTTTTAAAAATAAATTTATTTATTTATTTCAAAGATATATAAAGATTCCTCTGAGATTCTCTGTCACAAGAGCGGGGGGGGGGAATTAATTTGTTTCCCATACAAAACCAGAGAGATCTTTTACTCTTGGGGGGAAATTTTGTTTTTCAAGTCCTTATTTTTGTAAGTATAGATTTTCAAATTGACTAAATTGCCAAGGGGATTATGATTTTTTTTTTTTTAAAGTTAGATTAATCATAGAGTGTAATGGTTTGCTATCATAATAAAGCAAGAGCAAAATTTTCTCCTAATAAGCACGAAGCCAAATCAAGTTCCCAACATAACAAAAATTTTGTCTTAACATTTTTGATAAGTGAATTTTTGCATAATTCGACATCATCATTTATCTCATTTTGATATTCATTCCTAAAAATGAAAATAAAATATGAAAATCTCATAAGAAGTGATATTACTCAATCACTATTCTATTGACAACCTGATTCAAAGGCTCAGTCGAGAAAGAACTAGGAAGAAAACCTAGCGTCGTTACCATTACAAAAAAGATTTTAAATACAATTTACATAGGATTTCAATCTCAAAATTTCAACAATCAAATAAAATTTTCTTTATGGCCCTTAACAATGGACCCATTTCATTTTCTGTAAGAAATTGCTAAGGTCATGGAGGGAATGAAACTGACTAGGTGACAAACAAACATAACAAGGAGACAAAATTAGACATTCATATCCATACTATGATTTCACAACAGGATTCAACATTGAATCAAAACTAGGGAAAGGTGGATTTTTCCAACAGGAGATGTCAGACACAACACCAAAATAGGTGCCCAATTAGGGGTATAACTCAAGAACTTCCATTCTCCCATTCTTACATGGTTTGTGCTGATAGGTAGGGGCCCATAACACCCTACCCTCTCTCCCTCTTCTCATCTTGAGAAGAGACTCTACACTATTAGAGTTCAACTGAATACCTTTCTTGAAATTGGCCACTTTTTCCCTATCCAAGGGTGAGTAATGCCAAAACACCCATACAAGAAAACTTCAAAATTCAAACAAAAATATGAAAGAAAAGTATTCAAGAAAACATGGTTTCAATCCTTCCCAAGCATACCCAACATACATACAAGCAAACCAATAAACAACACAATAGCATAAGCATGAACCAAGCATGAAACATCATGAAAAACATGAACAACATGAACAAGGAGATGAAGAACTCCTACCTTCACAAAGAGGTTATGGTAAAATGAACAAATTGAGAAGAGCTTTTCCTTCATTTCCTTTAATCTTCCAAGACTTCTCTCTAAAATTAGAGATTGGGTAACAACCAAAACTACCCCAAAAAGGGCCTCTAAATAAGATCCAAACTCAACCACCAAAAAGGGAAATAACTTTCCTCACTTGCCTAAAATCTATAAGTTTCTAACTCAACCAAACCCAAGGTTAACCTCTAAGTAGAGTTGAGGTTATTCAACTCATGGTAACAACTTTCAATTTTCGCACTAAGGCAAAAATATACTTTTTGAGTGACCTCAAAAGTCAACAAAAGGGTCTTAGGGGGTGGAAAATTCCCTGAACCCATACCCATACCCCTTGGGTATAAAGATTTCATGATTTAAGGCCTTAGGAATTGATTTGGGACCAAACAAATGCTAGGAATATTTAGGACCATCTAACAACTCCAAAATGTAGATTAAGCACTAATCCATATTAGGGGTAACTAAACTTGATTAAGAAATAAATTAGCAAAAAGGTCACTAACTTAGTCTGACTTAGGTCCAAAGGTTACATAGATAATCCTAACTAGCATGCTGGAATGCATAAGCAAATTCACGAGTGTCAAGTGACACTATAAGAACACAGTTACAAAACATTAACATTTATTGATCATGAAAAGATACATTCATAGATCTCACAATACAATTAAGTTACGAACAAAAAAGTTTCCATGAATGGTACATAGGGATCAATTTCGTTCCTTTGTTGGGTCTCTCGGCTAAAATATCCTGCACATTCATTGCACACATTAGTAGCCCCATAAAATCACATGCACATATGTATATACATATCAAGAAACCACATAAATTAAAACATATATCTTTCAAATCAATCAGGGTTTCTCTCATCCTACTCATATTCTTAATCATTACAATTTCATAATTAAAGTGTTAATCCTATATTTACTTATTTCATCAACATACATGTTCATAAAACATTAAAAGATGAACTAAAATATCTGAAAGTAAACATCACACGACATGAAATAATATAATATGTTCAAGTATTCGATAATGTCTCAAAATCTCGAGTCATGAGTATCAAAATAATAATAATGTATCACTATGCTACGATGGGTTAGGGCGAGGCCTCACATATCCCAATTTGTGGAGGGGTCTTTGGTGTAGAAGTTTGTCTTTTGATTCCTTTGTCATTACATAAATTGTTGAAATAATTTGATGTGAACTCTCCACCTCTATTACATCTTAGACATTTAAAGCTTTTACTAGTTTCCTTTTTAGCTCTTGCCAGATACCACTTAAAACATTTGAAAAGCATCAAATTTTTCTCTGAAAAACATCATCGTCATCATTCTAGATTAGTCATCAAAAAATAGAGTCAAATAATTGTCACCTTTGTAGATTTTCACCTTAATTGGTCCACATTGATTAGTTTGAACTAATTCTAAAATTCCATTTGAAGTATGAGTCTCACTCTTAAAACTAGATTTTGTCATCTTGCCTAACTGACATTGTTTCAAATCATATTATTAGGTTTCTTCAGTTTTGACAGACCTTTGACTCTTTTTATCTTACTGATACTAACCACATTTTCAAAATTCACATAACATAATATTTTGTGCCATAGCCACACATCATCAAATTGTACAACAAAACAACTTGCTTCAGTCATGTCAAGATAAAACATATTACCTCTTGTCTGATCACCACCTCCAATAGGTTCTCCATCAACATCATAGATCTTAGCCTTCTTATTTTTAAATTCAACTTCACATCTTGAACTATTCAATTGTGACATGCTTAACAAATTATAGTTAAGTCCTTCTACATAGCAATTATTGTCATACATGATCTTGTTTGTCACTCTTATTGATCCTTTACCTTTTATTAGACAATGGGCATCATTACCAAATCTAACACTATTTCCATTATAATGCTCAAGAGTTTTGAACTTACTTTTTTCACCAATCATGTGATGCAAACATCCACTATCAATGATCCATCTATCACTTTTGGTCACATTAGATACTAATACACTTGCCTCATCTTCATCAAAATCATCTTTCATAACAACATAGACAACTTCTTCATCATGATCATCTAATTCACCATCAGATTCTTCTTTAGTAATGTAGTAAGCTTTCTTTCACTTGTCTTGATAGCCATTTTTGCTCTCATCTTTTCTACTTTTATATTTGTCTTCATTTCTATTGTTTGTCTTCTTAGGACATCTTGATACAATATGACCAACTTTGTTACAATTAAAACATACAATGGGCAACTTACCTATGTATTTTCCTTTTCCTCTATGAAATCTCCTAGCTAGTAGTGCTTCAAGTTCTTCTAGATCTTCATCATTTGTTTAATTGTCACTAGCAACATATTTGACCTTTTTCTTTATCTTATCTTTAGGTTCTTTGAGTTTTAGTTTAGCTTTGAAAGAAAAGTCGATATTCTTAGATTTGAAATTATCAAAATTTGAAAGTTCAAAAGGGATGAGTCTACCAACTAGTCCTTTAAGGGTCAGATTACTACTAGAAGTACACCTCAGTTCTTGTATAGTAGAGAATCTAGTAACATAGATAGGAAGAAGGGTTCTTAATACTTTTCTTATTATAATTTCATCTTCAATCTTACCATTTGATCCTCTAATTGCATTTAAAATGTCTTTGATTCTTCCATAATACTAAACTATAGTTTCACCTTCTTGCATTTTCATATCATCAAATTTTCCACTTAGAATTTCTACCTTGGATCTTAGCACATTCTTGTCCCCTCCATAGATTTTATATAGAGAATGCCACATTTATTTAGCATTAATACATGATTTGATGTCATCAAACTTTGAGTAGCTTAGGGTATGCAATCTCCAACATTGCTTGATTGTGTTCTTTCTTTTCTTTCAGTTGTTTAGTAGTAGGGGCTCTAATCACTTCCATATATTCAGTGATCAAACTTGACAATGAAAAACCTCCAAGCCCACCTAGATGAAAATTCATCTAAATTTTCCATGTAGGAAATTTTTCCTTGTTTATTTTGGGTACCTCCTTTCTATACATCTTGATCTTTAGTTTCAAGTACCATCAAATTGTTTCATCACAAGCACCAAAATCTCTTATACCAATTGTTGGAATAATTTAGAATAACTAGGGGGGTGGTGGTGAATGAGTTATCCAAGGTCCAAATGTAAAAATAAAACTTTACTTAACAAATATGTGCATGCATTGATTAGATCATCCAATATCTTGATACCTGTGTATATTACTATCCTAGGTCAAATGAACTTTGCAAAAATGTAGATATGAAACATCACAAATTCATTCACACAATTTGACACAAGGATTTTCTGTGGAAACCCAATTTGGGTAAAATAATCAGTAATATGCTACAAAATTTCACTCTTCTGAAGTGAGCTCATTGATGATCTAACCCTATTAAAGGTTACAATGCATACTGCTAAACGTGACCTTGGTTAAAGGATTTCAATCACCCTATTAAAAGTGAGACTTTTTAGAGGACTTTATAACATTCCATTATAATGTCACCTGATTGAAGAATTTACTCATGACTACTAGTTCAACCTTAATCCAAAGGATTTATCTAAACTAATACAATTGTTAGAGTGTAATGGTAGGACTTGATTTGATAACTAAACAACTCACTTGAAATTTTTAGATCTCTAGTTCATCTCTCTATTCTTCTTGGCATTCATTCCCCTTAGTTTCTTATTGCTTGTTCATCATTCAAGTCTTCACCTCCTTAAGCCATCATGCCTAGTATGTCAACTATAAGTTCATTCCTTCAGCGACCATATGAAGCAACACCTCTAGAATTTTGACTCTTGACCTTAGACATTGTTGCACTTGGCCTTGTATCTCCTTACATAGAGAATTTTGATCTTTTGCTGGTTAATTATAGTCATCCATTTTATGGTCAGGTTAGCTTCATTGAATCCTCCCTTCTTTATGTTACCTCTAGAAAATTATCTTTTGATCCTCATTAAATTCATTTAAAAATGGTTTATCTTGAATGTTGTGCCACTATCCCATCAAGCTTATCGTCAACACAATTCACATAATTCAAGAAATCAACTTATGTTGGTTCAATTTTGTCAAATCTTCATTCAAACTCTTTTTGTTGTCACTTAACAATAATTGACTGGTGATGCTCGACCAACATGAGGTTGCTCGACATAAACTAAATATTACTCAATCAATACTACAATTTATTAACACTTGGCACATACTAAATTTTGCTTTGCTTGGTCATAACCATCTTTCTAGTCAGCCTAAACTAAATGCTTAACTTACACTATTATTTGGGTTAGGCTTGGCAAACACATACATATTTTAAGCTCTTCTTCTTGTCTTTTTTTTAGTATGCTTTCATTTTAGCATTAAGTAGATAAACAATACATTATATCATAAAAGTATTACTTGGTCTTAGTGCTCCTTTTATACACCATATGACTCAACCTTTCTCTAGGTACTCTTATTATCCTTTATTTTCAAATCCTCTTCATTAATTAATCAAATTATGCCCTTCTGGCCAAAGTTAGCAATTGTCTTATGAGCAAGTAGTAGGTTTGACATTAGTGACAAAATAATGATTTTTCCCATGATAGATTTCTATACTTCAACAATCTTATTTTTTAACAACACACACACTCACTTACACACTTCTCTCTTTTTTCCTCTCTTACTTTCTCCCTTTCTCCCTATCTCCCTTTTTCTCTTCTTCTCCACCTCTCTCCCACTCTCTTACTCCCCTCCATTTCTCTCCCCCCTCTGTCTCCTAGTATCTGACTATATCTTTCCTTAAACACTATATCCTAAAGGTTCTATGCACAAAACCAACAATTCTATAACCATATGAATGAAACCCTAAATCCTGTTAGAGTAAATAATTTATTAATTATTAATTATTTATTCTATTACTCAAGCTTACTTAGGTAAATGCATTTATTTAATATTTTGTATTTAATGCATGTAGTGGTTAGTTGTTGACAACACAGGAGTTTGTTCCATTCTAGCATGTTCCACCTTTTGTGGATGTGTGCTGAGTTGTCATCCTTATCTTCTACCACCTTCTAGCTTGTTCTACAATCTTCCATGAGCTCTTTATAAGTGGGCTCCCTCTTTGTATTTTCATAAGACATTGTGCATATTGTAAATACATTTTCTTCTTGTGTTTGCACATATTGTCTCTCATGTCCGTTTAGGGTTTTTCCCTTGCTCCATGCTCTTCCTCTTCTTGGCTTCTCTTTGACAGGTTTTTGCATGTAGGTGATCTTGGGCATCTTTGAAGTTGGCTTCCCTCAACTCCAACATGGTATCAGAGCCTTCTTGCTGCTGCTTCATTGAAATTTTTTTGAAGTGGTGATTTAGAGTCACAAACCCTAGTTTGTTTGTGCATTTTTTTCTTCAAATCAGGGGAATAGAAATTTTTTGAAGCACATTGGGGCCAAATGGACATCACCATTGGATTTGAAAGGCCATTTGTAGTCATGATTCATATAAAGCTTTTCATTTTTGGAGACAGAGCTCTAGGAGGCAAATTTTTTTTAGCCCTATAGGCTACTGTACGGACTGTATGATCATTTTTGACAATTTTTTTAATAAAAAAATATAATTTACGTGCATCGCCAGCGCACCGTCGGGTGGCCACTAGAGCACCACTCACCGGCCACCGTAGCCGACTGAGCCGCCGTTGGGCAACCCCGACCCGGCTGCCAGCGGCGGACCACCTCGATGCCACCCCCACCCGATGACGACGCCCATTTTTGCCTCTTCGCCCGAGTTCTTCTGTGCAGCTCCACTCGCCACTCATCTACACGGTCAACAACCACGTGGAACTCAGTGCCAGTGAGATATTCTATAGAGTCGGTCACCCAGTGACATGTGGTAGGTCTGCCACATGACACTTTTCCATGTGACCACTGTCACATCAGCTGCCTGCCACATGGTGTCCACGTGGCACTGCCACATGGCTGTCAAATTTTTTCTAGTGAAATGTTGATGTCAGCATGACATCAACACTACATCATCATTGCTTGCACCCTCTTTTTAGGTCATTTTAGACCTATCTTTGGTTTTTTGGCCATAACTTGAGCAAACAGAGGTATTTTTCTAATCCGAAAGAAGCACCAAAAAACTGGTTTTGAGACGAAGACATTGTTGTAGGTATTTTTAGGTTTTGATGCTTTTTTATTGCCTCTTTTTCAGTCAAAGTTTGAAGTTCTATTTTTGACTTTGACAAGCATATCTTTTGCGTCCCATGCCCTTTTTTTGAAAACTTTATATTTTTGGAAAGTTGGTTCTATCACCTTTTTAGAAATGTGGTCCTTTTTCTAAGTTTTTGGCCCATGCTCTTTCTATTATAGTTTTGGAATTTTTGCTATATGGTAGATATGTTGAGTGTTTTAGGCCTGAGGATCAATTTCTTGGCATGGTTTCCTTTGTTTTAGGCTGTACTTTGTTGCAACTTGTTTTTAGTTTTGATCATTGTAGCTATCATTTTGAAGAACTTTTATGTATTGCACTGAGATAAAGTGCCACTTTTGCATTTCGAGGGTCATAAACATTGTTTTGAGTCAGTTGTACATGCACTATTTTCATAAAGCACCATGGGGGGGATAGTTGTTTGCTGTTTTAGGCCTTCTCCCTTTGTCAAGTGAGTGTCCCTTTTGCGACATTAGCCCCATGTAGAGTCAGTTTGACCATGTCTTTATAGGTGTCTGTACCTCTTTTCCTCTCTTGTCGTTCTTGGTTTGTCTATAAGAGACTTTGGTCCATCTTCTCAGTTGCATATCATCACACCTCATTTGCATTAAGGGGGGGTTATGCTATTTTTCTAATGCATCCTTAGTTTGATGGTTTGATAGTGTGAACTATGTATTCAGTGGTTGATCCTATATACAAGGCGATTGCAGTGGCTGGCTACCTATGCATTTTGGTGAGATGGATCATCTACCATATAGACATGCTTGGTTCGTGCCTTGTTCTTCCATGGAGGTTCTTCAGATCAGCAGTTTGGCAAATTTGTGGCTTCTTCATGATCACTCCTTGTTCCTATTTTAGGGGACATTTTCCTAGTTGGAGGCTTCTTCAGTTCTTCACTAGGTTCTTACCTCTTTTTGGGGGAGGGTTTTTCCCACGTGGTTTTCCCTCTTTCCCCGTTTATAGACGTTGCTTTTTCTTGCATTGTACATGGGTACCTAACATGGCCTCATTGCCAGGACCCATTTTGCATTCATCTTAGTTTTGTGAGCTTAAGACATTTCCCTAAGTTACACTTAATGGGGGGTGTTAGAGTAAATAATTAATTAATTATTAATTATTTATTCTATTACTTAAGCTTACCTAGGTAAATGCATTTATTTAATATTTTGTATTTAATGCATATAGTGGTTAGTTGTTGACAACATGGGAGTTTGTTCCTATAGATGCTCAAAAATGGTTTGCATCTACTAATTCATTACTTCTTCATAATGATTTTTCCCATTTTCTCATTCTACTAACTTTGATCTTTTGGCCAGATTGATTATACTTTATCATTTGTATCCTTCTCCACATCAATTTCATATCAACTCGAAATCATATCAAATCAATTTGGAATCACCCAAAATCAACCCAAAATCACTCAAACTCGATCCTAATCAACCCAAAACATATCAAACATCCCAAATCAATCATCATTTGTCTGACTCCTAGGTATTGTTGTGGCTTTTAGTGCCTTGGAAATCTATCAACCTATCAATCTTATCAATCTGACCTTAGTACTGTCGTGGCTCTCTGTGCTAGGTCAAACTATCATTCATGTCATCCAATCTTTTACATTGTTGAGGCTTTCAATGTCAGATCATGGCATCATCAACCATTTTAATAACATTGAAAATGTTCGTCGATGTTATTATGATCAAACCTTATCAATCAATTTCAATCTTGTAGCATTTACAATGTCGATTAAATGTTACATATCAACCAATTCATGTCATGTGTCCTTGTCATGTTATCAATTTCAATCTATCAATCAATTTGACCATGGCTTTGGTCTACTTTCCATCATCTTATTTGATATCCATCATTGTCACATTTTCATCAAAGGATACAGTCGCATTCATTTAATCAATTTGGCCAATTATCTACTAATTTTCTTTATAGGATTAAATAACCCATAATTTAATCCTATTCTTTCTAATTATTCTTCCTAATTATCATCCTCAATTAATTAATATTATTAATTAATTGATTCATTATCTACAAACCATGCAAATTCTTAATTTCCCAAGTTCCATTTTCCATCATTAATTCCATTTTCTACTAATTCTTATTTTGTGGAATAAGAGGATTTTTAATTTGAATATTCCATAAAATATTGCATCATCATGACACTTGGATATGACACCTCATGGATTCTCCTTCGACACTTGGCTAATACTTTTCATAATAAAATATTCTTATCGCTTACGCATGTCCCTATTTGGCTTATTTGTCATAGATTCTTGGCTTTAAGTGGTTTGAGGTGTCTTATGACACATCATAGATTCTCTTCCACATTTAGCCAAGTTTGACTTTCATGTGTCATAGAATCTCACAATTGGCATATTTTTTCATATGCGTCATGGATTCTCAAAGGAATCTCTTGCCACATCGCATATCTATGGGTGACAAATCCAATGCCCTCACTTTGAGTGTTGATTATAAAATGGACACTCTTTCTCTCATTTTGGGTCTTCTTGAAGTCTTGGAAGCCTTTAGGTCCTAATTTCTTTTAGATTTCTCACTCCATCTCTCACATTCAAATCACAACTTCAAGTATTCTCATGGAATTATCCACATCATAGACTTTTGCTTCAATTTTGTGTGCACTATAGGTAACTTTGGAGCTACAATCATTTGGAGAAGAAAGAAGGACATGGGAGCTACAAACAAAAAAGGGGGTTCCTATTTCTTTCTTTATTAGTTTGGCTTTCATGGTAGACTAGTGGGTTCTAACATATGTTGATTGAGTTTTGTGATTTTCTCATAGTATGTTATGCATTTAACCCGTTTTCTGGTCCTGCATTTGGTGAACCCGATGTGAACATGCATATCTAACTTACATTTTCTTGTTTTGTGTTGGAAGGGTATAACGACTATCTACTATTCTTTTTCACACCTAGATTAATTAGGGGCTTCAATAAAATGCTTGTATGTTCTTGTTTCATGCATTCTGTTAGCTTGCTGTCCTAGGGTGCACTCTCTGCTCTGTCAGGGCACACTTGGGACCCCTAGGAGCAATTTTAGGAGTCCAAAAGCCACCAAAACCTCCTTATATTGTTTCTAACTTACCAACTATGTCCAACTAGGCCCTAACTACATTGTTGATGTAGTCTGCACTATTTGGGTGCACTTGGGAGTGTAGCTTTGAAAATTTTAGTTTCTGGGTCTTGTCTAGGGACCATTTCCCCACACTTTGCACCTGACCTCCCAACTATACCCAGAAATTACCAACTGCACCCAACTGGGCCCCAAATACATCATTGATGTAGTCTACACTATTTGGGCACCTGTGGGAGTGTTCTAAGCCATTTTGGCCTTCTGGGGAGCAATCCGCTCTGTCAGAGCACACCCGAGTTCACAGTAAGCATATGCATCAATCAAAATCTGCATCTATGGTTCCTATCACTCTCTAGGACATAGATTAGGCGATTTTGTGTTACTGATGGTATATTTGAAGCATGTTGTAATCATTAGATGAAGAGATGATCATAAGAAACTACTAATATGTGCTTTGCAGGACGTTGTCGAAGACTTTGTATGTCTTTCCAAACTATGTGTGTGGATTTCCTAGATTAGATAACATTTTGTTTGGTGCTTAAAATGAACCTTTTTCTTTTATGCCTGGTGTGTCTATAGTGTTAAATCCATAGGAGTTGCATTCGACGTATCCTCTCCCATTGCCATTCGTGGATCTTGGGTGTAAGAGAAATCCTTGTAACTTCTATAGGAGGCCTGCCTTGGACCAAGATACTCGATATTGGGTATGCCAGGGGATGACCTTAGAGCAGTAATGAGCCAAAAGCCAGGTCAATGTTCCAGCCACTATATAAAATTTGATTATGGTGAAAGCTGTGTCGGCGGTATTGCTGCATGATAGCTCTCCTCCAGTACCCTTGTGGTGCGTTAAAACCCCAGTTCTCAGGGCTGGGAGACCTTCTGCAAAATTTTATCATTCACTTGCCGAATGGAATGCTCTTACTAAAAACTATGTTTTAGTGGCCAAAATCCTTTCTATCCACTAGCTCAAGGGGTCACCCATGCCTGTGAAGACATCTTACATTCTTGCGGTCCTTAGTAGAGACAACAATCCCTTAGGAAGTCATGCCCCTTGGGAAGCGAATCTTGGTAGCCTTGAGAAGTGAGTGCACTATAAGGGGGAGCCTGTGGTGCCAAGATCCTAGGTTGTCCACTTTGGATAAGCACAATTGAACTTTGGTTCAAGTAGGAATTCCGTGGATACAGTTCTAAAAGCCTAGGTTGTGGTGTGTTTGTTAACTTTTAACAACAACTATTCTTGTCTTAATGTGTCTTGCGTGTGTGTAAAACATAATCAAGATAAAAGCAAAACTTTTAAATTTAAACCTTGAATATCATTTGAACTTGTCAAAACATCAAACATGGCCAAAAAATTTCAACCTTTATCAAACTTTGCAAACTTTGGTTCAACACACTCAAACCTTGGAAAACATGGCGACTTGTGCTCTTAAACGTGCTTGGTAAAACGTAGATCTCACCCTTGCATAGAATTCACTTGCATTCACCCTAGTATAGGACTTATTCATGCATCATATAGACTTAATATTGCACCTTTTACTCCTCATTTAGTACCTATTACCTTTCATGTTGCATCCTTTTAGGTTCAGTTTACCTCCCTTAGTCTTTTGCATTCCCATCTCAAAATCAACACTTTGCATTCATCACCTTGAATCTTTGCATACCTATTCATCATCTTGACCACTTTAACCATAATTTTGAGTGTCTTAGCCATCATTTTGAGTATTCATACTAGCCCTAACACTATCCTCTACTATTGACCTCTCTGTAAGATCAATCCTGAAATCATAGCTTCCATAATTGCCTCAGTTTCAGCCCAGTTTACCAATTGCACCTAGAAACTACCAACTACACCCAACTAGGCCCCAACTAAATCATTGAAATAGTCTATATTTTTTGGGTGCACTTGGTGGTCCTGAGATCCAGTTTTGGGTTCCAGATAACATTTTGGGGCTTCAACAGTGTCCTTAGGTACCTGGTTAGCTCCCCTTGCACTAGCTTGCCCAGATTTGCATTCTACATCACCTAGTCTTCATAACCTTCACTTAAGAAATCATTCTATAGGTCATAACTTTTTTTTTTCATCTCCCAACCCATCCTAATGTCAACCCCAGCATCTTAGCTTCCTGGCATATTAGTTTGGTAACCATACCTCTCAGAATCAGCAAACCTTCATTTTGACTTACCAACTGCGCCCAAAATAGCTCCAAGTGCATCAATGACATAGTTGGTATTGTAAGGGCACACTAGGCACTATTAGGGTGCACTTGGATGCATGTACGACCATTTTGGGCCTCCAAACTGCACTTTAGGACCTCAAAACTGCATCTAGGAGCCTCTGCACCTCCCCGTTTTGCACTTGACCCAAAACTACATCTTGCACCCAAAATCCCCTTTTTTATTATAGGAATCATCCATATCACACATATGATCAGTATCACCACCATTTTGAGCCCCCAAAACATCATTTTGAACCCCCAAAACCTTTGAATTTAGTCAAAAATCTAGAACAAAGTATGAGCCTTAGAGTATCTCCTTGTGTTGACAGATAATGGATCTTGACTAGTCTTTTTTATCTTTTCTTATCATTTTCTTGGGTCAAAATCTATCTATGTCTTAATAGATTTGACCTTTTCATCTTTTATCAATTTGATCTTTTCATCTTTTATCAGTTTTTGGTCAAGATCCAAAGTCCTTTATCACAAGGTTAAACTCCTAGGCAAAATACTTTCTAAAGGTTTTACCTGAATTCAAAAATTTCCCTATACCCTTGTCATAGCATGAGCATATCCCTAGCATCCCCAAACATCATTTTGACTTACCCTAGTGGTATATCCTCTTCATCTTGCATGGTCTAAACCTTAGCATCATTCCCACTACCAAACCCTATTAGATTATCCATCAACCAAATTGCCTTCTTGATCATTTACCCTCATATTGCATATCCTAATTATCATTATTAACCCTTGGAAACCATCCTTTGCATATTCTACCTTGCACACACCAACCTTTAGATCCTTAGGAAGTCCAAAACATAACCCTAATTGTCATTTTGCATACCTTAGAGTCATTTTCATCCCCTCTAGTCAAACTTCAAAACATCACCTTGCATTTTGCATTTGCATAACATCCCTAGGACATTTTCACTTTGCACATCAAAACCATAATTCATTTAGCATTTCCTCACATTGCATAACATCCCTAAACACTTAAAAATCCCAAAAACACTCATATCTTGCATATCCACCACTCTAAATCACTCAAAATTTCCATTGTATCTACATTCTTAGGTATCATGCAAGCACTTACTAGGACACAATCAGCTCAGAGACCTGAAGAACTCTATCAACCTTTGTTTTCTAAGGCACAAACAAACCCAAAACCTCGTCCAAGATAGAGAAAGAGCAAGAAAACCCAACAAACCTTTGATGAAGAAAAAATCAAGGCATCACAACCATTACTAGCAGACCCCTTGAACATGTATCCGCAAGATCCTCATAATCAAGCTATGGCACAACAAACCTTGAAAAATGCACCTACCATGATATTTCCTCCAAACACCTCCCCCACACATGGGATGGTTCAATGGAGTCATGACTTTGAACCTATATTTGTGCCAATACCACCTGGAGGTGGAAGTGTACCAACCACGCCCGAAGATGAACAATCACACTCCTTTGAATTTAGCTAACCTAACACAAGTACCTTCAACTATAACACATCAAACATACAACAAGGTACTGTACTCCTTAGTGATTAATCTGACACTAACTATGGCATCACTGATGAAGAAATGGCTAGGGCATGTTAAGACAAATTTTTTTGCAAGAACTTCAAACGTTTGGCAGCCCAAGAAATTGTCAAATTTAACCCAAACTTGGAAGGTCCTAAGTATAAAAATCAAAACAACACAACTATTGAAAACATACAACCCATGATCAATTTGGACTTAGATAAGGGAAAACAACTTTGGAATTTTCAAACATGATAATGACACCTATAAGGTCCCGTCAAGAGTCAACCATCAAAATCCTCCAAAGAACATTTGAAGACACCAATGTTAACCCCTTGTTTGACGAAATACCACCAATCCCTAAACACCCCAAAAGGACATTAAGACTTGATTTTAGTCACATGATGCAACAACAAGATGCACCTAAAGGGACTTGTGCTCTAGGGATGCCAAACATACCTCCTTTGGAGGCAAATAAACAAAGTACATCTTTGCTCCTAACTTTACCAAGTGCTATGACATCAAATGCTATGGAGCCTCTCATAAATACAACATGTGAAACATCAAGTGAAACCATCCCTATGGACACACAAAGGAAAAGTCTTATTGACATTACGCCCATTCCCAATAGGGACACATCTCATAGTCGAGTCAATATGATGTCACAAACAAGAACATCTAACACACAAATGTACCAAAACCACAATCCAAACATGACATTCAATTCTAAAGGACTTAGTCAACCCCCATGACAACAACCTATAGTGGTACAAGGACTCCACACTTCCAAGGAACAATCAAGTATACATCCACTTAACACACATCCCATATATCAACAAGAACATCAATTGCAATGACAACAACCTCAAGTGGGGAAAACATCCAACATTCCTAATACACAGTCCCATGTGAACCCAATTGACTTACACACAATTTATCAATAAAAAATTCAGCAAAAATTCCAACAACAACAAGCAATGTTTGCTAAACAACAAGAGCAACTCAAGAAATAGTTGGAATACCAAAGACGCCTTGAGCAACAAATCACATACCAGAAACATTTGTTACAACAACAACATGTGCCACAAAAACCTCAACAGATACCTCTACAACAACAAGCACGTACATGGTCTCACATACAACCAACAGAGGTATCCCAACAACAACCACAACACATGGAACAACAACAACACATGGTAAGACAATCACAGTCAATCCCACAAAAAGTGCCACATGAAATACCACAAAAAGTTCCCCAACAACAAGGACCTTTCTATCTTCAAGGTGCCAACATACCTCCACCACCTAGCGACACTTCATCAGATTCATCAGACACAAAAATGTTAGAATCAAGTAGATATAGTTCTCGCCATAGAAAATGGTCTACTCAAAGACACAAAAGATTTGAAGGAAAGACCATCATACAAAACCCCAATGAAGAACTATTACAAAAATTCAAACAACTTTCCAAACAAGTTGAGGCATTGGGAGTCCAAAAGAAATAGGCTCTATGTATAGAAAGGGACTTACGTCCTAATCCATTCGATAAAAGTCTATATATGCCTCCATTCCCAAAACACTTTGAGGCTCCAAGGTTTGAAAAATACTGAGGAAAAGGAAACCCTGTTGATCACATTCGAGAATTTTTTGCTTCATGTACCAAACTTAGTGATGAGCCCACTTACCTTATGAGATTGTTCCCTCGTTCTCTAGGTGGGCCTACACTTGAATGGTACTCCAAACTTCCTGGTAATATCAAATCTTGGTCAGAGCTAGCAGACAAGTTTATCTCCCACTTTTCCTTTAACATTACAAATGAGGTGACACTTTCTAATTTGTGCTCAACTAAACAAAAGGTAGGAGATCCATTTATCACATTCTTACTCCATTGGAGAAGCTTAGTTAGTCAATGCTCACTAGACATTCCTGAAGAACAACAAGTAAACTTGTGCATTGAAAACTTAGTCCCGAACTTAATGTATGCACTTAAAATCAAGAGCCCAAGCACCATTTCTAAACTAATGAAAAAAGGGGCTAGTATTGAAGATGCTCTTATTTGTAAGGGAATCCTCAAGACAAACAAGGACAATACCAATACCAACTCGTCTAATGACAAGCCAAAAATTTTCTCCAAAAACAAGAATGTGACTAATGATGGCATTGTGGATGCTCGAACAATTAGCACAACACAACCTCAATTGACTTTGAAAGGCACAAACCCCACAAATTCACAAACTCCTAATCAAACAACACCTCAACAATAGAAAACTGAGACTTCCATGCAAGACAAAAGATATCCTAGAACCAAGGATATAAAATTCACACTATTGGGGATACCTCTTGAGACTGCATTGCAATAGTTACTGAGTAATAACTTCTTGCAATTACCCCCAATCAAAGATGAACCGTTTACTAAAGCCGATTGGTGGGATGATAAAAAATACTATGATTACCACCGCACCAAAGGACATAAGACTTCATCGTGCTTCCAATTGAAACATGCAATACAAGACCTTATTGATGATGGTGTAATCACAGTTGACCCATCACTGTTAGCATCCAACTCTGACCACACTATATTCAAAGATCATTTGGGTAATCATGACAAAGAGAAACCCTCAAGTTCAAACTCAAACTCACAAGATAATGTGATTTACACATGCACCGGTTATGACTACACCATCAATTTCTTTAATGAGTTTGATTTTTGCATATCCAAATTCACATTGAAGGCTGAAGACCCTCGTTGTGCTATCACTACATGTCTTAGAAAGACTACCCTACCTAGAGCCCCATCTAGACCTACTACTTCTACTAGATTTGCACCCCCAAGTAGACCTATTTCTCCTACTTCATCTAATTATAGCCTTGTTGAACAAATCGGAAAAACCCTTGCACAAATATCCATTTTGGACCTACTGCGTGCATCCCCCCAACACCAAAAGATCTTGAAGTAAGCCCTTAAAGAGTCAATAGTCCTAGATAACATGGATGTTTCCCAGTTCCAAGCCATGGTTGGGAGCCTATCCACATCACAACATATCACTTTTTCACCCTGAGATATTCCTAAGGACAAACCTAACCATAATGATCCCCTTTATCTCGAATCCTTCATCCATAATGCCAAAGTCAGATGTGTCTTAATAGATGGAGGAGCATGACTGAACATCTGTACTCTTAAGGTTGTCAACAAGTTGGGTTATTCTGAAGATGATGTAGATCCCTCTCGAAGAATCACAATAAAAGCTTATGATGATGGTGAATGCTTCTCCAAGGGCATCATCACATTACCTATTAGAGTTGGTCCAGCTATTGAAGATACATTGTTCCATGTCCTAGATATAGAAATGAATTGCAACATGATACTAGGATGCCCTTAGCTTCATGCTATGAAAGCAGTCCCTTCTACAATCATCAATGTCTGAAGTTTTCCTATCACAACATAGAGGTTACCATCCCCGGTGATCTAGATCCTTTCCATTTTTTTGCTAACCTAAGAGATGCTACTGCATTCCAAATCCCAACAAACAATGGAGTACAACCCACAAATCCCTCTAAGTATGTAGATGTTGATATACTGCTTAGTAAAGCCAAGGAAAAGATGAAGATTGAAGACAATGGGCGTGGAGAGTACTTTATGTCTCAAGTCTCTCACATTAGGGTGTCACCACTTTCTCCCATTAGTACAAAGAATTATACTTCTATCAATGAGAATACATTCGTAAGTATTGAGAAAGAAAAAGCAGAATGAGAACCCACTTTGATATCTCCTAGAAAGTATGGACTTGGGTTTACCATCATGCATAAACAAGGCTATGATAGCTATAGTGGTCTTGGATCTCAAAAACAAGGAATCATTGAACCTATCACTACAGAAGGACAACCTCCTAGGTTGGGGCTTGGATTTAAACCATTACGAATAGGTCCTCCTAGTACTATGGTACCTACGTCTAAGACTATGAATGTTTTGAATGATGAAAAGGTATCTAAGGATATCCCAACTAAAACCAACAATCCTCTAGCTTCTGAGCATAACCCCAATGATACAATAGAATCTAATGCCCATATCTATAGCTTTAACCAAAGCCCATTCAACACTAATGATGACATCTCCTCAAGTTATCATAAACCTTTGGATTGGGACCAACATGGACCACCAATTTTTGATCGATTCAAAAATGATGACACTCTTATAATAGAATTTGAAGGCATTATGATTGAAAATCATAAAGAAGTAGTTTCTCCTAAAGAGAACACATTGGCATATTTTGGTGAGTCCACTCCACCTTCTAGTTACAAAGCAAAAAGAGAAAGAAATAACAAGCATAGGTCTCTTGGTGAAAACTGAAAGGCACCATTAGACCATAAAAAATCAAAATCTAAGCAACTCTCAATGATACAAAATGAAAAATATGATGCCATGAATATCAGTGTTCTAGTGTTCAACATGCCACAAAGTCTTTTGGAGTTCTCTCAATCAGCGTTCATACGGAAGATCATTGGTCTCAACCCTCCCAACCCTCCCTTATCTCCCTTTGTTTATCCCCCAATCCAGCTACCTAATTTTTCCTATAACCAAAATTAGTCCTTTATCCAACAAGCCTTTGCATATGTCATCATCAGTGACATCCCACATGACATTTCTATTGACCCAATTATCCTTAGATGCCTTGATTCGCAAGAGATAGACATTGTCTTACATATGGTACATGATGGTATCTCTTGAGGCCTTTCTAGTGGTTTGATTTTAGCTATAGACTCAGAAAAAATCCTCCATAGTTATGGTCAGTCATGGATCCAGAGCTCATCAACTAGCAACACCAACAACAAATATCTTCTTAGCATTTTTCAGTAACATTCTTGATTTCATCTAAAAGTCTTGAAAAAATATCAAAAAAATAGTAAAAAGTCATGAAAAATGGATGCCTTGATGAAAACCTAGCAAACAGGCATCTTGGCATGAAAATTTGAGTCAAGAGAAAAATTTTGTCCAAAAGTGAAAACCTGGAAAATAGGCACTTTGGGCAAGTACCATGGTGAAAACCTGGCAAATAGGTGCCATGTGTAATTAGTGTTGCTCCTTTATCTATCAGGATTCCATCTGGTCTTTTCCCTCTCCATCATTCCTCGGTCATATCCTTCATATTGCAAGACATCCTTGGTCCCTTATCATGGCTCATGAACTGGTTAATGTCCTTTGTTACCTTGCCTAAGCATCACACACACACTCTTTCATTGGCCTTTGTACATAGTTTGCATCTTGTCTGGGGGCATATTACCTACATGGTGCATGAGTTTGAATTTGAACTAGGGGCATATCCCTAAGTTCTTTCTATCCATTGGACCTATCGCATAATAGATAGGAGCTAACACTTGTATATCCTAATACGATCTTGAAAAAATCCCTAAAAATCATAAAATGTCCTAAGAAAATCTATAAAAATCACATAATGTCCTGAAAAAATCCTAAACATTCAAATACGATCTTGAAAAAATCACTAAAAATCATAAAATGTCCTGAGAAAATCTATAAAAATCACATAATGTCCTGAAAAAATCTTAAACATTCAAATACGATCCTGAAAAAACCACTAAAAATCATAAAATGTTGTGAAAAAACCCTAAAAATCATAAAATGTCCTGAAAAAACTAGTCACGCAAAAACATCAAATATCCTCAAAAACCCTAAAAATTACAAAACCCATCAAAAATTTGCAATAAAACTTGTACATACTCACTATGGATAACCACCCCTTTTATGTAAACACTTGCACATTGTAGACTAAAACCCAAAGCACTTCACTTCAATGCTAATCACAATATTTGAGCAACATGAACCAACAATCAATCCAACATGTCACTATGAACTTATCAACTGAATCCACAACCAAAACTATCACATTATCAACATATTAAACACTATCTACACACCTAAAACACTAACAAGAATGTAATAGTGGACAAGAATAGCTGTTGGCTCACGCTGTTTAGTGAGTGATTTATTTTTGCTTTGTTTTTTAATCATGTCCCTATGCCACTCGATGATATAAAACTAATCTATGAGACTAGCCAGGATGGTTAATGGTCATGTTTTTCTATTTATATCTATTATAATGTACCTTTGAAAGTTTGGGGCATGTACATATTCCTTAGGAAGGATAAGGTCATTTTCTATCTGCATCGTGCTTGTTTACGCAAAAGGCTTGCATTTGCACTCTGGCCCTTTATGCCATGATGTGTTGCATTCCATTTTCCATATCAAAATAAAGCTCCATTTGACATATAGTGCACTTTCTAGAAGAAAAATTATTTCCATCATACTAATATCTCCTCATCTCATATTTCTTCTTCATATCATTCTCCATCACCATAATCATGTCTTCCGATTCACCAAATCATCTTCATCTTGCATTCATGCATTCTGGCACCATCCTGCACTGTCAATCACCTTTTTATGGCTTTCCAGCTTGTTCAAACTCAATCTAACATTTGTCTCATAATATTTGACCAAATCTAACCCTTTTTGATGATTTCACTCATGTTTTGACATCTTTTCACCATTTTGGGCATGCACGCATAGTTTCGGGTCATTCTGAGTCCAATCAGGCTAATTTTGGGCCCTAGAGCCTTTTAGGGTGCAATCTACATTGTCAGGGCATAGTTGGGGTTCCCAAATATGTCATTGATGCACTTGGTCATGCCAACTATGTAATTGATGCACTTGGTAGAGTTTGGGCGCACTTGGGGACCTAGGTTATCCAGAATTGCTCCTGGAACCCCTAGGTTGCACTCCGGAGGCCATAAATTTTGTATTTCAACTCTGATTTATGAACTGTCAGTTGCATTGGAATCATATATTTCTTGTGAAAAAAATGATCTATCATTTTAATTATTTGGTCATTGTATGGAGAATTAATCCTTGCAATTACTCTTGGGCTCCTAGTTCCCCCCCGTCATGTTGATTTTGGCCCCTAGAGCCTTCTCGAGCACATTTTTCACTTTCTGAGACCACTTGGGCTTCCCAAGTGCATCATTGACACACTTGGTACTGTCATGGCACACTTGGTCTTACCAAGTGCATCAATGATGCACTTGGTTGAGTTTTGGGCGCAGTTGGGGACCTAGGATACCTAGAACTGCTCTTAGAGCCCCTATGTTGCACTTTGGAGCCCATAACTTTTGCGTTTTAACTCAGATTTGAAATCTTTCAGTTGCATTGGATTCATATCTTTGTTGTGGACAACATAAAATATCATTTTCATCATTTTTTTTTCTTGAGTGGTAACCCATGCAATCATTCTTGGGCTCTGGAATGACCTTGTTTTGCACTCTAGACCTCATAACTTTCACATCTTAGCTTTGATTTGTGATTCGTCAATTGCTATGGTCTTTTCTTCTTGTTGTCAATAAATCGAATTATAATATGCTTATCTTAGGCAATTTATTGAGGGGGCACCCATATATATCATCCCTACTGGGGCATGTTGTGGCTTTCTCATCAATTATTCTTTGATACAACGCTCTAAATCACATTGTATCAAAGAGGGGCAAAATGTAGATGCTCAAAAATGGTTCGCATCTATGAATTCATTACTTCTTCATAATAATTTGTTGCATTTTCTCATTCTACTAACTTTGATCTTTTGGCCAGATTGATCATACTTTATCATTTGTATCCTTCTTCACATCAATTTCATATCAACTCAGAATCATATCAAATCAACTCAGAATCACCCCAAATCAACCCGAAATCACTCAAAATTGATCCTAATCAACCCAAAACATATCAAACATCCCAAATCAATAATCATTTGTCCAACTACCAGGTATTATTGTGGCTTTTAGTGCCTTGGAAATCTATCAACCTATCAATCTGACCTTAGTACTGTCGTGGCTCTCAATGCTAGGTCAAACTATCATTCATGTCATCCAATATTTGACATTGTTGAGGCTTTCAATATCAAATCATGACATCATCAACCATTTTAATAACATTGACAATGTCTGTTGATGTTATTATGATCAAACCTTATCAATCAATTTCAATGTTGTAGCATTTACAATGTCAATTAAATGTTACATATCAACCAATTCATGTCATGTGTCCTTGGCATGTTATCAATTTCAATCTATCAATCAATTTGACCATGGATTTGGTCTACTTTCCATCATCTTATCTGATATCCATCATTGTCACATTTTCATCAAAGGATGCGATTGCATTCATTTAATCAATTTGGCCAATTATCTACTAATTTTCTCTATAGGATTAAATAACCCATAATTTAATCCTATTCTTTATAATTATTCTTCCTAATTATCATCCTCAATTAATTAATTTTATTAATTAATTGATTCATTATCTACAAACCATGGAAATTCTTAATTTCCCATGTTCCATTTTCTACTAATTCTTTTTTTGTGGAATAAGCGGATTTTTAATTCGAATATTCCATAAATATTGCATCATCATGACACTTGGATATGACACCTCATGGATTCTCCTTCAACACTTGGCCAAGACTTTTCATAATGAAATATTCTTATATCTTACACATGTCCCTATTTGGCTTATTTGTCATAGATTCTTGGCTTTAAGTGGGTTGAGGTGTCTTATGACGCATCATAGATTCTCTTCCACATTTAGCTAAGTTTGACTTTCATGTGTCATAGGATCTCACAATTGGCATATTTTGTCATATGCATCATGGATTCTCAAAGGAATCTCTTGCCACATTGCATATCTATGGGTGACAAATCCAATGCCCTCACTTTGATTGTTGATTATAAAATGGACACTCTTTCTCTCATTTTGGGTCTTCTTGAAGTCTTGGAAGCCTTTAGGTCCTAATTTCTTTTAGATTTCTCACTCCATCTCTCACATTCAAATCACAACTTCAAGTATTCTCATGGCATTATTCACATCATAGACTTTTGCTTCAATTTTGTGTGCACTATAGGAAACTTTGGAGCTATAATCATTTGGAGAAGAAAGAAGGACATGGGAGCTACAAACAAAAAAGGGGGTTTCTATTGCTTTCTTTATTACTTTGGCTTTCATGGTAGACTAGTGGGTGCTAAAATATGTTGATTGAGTTTGTGATTTTCTCATAGTATGTTATTCATTTAACCCATTTTCTTGTCCTATAGTTCCCTTCTAGCATGTTCCACCTTTTGTGGATGCGTGCTGAGTTGTCATCCTTATCTTCTACCACTGTCCAGCTTGTTCTACAAGCTTCCATGAGCTCTTTATAAGAGGGATCCCTCTTTTTATTTTCATAAGGCATTGTGCATATTGTAAATACATTTTCTTCTTGTGTTTGCACATATTGTCTCTTATGTCTATTTAGGGTTTTTCCCTTGCTCCATGCTCTTGCTCTTCTTGGCTTCTCTTTGACAGGTTTTTGCATGCAGGTGATCTTGGGTGTCTTCAGAGTTGGATTTCCTCAACTCCAAAAAATCCTTTCTCCCTTTCTCTCATTCTCCTATTTGTAATTATGTTTATGTCATTCTCCACCTCTTTGTCTATCTCTCATTTATACCTATTATAGAGATTAAACATAAACTAGGTGTAGGAGTCAACCTATTATAATAAAATATATAATCAATATTTTGAATCTCCTATGTGATCCAAATTAAGTAGATAAAGACTTATATAGGACCCAAATCAAGTTGGGGCTCATTGTTTTTAGTGATTAATCAGGGTTGAGGTTAATATTAAATATGGTTTGGTGTTAAGATTAGGTTTTCATTTTTTTAGTGAAGAAAGATAGATAGAAGAGTGGTAAGAGATGAAGGAGAGGTGAAATTTGAGAGATATAAGGATTTTGAGATGATTTACAACTAATATTAATAATAGTGTAACTAAGTTTACAAACACTTTTTTTCAACTAATGTTAGTAATGTATAATACCTCTCCCTCCCATCCTATTTAGGTTTATGGTTTTTTTCATGGTTCTAATATTAATATAAGGGTGTGTGTGTGTGTGTGTGTGTGTGTGTGTGTGTGAGAGAGAGAGAGAGAGAGAGAGAGAGAGGGGTAAGGAATGTAGTTAAAATTTGGATTATGGTTAGGGTAAGGAATGAGATTAAAATGAGGATTATGGTAAGGCCCTACAATATGGTAAATCTCAAATTAGAGAGGGGTTAGATAGATATGAGATACAAATAGATTCAATAGCATAGTTTATTTTTTAGTATAGGTCCAAAAAACAATGTATTTTGCAACATTATTCTACTTTCTCTTCTCTTACTTTAGATAAGTAATTTTATTCACAATGATAATATATACTTACTCCATGTCCTATATGTTGAGTAAGAAGAGATGGAGGATAGGTAAAATATAGGAAGTGAGAATTTATAGTATCATGTCTCTACCAATTATAATCTATGCATGCTAAAATTATTTAGTCATTTCTAGTGGCATTTTTTTTCATATTTTGCATATGTTAAACTAACCCATTATGTCATACAATTATTTGTTCTATTTCTTTATCTATATATCTCTCAATTTCCCTTCTCAACTCTCTCTCTCTTCATATTTATCATCTCTCCCTTTTTATCTTATTATCTTGGACTTAATCCTCATCTAATACATATATTTATAAATTAATTAATTAAAACATAGTGAAAATAAACAAAAATAGTGAACCTAATGAAATAGTGAAAGGTTTTTCCATTTAAAAACAATCTCTCTCTCTCTCTCTCTCTCTCTCTCTCTCTCTCTCTCTCTCTCTCTCTCTCTCTCTCTCTCTCTCTCTCTCATACCATAAATATTGTATCCTAAACCCTATGTAGAGAGGGAGATGCCAATATAGAGAGGTGATGGGAGAAAGAAGAGGTGGAGAGGGATAAGGTGGAGGGGAAGAGATGACCAAGTATAATAATTTTCTAATACCATTTAATAATTTGATCTTCTTATTCAATGGAGAGCATAGTTGAGGGACCTTTCTTGGAGGTGTTAGGATTAGGGTTTTATTTTTTAAGTATATATTTTTTAATTCTATGGTTAGGAGATAAAGATATCCTTTTTACTAGGGTTACAACTATTAGAAAGTAAAGTCCACCAAGATAATTGAGAGTGGGGGTGAATTAGTTATTTGATCAATACAAATTTTATCAAACTTCTTATAACTTAAACATGTGATCTATATAAATAACCATAAGAAGATACACATACACAATAACACCATATATATATTAACTAGGGAAAAACTTGATCAAAGGAAAAACCTTAGTGGGGATGGTACCAAACTTATTGATGTACTAATATAAATTCTCCTTGTAAGAAGATGGACTCTATTAGGATCTAATGAATTACATTCAATATATATCAATCCCTATTAGGAGACTTTGAATCCCTATTAGAAGATTCCAACCCTATTAGGAGTTGTAGAAGGTAGATGGACCAACTATCCAAAAAACTTTAGGGGAAGGACCACAAAACTTATTGTCCAACTAGGCTCTGTATTATTCCTTTCAAAATACTAGGAATAAACTGATCTCAACAACTCAATACTTGCTTCATCCTCTTTCCATGCCTTTATCACACCAAAACATTTCTTAGATCTTGATACCTTATTTACAAACTCGCATCACAATAATCCCTTTGATTTCTTACCCACATTTAATAATTATTGTCACAAAAAAGTTTGCACCCTTGCCTAAAGTTTTACGTAAACGTAAACTTGTGAAACATGGAAACAATCTCCAAGTTGTGGGACTTGAACAATGAGAATGAGTCTCTAGAGAAGGTTGAATTGCTCACTATTAGGATGCACCTAACTACTTATTTAGAGAAAAGGGAGAAGGAAATCCATGGAATCAATCTACATAGTTTAATCTAGAGGGGTGATATACAAAATATTATGTTCAATCTTATCTCTACCTAGAATTTCACAATTCATCAATATAATTGAAAAGTACTTTTTTTAGCTCAACAACCACATGTAGATAAGAAACCAACAGAATTTTATAAGGAAGGAGCTTCACTTTATATCTTTCAAAGGCAAAATAGATACAACATACAAGATGAAGAATTGAGGAAATGCATTAAAATAGAAGGCAAGAAGATATTGCACAATATATTAATGGAAGAAAGAGGTGTAGAAGAGAAGTATATTCACTCAAAGGAAAAGGAAATTATAGTATTAGGGTACGCAATACAATTGATTCAGAATCAAAGAAGAGACCAACCCTTTGAAAGAGTTACAAAATTTTCCTTTATAGCTTAGGCATAACGAAGAAGACTTCAACTGAAACCCTAAAACTCAACCACTACCTTCAAGTTGTAGAGAACAATAACTAATAATCTGAGGAAGATTTGATTAGATGCACATCCATATGTAGAAAATCTAGATTTTTAATGTGTAAACTTAGGCCTTGATGGGATAGAAATAGTGGCCATGATTGTTCTAACCAGTAGATAAATAATCATGGTGGTGCTAGAATGAAATTTATATTTATCAAGTGTCAAGAACATCAAAGAGGTGGTTACAAGTGATCAAAGGATTTGTTTGCCATCAATGAGCCACTTGTTAGTGTTTACAATAGTGCTAGGTTAGTTGTGTCATTGAATCAATTGAATTTAATAGTTAACCTCACCATGTGGCCTTATATCTTTGAAGTGTTCTACCTAATCATCCTTCTTTTTCCTAACTACCATGTCAGGCCTATGATGATGCACTTTCTATTGTTTTCTTCTTTGTTACCCTATTTCTTCACTAACTACACCTGGCTTTACAAAACTACAACCTCTTCATTCTAATGTTCATCACTCCTTCACAACTATCTATCACTTTATTTTACTAACTATAGTGATCGGGCAATGACCATTAAATGGACTACTTTGCATCCTCAAAACTACTAATGACTTAACATTTCTTTTACTTGTGATGTTGTGATGTCTTGATCCTTACCTTTTTCACCCCTTTGTAATTACCAAACACAAGGCATGCTCTAATGGTGTGATGTTGTTATCACTATCTCGGATGATTGTTGTCTTGTTTTGTAGCTTTGCAACTAAAATTGTCACTACAACATAGACTCCTGCAATGGTGGGATAACTATTTCCTTTAACTTTTAAATGCTCCTTATAGTCTCACAACTCAAAAAAATTTCTCATGAATTAATTGTGTGATGCTATAAATGGCCGACTTGTGTCATTTTGGCCCTTTATTGTTGCTTCACAACTTGAAATATACTCAATGCTTTTTTACCCATGACATTGTGATAACCATTTCCCTTCATTGCAACCTCACAACTTGAATCTTTGACTCATAATTAAACCTTATGAAGGTGTGATCCTAAGTTTTCATTGCTTTGCATCTTAAAACATTTTAACTATGTTGTCACTTGTGATGTTGCAGTAGCCACTTTAACCTTAACATTTCCTTTGTTTGTAGTCTCACAACCTTAAGTCTTAACTACAACCTTAACTCCTAGAAGATGTGATCAAAACATTTCACCACTTTGCAACCTTGATCTTAGGTTACCCTTAACTCCATGTGAGGCTGCAAAGGCTTACACCTTGACTATTGTGGTAACCTCTAACACTATTGCAACTTGAATTTCCTTAAGCCATAAATGCTCTATGATCATGCGATTTTCATTTTGGGGCCTCACTATATATATATTTTCTTTTGATGCTCCATAAACTCCTAAAATGTTGATGTGTGGTCACTATTATGTCACTACCACTAGGTCCCATTGGAAATGGACCTTGGCACCATGAATATATATCTCTAATTGAATTTAGTGATGATGAAATGGGAATAAAAAAGAGCGTGGGGGGGGGGAGTGGCCTTAGTAATCCATTGGGCATATAGTCACAAAAATGGGCCCTTTTCTGGAACAAAAACTATAACTTATGCAACTAAAAAATATCAAATCCCTACTATTTCACGAAGAAATAGCTTGTGCTCATGCACTTATTGAAAATTGAGAAATTGCTCTATTTTGTAAAAAAACCCTTAACCTTCAATAGAAGCAAGGCTTAAGGTAAATTATATTGACTATAATTCATATAATATCATCATCAGGCATTGATAACTAAAAAGTATTGGCCTCTTTATACCTAATGATAACATATGGGCCACTCCACATAGCATCAAACTTGGAGTGTCTATCTAGTTTAGCTCTGTCCACATCTCACTTGAGAATAAGGTATCCTTGCTTGAAAACCATAGCTTCAACCTTCTTGTCAAAACTCCTTTTGACCTATTGTTGATATGTCTCAAGTGTTTGCATAGCTTGATAACTTTTTTCTTCTAGTTCAATCAATTTTTCCATCCTAACTATCATGGCATTATCTTTAATTAGCTCTAATTGATGAGCTAATTAAAGAGACGAAAACTCTAGTGAAATAGGAAGCCTTTCTTCCCTTCCATATGCTAGCACAAAGGGTGAGAACCCAATTGTTCTCTTAGGTGTAATCCTATCAGCCCAAAGAGTTATTCTTAACTTTGAATACCAACACCTTAGATTGTCTTCAATTGCCTTTTTGATAATCCTGATTGGCTTCTTGTTGGAGGAATCATCCAAGCCATTTCCCTGGGGATAGTTATTTGATGAAGTGCTCAAAAAGATACCATGGTCAACTACCCAAGAGAAAATGTGAGTCCCAACAAAGGACTTGGCATTATCTGATATAATTATTGAAGGGAAACCAAACCAGATAACAATTTCATCAAGGAATTCCACTACTAAAGTCTTTGTCTATCCTTCAAAGCTACTACTTTTTTCCACATTGTAAAGTATTTTGTTGTAGCTAAGATCCATTTGTGACTAGAGGTAGAAGGTAGATTGATTGGACCAATGAAATCCAACCCCCACTAGGAAAATGAATGATCAACCTTAATAGGATGGAGGGGAAGAGTTGCTAACCTTTATTTACCTAAAAAGAAGGCACACTTCTTGGTCCACCTCATAATAGGTGTATCATAGTCATTCTCTAGGACATGCTTATGAATAATATATTCAAACTAAGGACTATTTTTTCCACTATGAGGTGCATTTAATCTTGTCAACCCAGGGACGTATACTTGAAATGGTCAACATAGTATGTGCACTAGGTCTCTTAATGAGTCACTAAACTTATGCTACAAGAAAGTAAAATTGAAGAAAAAGAACATACACTATTACTATAGGAAACTAACACACTTAACTCTAAGAATATTGGAAATAAAATGAAAGGATAACAAATATTCCAACTCGGTTCATCCACTATAACTGTTCTCACATATGTTGTAGGAACATTCACAAACTGCAATGCTATAGGAAGGAACTTACAACTTCTACTTACAATAGTTCAATTTCTTGGAAATAAATCTATTCTATCCTAATCTAATCCACCTTCCAAGTGGGCCCCATTGGTTGGCTTCACTAAACTACTAACACAACATAGAAGCCAAAAACTATTTCATTAGATTTTAGAAATTCATTACATAATGCAAAAATATAAAAACACAATTGTAAAAGTTAACAGTCTGTTCTCATAAACTCTTTCTTCTAACTGGCTAAACTAACACACTTGGGTTGATTCCTATATAGGAGATCAACACTTATTCGATAACAGAAAAGTAAATGACCTAGCTTTAAATCCGCAGGAGAGAAAGAAGGAAATAACAACTTAAGGTAGGAAGAAGGAATAATAGCTTAAGGTAGGAATAATAAAGTATGAACATCCACTCGCCATAGAATAAATGCAAAGAATGCAATAAGTCTTCATAGCTCCTCCTTACTCATTGTTGCATCTTCTGGAACCATTACAACTTTCTTCCATCGTGGCTACTCCTTAGCATTCTCTTCTCCTTGAATGTTGTTGGCACTCAACTTTTGAATTCCTCCAATCATCTTTTAGTCTTCATTAATAGGTTAATTACAATAAAAGACATGTTTGCAAATCAACATTTATCAAATTAAATTCAAGTATAAGAACACACATTTTGATAACTATATGAAATACTACAATAATATATATAATACTAGCAAAAGATGACATAATTTCTACCCATAGGTTTATCATAGGTTTGGTAAGCATAGGTAAACAAATGTTTTGACAAAGATAAAATAGAGTATCAACAAAGTATCTTAAAACTATCATGAAATAAAGGCAATATTTGGTCTCATCATCTGCCCCCTGTTAAACTAATGCTTGTCCTCAAGCATTGCACTTCCTTGTTAATGACCTAAACTCTCCAATCTTTGTCCTTTGTTTTCTATTGCTCTTGAAAGTGTGGTAAAATCCTTTGGTTCTCTCCCACACTTCCCTTCTATGATCTTCCTGTAGCTTGTCAATTCTATCAGCATTAATGCCATACAAAGGCCATAGGAGCATTGGAGGCTATATGGTTAGGGGACACCACAACTCTGGTCTTGTCTACTTCCCTAACTCTAAATATTTTGGAACCCTATGAAGTGTTTCCTCCAAGTTTATGGGACTATGTGGTTTTGACATTTTAAGAGATTCAGGCAGTTTGGCCCATCTACTCCTAGCACCAGTCATAGCTCTTTGGAAAGAAAAGTAGGGAACATTTTCATAATCAGCATAAACCTTAGCTCTGGAAACAAAGATCCTATCCCTTACTTCTAGATTCTTATTTCCATAAGTTAATGTGAACCAATCCCTAAGAACTTCATTTGGCTTGCTACTCTCTACTCTTAAAGGAAAGGATTCTATCCTTTCCTAATCCCTACAATTATTTAGCTACCTATCATAATTTGTTTCATTGGACATCCAGGACATGAGGGCTCTTAAGTGTATATCCCCTATGTAAAGCAAGGGATTCCATTGAGTCTCTAAAGGGATAACAAAATTATGAACATATAATTCACAAAGTAAATTTTTCTACCAAGGTGACAGAGTTTGATATAGTCCATAAAATTCTTGTGTTGATTTGAACTTTGCATTAATATTCTAAAGAGTTAAGATTAATTGAAACAAAAGAAATTTTTTTTTCAAACAGAGACAATAAAATCTTGGTGGTGGTCTACATGCAAGGGCCTAATTAGCTAACTTGAGGGCATGGTCCATTCATTTCTTTTGGCTTGCTAACTATTCCTTTAAATCTGCAATTTCTTCACCTTGAGATGCTATAATCTTATTCATCTTTTTCTTTTCTTCTTTCCACAAGGCCTCAACAAATAGATGTTTTCCATACAACTAAAAAAGGAATTTCTACAGTGTGATAGAACAAATTTCTTCTTCATGATCTCTTTTCCTCTTTCTCTGTTCCTACCATAAATGTTCTACAAAACTAGTAATCCATGTTGATCTATGGGGAACTAGGGTAGTATTTGGATCAACATATTCAGGAACTATTTCATCCCTATAGCTCGAAGTACTTGGTAGGTCTACTGGGGTATCATCTAGATTTTCTTTGATTTCATCCCTACATTCCTTAGTAGGATTTTCAAGAATGCTTGTAATCTCAGGATGGGGAGGAGAGTGATCAGAAATAATTTCCATAGGGGATTCCCTACTGGATGTTTTAGATAAAGTAGATTTTTTAGAAACTTTCCCTCTCATCCTAGGGCTTCTCCTTACGAGGGTTTCTTCTTGCATCACAACCTTTTCCCTACTTTTCTCTTTAGGTGTCTCTACTGTATGAGTAGTTACTGCAGGACTTTTCTTTGTTCTTTTTTGTCTTACAATTGTAGGGTTTGGCTCTTCCTTTTCCTGAATGGAGATTTCTTCCTGCAATTTTCATTTCCTCTTTTCTCTGCTAGAAGTAGATTTCGGGGTTTCTTGCACAGGTGAAGGTGCATTTTCTTGAATAAAGATAGTTTCTTGCACATTTTCTTGGGTCTTTTTGGCTTTAGCCTCTTGGGTATTTTGTTTAGTAGGCTCACTAGTGGAAGCTATATTTTCCTCATTAGGTTGTTCACTAGGGGTAGCTTGGGGTTGTAGAGTTTTGGCTTGTAAAAATTCATCCCATGTCATGGGAGATACATCCCTAAGTGACCTCTCTATCAATAACTTGATTAAGCCATGATGAGTAAAAAAAATATCTTTTCCCTTCTGAGTCTCTTCTGCACTAATACAAAGCATATTATACAAAAAATTTGGAATGTTTACTGCAAGATTATGCCTTACACAACTAAGTAATTTGAAATGATGTGCATTAAAGTATGAGAATCTACCTTTGCATGCAAAATACCTGATAATATGCATGGATAATTCATTGTATCGTGGCTATAGTGAAATTCTCTTGCAACCTTGCTTTGTAATGTCCATTTGAGGATTAGGCAGTCTAGTTGTAAGGAAACTTGGCAATAAAGAATATAACCATTTCCACATAACCCATAATAGATCTAAAATAAACACAGAATTAAGATCCACATGCAAGAGAATAGAAAACATACCCACAAAATTGTGACACAAGATATACCCTGGGAAACCCTCATTGAGGGAAAAACCCAGCCTCCAAATGCATCCATCACCATGTATTATTCAACAAAAAATACCATTTCCATACAACCATGGAAGCCTTCGTGGCCATAGCCACAATCGAGAAAACTATGTGAACAAGCATGAATCCACACATCCCATGCCATGCTTCCAACCTTCACAAATGCTCCTTTAGCTAACCTATCAAGCCTTGTGCCACTCGAATCTTGCCTTTTGTCTTCTTCTTGTCTCTCACTCTACAACAACTACCCTTGTGGCTACTTATATAGTAGCAAGTCCCACAAAACCACCAAGTGGTATTACATAAACCATGTGCTACCTAACCAACTGACCCCACATTTAATATTGGGCATTTAATTCTTTTCCCCAATATTAAATAATTACATGAAATATTATCACAATGTTACAATACAACTCATCAAGAATATTCCATGGGAATCTTTACATGTTGCATGTCCATCTAGGTACAACATTACATAATAAAATAAAATAATAAAATAACAATATTATGCAATGTGTGCAACACCCATTATCTCAAAAATCTCCCACTTGTTGTATAGATTGCATAGGGTCAATCCTTAGCCACATAAATGAACAAGGGAACAATCCCTCCCAACACATCCACCATCATGGATCAAAATACACCAAGTGCTCCATCTTGGTACCTGCAACAAAATCAAAGTATCCAACATCTCGAACATGAATGATCTCACCTCCTATTATGCCACTCCCACTAGACATACATAGAAGCCATCCAAAGAGAAAGCCACCCAACCTGTCACATTAGAAGATCATAAAATCCTATACCAACTAAAATTCCAAGCACAAATAACCTGATCCAAAGGTAATCACATGTATTCGTAGTTGTCAAAATATCCATAGCTGAAATAGCACCCACAACAAAGTGCCAAACCCATCCAACTATCCATACCTCAAAGGTATAACAAGTGAATCTCATATCACTGACATATCCAATCTATAACTTGCAATCACAAGCCTCAAGAGCAATACCTGCCACATATATACCAAGAAGCTCCCACTACAAAAAGATAATGCCAAATCTATAACCAATCCACTCACAACATCTCAAAGAAGTGAATCCATGTAGTATCAAGGACATCCACAATACATAAACTAATATCCTACAAGAACAACTCTCAGAACAAGTCTCCAATGCTCTCCCAAGTTCTCCATAACCAATAGAGGAAAGAGAAAGAAATAACCATGTCATCTCTCACATGACATACATGAGCACAAACCAGTGATCACAATCTCTAACCAATCTCAAATCCAATGTAGGCAAAATTGAACATCCAGGAAGATAACCAAGACCAGAGAAACCATGCAAATCATAACATATATCATGTCCTTCTACACACACCTCTAGATGTAAACTATGCAAGTATGATCTCCTCCATTAAACCCCAACAATAAGCCTCAACAACACCCAAACCATACCATATAACTAATCATGGATGTAAGCCTCTCACAAGAAGATCAAACTTAATAAAACCATTTCTAAACCAAGGAATAACCATTCCTAATCCAAGGAAAATGCTCAATATAAAACCATCTCCCAAACTCAACCAACATAACAACATATGCACATGGAGATAACCAATGCTAAACCATCTCTCAAATGAACCCTCCAGAACTAACTCATGTACCATAGCTCAAGATCCATATCTATGAAAGACAAGCATAAATATAATGCAACTGAGAGAAACAATGGGCTATACCTCTCAAGTAGCAAACCGCCGAGTAGACCAAGATTGGGGAATGAGAATGCTCATCAAGATACCCAAGTCTCCAACCAAGACTCATCTAAGAACAATCTCCTCTCAAGTCCATATCAGGTGACTGCCCCTCAGACTTCCTGTTGAAACCATCAACCGTCCCAACAAATACTTCTCTAATCTAAGAGAAATCTGCATCACCACCGTCTCTAAGTATCCATGAGCACCTATAACCAATCAATCCATGCCAACTCCAAATGAAACATAGAAATATCATGAAGTATCCAGCTTATGATCAGTGTACTCAATACCAAGAAACTAAATGAAGATCAATGTCAAAGTTCCAATCATGGCTTCAGGAACATAAACATGACAACATGATCTTACCATCTCAACTAAAGAGATAACATGCTCCATATGAATATACCATAACATGTCACAACTCTAAATGCATATCAAGAGTATACCATGACATAATAATGAAACCATCCTCATACCAAGGATAACATGCCAAATAAAAGCATAAACCACACCTTTGCCAAGAACCCTATGAGTCCTCAAGATGCAACCATCTCCACACACCATGAAGAAAACCATCTCCACATACCAGGAAGAACCATCTCCACACACCATGAAGATAACCAAGAACTCCATGAGTCCTCAAGATCTAACCATCTTCAAACATCATGAAGATAACAAGTGCACCATGCAAATGTCAAAGACGCTTCTGCAACAACAAGATCTAATACAAACCTCCAACATCTGCAAACACTCAATAAATATATCAATGCCAACAACTCCCACTCAACCGTGGTACCAAGTCACCTATGGCATCATAAAATCCATCTCCTATATGAAGATCCAAATCAAACCAGGAACTAATCCTACACTGTCACCCCATCACTGTCACAAGCTCCCACTAAACTGTGTATCTAAGCTATCCATGACATATGATGAAAAAAACCATCCTCTAACCATGAGAATCAACCAAGGCATCAAACCATCAAAGAACTCAAAGTGCACATCATGAGCTCCTCAAAAGAAATCAAATAACCATGATCCTCAACCAAGAAGATATACCACCATAACCAAATCAGAAATCCAAGCTAATGAACATCAAGGATGTACCTGTATATCCAATCATGTCATGCCAAAATTCATGACACCATGATCACATCCATGAACCAAGCATCTGGCTCTCAATGTGTCCAACCTGTCAGCATAGTCAACCACAATCCTCTACCATGACTGTACCTGGTAACAACATCTCATCCCTTCTACATGAAGAAAATAGTAAATCATGTGACTTAGGGCATAGACAACCCAAATCCAAGCCACCAATCTGAATATGCATCAATAATGAAAGATCAATGGGCAAAGACAACCCATAACCAAGCTATAAATGCAACCTATAAGTATAGACCGCTTACAACACTGCACAACTTGTAGATCCAACAAGTCATCATACATATCCAAATCTAAACATTGATAACCATATCATCATGAGACCAATCTGAAATATGAATTGAGTATACAAAGACATCAAATCTTAAATCTCCAATGCCATAAACTCACAATGTTACCATAGTCAAAATATACCTATAAACTATTTAGATCAATATATCAACAAATAAATCATGCCAAACCTACACCAAATCTGAACCAATGAGTAGAGCTCTCCAAGAGCTTTCTGTTGACTACTTGAAGTCCAAAATCCGACTTCGTATGCCCAAGTTATGCCCCAATTCATGCTCAAAATAAACAACATCTGACTTTAGGGCTCTTAAAACTTGACAAAATTTCAAAATCATAGAACCAAACCTACACCATGTTGTAGTTCTCTAAATTAGCTTTCCAACGCCTATAAGAACTCTGAAATCTAATATTCTGAGAGAAAGTTATGATCATTTTACTAAGACAATCTTTTTACCATTTCCAGTACGATTTTTCATTTTTAATTTTTTCAGTGACGAAAATTTTGACGGGATTAAATTTGACGGCCATCATGGGCTAAAACCAAAAAACTCTTTCATTTCCTCTTAACATGGCTAAACTAGGGCATACTATATATCAAATTTTATGGAAATGTCGACCCGGATCCAATGGTGAGGTTTGTTTTTACCCAAGAGGTCATTTCTGCAAGCTACCCCCCAAAACCCTCATTTAAATGAAACATCCGAAAAAATTCTTTTCTCCAACAATTTCACATGCCCAAAATATTTTAACATCCCATCATAATAGCAAATCCAAAACCCTCAGATCTGCAATAAATCATTCATATATCTTGCCCTTTTCTTTTATCCTCTCATGCATTCCCATGGATTCAATCTAGGGTTACAATAATGAAACTAAGCTCTGATACCACTTGTAAGGAAACTTGGCAATAAAGAATATAACCATTTCACATAACCCATAATAGATCTAAAATAAACACAGAATTAAAATCCACATGCAAGAGAATAGACAACACACCCACAAAATTGTGACACAAGATATACCCTGGGAAACCCTCATTGAGGGAAAAACCCAGCCTCCAAAAGCATCCATCACCATGTATTATTCAGCAAAAATACCATTGCCATACAACCATAGAAGCCTTCATGTCCATAGCCACAACCAAGCAAACTATGTGAACAAGCATGAATCCACAAATCCCATGCCATGCTTCCAACTTTCACAAATGCTCCTTTAGCTAACCTGTCAAGCCTTGTCCCACTTGACTCTTGCCTTTTGTCTTCTTCTTGTCTCTCACTCTACAAAAACTACCCTTGTGGCTGCTTATATAGTAGCAAGTCCCACAAAACCACCAAGTGGTATTACATAAACCATGTGCTAAAACCATGTGCTACCTAACCCACTGACCCCACATTTAATATTGGGCATTTAATTCCTTTCCCCAATATTAAATAATTACATGAAATATTATCACAATGTTACAATACAACTCCTCAAGAATATTCTATGGGAATCTTTACATGTTGCACGTCCATCTAGGTACAACATTACATAATAAAATAAAATAATAAAATAATAATATTATGCAATGTGTGCAACACCCATTATCTCAACACTAGTAAATTAAGCTCTTGCTAACCTTGCATCATGTGTGCTAGGGTAATGTTCTCCAATTGCAAGAAACCCAGTCACTTTAGCAATGCATTCCTCTGTTGCAATCATTATTAAACCCCAAATGGAAGCTTCACCCTCATTGAATGTCCTTGTAAATTTTGCAACCACCTCTTCATCATATGTAGTCAAACTCAAGAAATACCCTAGCCATATGCATGCATTAAACTTTCTTATGGCTTCTACATCTGAGAGTAACATAGTGTGTTCCACTAGTTCTCTCCTATGCAATTGTCCACACATTCTCTTAACACTTCCTCTATTTACTCTATTTTCCCCCTTTTGAATTCAAGTTGCTTTGTTATTTTATAGACTCAGCTCACAATTCTTTGTTTTAATAGGCAATTAATGTAATAACAAATTGTTATGCACAATAATATGGCTTTTAATGAAGGTAAATCATGAATATGTGTGAGAATCATCCAAAATGGGGTTTAGATCACATAAAATTTAAACACAAGTCACATCACAACTTGACATAGAAAATCATTCAAAAAATAGGGAGTATGACACCTCACTTGTGTACTTATGGAAATTAATTTTCATTAATGAAGGGAATGCAAAGATTTGGAAAAATCTTTATGGATAAATAGAAATGCCATTGGATATTAGTGACCTTCCCTAACCCCTCATAAAGTTGGACAAGTTTCCACACTTGTAATACCTAGTACGAGTAAGGGACTGGCATAAAGCTGCCATCATATAAATTATGTAGTATTAAATATAATTAACAAAATTTGCCGACTATAAGTGAAGAATAATTTGAAAATGTTATACCTATCAATCTGATTATCGTACATACCAAAAAAAAAGGTGGTGGAAGTGATATCATCATTGGCAGTGTTTGTCAGCATCTCGCAAGATTTATTGAAAATATGAGAAATTGATGATGTGGAAAAGGGATGGATGAAAGATAAAGAAATGAGATGAGGTGGATGGGTGGAAGGTAAAGAGATGAGATGGAAGGAAAAAGTGAATAGAAAAGTGAAGTTTATGTGAGCATAAAATCTTTATTATCAGCATGCACAAAGAAACTAATGTTGAAAATTGACAGTCAAAAGGTTGCCACCTTTGGCTGCAGGAAGAGTTACTTGATTTGTATTTGAATCCAGCTACTGAAATTGCTATAGGAAGTTCGCTTTTGTTTGGGGATGTTTGTATAATTTCAATCTATGACCATTGAATAACAATTTTAAAGGTACCAAATCAATGGTAGTTAGTTGAACAACTCAATTATCAAAGACATGACTAATTTCATATGGTTCTAGCCATCTTGTTTGTAGCTTTCCTGGCATATCTTTAAATCTGGAATCATATAGTAGTACCTAGTCACCAACTTGAAATTTTTTACTAATAATATGAGAATTATGCCATTTTTTCCTTTATTTCTATATTAGTTTAGTATGTTCCAAAGTAGCTTTGTGCATTTTATCCAGAGAGTTGAGATGTATAAGACATTCTCTTTGTGCTACATGAGGTTCGATATCCAATGCCAATGCTATCCTTAAAGTTTTATGTTCAAATTCATTTGGAAGCATTGCTACATTAACATATAAGAGCTCAAATGGTGTGAATCCTATAGTAGTCTTCTAGGTTATTCTATAAGCCCAAATAGCTTCTTGTAATCTGCTGGTCCAATCGCTACAGTGCAAATGGATTATTTTTGTTAGGATGGTCTCCAGCTCATAGTTTGTGACCTCTACTTGTCCATTAGCTTGAGGGTGATAGGGACTGGATTTCCAGTGCCTAATGTTATACTATTTCATCAAATCTAAGATCAGATTAGAGGTGAATTGTGCACCTTGGTCATGACTAGCTCTTTGGGTACACCATAGCGAGTAAAAATCTCTTCATACAGAAATTTAGCAAATTTTTCATCACAAGCATGCTTCATTGCCTTAACTTCAACCCATTTTGTTAGGTAATCAGTGCACACAAGAATATAGGATTTCCCATTAGATGGAGGATCAATTAGACCAATGAAGTCCATTCCCCATTTGTCAAATGGTGTTAATGCCATCTAAGGATTAAGAGGCATTTCATCTATTCTTGTTGGCCAGCCCATCCTTTGACACTTGTAACACTTCCTTGTATAGTTGACAACATCCTTGTGAAGTGTAGGCCATTAATAACTAGTTGTTAAGATTTTGAAAGCTGTTATTTTTGCTACAAAGTGTCCTCTACATGGTTCATTATGACATGCATATAGAATATCATATGTCTCATCTTCTCTCACAGATCTTCTCATAACTTGATCAGGTCTAGTTTAGAACAAGAGATTATCTATCCAAGAGAAACATAAACTTTTCTCTACAAGAAGCTTCTTTTCCTTGTAAGAAAAATGTTCTGGTATTTTATTAGCTACAATATAGTTAGCAATGTCTACATACCATGGAGTGTGAACAAAAATATGAAATAAATGATCATTTGGAAATGCATAATCTACAAAAGTGGTGTTAGTATCATTATGATGTATTCTTGATAAATAATCAGCTACAACATTTGCTTTTCTAGGCTTATCAACAATAGTTATATTAAATTCTTGCAATAATAGTAACCATCTTGCTAACCTACCTATTATAGTAGGTTTGTTCATGAGATATTTAATTACTACATGATTAGTATGAACAAATATGGAATAGCTAGTTATGTAATGCCAAAATCTGTTGAGGGCATAAACTACTACTAGCAATTCTTTTTCAGTCACAGTGTATTTTAGTGCTGGTCCATGAAGACTCTTACTGATATAATAGATTGCATTTTCAAGATTTTAAGATTGCTATACCAAGATTTCACCTATGGCATAATCAAAGGCATCTATATATATGTGAAAAGGTAAATTCCAATCAAGGCCTTGTAAGACTATGGCTGTAGTTAGAAGTTTCTTAAGCTGGAGAAAGGCTTCATCACATTCAGATGTCCAACTAAATTCAACTTCTTTTGTGAGTAACTTATACAAGGGACTAGCTATTTTGCTGAAATATTTTATGAAATTTCTATAATATCCAGCATGACCTAGAAATGATCTTACATCTTTTGATTTTGTAGGTATGGGTAATGTTTGAATTACCTCTATCTTAGCTGGATCCACTTGTGTGCTTGTAGCTGATATGAAAGGACCAAGTACCACTCCTTCCTACATTAGCATGAAACACTTTTCACTCTTAAGTGCCAAATTATGTTCTTCACATATTAACAAAACCTTTTCAAGATTCACAATTTCTTCCTCCAAAGTGACTCCAAATGTTGTGAAGTCATCCATGTAGATTTCCATACAATCACGTGATATATAAGAAAAGATGCTAATAACAACTTGTTGGAACTTTACATGAGCATTACATATACCAAATGGTAAAATAGAGTATGCAAAAGTACCCCATGGACATGTAAAAGTGGTTTTGTCTTGATCTTTAGGAGCAATACTAATTTGGTTATAATTACTATACCCATCTAGAAAAGAGAAATACTTCTTTCCAACTAGAGTGTCTAGAACTTGGTCTATGAATGGTAAAGGAAAGTGATCCTTTTTGGTAGTTTTGTTCAACTCTTTGTAATCTACACAAATTCTCCATTTTCATCCTTTTTTAGGCACTCTAACTAGGGGTGACACCCATCTACTATCAAATATAGGATAAATAAAACCAACATCAAGCAATTTTTGCAATTCAGTTTAACTATTTCTCTAAGGCTTAGGTTTATCCTTCTTTGGAGTTGATAGAGTGGTAGAAAACCTTCATTAATGTATATCCTATTAGTGCATAGTGTAGGACTCAACCCTTTCAAATTACTATAGTCCCATGCAAAGGCCTTTTCATGCTTTGAAGCAATTCTTTTAACTATTCCATCTGTGTGGGTGTTAATTTGGGATTAACATGGAGATTATGACCTTTAGTCAGTTCAATAGTAGTGGTTTACTCCATCATAGAAGCTTTAGAGATTATACTTGCTTCTAATTTACAAGGTAAAAGTGGATAAAGAAGTTTATGTTCTTTGAGCAAAGTAAAATTCTTATCACATTCCTCATATGTGATTAATTCCAACACATAACTTTCAAATACATTTTTTTCTACCACACAACTGTTAGTGAGGATACTTTGATGTTTTGAATCTTCCTCTTGCAATTTTATAAAAGACTATCTATGTAACATTATGAGTTGTACTATAGAATTTAACTCTTCTTCTTCATCCCCTAAATCTAGCCAAACAAATGTGCTTAAATCTAGTAATGGTTGGGTTGGAGGATATAAATCAAATTTCTTTGTTGCTTGGCCATTTGATATGGTCATATTCCCTGATCTACAACTTATATTTACATCAGTTGTGGCTAACCATGGTCTACCTGGGATGAAAAGGTAATCAAATAGATTAACTTTGGGGGATAAAATCATGAAGTCTGTAGGATATTCTAGAGAATCTAAAGTTACAACTATGTTTTCTATTATCCTATCAGGGGTAACAATAGAACTATCTGCAAGTTGCAAAAAAATTTATGTAGCCCTTAGTCCTTCTATTTGCAACTTCTTTATAGTTTCCTTGTTCATAACATTTATAGCAGCTCCAAGATTTATTAAAGCATTTTTAACACTAACCATTTATACTAACATTCACTACTGGACTTCTTGGATCAAAATATTTTGGTGTGATCAATTTTCCTAGAATGATGTTAGCCAATTGTCCCACACCATGGATTGTGGTGGGGTCCTTTTTCTTCCTTCTAGGTTTCTTTAAATAGGCTTCCCTAATAGCTTTTCCATAAATTGGAACATCCTTAATAGCTTGAAACAGGGGTATTTGGACATGTATATTTTTTAGCTGATCAACAATATTAAAAGGCTGTTCACCTATTTGTTCAGGTTTCTTTTGTATCAACTTTTCTAGAAAATGAGGTTCCACTACTGGTTGAACTTGGGTTGACATAGTAACATTGGTTGAGTCAATAGTTTCAACAATTGAGAGTTTTGATGCTATAGTAGAGTCTGTTATTTCAATTATAAGAGGCAATTTAGGCGCTGGTAAAGTTGTACTAGATCTTAGATGTATATCAACAATATTTAGGGTGTAAGCAGGATACTACTAAGCATCAACACTATACATGGGCTACTATGGTTGTTGGCTATTTGGGTTTGATTAATGCCATTTGATTTCCACAATCCATTAGTAATATCATGAGAATTTTTGGAGTTTGATTGTGTCGTAATTTTTAAGCATCAATGTTTCGGATCACACACAGTGATCCATCATCACTTTACATTTTTTCTCTATTCTCTTGCACTCCTCATCTTGATGATGGATCATTGTGTGTGATCCGAAACGTTGATGCTTAAAAATTACGACACAATCAAACTCCAAAAATTCTCATGATATTTGGGTTTGGTTGAGGTTGTGAATGTAACTCTATTTACTTTTGAGGTCTAGGATTTGCAGGTGGTGGCATTAGAGTAGGTTGCTAAATTGGAGGTGGCAATTGTGGAGCAATAGTATTTTTTGGTTAGGCCATTGCTGAGATCCCCTCCATTGGTTTGTAGACTGCCAATTCCCTTGGGGTGGTTGCCATTGGTTCTATTGGTTTTGCCAGTAGTTCTATTGGTTCTACCATTGGTTACTCTATTGGCTTAGCCAAGGTGGTTGGGAATTTTGAGACCATTGGGATTGTTGTGGGTTGTTTTGCCTAGCATTGTTCCAATTGGGTTGATTTTGTGGAGGACCTTGGGGATTACAATTTTGTCATTGATTACCATATGAATTTGAATCTTGCAAGGGGTCCTGAGGCATACCTTGACATTAGGCCCATGGTCAACATTGAGAAACAAAGAATACTTTCTCATAATCTCCATCTATCTTGACGTACTCAGTTAGAAGATGTTGCTTCTCCATGCTTGTGACCATTTTACATTGGCAATCCTTCTTTTGCTTTTGACAATGAGAGAAGTATTCAACTAGTTGTAACTTAGCTTCTACTTGCTTCTTCTTTGCAGTCATTGTGTTCAAATGTGTAACAACATCATTGATGATGTCTTGTTTTAAATCTGACAATAGGTTAGATATCTTGAGCTTTGAAATGCCTTGACTAATTCCTTTAGTGACTGTGGAATGAGGTCCTCAGCCTTTCTTCATGGTTGACCTTGAATAGTTCTGATAGATCTTCTTGAGGTCATCTTAGGAAGCTTGATATACCTCACCACTAGCCATCAAGTCTAGTGCTTCTAAACAATCATCATTCACACCTCTTAGAAAGACTAGCTTTTGTGAATCTTTAGACAATGTGTGCTAAGGGTTCTTCTACAGTGTATATAAGAAATGTGAAACATAGTCTTCCAATGTTTCTTCCTCCTTTTATGATATCCTGAAGATATCATCCCCTTTTGAATCAGATGCTTTGTAATATTCTTTATACTTATTCAAAAATAGAGCTTGCATTTCATCCCAACTTCCTACTGCATTGGCTCCTAAGCCCATGAACCATCATAGAGCTGATTCTTTCAATGTTGCTAGAAACAATTTAAGCTTATGGGCATCAGTGTTTTACTCAAAACTATGACAAAGTATATTGAATTCAAACAAGAAAGTATTAGGGTCTTCAATTGCAAGGCCATAGAACTTTGGAAGAGTAGTGAAAAGTATGTTCATAAGATTAGCATTGGTTACAAGACTTGGAAGAGGAAATGGAAAAGTAGGTTGTGCCATGACTAGAGGTATTAGATTATGAGGTTGCTGCTAAAAATGGACATTGGGTACTGGATGATTAACAACTAGTGGATTTAGAGTAGGGTTAATAAGAAAACTGGCCAACATTTCAGTGAAAATTTGAAGATTGCTTGTATCTATTGGTTTAACTCTTGATGATGATGCTATGGGAAAAACAAGGCTAGCATCTTCAAAAGGTAACTCAACTTCTTCTTCTTCAATTTCTTGGTTCAAATTAATAGAATCCTATGAAAGAAATCTATTATATTCATCTCATCATCTTCCTCTTCAATGCATGCAATTCAACTTTTCACACTGGTGAAAGAAACTTCAAACTGAAGATTTCTAAATAAACTTATCTAAGAACTATGACTCAAAAATTCTCCTAGCTTGACACCATCCCCGAAAATGGCACCAAAAATGGTCTTCCTCACAATAGGTGTATCATAGTCATGCTCTAGGCCATGATTAGGAATAATATATTCAAACTAAGGACTATTTTTTCGACTATGGGGTGCATTTAATCTTGTCAACCCAGGGATGTATACTTGAAATGGTCGGCACAGTATGTACACTAGGTCTCTTAGTGAGTCACTAAGCTTATGCTATAGGAAAGTAAAATTCAAGGAAAAGAACTTACACTATTGCTACAGGAAACTAACATGCTTAACTCTATGAATACTGGAAATACAATGAAAGGATAAAAAATATTCCAACTCAGTTCATCAATTATAATTGTTCTCACATATGCCATAGGAACATTCACAAAGTATGATGCTATAGGAAGGAACCTATAACTTCTACTTACAACACTATGAATGCTTGGATATAAATCTATTCTATCCTAATCTAATCCACCTTCCAAGTGGGCCCCCTTGGTTGGCTTCACTAAACTACTAATGCAAGATAGAAGCCAAAAACTATTTCATTAGATTTTAGAAATTCATTACATAACACGAAACTATAAAAACACAATAGTAAAAGTTAATAGTTTGTTCTCATAAACTCTTTCTTCTAAATGGCTAAATTAACACACTTGGGTTGATTCCAATATATAGGAGATCAACACTTATTCCATAATAGAAAAGTAAATGACCTAGCTTTAAATTTGTAGGAGAGAAATAAGAAAATAAAAACTCAAGGCGAGAAGAAGGAATAATGGCTTAAGGTGGGAATAATAAAGTCTGAACATCTGCTTGCCATAGAATAAATGCAAAGAAGGCAATAAGTCTTCATAGTTCCTCCTTACTTTCTTCCGTGTCTTTTGGAATGTTTACAACTTTCCTCCACCATGGCTACTCCTTAACATTCTCTTCTCCTTGAATGTTGTTGGCACTCAAGTTTTGAATTCCTCCAATCATATTTTAGTCTTCATTAAAATGTTAATTACAACACAAATACATGTTTGCAAATAAACATTTATCAAATTAAGTTCAAATATAAGAACACACATTTTGATAACTATATGAAATACTACATAATATATATAATACTAGCAAAAGATGGCATAATTTCTATCCATAGGTTTATCATAGGTTCGGTAAACATAGCTCCGCAAATTTTTTGACATAGATAAAATAGAGTATCAAAAAAGTATCTTAAAACTATCATGAAATAAAGGCAATATTTGGTATCATCACTTCTCACATTTCCTCACATGTTTATGATAGTCATTAAATAGAGTTCTCAAATAATAACCATCTCTTATTATCTTTATGGCTCTTGTTCTAGTTGATAAGTGACCACCATCAAGGCCATCATGAAACTCTTTAATCATTCTATCCATTTGATCAAGGTTAATGCATCTTAATAGGACTCCATTGAGATCTCTCCTAAAAATAATATCATCCACTAGGACAAAAGGAATAGACTACAATCTGAATTGTCTTCCTTTAGCTCTATCTATTCCTTGTGGATATCCTCCTCCCAATAATAAGGTTGTCATATTATATATCCAACTATTTAGATTTTCATCCTTTGTTGGTTGTTCGTCCTCTAATACTAGTGAAACCTCTTTAGTCATTTCCTAGGATGAAGTAATTTGCTCGCATAATCCTTTGCTTTTCACAAGCTTTGTGATTTTGATGTCAACAACATACTCCATGATCTTGGTGATCCATCCACCTCTTTTCTCACTGATATCTTTTTTCAAGAGGAACTCCTTCGCACTTTCATGTGGAACAAGGAGTTGGACCTTGTTATGTGATAGTAGATGTCTAAATTTCTTTAAAGCTCTTATGACAACAAGAACTTATTTTTCCACATAATTGTATTTGTCCTCATAATTATTTAGCCTTTCACTAAAAAAGGCCATAGTTTTCTCTTCATATACATCATTCAACTATCTCAAGACAACTAATATGCTTGACTTACCCCTAAGTTATAGAGAATGAAATATTTATCAAAATTGGGATTGATAAGGGTAGGAGCTGATTCTATTGCCACTTTGATTTCTTCAAAATTGTCTCTTTCTTCCTTCATCCAAGAGAAAATCACATTCTTCTTTAGCATGGGTATAAAGGGTTTAACCATGGTAGAAAGGTTAGGAATGAACCACCTTACAAAGTTGATTCTACCAAGGAAACTTTGCAGCCCCTTTTTATGACTAGGAAATGAAAGAGAAAGGATTTCTTTTATTCTTTGTAGATCAATGGTTAAGCCATACCTAGAGACAATATGTCCTAGCATCCTTCCTTGATTGGTGGAAAAAACACACTTTCTTGGATTTAAGGACACATCATATTCTCTACACTTGATGAACACCTGGCTCAGATGACCAAAGAGGTTTGCCACATTCTTTGAGTAGGCTGTTATGTCATCAAGGTAGACCAGCAAAAATTTCTCAAGTATTCTCTTGAAAGCTATCTCCATTTATTTTTGGAAGGTAGCACTTGCATTGATTAATCTTAAAGGAATTTTTCTATAGGCATAAGTGCCTCATCTAGTAGTGAAGGTTATCTTGTATCTGTCAGACTCCTAGAATAACACCTGGTTATAACCCAAAAACTAATCTAGGAAGGAAGTTCTTTTAGAGCCACTGACCTTGGATAAGATTCGTTCCATGGAAGGGAGATGATGGTGATCTTTGAGAGAGGCCCTATTTAGGTCTCAAAAATCTACACATAATATGATTTCTTCGCTCTTCTTTCTAATAGGAACAAGGTTGGCTATCCAAGAGGAATGCTTAATAGGAAAAATAATATTACCCTCTATCATCTTGGATGTCTCCTTTCTAATCATAGGTTCAATCTTAGGATTGATTGGTCTTTTCTTTTTCCTAACATGCTTTGCATTACTATTTAAATATATGGCATGTTAAAACAAACTTGGGTCAAAACCCTTTAAATCATCATATGTCCATGAAAACACATCATTGAATTCTTGACATAAATGAACAAAATTTTCTTTTTTAGCTTTAGAGAATATATTTTCCAAATTGAAAACCCTTCCATCAACAATAGCAACTAGTATGTGAACATTGTTAATTGTAGCTAGGTTTAGAACCTTGCTCCTTGCTTGATCATTAGGATTGAAAGTACCTTCTAAAATGATTAGACCATTAGGAAACTTGTTGGAGTTGAGGTTCATGATCTAATCACCATATTGGCTATGTAGCTTGGAATGATTGCTATCAGAGAAATGTGCTTCACTTTGTAGAAAGTTGACCCTTTAACATTAGAGTCAAACACCTGCCAATTGGCATGGTTATCTAGAACTTCAAGTCTTACAATCAGTCTGATGTGTTGCTCTCTTTTGTTCTCAATATGCTCTAGTACATCACAATGAGAACCAATTGCTACAACTCTATCAACATGTTTATTATCTTTTCTAGGGAAACTTTGGATATTGAATGCTTGGAAGCTCTCAAGAAAATCCCAAACTCTATGCTTGTATGATTTGAGAAGATTAGTCTTTGTGATGTTCTAGCTCCTTACTTGGTTAACTAGTAGTTCATTGTCTCCAAAGTCCTTTAAATATTTTATCCCCCTCTTTTGTACAAGTCAGAGGCCTTGAATCAATGCTTCATATTTTTCTATGTTGTTAGTACAACTGATTTGAAGCTTATAAGAGAAGTAAAATTTCTCCAAACTAGGGGAGAAAAGCATCGGAATAGTTCCTAGGTCATTCTTGATTCTCAATTCATCAAAGAACATTCTGCATTATCCATCAATGTCCTCTTCTATTTTTATGAGATTAGGAATAGGAGCACCTTTCTCTAATATGCAATATGTACCAAGGCCTATCTCTTCATCTTCTTGTGCTGGATCAAATTGAAAAGTAGTGGCCCATTCATCTAAAAGATAATTAGGCACCTCTATTAGGGAAGTGATAGGTTCATGTGTCATTCCCTTATCATCTATCCCATGGATTTAACAATTCATGTTTATAGGGCTACGCATGTATGTCTCTATGTGATTAAGGGCAAGAGGTTCTACCCTTATGGAAACCTTTATCCCATATCTTGTCCTAAAGAACATATAGGATCAATTTGATGCAATATAACCACCTATCTATACACTAAAGCCTCTAGAAAGACAAATGAAAAAATATGGATCAACCCCATCTATTGATATGTCTTGAGTGATAGTGCAACTAGGGCATGCATACAATGCCACTTCCACATTTTTCAAGATTCCTACCATTGTAATAGAGCTACCATCTAACTAAAGTACCTCTCTAAATATTGGTTCATATTTAATACCAAGGATTTCAACTACACATTTAGGCACCACAACATTTCTAGCTCTGGAATCTATCATACAATTATGAACTATATTATCCCCTATAATCAAAGAGACATAAAAAGGAGGATACTTTTTTTTTTCTTACTTGTGTCTCCTTCTTTTTTTGGATGCACCAAAATTGTTGCATCATCTAAGGTGGCTGACTAATTCAATACCTTTATACTCTTTAACTCTTGTTAAAGTAGCTCCACCTATGGTGGCATAGTGAGAACATCCCACAAAGGAATATTAACATTAGTCCTTTTCATATGATCTATTATGTTGAGAGAAGTGCCAACTGCTTTGATTAGAGCCTTGGGGGATATAGGAAATGATGACTAAATTTGAGTAGCCTGAGGTTTAGTAGACCTCTTGTTGCTTATGTTTTTCTTTTTTTGGGGAGAAAAATTTGATTGTGCATTTATAATTGGAGTATGAGGGGAAACACCTAAATTTGAGGCTTGGTTTGATAGAGGAGGTGTAGCATTCTCAATGGCTCTTCTATTTCTTCTAGTATTATGAGCTATAGCATCATAGTTATCATGGTTAGCATGAAAATGTTCCTCTGGCTAATGGTTTATGAAAGAAAAATCACCCTACTATTATAGGTGAGAACCATCAATAGGTTGACTAGCACTATATTATTGTCCAGTAGCTTGATCCTGTGTGACTAATATCTAAGATGGTTATGCCTTATGGAATAGGCAATATTCATATAAATAATTACAAGGACAATGTTTTTTTTTCTTGAGCAAGATTGTTTTGAGCAAGTAATGTCCTTATTGGATTTGTTCTTGTATTTGTAGCAGAGGCATTAGCCATAGGTCTACTTTGGTTGTATGGAACATAACCTTGACCCTGGTTTGCTGGCCTATTATATGTGGGGTTTTGATAATGAGGTTGAAGGGGCCTATTAGCATGAGCTTGTTGCCTTTATAAGGTCACCACCTTGTTTGTCATCTTTTGCACCACTGAGAAGTTGTCTTCTAGCTTCTTTTCTAGATTAGAACCCTAATCTTGTAGCTTATTTTCTAGATTTGAACCCTGATCTTGAAACTTCTGGGCAATATTTTGCATTAGGGCCTACATCACGTTCTTCAACTCTCATAAATTTTTGGAGGATGTAGAGGCAATTGGGGTTATGGCAAGAGGTTGGCTTGTGGATGTGGTAGGAATAGGGGCTACTGTAGGCTGATGAGTAGGCATGTTAGAAATGAAATGCAATGGAGGCCTTGGAGCTAACTTCCCTCCTTGAATCAAGGTATTTTTTGCTATTATAGAAATTTCATATGTAGCTAGTAAGGTATCACCTCCCATGGTTTGTAAAGTAGTAGAAATATCACTATTGAAAGATCTTAGGTAATACAAGAAAGCATTACCAGGGGAACGTTTTACTACAGTAGGTATTCTATCCCATTTCTTATGGAATGTATAATTAAAATTTGTCATATATTCATGGGGTGCTCTCTTGATCATAGTTAGCTGCTCTAAAAGTGATAGGTGATCACTTTTATCTTCAAAATTTTTGCACAATCTTTCACCTAGCTCATCCCAACTATTGATAGAATTATGTGGTAATCCCCTATACCAATGTAAAAAAATTCCCTTTAATGATCAGGTTAAAAGTCTAATAAAAACATCATCCTCTATAATACTATGTATACTATAGATGTTTGAAACTTCCTGAATATGTTCTATTGGGGAAATAGAAGTTTCACCAATAAAATCTGATAGACTTTTAAGAGAAGATACTAGAATATCATATCTTTGGGCTAATATGAGAGGAATCCCTCCATTGAGGGTAGCAAAAACCTAATTCCTAGGGAGGACCATGTGGGATAATGATCTATTTAGATGAAAATATGGTACTCTAGGTTGTGATCTATAAACTAAAGGAGTACAAAGAGATCTAATAGGCATATGTGCTACTTTTAAAATTGTTGGTGTTTGAAAACACTGGAGGGTTTTCAATTATCCCAATGAGAATATGACATATCTAGGGGTAGCTAAATCTTGTCTTCACACATCAATTTAGACACCAGGCCAACTATAAGGCATGACCCTTCTTCTACTTCAAGCTCTATAAAACCTAGGCAAGTGAACCTCAAATCCAATTAATATAGTACCAGTGCAAAACATATCTCTGAATCTAAAAAAGTAGATTATGACCCTTATATCTCCTAATAACTCATGTAATAACATAGGTCTATAGTAGCTAAATGCAAATATATGACATTCATAAGTTGAGTGAGGGCATTCTATTGTAGCTCTTCAACATGAAAGGGGAAAAGCATTTGATTAATGATGTTGATTCAACAAAACCTCAAATATGCAGTAGTAAGACCTAATGATCGTGTAACTGATCAGTACCTTAACCATTAGGCAATTCCTTGAATCAAAAAACATACATATGGATATTTGAGACATATGTGTATCTTTAGATATCTAATCTATCTATTTAATTTGTAAATAAACATCTATGCTCAATCTAAACCTCATTCTTATATGATATCCCCATCAGTAAACTTACAAACTTGTTGATTTCCCTAAAGCATTTACATAACCCTTTGAGTTACATGCAACAATGAAACCACATACAACCTTAAGGGACTAGAATTACAACCTAAGCTCTCTGTCAAAGATCATAAAACATTGAAAATTCACTAAGATAGGAGATGAGAATCAAAATGAAAGTAATGAAATTCTTGCTCATTTGTATTCATTTCCTTGAAAGAATACAACAAAATGCATGAAATTAACTCATAAAGAACCTAATAGATTTGAACTATCTGTATTTATCTTCCTTCTACTATTCATACAAGAGGAATTGTTGAAGAATGAAGGTGGAATCATAGATCTGGATCCAACAAAGTGGTCTCACAGAAAGATTGAAGATTTCCAACCAACAATGGTCTCACAGTGAAAAATTGGAACCCTTACAATGAGAAAGAATGAGAAAGATATAGGAAGAAAGGATTCTTGGATCTGACCAGGAGATGACAAGTGTCCCTTCAAAATTCCTTCCCAATAATCAAAAAAACCTCTCTCTAGTCTTTTTTCTCAACTGCTAGAATCAAATCCCTATATTTACCTCTCAAAGGCATCAAATATCTCAGAAATATGAGATGAAAGGAATGTATCTAATTTTTATGTAAAAATGAACTCAATGTAAAAGGGAAAAATTAGTTAACTGGCCTTCAGAATGTATGATAATCTTTTCTAGCTTATTTTTACCACATTCAGGCTCCAAAAATTCTTCAAATCCACCCTCTAACAAACTCTGATGATCAATGATCAAATTTTCCTATTTTATTGCCAATGCCCCAAAAAAGACAAATTGACCAATAGCCCAAAATAGTGAAGACCTGTACACAAATTGACTTCATATTTGGAAAATTTAGATTCTCCCAATTTTGGTGGTATATTGGAGTGTCTATTTTGAATAAAAAATACTCTAGCTATGATCGTTTGAAGTTTTAGGGTCCCATTCATAGCTTTGCATAGCAAAAGAATGAAATTGAAAAATTTAACATATTCTATAGTTTGAACTATAGAATATTCAATCATTTAAAATCAAAATTTTCAAATTAGTTTGAATGTGCACACAAGGATATTTTTTAACTTAAAACTCTTCTTGCTCTTCTGACCCAATCAAGCAATGCCACTTGTCACACCTGTATTGGCTTCCTAGGCAAGTGCCATGTGTCACATTTTGACTAGCCATCCACATCAGCACCATGTGTCATTACCACCTTAACACTCACTATGTCACCATGTTATCGCGTGAGCAACTTCTCCTTGGAAAGATAGTGATGGCCGCATGATTTGCCACATGGCACGATCTCCTTGCTCTGTCTACAATCTTGCTGAATCATCATCTTACTCGTTGCCACTTGGTGTTACCTAATTCATCATTTGATCTACAGGTGGAACCCATGTTGCTTTTACCTTGTATTTTACTTTCACCTAGTTTCAGAGGTTTTTTGGCAACTAGCTATGTCACTAGCTGAAAAACCTTGCATTTTTTGGCTAGAAAAGTAGCGAGCTACATGATTTTAGACTTTTAGGTGAGTTGTTGCTGACATCATCAATCTTTGTTTGCTTGTCCATTCAAAATTTCATCCCTTGCCTCCAGTTGACCAAGTGGGCCCCTTCACATACATGCCACATCTTGCTTGGCTTTATAAAAGCCACCACTTCTAAGACATTATATGTGTTGTATAAAATTACATTTAAACATTTAAATAGCTCACCACATAGACAATGTGAGATAATGGGTTTACAACCCTTCTCACAATGACTTCCCTTTTTTTTGCTACGTGAGGCCATTCCCTTTTGTTGGTGGCATTCTTCCTTTATTAAACTCTTTGGAGGCTCAGCCTAGCGTGGAACTCTTTTGTTTTAAAATGCCTAGTGGATTATTTCTTACATGTGGCTTGCTCATGCTTCCCTTTATATGAACATGGATCTTATTTTTCTTTGTGTTTGGAAAGGACTTCCATTGATTGCCTCATGCATCTTCCTTCAAAACATGGCATCACTTTTCTTCACTAATGTTGGAGTTCTTTGTTTGACTGTGAATTTTGTTGATTGGCATGGGATTGCTCTATGACTTGCATGGACTAGGACATTGCAACAGCTCCATTTCTATTGCCTATGGATTTTCTTTGAGTGCATGAGTTCTTATCTCACTGGCTACTTGTTTTCTAGAATGGGCCTCTTGAGACGGCATCCATGCCTTTCTTTTAAGCTGGCTTCTACACATCCAACACTCTATTTAATATTAGAGGCTTGTATTGAATGTTGGTCTTTTTTAATTCATGGATCTCAGTGTTTACATGCTACCTATTGGTGGTTTTCTTTTTTTTTCTTTGCATGGAGCATGGCTACAGAGGGAGACCCCTTTTATCCACTTGCGTGGACGTTCTCCCTCCTTGGCATGCATGCTTCTCCATTCATTGTCTGGATTGTCCTATTTGGTTGGCATGTTCTTTTACATTTGTTGCTGCTACTTGATTTATTAATTGCATGAGTTCTTTCCATACGTGGCTGGTTGCTATTTGATCACATGGACTCCTCCCAAAAAAAAGGTGTGGATTTTCTCTTTCTAATGCCTGGGTATCTTCCTTTGATGTTTTAGTAAGCCTCTTTTGTGTGATCTAACATAGGGTGCTCTTTCTCTTTCTATTTGTGGCTCTCCTCATCATATCTTGTCATAAAGTCTTCTTGTAATGCTTTTGAGGGCATCGGTTCCTTTAAAAGCATGAGGATGCATGGGCTTTCATACTTTCCATGAGCTTTGACTGTGATTGTCTATAATTAAACCACTGCCTCTGCTCATCACATGGGATCTCTCTTTATATCCCCTATTGCTTTGACACTTAAAACTTCCAATAGAAGGAATCATTGTGTTTGATGTCAAACAAGATGCCAATTCTTCCCTTGAGAGGGTCTCAAGCTGATTAACTACAAAGCCCATAGAATCTAGAATAAATGGTTCATAAGGTCTGGAATGAATTCCTATTAGAATGTACCACTTTAGCATGAAGCAAGGAGTCCAACAAACCAAGGAAGATACTGAACAAAAGTTGTGCAAGAAAACCTTGAGTGAGGTGCCATAAAGATGTATGTGGTGAACATCAATATCATTTAAAACTTTTCAAATGAATCAACCCATCCTTGATGGCTCTATATACTATATCATCATCTTTACCAGTCTAATGGAATTAGTCGGAACCCAAAGTGGGTCCAGCTAATTTTTTTTTTCATTTCTGGACAATTGAACCTTCAAACTAATCTATTAGCCTTTTAATATTGACTAGAATTGATTTCAAGCATTAATTTGATCGTTAACACTCATTTACCCATCTTTTGCAAACTATGAATTTAATGCTAGAAGGTTTGTTGACTGGCCTTAAAAACTAACCCAAACCTTTGACCGTGCTCTAAAAATTTGCACACTGAATCTCTGTTCTACATTCTTGCACCCTATCAAATCTTGTCTCATGAAAAATTCAAGGTAAAAAGATATTCACTGTCAAAGTTGACCTCTTAGAACTTCCTACAAGAAAACATGTTAGAAAACAACAAATTGTGTTCGAAATCGGCTTTGAAAATAGGGAAAATTGACACTTGGGAGAACAAAAATTGGGATATTGGTTCTTTTTCATAAGGACATTATGGATCTACAATTTGGGGTCATGACACATGACAGGATGTATTTGGAAAGCGGTCAAAGTGGGCTACTCAGAATTTGCAAATTGGAAACAATGGCAAAAAATAATTTTTGCAAATGGAGTTGACCTAGAAAAGTGTGCAAGTGGATTCGTCATGACTTGCAAACTGGCACACTTAAACTTTTTTCAGAGGAAAACACAGTGGTATAATCCATTTTATCTCATCTATCATGGATTAGGAGTTATGATATCATGAATAGGGGTTCTGACAAATATGAATGCCCCGAGACTAGTAAAAAGATAGAAATTGCTTTTGGAATCGTGTTTGAAAACTGATCAAATGGCTTTGTCATTAGTTGAAACTTGAAAAATAACAAGTCCTTGAAGTCTAAAATGCAATGCAAAAGTAATTTCAACATTTCAATCAACTGGGTCAAAATTATAGCATGTCAAATAGGGCTTCTCAAAAATGTGAACAACTACACAAATGCACAAAAGAGTAAATGACCAACTCTGAGGGATTTGAAACTTAGTCAAACAGATTCTAAATGACTCAAAATCTAAAACATAGGTTATTTGGTATGGACACTAGATACTCCCAAAGTGGTGAGTCATGAAACATTTTTGGTTGTGAGATATTCAGATGCAAACACAACCTCCTGTCACTGTTTGACAATTTGGGTAAAATGCAAAATTGACAAGCGCTCAAAACAAGACTTCACGAAATGGCTCAGAATCTCAATTTAGCTTCATGAAATAAACAAGAGGTGTTAGAAACATTAAACACCTCAAGGGCCTAAAAGGTACAGTTGGGTACATAGGCATTTATGGGGCTTGATTTGACTCAAAATTTGAAATAGATGCTCAAAATGAGAACGCAATTTTGAGCACCAACAGAACTCTTAACTAGTGATAGAGAAAGTCCACTTTTTTTTTTCTTCTAAGATTTGAAAATGAAATTTTAGTAAATTGAAAATTACCTTTAGAAGATTCCCTTGTTTGAACCTTGGGCATGAATTACAACAATTTTGGTCTAGAAACCAAGATGTAGAGATGGAGTCATAGAGTTCTTGAATGTGAACCTCTTGAAGGCTGAAATGCTAAGAGCAACAATATCTTCTTAGCATATAAGTTGAAGTCCTATCTTGACACCAAGAAATTAGTAGACTTCCTAGTAAGCTTGAATGTAGTCCCACTAGGAGTGCCAAAAACTATTATCACAAAAGATTGCACCCTTGCCTAAAGTTTGACCTAAAGAAAACCTCATGGAACATGGAAACAATCTCCAAGTTGTGGGACTTGAACACTGAGATTGAGTCTTTGGAGAAGGTCATCTTCCTCACTATCATGATGCACCTAACTAATTCTTGAGAGAGAAGGGAGAATAAAATGCATGAAATCAAACTATCTAGTCTAATATAGAGGGGTTATACACAAAATAATATGTTTAGTCTTATCTCTACCTAGAACAACACATCTCATCAATATAATCTCAAAGTACAAAGATTCAATCTTTGTTTTAACCCAATAACCACATGTAGATTAGAAACCAATAGAATGTTATTATAAGGAAGGAGCGTCACTCTATATTATTCAAATTCAAAATAGATACAACATACAAGTTGAAGAATGGAGGCAATACATTAATAGAAGGAAAGAAGATATTACACAATATATTAATGGAAGAAAGAGGTACAAAAGAGAAGTATATTCACTCAAAGGAAAAGGAAATTATAGTAGTAGAGTATGCAATATGAATGATATAGAATCAGAGAAGAGATCGACCCTTCAAAAGAGTTACAAAATTTGCCTTTATAGCTTAAGCATAACTAAGAAGACTTCGACTAAAACCCTAAAACTCAACCATTGTCTTCAAGTTGTAGAGAACAATAGCTATTGATTCAAGGAGTATTTGATTGGATGCACATCCATATGCCAAAAATCTAATTTTTTAACATGCAAACTTGAGCCTTGAAGAGATAGAAATGATGACCATGACTATTCTGACTGGTAGATAGATAACCATGGTGGCCATAGAATGAAATTTACATTTATCAGGTGTTGAGAACACTAAAGAAGTGGTTGCAGGCAATCAAAAAAAAAATTCACCATCAATGAGCCACTTGATAGTGTATACAACAATGCTAGGTCAGCTATGTCATCAATTCAATTGAATTTAATAGTCAACCTCACCACTTGGCCTTATATCTTTGAAGTGTTCTACTAGATCATCCTATTTTTTTCTAAGTACCATGTTAGGCTTGATGATGCTCTTTCTCTTGTTCATTAGTTTGCAACCCTATTTCTTTATTGACTACATGGATTTGTAAAACTACAACCCCTCCATTCCATGTTTTGTAGTTGTCTATCACTTCTATTTAGTAACTGCAGGGATCTGATGATGACCATTAAATAGACTACTTCACATCCTTGCAATTGCTGATGACTTAACATTTCTTTTACCTATGATGTTGTGGTGTCTTTATCCTTACCTTTGTCTCCCCTTCACAACTGTGAAACACAAGGATGCTCTAAGGGTGTGATGATGCAATCACTATCTTGGATGATTGTTGTCTTGTTTCACAACTTCACAAATGAAACTATCACTATAACTCAGAGTCCTATGAAGGTGCAATAACTATTTCCTTTAACTATTATGCGCCCCTCTTAATCTTGGAACTCAAAAAAAATTCTCATGGCTTAACTATATGATGCTTTGATTGGCTGATTTATGCTATTTTGGTCCTTTATCACTACTTCACAACCTTAAATGTATTCAATGCTTTTTTACTCACAACGTTGTGATAACCATTTAAAGATAACTATTTTCCTTCATCACAACCTTGAAACTTGAATCTTTAACTAATAATCAAACCTTTTGAAGGTGAGATCTTAATTTTTTTTTTCTTCACATCTTAAAATATTTTAACTGTGTTACCACCCGTAATGTTGGGGTAGTCGCTTTAACCTTTACATTTCCTTTGTTCACAATATCGCAACCTTAAGTCTTAACCATTGCCTTAACCCTATGAAGATGCAATCAAAGAATTTTGCCACTTCACAACCTTGATCTCAGGTTAGACTTAACTCCATGTGAAGTTGTGAAGGCTTATACCTTGACTACTATGGTAACCTCTCACATTATCACAACTTGAATTCCCTAAAGCTAGAACTGCTCCACGATTATGTGATTTCCATTTTGGGGCCTCACAGTATTTTTTATTTCAATGCTTCATAAACTCCAAAAATTTTGATGTGTGGCCATTGTTATGCCACCACCACTAGGTACATTAAAAATGGACCTTGGCACCATGAACACATATCTTTGATCAGATTTAGTGATGGTGACATGGGAAGAAAAAGGGGGGGGATAAAAATGACTAACAATAATATTCTTCACTTATCACATTTAATTTCTTCTTGCGCACATTTACAATTTTTCATCACAAGGAAAATAATTTTCTTTTATACCAAGTCCTCAAAATAATTCATTAAGTCAACCTTAATGCTTTCCTAATTAATTATAATAGGACCTCATTAAAATAACACACCATATTACATCTTTCTCATAATTTTATTGATTCAAATGGAGTTCATACCTCTTTGCATGATTCAACTAGAGGTATTGAGTTCACCTAATCCATAGGATGATGTATCACCAACTATGGTATTTGATGTCTCAATCTTTTTAGTCTTCTTCCTCCATGTCTTTATGATCTTATTTCAAACTTCATCAACATCAACTTTTATTTTACCTTTGATATCTTCTTTTTAAGGTGCCAACACTCACTATCTACATTTTTTTCTTAACTGACTAACCTTATGAGAATGATAGCATGCCATACTAGTATTCTAAAATTTGATCTACATTCATATGCTTGATGACCATATTTATTATAGTTGTAACAATAACCATCAAATTTAGGAGTAACATTAGTCTTACCAATTTTTCTCCTATAGACATTGGTTGTGTGTCCAAGTTTTCCACAATAGTAGCATGTAGGTTTGTTTTGAATTGGATTTGCATAGAAATTTCTTTGTTCTTCTTTATTTGACAATTCTCCCTTCTCCATTGTATGTAGATAAATTGGTGAAGACTAGTCCACTAGTATCTCTTAGTATTCTTTGTCCTCCCAATTGTTCATCTAGTCCTTATACCATCTTTTGATCTTTTAAACATTTATTTTTTTTCTTCTCAACTTTCAATTGATTCTTTATCTTTTCATTCTCACATATTAGCTTAACTATTTCTTCCATCTTTTTGTCAATCTCATTATTTTCACTGAGTACTTAATTTACCAAATCATAGTGGGTCTGTGTTAGTCTTATGACTTCATCATCCTTTGCATCCAATATTGTAGTAATATGCATATTTTCATCTCCAACCATTCTTTTCTCATCCTCATCTTGTCTCTTATGTTCCATTATTTCACACATCCTTATAGAGTGCACTTGCTCTCCATTCAATGATTTCATATGTTTAGTTATATTTGGTTCTTCTCCATTATATATGATCTAGAAGCTTTTGATTCATCAAAATTATTTTCATTGGAAATTTCTTCAATCATCTCTTCCTAATATTGTGTATCACTCATTTGATGTGCAAGTTCCTTCCTTTTATTGAGTGATTGCTTCAACTTCTCTTTCATTTCATTGATCTAATTTAGGGTCATCTTGATCTCCAACTTATGATTCTCTATAGTATTATCAACTCTATAGATTTCCATTCTTTGGGTCTTTTCTCTAAGGTAATGAAATTAACAAGATAACCTAGGTCTGATACCAATTATTTAATTATTTAGAAAAGGTAGGATGTTGGAAGGGAGGGTGAAGCAACATCCTCAAAATTTAACCCCTTTAAACTAAATCTACTATGTCCTTGTTCTTATCATTACTTAGTTAACATATATCATTAACATCAGTACTAAAAATTATAGTATCCTTGTCTATTCTATGTTTCCATAAACATGAAATCAAAACCATCAAATATTAACACATACACAATATATTTTTGTCACATGGAAAGCCTTGGTTAGAGGGAAAACTATGATGGGGATGGTACCCACAAATCCATCTAGTAGGATCTACCTTTTTCAAGGATTTTACAACACCATACAAAGTGTGTACTCTATTAAGAGATTTACAATAAGACTATTAAGTCCACCTTATGAAAGTATTTTCTTGCTACAATGATTAGAGAATAGTAGTAATTGATTAATTTGTATACATGAAACTTACTTTCCAAATCATATGTTTCCTTTTTCTCAATATTTGATCACCTTCTATGATAGATATATCTAATTCTATCCTCTACTACTTATCAATCTACTCAATAGTAAATTTTCCTTGTCATCCCTCTATCAAATCCCCTTCTTGATATTTCTCTAATAGCATCTTCAACAAATATCTTAGCAACAACCTTAAATTGGTCTTTGTAGCTGTAATGCCCCGCCAAGGGATCCAAAGAAATGATCTAAAATTTCACTAAGTTTGCCAAACAATTTTTTTTTTAAACATGAAAGGTAAACCGTTCACAACTTATACATAGTAACAAAAGCATTAGTGTCAATTCAAGTAAATATAACATACATAACAAGTTACATTCTTTAAGGATCCCTTAATGTTGAATCACATCTAACATAACTAATTATATTTCCATCTAATACTACATCCATATGAAATAATAATGAAAAGTCCAATGTTCATAAATTAAATTTCCAATTGCTCAATCATCCACTGTACATGCAACAAGGTATGAAAGGCTTGAAAGAGTAAACATGGTGCAGAGGCACCTAAATTTCAAGAAGACAAAGATATAAAAGCTAGAGAAGCCATTTGTAATAAGTTGTCAAAGGAGGTCTTAATATGATAAATAATGTAAAAATGTGTATTTAATTGGTGAATGGATCTATTGACATCCATCCAAAGTCATTTGAGTCATAATGTTGGTCTAGGTTGGGTTTGTATGAAAGTTGAAATGTAAAAATGCATAAAGTGCATAAAACATTGTCAAGAATGCAAAAGGGTCAAAAGTAATGTAATGGGTTGGTTTAAAGGGTGTTTTGGAAGTTATAACCAACCAAAAAATCTATAAAACTATATGTAAGGTCGAACCAAAGCATTAAGGAAAGGAAGAGATACATTTTGAAAGAAATTTGGTAATATCCTAAGTTGTTATTTTGATTGATTTTCTATTTTAGTGTTGGTTCTAGGTCTTGTATGACCATGTACAGCCTGGAAACCATGTAAATTTTGTATATTTGGATAGAGAAGTGAATAAAATTTATTTTGGCTTTGGTTTGGATTTGTTTCATTTAGAAATGAAGAAGTTATACAGGTTTTGGCAAAGCTTGTAAATTGCAGATTTGAGAATGCCCAACTACAGTCAGATTTGGAAAGATACATGAATTATCTTTCATTTCCTTTTGGTTTGGGTTGTTTTTATATAGATTTGTGAAAGTTATAAAGATTTGAGTGAAAACTGGTTTTTAAATGCCTTCAATGGTGTTGCAGGAAAAGATTTGTGCTTATACATTGATTTATGTATTGGATAAATTAATGGCTTACAGATTTGGAAAATAGACTCACAAATGGATGATGTGGAATTGGTTTGGGTTTATTTGAATTTGTTTTTTGAACGTTATGTGATTCCCTAGGAAGGGTTACCAGTTTTGGTTCTGGTTTATGACAGAGACAATGGGTCTTGGTTCAGAGTATGTAATTTATAATATACTAATTGGATTGGTCTCAGATTTGGATATGTTTTAGAATTACTAATTTTGAACAATTCATACAAAGGGTTTTTCAAGAAGATATTTACAACTGAAGTTATGAACAATGTAATCAGACATAGCAATCTGATTGTGTGAGTGAAGATTTTGTCTTTATCGGTGTATAATGTCAGGGTTCTTTGTTGTAATCTTTGAGATGTTCTTGGTTCCTTGAGGGTGTACCAGCTTATTGTGAATCCCTTGAGTTGAACTAAGATTCCTTAAAGATAAATACAGAGAGCTCTGCATCAAAACATCCATGTAAATAAAGTACATCATCATCCAATATTGATCCATGATGCAATAACATAAATGAAATCAAAAATCATACATGATACAACATCACAAAAGATGTAAACATCCATCATAAAAGATAACCATATATCACAAACATAACTAACTAAGTGCATGGTTCCTCCCAACTGTAAATAGCATCATTAGACCATCATGGATCCTAGCCATCCCTCCATGCATAAAATTCCAAATCACCGAAGAGATCATCGATATTAACATAGTAGGAATGTCACACCTAAAAACATACTACATCATATGCAAAAAAGAAACATAAGATATCATCATCTAACATATGCAAATCATCAATGTGAGGATACATGTCCACCATCAAAATCCATGAAGATAGAAGCCAACAAAGAATGCATCAGCCATAGTGTCTCAAAAGGATCACAAATGATAAGAGTGGAAAAACACTACCACCTAACCACGTGGAACCTAAGTGGTCCACTCCCACTTTGCTGAGGAGATAATCTCAAGTCCCAAATAGACTATCAAAATTACTTAACATAGAAATAATATCTAAGAATAGGAATCCTAAAAGTATACTAACTCAAAGGTTCCAATCACAAAATTGACATCTAATCCCAGAGGCACACAAAGACATGTAGGAAACCTACTCTGTAAGCAGGCAAGTGTCATCACATATATCATGTAGAATTTACCCTGGCAGTTAGCTTACAACTCCACAGGTCCCTATTGATCCTTATGCGGCTATTAGTATCCTCTCATACTGACAAGGCATACCATGGAATGCAAGGTCGCAACCAAGAATTCTCTCTACTCCCATCCTAGTCTATACAAGCACTCAAGTCATGGGCAAGAACAAAACAATTATCTTTTTAGGTTCATTTAATCCCCATTTAGTGTAAATGTTTTCACTTATTAAAACAACTTACAATGATTTACCCTGGCAGCTACTTAGGGCCCCGACCCCCATTGCAAGCCACTTCCGACACTACAAGTAGATAACCTACCCTAAGCTCAAGCTCATGGAATCATAAAATCACCCCAGTCCTATACAAGTGACTAGAAAGAAATACTAAAAGATAATCCACAAAAAGAACATCAAATATCCACAATGAAAGCACCAAATCTTCATGAGCATCTGAAAAGCATCCATAGATAATCATGACCACAATAGTTCTCACTGATAATCAAAAGTATCCATTGGTTCTCAATAACCAAAATATATCTCAAAATCATACTGATCGAAGACTCCAAAATGGTCGAGTCAAAACATGTCACAACATGACATCATCAAGAGATAAATCAACACTTCAGTCCCATCATGTCGACTAGAAAGTAATCCAAGGATAATTGATCGATGACTCAAAAATGGTTAAGACAAGTGTCTCAGATACATATAACTCAGCTTCACTCAAGAAGACTAATAAGCAATAACAATCAGAAGTACAAACATTTCATAAAGCAATCCATCACATAACCATGGTTGAGTTTATAAAGAATCGAGATTAAAACATCATCATGACATCAAAATCAAAACCCTCGAGCCTTTGGTAGACATCCTATAATTGGTCAACACTAGTCAACTCAAAACAAGAAGCATAGAGAAAACACAATGCAAACACATGTTTTGGTTTTGCTAAAATTACATCATTGAACTAAATGTAGAGAATTCAGTTTCTGTTTGCAAGTATACTTCAATTATATAAGAGTAATCATTTGACCTACAAGTCAACCCGTTTGTTCCCTCGATAACATTATCCTTCCATTATTTAAAATTACATTCTAAGAATAACCTAAGGGTAAATATTTACTCATTAAACTAATCTTCTTTGACCCTTAACTAAGTTAAATCATTCACTTCATTTTCTAAGATCCATGCTACTAATTGAATAACTCTTCTTTAATGTTACTACAACTTTTCAACATAATTAGAGGATCATTATTCGTCATATTATAAAAAAGTCAGTTTCCAGTCTTTGAACAAGAAGATTATAACTTTATTAAAATGATCAATTAAATCATTCAATTAACATAGGTACACAATCCATGACCCTATATCATTTAATTAAAACTCAATTAAATATTACTAAATCTTAAGTCTCTTAATTTAATCGTTACAATAATTAAATCATCACTAATAACCATTAAAATATCTAAATTCATTATTCAAGTCATTAGAATAAGACTTATCAACTTCGATGTAGATAATTCACATCTTCGCTAGAAGGATCAATATTAGCATATCCATTAAAATTTTTATTCTAAAACTTAATTATTACAAATCCATATCAACGACCCAATTAATAACTAGCCATAATTTGTAAGTTAAAAGCCAACCATAATTCCAATTCT